>CM031373.1:94681133-95281133 GCA_018208015.1 Medicago ruthenica | reverse complement strand
TTTTGTTTTGTTTCGACACTAGACATCTAGGTTATACTTTATAGGGTGTTCACCTTTTATGTGTCTAAATAATGATTTTTATTGCTTGATTTCGTTCAATCTCCACATTCGACACAACAATAATCGTTGGATAGAGATCAAACAACCTGTACTTCAAGCTCAATATTTTAGTTTAAAAAAGTTCAAAATATGCCCTATTGGAAAAGAAAAAAAAAACTTAAATTTTTGTAAAGATAGGTTAGATAAAAAAATGTAATATTGTATTGAAGTCTATTAATCGATTCACCCACCATTTATACTCATGCAACAACCCAATAGTGTTGGGCGTAAGATTTGTATTGGAAAAAGTTAAAGTCCTACATAAAAAATAAGGAAAATGCTAACAAGTGCCTTTAGGGCATTGTTTAAGAATCCAAAAGTAGTAGTAATTTTTATATTGAAAATTGTGTAGTTATGACTTTTACATGTGTTGACTTAGCATTTTCAAGACAACATTTCTTTTTGTGGATCCCTTAAACAATACCCTTAGGACATTTGTTAGCAAAACCTTAAAAATAAAAGTAAAGTTTATAGAGTGACTTTTTAGCTAAATTACACCAGGGGTCCTTTAAGTTTGATGTTTATAATATATAGGTCCTTTAAGTTGTTTTAGTCACAAATAAGTCATTTAAGTTTGTAAAAGTTTTCAATTTAGTCATTCTATTAACCAAACGTTACAAAAACAATGATGTAACAGTTAAGTGTATGATGTGACAGTTAAGTTTGTAAACGATGGACATTAGGATGTAAATTTTCATCAAATGAAGAGTTCAAGGAAGCCTTGATCAATTATTTTGTGTATAATGACTTCGATTTGAGGTTCATAAAGAATGACAATGCGAGAGTCAGAGTTGGTTGCAAGGATGAATTCTCTTAGATTGTTTTATGTTCTAAGATGTCCGATGAAGATACATGTCACATCATACACGTAACTGTCACATCATCGTTTTGTAACGTTTGATTAACAGAATGTCTAAATTGAAAACATTTACAAACTTAAAGAACTTATGTGTAACCAAAATAATTTAAAGGACATATTTATTACAAACCTCACACTTAAATGACATTTGATGTAACTTAGCAGTGACTTTTATAATCTAAATTGATTTTGTAAAAATGAGTTAGAAACTCAAGATAATTTAAAATTTGAATACGGTAATTTGATTTTGATTCAACTATGACCAATGTGCCGAGCGCGTAATTGCATGAATTGCCAACTATGGCCAATCAAAATTCCTAAATAACACACCTCCTATTTTTTTTTAGCAGATTTGAATCATAATTATAGCATGTTCTGTTGTTTCAAAAAAAAAGAAAGAAAAGAAAAACAGTTTAGTGCTGTTTAGACAAGAAAGTGGGCCGGGAGATAGCTGTGCAACCTCGCACTGCTTCTGTCCATAAGTCCAGTATGTATGACCGGCATCCACATCAAGAAACCGCGGTAGCCCCACATTTTGCTTAATTTGACTAATTTGTAACCGATTCATAAGTATACCCTCTCAGTCTCAGATTTGTGTTTGTGTTTTTATATATTTCATTTCAATTTTCAAGATCATCACTAATGTAAAAGGGGTACGGGGAGAGGATGACCATACTTTATTTTGAGGCACCTTATTTTGAATAATTAATAATACTAATCCGTACAGGATATGATGTATCCTTGGTTGGCTACATCATGCTTTAATTGTCGTCCTCTTGAGCCAGCTGGTCATTTCTTGAAAAAATTAGGTTTAACTACAACAATTCATGCTTCTTTCTGACATATGTATTCTAGTGTTCTCTCCCTTACATTCTGACCAAATTAAATAAGGTTAGGTAATCATCCTTGTTGATGAACCATCCTTTTTTTTTTTTATAAAAATTTAAATATAACAGAAATTTAAAATATTATGTAACCTAAAAGAAAGAAATTTAAAATATCTGTTTAAAAGTATAAATGAGTCTAAATTGATAAACATTCAAAATGTTATATTCAAAATTTAGTAAAAAAAATATTTTTATAAATGAATCTAAAGTAAATATAGTAAAATCTAGGCTTAAATGCAGTTTTCTCTCTATGTTTCAAAACATTGCGATTTATCCCTTCTATGAAAAATATAGATAATTTAACTCCTAAGTTTACCCTTTTTTGCAAAACTTCAATTTTAACAAAGTCAACGCTTATGTGGCATGTCATTTAAATGACCAGGATGCCACATGTGTAATTTTTTAATTAAAAAATAAGAAAAATGTCATGTATGTATTTATTAAATTAAAAAATAAAAAAAGGAAAAAATAAATAAAGAAGCATGTTCTTCTCCAATCCACCTTCCCTTTCCTTCATCCCTCTCCTCTCTGATCTCCACATCTTCCATGTCCACTCCACCGATCCACCAACCTCTCGTTTCGAAGCCGTCCTTTTATCCCTCTACTCCACCGATCCACCAAACCCTAATTCTTCTGTTGGTGTAATTTCACCTCCTCTTGAACCTCACCTTGATGTTAAATCCACAAAACACGTCTCCACCGTCCAAGCTTAATCCTTTTGTTGGTGTAATTTCTCCAAACCATACTCCTTCTGTTGGTGTAATTTCTCAAATCTTACAGATTGCTTCCTGGTCCAAGCTTGAATTTTGCCGATTCACCGTCGATTGGGCCGGTCAGGATTACCCCTGCCGGAGAGAATTGGATCAAATCGAAAACCTTAACAATACTTTAGCTTTAAGTAATGGCAGAAACTCAATTGATGATTTCAATTCAATCCCAAAAACACACACACTCTCTCTCTCTCTTGATATATGTTGTAAAGGTTTGATTTGTATGGATTTAAATGCTAATTCATGTTGTAAAGGTTTCTTTTTCTGTGGGGAGGTTTATGTTTGTGTTTCTTTGCTGGGCCTGGTGTAGCCTTCAACAATTTGTGGCTGCACAATTTTTGTTCCTAGTTGGGGTAGTGCATCTCATATGGGTGTGCGCAGGTTTTTGGTGTTTGTTTTGAAATGGATTTTGTTTTGATGATGATGACGTGAGGAGTTAAGTTAAAAAAGATGTTTTTTTTCTAGGTTATTTATTGATTTTCTGGGTTCATATGAGTATTGCGTTGAAGATGATGAAAATCAATAAAAAGAGGGATGAAGATGAGTTTGGTTTGACGTGTTCTCTCTTTCACTCTTTCCTTTTTTTTTTATTTTTTTAATTCTAGAAATACACACGTGAAATTTGTTTTATTTTTTATTTAAAAATTACACAGTTGGCATCCTCGTCACTAAAGTGATGTGACACGTATGCGTTGACTGTGTCAAAATTGAGGTTTTGCAAAGAGGGGGTAAAGTTAGGAGTTAAATTATCTATTTTTTTACAATGGGGCAAAATCGCAACGTTTTGAAATATAGAGGGGACAAACTGCATTTAAGCCTAAAATCTATAAATATTAAAAAAAACTCTAAAATATGATTTTAAAAATTATGAAAGTACAAAGTTAATTAATATAAAAAATTAATTGTATAACTCTAGCACAATATGATTTTTTTTATAAAAATATTTGACTTTATCCATAAAGTTAAAAATATGATTGAATGTAATTTATTGACAATGTAAAACAATTTACACAATGTTTCAAAACTTAATATACACACAAACGGAAGTGTACCGTACAAATACACGGGTACCTTGTTAAAAAACTTAAACTTAATATCCAATTAAGATGACCAACGATTGGTTGGTCCAAACGGTAGAGAATTTAGACATTTTTAAATAAGTCGTCAGAGATTGATGTACGAAGAAAATTCAATTAAGAAGAGAAAATTCATTTTGAGCGTCTATCATGTTTTTTTGAAGAAGTATTTTTGACTAAACAGCGGGGAAATTTCGTACCTAACTATAGTATGAAAAAAACAAAATAAGAGTTAAGATCTTATCCTCTTTAAAAATAAAAAAAATAATTTATGATAAAGATAAACAATAATCACATATCTAGTTAAACAAATAAAACAAATAAAGCAAGCAATAAAAAAAATAAGAACTTTAGTGTGGAAGGGAGGGACATGTTAGTAAATTCGCGATATGTTAGCCGTCATCAAAACCATAGTTTCTTCTCTTCATTCCACCAAAGAGGAGGTGATTTAGGGTCAATTTTTGACCTAAAATCACTCATCTAACTCGTTTTTCTCTTTTCCTTTTATTGAAATAAGTGATTTTCACATCTATTTCATTTTTTATTTTGTGATTTCATCGTCTTAGTGCGACGTTGGTTTGTTCGTCGTCTTTGTGCAGCGTTGTTTGTCTTTCTTGTTTCGTTCAGGTATTTGTTCGGTTCAGATTGTCAGATCAGCTTTGATTGATTGCAGATCAGGAGACATGAGTATTTCGAAGACTTGAATATAGTCATATGTGTAGGCTTTTGTACTCTGTCTTTTTATGCTATTAACATGGATGTTGTGAGTTTGTTCGCAGATTCATCTATTTTGTTTTTAGCGAATTTGTATTATATCGATGCACTATATCAATTTGAATGAATGAATATCATTTATTTTTGTCAAAAAAAAAAACAATAATCACATATAACATGTAGTATTAATTTGTTACGGCTTCAAATTTGAAAAGTTTTTAATTTCCATTTTATGAGAACTTTTCTTTTTGACACGGTTGATGAGAAAATTTTCAATTTGGAGAGACTTAGTCCGTATTTATTTGGTATGCATAAGTGAAAAATATGGAGTAGAAAAATAGTCAAAGTTTCCCCTAAAAACAATAGTCAAAGTAAACGCACGTGTGCCTTCAATTATTATTTTGTAAGAAAGATAATTAATCGATTGTATAACCTGTACAATATTGCACATGTTAAAGCAACTAAAAGTAATAATTTTTCATTGACACCAATTATTTATTAAAAAGTTATATATTTAATATAAAATACACAAATTCCAAGACAAACTTACCATTTTAAATACACAAGTAAATTAAAAGTACTGTAGTACCTTGTCAAAAAAAAAAGTAATGCAGTACTACATTTTTTTATAAAGAAAGAATGTAATACTACTTTTGTCATTGTAGAAATTCTCATGAGATTTGTTTTCTTGTTTTTATAGGGATTTAATTTACGTATATTGATTGGTCAATGAAGAATATGGACTTAGACTACGTTTGGATATGCGTTTACTATGCAAATACCGCGCTACGAGGCCATTTCTACTGTGGTTTTTAAAAGCTATATAACGTGGCTTCACATAAGACGCGCGTTTAGACTGTTCCCATCGTGAAAGCAAACAGGTCATTAGTATTCATTTGCAAAATCTTGGGTTTAACTCTCTATGTTGATGTGATAAATTTCTTTAGTTGGTGATTTATGAATATGCTTTTTGAGTCTTGAATATGCCTGATATTGGTGTTTTTGGAGCTCAACTCTTCTAAGCTTTATTTCATAAAAAATTTATATATATTGATAGTGTAATTTCTTTTTCACTGCATACATTCAATCAAATTATTGCATTTATATATTTATGAAGATATTTTAAAAATTAATCTATAAAAGTGGTACTTTCATGTCATTTGATTGGATGCACATATGTTGAGTGTATAAAAACTGATCTCTTTTTATATCACTCATTCAAATTGATATCTTTTTATATCACTCATTCAAATTGATAAGATGAAGCAATCATATTCATAATGGATAAATATAAAAAAATGTAAATTTCTTTACAAAAATACTCATAATATTTTACATGCATTGATAATTACTTTACAAAAATACAGCTCTTATTCTACAATTGGAAGATGTAAATTTGTTTTTTCTCTCTAACAATATTAATAATTTAAAGGGACTAAAAATAAAATTTGATATATTTATAGTAATCAAAAACTTATCTAACCTTTATTTTTTATATTTCTATGGAGTGATGGTTTAAATAAGGTACTTTACAATTTTTTTATAGAACTTAGATTGTCATGTATATGAGCTCCAACAGGGAAAACAACTGGAACAGTTGTATAATATTAAAATGGGTTAAATATGTTTCTAGTCCCTACATTTTGTGCGACTTTAAAAAATAGTCCCTACATTTCCATAAATATTTTTAAAATCCCCACATTTTTACTCTGTTGGCATAAATAGTCCATTTTGTCAATTTCTTAACGAGATGCTGACGTGGCAGCAAATGGGCCCCAATTTTTTTATGATGTGACCAAAAATCAGATACACATGTATGTTACACATGGATGTATATGTGGCAATGGGTCTCACACATTAAATGAATGTAAATTAATAAAATGATTAGTGTTAACTTTTAGTTTAATTAAGTGATTAACATCAAAATACAATTAAAATAAGAAAAGAAGAAATTGAAGAGACCCTACAAATATCAAAGGAAAGAAATAGAAACCCTAAAATTTCACAAAGTCCTTCTCCTTCCAATTTCACTGTATGGCGCTACCAGTTTCGTGTTCGATTTCGCAACCCTAAAATTTCGTGTTCGATTTCACGTGCGTGTTGAGTGTGTGGTGTTGATTTTCGAGTTGAATCTGTGGATTGTGGTTCAGGTATGTTCACTTTTAGGGTTTCTATTCTTTAATGTTTGTTTGGTTCTTTTGATGATTGTTGTGGTTCAAAATGGTTTGGTTATTGTTGTTTACTGTTGTCTTAATAAACTATTGGGTTGATTTTTGTCCTTTGCTTTCAAGTTGGCTTTGTTTACTATTTTTTCGATTGAATATTTGTGGGAAAAGGGGTTTTTTGGTGCTTTGTTGTTGTTGTATTGAATACATGTGGGGTATAGCAGTAATGTTGGGATGCAGAGCTTTATGTCTGCTGGTTTGGAATCAAAAGATGCTTTCGATTGTGTTTCCATTTTTGCCCTAAAATCAGATTTTATGTGTGAACTTACGGTTTTGCCCTTTGCTTTTGGTAGGTGTTTTGGTAGGTATGGCTTTTAGAGCTGTATTTTTTTGTTAAGGGCTTTTTTGTAAGTGACAATGGAATGAAGTATGTGGGTGGTGCTACTCATGCAATGGAAGGTCTGAACGATGATATGTGTTCTTTTTTTGAGATTGAAGGAATTGTGAAGGAGTTGGACTAAGATGCTGGAAAATTTAGAATGTGGTGGAAACCTACAACAATTTCATTGGAAAATGGGTTGTTCAAGGTTGGTGATGATGAAGATGCTACCATAATTTCTAAGTATGCAATTGATCATAATGCTACAGTTGAGATATATGTGGAGTATGTAAATGAAGTTAATTCAAATGCAAGTTATCTTGTGTGGTTGGACAATGAAAACATTGTGAAAGATAACAACGGTAAGGGTGTGGCTATTCCAACATATGAGTCTCATTGGATTTGCTGGTGAAGGACCTTCTGCTTCTGCTTTTGCAGTTAGAAAGCCAGTTGTTGATGAAGGTAATGGTGCTAATGATGGTAATGTTGATGAAGATGATTATGTTTCAGAAGATCTTGACAGTGCTTCTGATTCTGGTGGAGATGGATGTGATGAGGTTAAGCCAAGATATCCCAAGTTTAGAAGTGAAGATCTTACTAAAAAAATTAAGTTCACTGTGGGCATGGAATTCTCTTCACTCAAGCAATTCAAAGATGCAATTCTTGAACACAATGTGTTGAATGGAAACCAGATAAAATTTAAGAAAAATGATGCAGATAGGGTTAAGGTCATTTGTAAGTCTAATGACACTTGTGATTACACTCTGTTTGTTAGTGGGGTGGTAAAATTTAAAAAATTATATATTTTTTCCTTTTATTATGTTTTAACATGTTGCATTCTATGTAATACTCAATGATTATCAACTTGAATATTAGGGCAGACTTTGTAAAAAACCTGTCAATGCTATGGAGAATAGTAATGCCAAGGCAAAGAAAGCTGATGATGGTGAGCCTAGTGATGTTGTGAAAAGGAAACAATAAGCTGCATCTAAGAAAAGGAAAATTAGTACTGGTAAATCTGATAAATCGGTCACAGGAAACAACAAGCTGCCTAGTGATGTTGTAAGTGTTATTTAAAAGAATTTTTATTTGTTTAAGAGAATATGTTGTTAGAGCATGATGTTTAAGAGAATATTTATTTATGAATGAAATTGTTGCAGTCTGATCTTAATGAAGCTGAAACCATGGTGCAAGGATTGAAAGCCTTACCACCAAATGTTTTTGAAGAGGCAATAGGTGGATTAGTTCATGGACTAGTTCGTTGGAATCATAATATCTCCAAAGTGACCAAGGTATTTCACCGCTTGATATAGCCTAGTAATATAGCCCAATATAGCCTAGTAATGTTATTGCTTAATACAATGCTAATTGTAATTATTTTGCAATGTAGCCTACTGCTAGCTCAAGTAACAACCCCAACAATGAGGCTTGCAACATATTGATTGGATTGAGGTCTATGGCACCAGAAGATTTTGATAACACAGTGAAGGAGTTGGTGACTGGGCTCGTCAAATAGCATAATGAAGTGGGAAAAAAGACACCAAATCCAGGAGAAGGGTGAAATAAATTGAAGCATGAAATTATAACTTAGATCAATAGTACTTTTTTTTATGCTTGATACGTATTTACGTTGAATTAAGTATATGTAATCAAGCTTTTGATGTGTAATGCTTCATCTTTTTTTGTGAACTATGTGATGAAGCTTAACTTAGGTCCAACTACTACTACTTATGGCAGGCTTTCTTTTTGTGTGTTTTTGGTTAAACATTTCCAATGTAGGCAATTGGAGTACCAATTGCAAGTTCACTGTGATATACAATTGGAATGCCAATTGCATTTTATGCAATACTAATGGATGTGTTCATTTTGCTATTCAAGTGTCACTTTTTGGTAAACCAATATATAGTAGTGTTATTCAGTTCACTTTCTGCTATTCTGTCTTTAATATATAGCAGTGCTAATGCTGATTTTGTCTCTTTTTGTTTGACAATTTCTTATAAAGTAGTACACAAACATTAAATTCAAGTCGTGATAATGAGATTCTTATATTCATTACATTCACTAACAGTACACAAACCAACTTGATATACCAATACTAACAGTACATAGACCATCTAATGCCATTTTCTTACAACCTAAACAAACATCATAGCTACAAAACACAGGTTGATAAACACTGATACAACAAGTAGAAAAATCACAAATTTCCCTTTCATCTTCTCAGCACTTAACTTCTTCGAAAGCTTTGCATTTTTTTTCATTGTTTCTTCCATAAACTCTACAACAACTGCATCAATGTTTGAATCAACTTGAACTGCTTCATTTGACGTAACTTCATCAATTTCCTCTGTTTCATCATCGACCCATATGAACATATTGCAAGTTACGTTTTTCATCTGGAAAACAAAACAAATTCTACTTACGCACAAAATCAAATTGAAACCAAAACACCTTTCACATACCATCCAATATCGGCATCTCCAGAAAGGCCTCCCTACATTAGGAGGCTTAGTAGCATGCAACAAAATGGTTGGAACACCACACTTACATTTTCGGCCTCTAGGTCTAGATTGCAGTGAAGAACTTGAACATCTCGTACCACTATTTTTCAGTAAGATTCGAGCCATGATGAAAGGAGAATTCAAAAAGGATGAAGGGAGAAATCGAAAAAGAGGAAGAAGAAGAAATTTGGGAAAGAAGAGAGAACGCGAGCAGGAAGAAGAGGAAATTTGGGGTTTTAGGGATTGGAAGAAGAAGAAATAGGGTTGGATCCTTGGGTCGGGTCTTATTTTACCCATTTTGTTCGGCCCAAGCCATTTAAAAACGGTAAAAAACAAATGTGTCACATCACCATTCCGTTTGGTGACTCGTTAAGAAATTGACAGCAGAGACTATTTAGGCTAACTGGAGTAAAAATACAGGGATTTTAAAAATATTTATTGAAATGTAGAGACTATTTTTCAAAGCCACGCAAAATGTAGAGACTTGAAACATATTTAACCATATTAAAATTCGTGATGAAACCTTATTCGAGATGTCCAAACGGTTGTAGTAAAAAAATGTCTAAACGGGTTCTATATGCAACTTAATCATGTTTTTTATTTACATTTTACAATAGCTTATTCTCATCCAAATATTTTTGAAAAATTTCGTAAGAAATTTCATTTATTACCTTTTTTAGAGGTTTTATTATTTATTCTTTTTATAATTCATGATAAATATATTATTATTTATTGAGGCAAAGTTATAAGAAACTTTTAACCTTCTACGAAAAACCTAAAACATCATTTAATCAATATGAAATATTTGTCTGGAAATGTCAATTAATTATTTAAACAAGTTTTTTTTTTCTCTCTTTTTTGTGAAAGGAACAAGTTCGGTTTTTGAACTAACACAATATTGAAAGATATGGGAAGAAATATCAATGTCCATGAGATAAGAGTTTTTGTTATCAAATTATCAAACACTAGAAACGTGATAGCGAAAAGATTCAATAAGGGTTTTTTGGTTGATTATTCAATAATGGTTTAAAAGCATTGAAATCGAACTTCCTATTTTTTTTTCTTATAAGCGATCAAAAGTCAAAACTTCCTTTCAATTCAATCGTAACTCCTAAATTCTGGTGAAAGTGTTTATTCCTTTGGTAAGGAAATGAGAAGGATCACACTCATAAATCATAATACTTCCTTGGTTATGTATTTGGAAAATCAGTTCGACTTCTAAAGTCTAACACTTTCTGCTTTAGCTGGCCTTAGTTATGTTGCTTTTTCTTTCTAAATGCATCAAGAATATTTTTTTTTTTTAAAAGAAAACTTATACCTCATACCTCTACACTTATATCTCTATCCCACGAACACTACGAACTTTTCAAAACACCCTTAAATATAACAAACAAAATTTCAAACTCATTATTTGCACACCCCCGCTCCAACTCAAAAATGAATATTCATATCAGCATTTTCGATATTGAAAGTGCTCCAACAAATGTTCATTCTAGCACATTTTAAAATGAAAATGCCAGTATGAGTATTCAGCTCTGACAATCTCAAAAGCTGAATTTGTTGGAATTATAAGTAGTTTTTAAGGGAGGGACAAAATTGAAGTTTTTTTCTTTTGAAGGGAGGGACAAAATTGATTTAACATCAAATTTTAAATGTAGACGTATCATTTAGGAGATACATGGTAAAATCTTCATTTAAAATATTAGGATCCTCTTTTTAAAACGAAACTTGAATAATAGATGAAAATTGCTTTTAAGTCCCCATAATATTCACACGCTCTCCAAAATTCTGAAAAATACCCCTATACATAATCATCAGGAAGTTAAGTTATGATTAGGGGTGTGTAACAATATGGTTAACTGGACCATATTAGTGAACTGAACTGCACTGCATCAAAAATAACTGTAACCAATTAAATGGTTCATGAATTGAACCACATATTTAAAACAGACCAATAACCAAACTAACCGGTTTAAACTGTATATGAACCGTTTTTTTAAATAGATTAATAACATTAAAAAAATTAAAATCTTTTATAGCCTCCAAATTGAAAGTGTTGTACCACCTGGATGAGAGAGAGGCTTACCTGCGTAGTGAGAGAGAGAGAGTTTGAAATTACAACATCAACATCACAACTAGAAATGAAAACGTGTTAATTAAATTTAAAATTGAACCACTAGATTCAAAAATGAAATGGTGAAGATGATTGAAGCGGTGAGATCTGAAATCTATGAAACCAATCTGAAAAATAGAAACAATAAGAAGTATAAGATTCAAAGTTACCCGTGTTAGGAGCGTTGCGTCACCGGAATTCGGCGGAAACACGGTGGTGGTGAACATTGAAATGAAGACGTTGACAAGAATCACGGTTACATTCGAAAAAAATAATCCAGTTTTATTAAAATGCACTGAAATTGGGTTAAAAAATAAACCAGTTTTAACAAAAAAAAATGGTTTGACAAAAAAACTGGTTTGAAACCAGTTAAATTGAATTAGACTGGTTCAAAATTATAAACCAATTATGAACTGGTTTTAAACTAAACTGAAACTGGTTTGAAAAATTAACCAGTTTTTATTGAAATGGTTTTTAAGAACTGAACCAAACAATTAATGTGGTTCAGTTCAGTTCAGTTTATGAACTGCGAACACCCCTAGTTCTGATGCTCTCGAAAGTGTTATCTTCCCATAGTTCTCTTTAGATATTTTCGATCATGATTCACGCACAAGGAACATGAAGGATTAATACCGAATGTATAAAGAACACAAGAGCGCCAATCAACGTCATAGCACATCTATACTCAATGCAAAAAACAAACCTCAATGAAAATGATGACCACGGCCTTGAAAAATCATATTGGTTTGTGCTTTGGGAATAAGAATGCATAATCACATGATGCAAGGTTCAAATATGTACTACTTTCAGAATATGACTCTCAAAGAGCATCCGAACGTTACTTCCGATGATTATATATCGGAGCATTTTCAGAACTTTGCGGAGCCTATGAGCAATGCAGGGAATCTAAAGAGCAATTTTCATAGTAGATTAATGTGTGTGAATACATCTTATGACGAGTTTGTCTAATGGGCCATAGTTTGGGAATTTTTTTTAGTTACAAGCAATGTTTTTAAAACCGAACCAAAAATCAAACCGGTGAAACCTTCGGTTCATGGTTCAACTGGTTCAACCGGTTGAATCGAATAATTAATAAATAAATATACATTTTTTACTAAAGCCCAATACCTTTTTCCCCAAAGGCCCAATACGTTTTTCTACCAATCTTTTAGAGCTGAAGCCCAATAATTACTTTACCATCGTACCACAATAAATATAACTTTTAAGGGTTAACCCTAAAAATTCATCAAATAGCCACAACAACGCAGCCGCCACACCATGTTCTCCCTCTTCTTTCTATGCCTATATTTTTCTTCACAAAATCTTTGTTGTTTCATATGGTTATTAGAATGTCCAAATATCTTTCTCTTTCTTTCAAATTCTTATGCATTTGGGTAATGCCTGGCCTTCTAGATCCTCTCTTTTCCTGCATTTTTGGTGATGAAACTGAAACTGTAGATCTTCCCTTATTGATTCGGGTTTGGGAAAGAAAAAAAAGGAAAATTAACTTCGGCGAAACCGAACGGTTTGCAAAAACCGATAACGGTTCAGCGGTTTTACCGGTTTATGCTGGGTTTTTCGGATTTTTATCGGTTCTGACTGACAACGGTTTTGTATGACTGTCCGGGCTGGAACCAGCTTCGGGTCGCAGTCCAACCGATTGAACCAGACGGTCCGATCCGGTTTTCAAAACATTGGTTACAAGTTTATCTTATCTTGCAGGATGTAGTATAATGTGTTGAAAATTGCTCTTCTCCCAACGAAAATCGTTCACTTCCATACAAACTGACGAAAATATCTCCAGTGTGACTTAAGTCACGCAGGTTATATACACCAGCGTGACTTAAGTAACGCTCGGTATATCAACGTGACTTAAGTCACGCTGGTGTATAATCTGCGTGACTTAAGTCACGCCTTTTTTAGGTAAGTTATTTTTTCGCCAATTTTGAATAAAGATAATATTTTTGAAGACCCCAAAATATACAATATGTTATGTTCATTTTTTAAAAGCATGTCATGTCTTAGAAACAACAATTCATTCATGACCCAAAATAAATCATAACTAAAAATACACAAGTACGCGTAATAAATTACAACATTAATAGAATACGTCAAATTTATATAGTTATAATTTTATCTATGTTCAATTAAACGAAACGTTACATTACATTCTCCCTAAATATGTTGTATCATCATGATGTTGGATTAAAATTAAATTAATGAAAGTTTGCCGAAAATGTTGGCATTGAAGTGTCTTATACTTAGTGTAAAAATTTGCAAGTCTCTTTGAAAACTCAAAAAAATGAAGAGAACACAACACATCTATTCTACTGAATCAACTATATAAGTTATCACATCGAATCCCTTCATATAGGAGGAGTCATGACAAAAAAGAATGCATTCCAATATATTCTTTTGAACTTAATCCTACTGTCCTGCCAACTGACAAGTTTCAATTGACAGAGGAGCATGATCAATCATAAAACAAAATCTTAGAATTGCATTCCCTTTTGTCACACTCATCTTATACGAAGGAATTCGATGTGAGAACCTATATAGCTGATTCGACAGAATACATGCTGTGTTCTCTTCATTCTTTTGAGTTTCCAAAGAGACTTGCAAACCTTTACGCTAAGTATAAGACACTTAAATGCCAACATCTTCAATAAACTAACAAAAATTAAACTAAAATCCAATAAAATAATGACACAACATAATAATACTACATAAACATCTTCATCTGGCTGAATCAAACTCTTGAGAATATCTTCAGGCGACCTCAGCAACGTAGCATCCATCTCGATGAGGATCATGTTGTGCTAAGAAAATATCGAGAACATGCTCCTCACGTCGTCGTCGTTCGTTAACTCCGGCCGAGTGAACGTCAAATTCCCCTATGAGTCGAACGATGGACATTCATACCAAACGTATTCCACCCTTCTTGTGTCTCCGTGGTTGAGTCGTTGGTTGATTTCATGGAGTTGATCCTTCAATTCTTTTAACGTGACATCGTCCCGAACCTTGAAATAATGAGGGTTTCCACCATTGAAGGATACTTGAGTGTATACTTGAGCGTTGGACCGATTGTCCATTGTTTCAGATCTACACCATAAGAGATTAACAACATTCAATGAAAAACTCATTCAAACATTTCATCAAACACTTGGAGTGTAAATTATACATAAACCCTAAAACTAAAAACTACAACATAAACATGCAAAGATCTAAACATTTAAGCAACATAAGTCATTTTCATGTAAACATTGTATCATTTCTTGCTAAAAAAAATCAAAATTTAAACAAACCCTAAAACTTAAAAATTTCTAATTTAAGAGAAAAAAATGTAACATATAAACATAAAATGACAATGGTACTTGATTAAGAAAACTTACTTGTTGTTGGAGTGGTGGGTGATTTGAAGTGAAGAAATTTGAGATTGGATGATTTGGGAGATTTTTTTAGAAATTTGAGAAGTGAAATGGAGAAGTGATGTTCTGTCTGGGTTATAAAAGCACGCAGCGTGACTTAAATCATGCTGACATCTACCGAGCGTGACTTAAGTCACGCAGGTTATACACCAGCGTGACTTAAGTCACGCAGGTTATATCCATGCATGTGTGAGTTAAGTCATGTAGGTTATACATCGGCTTGACAAATCAGGCAGAATGCCCAATTCTCCCTGTTTTCATTCATTCATCCATTCATCATTAAATTTTCATCCATTTTTCATCCATTCAGTCAATAATTCAATCATTCATTCATTCAAAGTTAAAATATGCAAATTCAATTAAATTTATAATACTGAAAAAATTACCAAAATGTCATAATAAAAATACGCAAAGGTGCGAGTGTGAATATAATACATCAATGTCATAAAAAAATAACATGAAAATATACAAAACTACATCAGCCACAACACCCTACTCCGGTGGACTATGGCTCCTAGTCCTCATCTGAGGAACCCCCTGCTCTGGATGCCCTGCATAATTGTGGCAACAGTTGGATTCCCAAACACATCAGGACAAGTGAAGGCACAGTCCACTGTGTGTTTGATGTTCTCAATGATCTGCAGTGGGTCGGAAACCTGTCTGGCATACTGCTTCTCAACAATAACCTCCTCACAAGGAGGGGCAGGAGGTGCGTCATCAGCAACGACAGCAGGGTCGGTAATGATAAGATGAGATACCCTGTAGAACCATTTCATGTACCCCTTCTGATACTTCCACGGTTTAGCCTCTGGTGTCGGCGGACCCCGAAGCGCCTGTGGAAGGACATGGAGCAGAAAGTCCTGAAAGGCCACAACAACCGCCGCAACCTGAAGAGCCTGAACATCAGTAGGAGATCTGGGGATGATTTGCACATGTTCGTACTGTCTGAGAACCCGCTATGGCAAGTGAAGAAACATAGTCTAACTATCGGCCATGATCGAACCGGAGTACCAGCAAATGTCCTAGAAAGGCATGATGTGCCGCCGGTCCTCATACGAACTCTAGGTCACATCAGCATTAACCATCAGATCAATGAGGCCACGATAGTGTGCAACATCAGCATGGCCACTAGGCGGTCTCCATCTAGCTGCAAGCGGTGAAGCAACATGATAATCGGTATTCAGCTTCCTCGTATATATATTCCTAAAGTGTGCCAATATCCATCCCTACAAATAAATATTTTAGTATCACTAAACCATAAACATACACAATAATATCGTAACTCATTTATAATATGTTATAGAAAAAGAAAAAAAAATACTACATCCAGTAGAGTCATGTTACCGCCAATGCCGGTCATGGTCGGGTCCGTAACATGAGAAAGCTCGTGATAGAGCCAAGCAAGTGACATCCCTCCCCAGGACCACTCGCCCAATGTGTCCAAATCCATAAATAGCTCCATCCACAACAGTTGAACGCTTTTGCTGTTCCTGTTGGCGAAAATGGTGATGTCAACCAAGTACAACAAAAACGCCCCTGGTGCATTGCGCCCTAACCGTCGTCTGCTCCTCAGCCTCCTCATCATCAGCAGGAGAATGCTCCTAACTAGATTGCACCTATGCAAGAGTGTGTCGTAATGCGTCCTTAGGTTAGTTATACTGATATAACCACCCCACTGCGCCTTTGTCTCTTCATCCGCCGTCAAACCCAGACCCTTATGCAACAACACAATACCTCTTTTGTATCCCACTTCATCAACACTCAAGGAGCCTCCCATGGATGGGGATGTGTAGAAGACACGCCACATCATCGAGTGTAACACTCATCTCCCCAACGAACAGATGAAATTTGTTGATCTCCTCATGCCATCTCTCTGAGAAGGCGGTGATGAGGGCATGGCTGATGTTGTCGTACCCAGTGAGAAGGGGGGGGGGGGGGGGGAGACCGGATGCATTCACCCGGTTCCAAAACCAGACCTGATCGTTTGTCGGGAATGTCATCTTCTTAACTTTCTTCCCTTTCGAGACAGCGATCACTTTACGTGTCATCTGCAAATGAAATACAAAAAATTAAACAAACAACAAACCGTTAAAAATATGAACATTTCAATAACTAAAAAAGACATAACTATTTAATCGTAAAAAAATAATAATTAAAATAAACATTAAACATTTTACGCGTAATCAAAATGATGCGTAATTAAAATTTTAATCATGCGCGTCAGTTTTAATTATGCGCGTCAGTTTTAATTGACCCGCGTAATTAACATATTTTAACAAAAAAATAAATTGTAAGATTAAATTAAAATAAACATATCAATTGACGCGTAATTAAATAAAATTAAACAATTATACTTACTTCGGCATTGCTCCAAAGCTGACATGCCACATGTCTACCAAAATTCGGTAGGAGCGACAAGTCACGTCGGCTCCAGGAAAACTCTGCGGCGCCTCATCCTCCTCAGCCTGATGTTGGGCCTCACCCTCCTGCTGGTGAGCCACCTGCTCGTACTGAGGATGCTGCTGATACTGAGTGAGGTCCACTATCTGGGACGCAGCCGCCTGGGACGACGACCCCACATCCTCCTGTCTCCTGCCGCCCTGTATCCGTCGAGTAGCAAGAGAGCGCGCAGCCACCTTTTCGGCCAGTGCACTCTGTGTCATGCTCTCCCTACCTGCTTTAAACCTGTCCGGTCTCGCAGACATTTCTACACAACATTTTTAAAAGCAAAAATCAATGCAAAAATAACAATTCAATCTCACTATAATCAGCATTAATTAACAATAACAATCAACATTAACAATCCAATTTCTAACTAAACCCTAAATCCTAAATTACCACATTGCACTCAAACTCAATATAATCAACATTAACAATCCAATTTCTAACTAATTTCATCATTAACAATGCTAAAATCAAACAAATTTTCATTGAGATATTTTATCAAACTCCTAGAGTGCAACATTCAATCAACATAAAATCTAACAATTTCTAAACCCTAAACTACCACATTGGAGTCAAATTTACTCTAAACAACATCTAAACTATAATTCCTAACTTAATTCATCATCAACAATCCTAAAAACTAACATGCAAACCAAATCTCTAAAAACCTAAATATGTTAAATTTCTCCAAAAAAAAAAACCAAAATTTAAACCATAAAAAGTCAATGCAATAGGATAATAAACACTTACTTGATTTTGAGGTAGAAGTTGACGTTGATTTGCTCAAGATTGATGAAAATCACAAAAAGAAGGCGAAAAATCGATTTTGAAAACAAGAACACAGTGGTTCTGTTTTTTGGTCGTTCTGTTCCTATAAAAGCACACAGCGTGACTTAAGTCACGCTGGTTTGTACCGAGAATGACTTAAGTCATGCATGGGTATTTTTCATAATTTTATTTGGGAGGGAGCAATGTTGTTTGAGGCAAGAGCAATTTTCTAATGTGTTTATACAGAAACTGAATTCGTGTAAAAAATGTTAAAATTATGGCTTACTTGATCCACCGGTCCCTTAACTTAATTGTTTATCTCAAAATGGTCCTGTAACTAAAAAACGTCTCAAAGTGGTCCTTTAAGTTTTTTACCGTTATAGCTTTCGGTCCTCTCCGTTATCATCTTAACCTTAAATGTTTTAGGTGGACCAATATTTAAAGTGGTCCACCATAAACCTTGTCAATTCCTTTGATACTTTTTGAAAAAGAAGACTGTTGGATCATAAATGTCTATCATATCTTACACTGAACCAACAACACATTATTATTTTTTTTTTCCTTTTTTTCATCTTTTTCCCTAGTCTCTTCATCATCTTCAACAACAACTTCATCACCTTCAAACCCAGAAATCCAAAAATCACATCTCATTCAACCAAAATCAAATTCATCTCATTCAATTCATTCTATAATCAATAGAATTATTTGGTAAATCAAAATAGACGAGCGTTTATCCCGTAAATCCCTTTCTTTCATTTCAAAATTATAACATTTAGAAACACAAGATTAATAGAATTCAATTTATTTCACAACAAAGATGAGGGGTAATTATCTCAATGTTTGTGTGTTTCATTCTGAATCAAAGAAACAAGAACAAATATTAGGGAAAAATTAAATGAACAAATAGAAATCACAAGAGTGGAACGCAAAAATCACAAGAAAAAGAATTGAACCCAGGATGAATTAGCCAGAAAATAAAAAATACAAGGAGCAAGAACAAAAAATTCAATCCAAAATACCCGAGTTGTAGAAAGGGGATGAAGAATGGTGTAGAGAACACTAATCGTTTCGCGTTTCTAGGAATCGCAGGAGGGAGCAAGAGTTTCTTGGGTCTAGTTCGCGAAGGTGTGTGTTCTATGTTATATGCTCAAATAGGAAATGCCCAGCTATGGTCAGTGGCTTATTGAAATTGAAGAAGAAATTAAATTGAAGACAATGGGGTTTGAGTATTATACAATCAACATGTGAAGAAAGAAAGAAAGGGTATGGATTGTGGAGTTAAGGCATTGAGAAATAATGGATTAGAACTTTGGAAATGAGAAAGAGTCTTGTTTTGAAAAATGTTGATTTTGGGTATGTTAGTGTACCCCGTTTTTGTTTATTTTGAAAGTAATGGATTTGAGCTTTTATTTTGGTTTTGGGATGGTTATAGTGATGGTGGAGTGAATGATTTTGGGTTTGAGTTGATGATGATGAAGGAGGGTGTTTATGATGACTGATGAAGACGACGATGGTGATGTAATGATTAAAGAGTGAGTTTAATTTTATTTGTTTTGATTTTCTGGGTTTTTCTATGAAGGTAGATGAAGTTGTTGTTGAAGATGATAAAGAGATGATAGAAGAAGATGAAGAAAAAGGAAAAAAATAATGCGTTGCTGGTTCAGTGTAAGATACGATAGACCTTCATGATCCAACAATCATTTTTTTTAAAAAAGGATCAAAGGGTTAACATTCAAAAAATCAATAAGGTTTATGGTGGGCCACTTTTAATATTGGTCCACCTAAGACATTTAAGGTTAGATGATAACGGAGAGGATCAAAAGCTATAACGGCAAAAAACTTAAAGAACCACTTTGAGACATTTTTTAGTTAAATGACCATTTTGAGACAAACATTTAAGTTAAGGGACCGGTGGATTGATTAAGCCTAAAATTATACAATAATTATACAATAGATGAATGAGAAGATTTGTACAAAATAACTAATTATAGAGTTTAGTCCCAAGTTGATGACTTACATCTTTAGGAGATGATATTATTTCGCTTCAGAAAAACTATTTCACTTCACTACAAATCAAAGAATTCTCATCCCTTTCAATGTTCAAGATGAACAATCAACAAAGAGTTTAAGCGTCCTTCACTCTATTCTTTCTCAAACCCTTGATTCCTCACTCTATAATTTTTCTCGTTTCTCTCTTTTCTCTAAACAACTGTGTCTCCCCGTTTATTATTTTCCTTTTGCTTTATCACAAAAAAAGAAGAAATAGCCATTTATTTTCGCAATTTTCTCTTTCGGTGGATAATAAGCCGACCCATATTAACTTCTCACACGCCCTATTCTTTTTTTTTTAAATGTCTATGAGGTTTTAGATTATATAATCTGAAATATGTTTATACATAAGCAGCAATCAGAATCTTTTCATTTCAGCAGTTGCAAATTTTGCTTTTAAAAACAACAAAAAACAAAATAAAAAAAATAATAAAACATGTCAAATAAAAAATATAAAAATATCACCAAAAAATTCTAAAAATCAAATAAAACTAATGCAAATTTTTTCGGATTTTTCTGAGAATATGAAAAATTGAAAAAATGAAAAGTTGGTCTAAACGATGGAATTTTGGATTTTGAGGGGTGGAGTCCTTCGAAATGAAAAATGAAAAGTTGGTCATTGATTTTTTTTCTTCTGATTTTCTGGGAAAGTTTCGGTGCAATCTGATCAAGTAGCTCGAAAATCAGATTTTTGACCAAGAACAACTAACAATGACCTAAAACAGAAGGATGAGAGTTATGAAGATTAATATGGTCCTTAAACTGGCTATCCATATTGTAAACATGCTCAAAATTTGTGCTGATACAATTTAGATTATATAATCCGAACTATTTTTCCTGTGAATAAGGGTGTTTAAGGGGTGTTCGGATTATAAAATCCGAATTGGTAAAAAAAACTCATTTTTCACCCCAAAACCAAGGGAAGACTCACTTCGGATTATAAAATCCGAAAATCACATGAGCATTTTTGTAAAAAAAAACAGGGCGTGCGAGAAATGAGTATAATGAGAAAATTAATAGTCTAATAAGCCTCACATTGAAACTAAGCCCAAAACAGAAAGAACAAAAAAGGCACAAGAAGAAGAAACAGGCCCATGGTGTTTACAAGTTACACACCACATTTTTTCTTTTTGCAAAAAGAGAAAATAAAATGCAGTGCAAAGAAACAACAGCTAAATCCATAAAAAAGAAAAAAAAACAGTGCACCAAAAACTACACAGTCCCTAAAAAGGGTACATCAGAAAAATCTAAAGTTAGGAATTTTTTTTGAGAAGCTAAAGTTAGGAAATTGGTTTCTATTTCTAAAACACTCCTCTTGAATGACGGAAAGTGAGATGAAATAAAAATTATCTAGTGTTTTTTTTTAAAGAAAAAAACTATCTAGTGTTGTTAATGTATAATAATAATCATAAAGTTTCACCATCCAACCATTAAAAACAAAAATTTGAACTCGCTCACAGTGGGAGACCTATCAAACTCTCCCACCCTTGACTGAGCCCTAGTCTACCATTACTTTGATAAAACAAAATGCTACAGCCTAATGGATGGCTCTTTAGAAGACAAATTATTGATTTGAATATTTGGTTTCAAAATTTTGATAGTACTTATGAAACAATTCTTTTCTTTCCTTCTCACATTATAGTGAGATTATCACTCTTGTCTTGAAAGCAAAATTATTCTAGAGATCTCTCAATTTAAAGTTTCAAATTTATTATTTATATTTTCTTCTGTCAAGTTATAATATATAAAAAAGAATACATAAATTTGGGTTGCGTTTTTTTCCTTCCGTGTTTATCTTATATTTAAAATATGTTATTCACTACAATATCTTTTTTAATAATATTATTTAAATTATTATTAAAAATAGTTAAACACCGTTAAAATAGGAACAACGCCATTTCAGTAGAAACAATATTGAACACTATAAATTAAGTTATTTTAATTTTATTTTTCAAAAATATTTGATCAGAATATATGTCAAAATTTATAGAACGTGTCCGTATTTTCATTAGTTTATATAATATATACTATATATAAAGAGAATAGGAGATTTTAGAAGGATTTTGGGCTGACTTTTTTGTTATTTCAATTATACCTTTAAACAAATTTTCTATAATATATATAACGGGAATAGGGGGACTTTGGAAGGATTTTTCGCTGACTTTTTTGTTATTTCAATTATACCCTTAAACAAATTTTTTCTACAATAATGTTATATTGTTGATGTTATTAAAAATATATGAATTTTTGTTATATTTGTTATATTATTGTTGTCATTAAAAAAGATAAATATGGTTTGTTGAGTTTGTTGCATTTGAAAGTCACAGTTTTTTTTTGGTACAAAAAAAGTCACAAATATTTATACTTATAATTTAAATTTATATCAAAATTTTTATATAAAATATCGTTTGTAATTTACACACAAATTTTTTATAAAATATCGTTGATAATCTACATGCGTTAGCGCAATAAAAATAGCAGAAAGACGGACACGTGATAATAAAGTCAATTACATTTACGTTTTAATTATTAAAAGTCTAACTTAAACAAAATAGATAAGAGAGGAATTCAAAACTTAAAATAATTTTTGTTGTTGTCTAGTTTTACATTTGTAGAATGAACCCTACACTAGTCTAGGAGGGTCTAGTACCAATTTTTTTAAAAGATTATTTCATATGTGGTGGAGCCAAGTGACCTTGTTTGTTTGCTTACGTTAAGAGAAGGGTAGTAGTTTGAAACCATGTGGATCAAAACGTACACATGCACTCAACCACGTGAAAGAATGGGGAAAGACAAGTAGCGGAAATTCGAGACATGTCCTGTACTGCTAAATCTACAACCAAATGTCGTGGTCTGTTGAAGTTTATTATGGTGTGTTGCTTGTTTTTTTTTTGAGAGGATGGTGTGTTGCTTGTTGTGTTTCATACTAAAATATCATTTTACACCACACACAAAAAACTAAAATATTATCTTCCACTCAACTAATTTTTAGAAAAATTTCTTATGCTTCAAAACTGCTCTTTGAAAATATTTTGGCTTTTAGCAGAGTAGGCCACCAAA
Organism: Medicago ruthenica; assembly: GCA_018208015.1. Classification (NCBI taxonomy): domain Eukaryota; kingdom Viridiplantae; phylum Streptophyta; class Magnoliopsida; order Fabales; family Fabaceae; genus Medicago; species Medicago ruthenica. The sequence goes on along the minus strand of CM031373.1, from coordinate 95,257,820 downwards.
CTTTTTTAATCTTTTTATTCTCTTCCACGCCCCCTTTTGGATTTATATGACCTACCTGATGCAAGGCACCTGAAAAACAAATAATCGACCTTTTGCAAAATCTAAATAATCTTGCAAATGTGATTTTGGGAGTGGGGAGAGGTACAATGTCATGTATAGTTGTCTCCTCTTAACATTTCCAGCATTCTACATTTTTTTTTTTTGACGGAATTTCTAGCATTCTACATATAAACCATGATTGGGTGCAACATGATTGGTTTTGACTGCTTTTCACTATAATGGAGGATTACAACCTTGACTCCTTCACCTACCTTTCTTTTAACAATAACATCCACACACATTGTTTCCTACTTTATGGAATTCATTCTAATGAAATTTTGTACTGAAATCAAATTGAGAATGACTTTTACTTTCCTCTTATGGTTTTATCTAGGTTTGGATCTCTCGCACACAGTTGAAAACCCCATTATTCATACAGTCAAGTACATAAGTGGTTGTTCGATGAAGATCAAACAATCTAGATTCAAACTCGATATTTAAAATTGCAAAATAAAAATATAATCTTTTTGGATTGAATAATCTCGATTGAATAGTCACTGATGTCTCAGATGTGTAAATGTGACATCCTTAAAATGCATGAATCCGAATTTATTTTTCTAATACTTTACCGTAAAACTAGATATGACTTGTAAAATTATATTCTATACATATTCACGATTCTTGAAATCAAGACTGTTCTGTTGGCGAACTAATCTAAACAACGATAGAAAATGCACATTAGTTATTATTGTTTCCTCCTTAAGGTTGGGCAACTTAAATGGCTTTGAGCTAATTAAGGGTTAAAGGAGCTAGAGATCATGGATACAAATTTAGACGAAGAAGAAAAATACTAACATAATTACAAATTACTAACATTGACCGTTTTAAAAAAAAAAAGTTCTTTTACTCTCCCTCTCATATTTAGTGTCTTGTTTATGTTATGCATAGCTTTAAGAAGTGTGTTTCTTACGAGGTTATCACATATTTATTTGAAAAAGTGGATTGAAAATATTAAATTCTCATATTTGATACATATTTATAATAATCATTCCCGGATATTATTGATTCATAGAAATAAGATTTACCACGAGTTGTTGTAAGTTTTATATTCTAATATGTTAAGGGTGGAAAACTTTAATTCACATGAGAATAGAATGCAACTACTAATGATTATCCACTTCCTTTTATTTATTTGTGTTGGTCTGTCCACCGGTGAGAGTCTCACATTAATGCAAAAGTGAAGGTTGGAACAAAATATAAGTGAAATAACTCATATATAATGTCTCAAAGTTTTGAACGAAGATATGATGTTTAAACTCATTTGTTATTGTTTTTGGTCTAATGTAATGACCCACCCCAATAATACAGGCTCTCCAGAATGACCTAACAATTTGCACTATTTCTAATTGTATATTTTTGAACTAAATAATTTTTACAAAAGTTCCCAGAAATATAAAAAACTTACCAAACGTATACTATATTTGTGCAAATAATTTCTGATAGGATTCCTAAGAATATCATTCTCATGTATATAATTCTATAACTTTGAAATAAGTGCTCCCTAAACAAGGTGTATTAAATTCTACGATAATAAGTCTTGTTTGCTAAAGTAAGTTACAAGAGTTGTATTGTGAGTTGATAATTGATAAGTACTACTACGCACTTATTCTAAACAAGTAGTAATTAATACTCCCTCCGTTCCTTTTTAAGTGTCTCTTTTGAAGAAAATTTTTGTTTCTAATTAACAGTCACTGTCAAAGTTCAATGCAAAATTAAATGTTGTTTTACCAATATTACCCTTAGTTATTTATTGCGGAGAGAGAAATATATGAAATGAGATATTAAATGAATAAGGTCATTATAGTAAATGTATAACTTATTGCATTAAAAGTAGTAACATTTATTGATTGTCTTGGTTTGTGTAAAATGTAAAAAAGTGACAATTAAAAAGGAACGGAGGTAGTATTTTATTGGTACTTAATGACAAACAAGAGATAAACACTGTTACTCTTGGTATTACAAACAATTTAGCAGTAATAATAATGACAAGTCAAAGTGCCATCATGTGTGCAATTCAAGCAATCAACTCGTCCACTGATATTTAACTAAGATAAAACAAACATGTCATACAGCATTTAACCCTTTCCTTCTTTCTCTGTTCATCTCTCACGAATTTGACTCCAGTTAAGTGATATTGTTGCATTTGTCATTTATAAACTAAAATGGGAAATGTGAGGGCAGGTGAACCTTAAAGTGCTCCTCTGTGTCACAAGATTCAAACTGTTAATGATGATAAATTCACTATAAGATGCCATGATTTAACCAACTTTAGTGATTCAAAAGGAAAACAAAATAATGAGACTAAATTGCTTTATTATTTGATGGTTGTGGGGAGCAAAATCAATTCCCAAACAGGTGATAATAATCATGAAGTTTCACTGATAGAGATGGGACACCAAATTACACAATACATTAAATAAATTTAAAATCTGAATTATTAGTTATTAGAAAAACACTATTTTTATTTCATTTCTGTAAACTCCAAATACTACTGTTCAGTACATGTTACATACATACAGTGCATGGACCCTTCAATCGAAATGTTGAATGCATGTGTCATGTAGTAATGTGTCCAGTTTAACATTATGGGAGAAAATCTTTCTAGTTACTAAATAAAAAAAATTCAGCATAGTGGTAATAAATAAGGTTTTAAATCATGTCAATCACCCTGACTATAGTTAATATATTTTAAATAGAAAAATCATAATAATAATCACCTCATAATTTTGCCATGGTTTGTTGCTCTAGACCATAATTATTGTGGATACAAGAACTGCTTCAGTAAGTAATGGAATCTTAGAATTGGGTAATTATTATGTTGAACTGAACTGAATACTATCTGAAGTTGATGAAGCTAACATGAGGTTATCAAAGACGATTAAGTATGTGTTTTAATAGATTGTTTCACTTTTGCATGATGAAAAATTTATTCCAGAGATGTAAAATTAATTTCAACATGTTAGCATGTGTTGGAATAGAGTTTATTTTGTCTTGAGAATGCACTCTTGACTTTGGATTCTTGCCTCCAAATTTGTTTTTTTTAAGCCTAAAATGAATTGTTTGATTCACTTTTAGCTGATTGTATTTAAACAAAAATCCTTTTAAATAAAATCAATTTTATATAATCAATCCATCAAAATTAATTGTATGGAAGAACCAAACACATGTTAAATATAAACAAAAGACGAATTGTTCAAAAGAACAATTTAAATTCGATTCTTAGATGAAATAATTACTAAGTCAACTTTTATTTCCCTCTCCTACTGACCTTTAGATTATTATGACCCCTTCCATGATGAGAATACATGCATAGATGTAAAATTTTCACCTAATCAAACGATTTTCCACACAGATGACACTGTCTCCCTCTTAGGATTACCAAATTGATTCAGTGATTTTGATACCACTATCGTTTTCATGCTTCTCTTAGGTCGGTTTCAAAGATTGTGGTAACGATAATGAATTCCTCTGAAGCAACATATCAAAAGTTACTTGAGTTAGCTTTCTTCTTCTGTAATAACACTTTTTAAGAGAGGGGAAAGCTAATTTTTGGTTATATCACTTCTTGATGTAAACACTAATTCTTTATCTATGAAACACATATAGTAAATTTAGTACTTTCCCTAAATATAAAACTCTTCCGCATTAAATACACTATCTACCTTTTTTATCAAAAAATATTTAGGTGAGTTGGTCCCAAATATTGTCAGAATAGTGAGGATATATCAAGATTTTTTTTTACATAGCTACTTACATTTTTTTTGAAAGAGACAAAGTTGCTTACATATTATCTATCAATGAGATCTTCATGTCGACTGCAGAAGTTAAACCCATATTTTATAGGGGTTTATGAGTCAATTCTTTAACAACTAAATCAATGTCCTTGTGTATTGTTACCTTTCTTTAAATATATGTGAAATTGCAAAAGGAATTTGTAATGTATTAGTGATAAAGGTATTATTTACTATATTATATTTAAGATCTCGCTGATTAAATTATGAGAATTAAGGAAGTTAATATTGTTTACAAGTTTAACTTTTATGATTAATTTATGTTCTATCATAATATTTATTATATACTTCAAAATAATATATAATTTATTCAAGAATATGTTGGTAAAGAAGTAATATTATTGTATATAAAAGTTTGAAAGTGATCATATAAAAAGTACAGGGAAAAATTTGAAGAGATCCTATATTTAGAGATAGAGTAATATTGAGTTTTTTCTAATAGGATTTACTATTGAGCTGTTAATTTAAGTGTAACTGTGATAAGTTAAAGTAAATTAATGTTGATATGGTAAACTCATCAGGGTCCATGAAATTCTTCGTGAATATGCTGTGAAAGTCTGAAAGTGATGTGGTTTGAACTATGATGCATAAGTGTGAGAGGAAAAATATGAAAGGAAGCGTGCATGAGAGAGGCAGAGTGTGGTATGATTTGGAGAAAAGAGGAGTTGCAAAAATGAACCTTAAAAGCCCCTTTGTGATACAAATGGGACCTTATATTAATCATCAGAATATCCACTCAATCTTATTCAGTGTCCATTCTTTATCTCTTTAAAGCAACAATGGCCAACAAAGCAAAAAAGATATCCTTTTTCCCCCCAAAACTTTTATCCTACATGTAACCATAATCATATCTTTCGTGCAGCAAGTCAAAACTATGTTGTTCACGCCCACTCTATTGGAAAATAATTGACAATCCTATACTATGATCTTCAGAGGGTCTAAAATCTCAATATAGTCTCCCTTTGCTGAAAATAATTTACTATGGTAGGCCATTTTCTTTATTCATCAACATTTTAGGGAAAAACTTCTTGCCAAATAGCAAAGCTCTTTCATTTTTTTTTTTATACATTACAATAGTAATTAACAAATTTTGCAGGGTAATTGGTTCACATTCCACAAGCATACACTTGGGAAACACACAAGATCTTTTATTTTATTTTTCGTTAACTACAATCCACCCGAAGTAATTTTATTCTAAATATTGTTGGACACTAAGGGTCCGTTTGGTTCAACGGATGGGAGGGGAGGAGAGGGAAGGAGAGCGGAGGGGACGGGACATGAGAAATTTTAATTAAAAATGTGTTTGGATTAACATGGGGAGGGGAGAGATTTTAAAATTAATTTACTGTTTTACCCTTAAACTTAATTAAATATACGATGATATTTGTTTTTACATATAACAAATAAGAGTGATAGATAACATGAAAATAAAAGTTGTTACAACGGTAATATAACCTAATAATAATAAAAGTTGTTACAAAGATAATATAACTTAATAATATAAGTTGTTACAAGATAGTATAACCTAATAATAATAAAAGTTGTTACAAGGATAATATTGAGATTTTAAATTAATTTAAGAATAATTTTGGTAATGTAATAAAATTTTAAAGAGATCCCCTCCCTTCCCCTCTCCTCTCCTTCTAAAAATTAAACCAAACACATCAAATTAAAAATATTCCCTCCCCTCCCCTCCCTTCCCCTTCAAGGGTCCGTTTGGTTTGACAGTTTTGAAGGGGAAGAGAGGGGAGGGGAGGAAATATTTTTAATTTGATGTGTTTGGTTCAATTTTTAGAAGGGAATGAGAGGGGAGGGGAGGGGATCTCTTTAAAATGTTATTACATTGCCAATATTATCCTTAAATTAATTTAAAATCTCAATATTATCCTTGTAACAACTTTTATTATTATTATTAGGTTATACTATCTTGTAACAACTTTTATTATTAAGTTATATTATCTTTGTAACAACTTTTATTATTATTAGGTTATATTACCATTGTAACAACTTTTATTTTCATGTCATCTATCACTCTTATTTGTTATATGTAAAAACAAACATCATCGTATATTTAATTAAGTTTAAGGGTAAAACAATAAATTAATTTTAAAATCTCTCCCCTCCCCATGTGAACCAAATACATTTTTAATTAAAATCTCTCCCGCCTGTCCCCTCCGCTCCCCTTCCCTCACCTCCCCTCCGTTGAACCAAACGGACCCTAAATGTGAAAACACATAAGATACGATAGGGATTCATACGAGAAAACGAAAAGTGATAAACTACCATGTCCTTAAATATAAATCACCTTTTGAAAAATATTCGTCAAAATATAAGCTTCATTTTTAATTACTGAAAATATATTATTATTATTATTAAATATATTCCTAATCAGAGTTGAGCTAATTTTTGTATAAAATGATATTTTATGAACACTTATTTACAAAATAGACACTGAAAATAAAAACATTACATATTTTGTAATATATATGAAAATTACAAACGGAGGTAGTATATTATTATCATTATTATTAATATTTTTATTGCTACAAACATTCAATGGAAAATTTTCATTTTCAAACACTTGTGTCAGAATTAAGTGCAATGTCAGTGCATAAAACTCCAGAGTCTTTGAAATAAAGTTCTAGCCGTGTCTTTTGACAAAACTCCCTTACATTAGAGACATATAACTGATTCTACAACTAGGAATGCAAATTGCAAGGATCATAATTTTTGAACAAAGTGCCGAGAAACATACAATAATAATATCATAGACTGATGACAACATAATTGGATGTACATAAAATAATAACAACATTGTTCAATGGGTCACTTAGATAAAAAAATCTAGGACCAAAAGAGGACACTAGCTAAATGCCTAAAGCAATAATAATATTAATTAGTTAAATTAGCATAATAAGAATGTGAAGTGAAATGCTTAAAGTCAAAGACGTGAAAAAAAGTGTTTCATGTCTGTGGTGGAAAAACAGAACAAAGCTCAATAGACCCATAATGAAGCAATTCCTCTATCATTTGTTCAATGTGATGTTCTTCAAGAGGCTCAATAAATTGCTGAGAATTTTCCACTTTAACTTTCTTGAAAACCCAATTTCCCTCTGATTCTTTTTCCTCTTCATGTTTCATAGTAGTATCAATTTCTTGGCTACTTTTAATGGGAACATTGTTTGTGGATATGTTGACACTTTGTGAAGATTGTTTCTGAGGCTGTTGCAGAGATATTGGCCTAGTGATTTGCAATGAAGCCATGTAGCATCTATGCAGTTTAGCAGTTAAGGTTGCTGAGAGAAGCTTAGAAGATGATGATTGTGACAAATTGGGGTTGTAAGGGAAATTTGTTCTTGCCCTTGTACCACACATTAGTCTTGCTGCTTCATCGTATGCTCTAGCTGCATCCTCTGCAGTTTCAAAAGTACCAAGCCATATCCTAGTTTTTCTGCACATAATGAAAAAAAAAACATGTTATTATTTTTCATTCATAATGAATTAATGACTTGAAATGAATATGCTTCTAAAGAAATGTGAAATGTGCATATATGTAATGTGTCAAAACTCAAAACAGTTACTACTATATTTTGAGGCTATGAGTTTGGCAGGATCAAGGTGTACTAGTGATTTTTGACATGCGTTAAGTTTTAACAAAATCACGATGGTGTGTAGACTTACAATATGGGGTGGCGAATTTCGGAGACCCAAGAGCCCCAATGCCTTTGTCGGACGCCTCGGTAACGTTGTTGTGGTCTAGCCATGTTAGGAAAAACAAATGTATTCTTTTCAGAAAGTGTTTTTGAGTAGTGATAGAGAGTTTTGTTGTGAAACCAAGAGGAGGTGCTGGAGAAGGAGGGGTGATGGGTTTTTGTAGTTGGGGTTTGTTTCAGATGTACACTTTTTTCTAATGGATCTGTGTACCATTTAATAAGGGAAGAGGGTCCCACAAAGGATTTTTTTTGTGGTCATACCTTATTTTTCTTTATGTATTTTTTATCTAGCTATGATAATAACTTGGGTGTATTGCAATTTGCAGACCATGATCAATGAACAAGTGTTTCAAGAAATAATTCACACGTCTTTCAAAATATACACGGGACACAAAAGTATAAGTTTATTAAAAGTTATTATTAAGATCAGTTCATAGATTCTTCTCATGTGAAAACTGATCCTAAGGAAGCAATTTGTGGATAATGACTGGTTTGTAGTATTCTCTTGTATAGATCTTTGAACATATCCTTCTCAAATATATATATTTCAAGTATCAATTGCCTTAACAAGATTATTTTTATAGATCAATTTGAGCTCTCTGTTAGTTTTTAACAGACAATATCACGTTTTAGACCATGGTCGTGACCAAGATAACGATCCTATGTTGCAATAGTTCTCTGTTTAAACATCGATGAATACTGTTTATAATTGGATTTACTTAACCAATATGTTTGTATCACTGTATCAGTATGTATTTTATAATTGGGTCAATTGCAAGTTGGGGCAAATCGATTTTAGGATCAAAGATTCTTGGACCATCATATAATTACTCTAACCTATCAAATCATTTGATCAAATTTTCTTCAGTATTATCGTATCATATTACCAACACATGAACGACAAAACACTTTCCTTTGCTATGTAGTTTTTGTGTGTGATGGAGGCATCAAAAGGGATACGGTCTAGCTGTTCGTTTGTATTTTGGCTAGACCACCTATCTTGATCGAACGACAACCGATATCTTGAATGTGTGATCCTTTAATCGAAAGGGATCACTTTCAAACATAAAATGATAACCTTATTTTATGCGTTCACTGCTCCCTAAGTCAAACATTTGACTGCAATCATACGATCTGGACAGTCACATTAAAGTTACTAAGTCCACAACATTATGAATTTGTTAAATGAGTTCAAAACACAACGCCAAAATGTAAATTGTTTGATCTTGATGAGATAGGTGATTGTAGCTACTAGTAGCTACTATGCATCCATGTGCTTTATAATTCATCGCCATACTATAGGGTTATGCTAAGTAGATAAATAAAATTCAACTAGATATAGAAAATCCTAAAAACATTCAAAAGAGAAGAGTACTAGGCGAAAAAACATTACTCGCTATTTTATCTGCTGAAAATGAAGCAGTTAACTGTTGTTTGTGAGAATCATGAGGCTACAAGGAAGATCCCTTTCTATGTGTTTAATTTACAACAATATTATTGTCGTCCATTGAACTGAAGAGGTAATTTTGGTCACTCCCATCCCAATGATTGGTCTATTTTTTATTTTTGCATAGGGTGGTGCTCTCATGTATGTGTGCCACATGTAACCAAACAATTAAGATGATGGTCAATGTTATGCTGTTATTTTCTATGAAGAATCACTAGTCTTCAAGAACTTTTTTAGCACAGTTTTATGTTGGCTTGCATGACTATCTATAAGGATAAGAAGGTAAAACTATTCAACATTTGCTTTTTGTTTCTTTCTAAGCCTAATTAAGGAAAATAATAATAATAACAATTATAGTAAAGAGAAAGAGGAAAAAAGAATAGAAAGGGAGACAAAAGAACAAGTAACATGTAAGCCAAGGATTAAAAAAGATTAGGAACTTTATAAATATCCCTATCTGTGTCTTTTTTTTTCCTAAAGGGGAGCTTAATTTTGGTTTCCAGCTAACATCAAATTGTATGCACAAAAGGTCAAGAAAGTCAAATAAATATATAAACTTGTTAGGACCTTACCATACATACGCGTGAAATGGGTCCCATAACATAACATGGGTGATGGGAGCAATTAGCAAAAGCAGTGTTTAACTACTTAATTAATTTGTATTCTACTTATTAATTTCTCGTCAGGGTTGTTTTGTTTGAGCAAATAATCTAAACCTCCCATGGTTTTGTAGACACCCACCATGTCCGAGTCATGTGTGGACTATCTTTCCCTTCACATGCCAACAATGTCCATAATCCATTGAATCTAACAACAAAATATATATGACAAGGGTTTGGCTTGTGGATAAGTACGTAACATGGGATTTCCTTCAACAATCTAGTAATAAATTGAGCACATTATGTTTTTTTATGAGTCCTGACTTGAACTCACACATGCATGTGCGTATACGACATCCCCCTATGTCATTTTGTCTTTTCTTTGATGAATTAGTGTGTTACCTTCATAAGGTCCTATTGTTGAATAGTGTTTAAAGCGGGAGTTATATATTAAAAAACATACAAGTCGAAAAGACTCGTATATCTAATATCTTAAGTTGTTGAGTGAAGACGCAGTGTGTCATTCGCTTGTACAATTATTCTTAGTTTACATGGTTATCGTTGGTTTTTCTTCTTGTCTCATTAGTGGTATTGGGTTGTGGAATGTTAAATACGTTGTTATAGTAATCCAAAAAATATATATGTTATTATATTTTTGGCCTGTATTTGTATATATTGAGTCTAACTTATCTATACAAAATCAACATGTAAGATGAGTGTTGCACCAGCTTATAAAGTTATATATATGTTTAAGCTTTATCGTATCTATGAGAGACTCTCAAGACACGCCTCTCGTGTTCAGTAGTGAACATCTTGAGTAGGCTTTGTATCATATTAGAATTTGGATTGGATATAACTATTACAAAACCTATTTGTAAGGTGATAATTGATCGATTAATAATCTTATGAGGATGTTTTATATCTAATTCAATGTGAGACTTTAAATGTGTATTAAATGTGAGTCAAGAATCAATCTTTCGTTGAATTAAAAATTTATGTCAAGGGTGCATTTGATCTGCTAAAATGTATGTATTAAACAGAATAACACATGAGAAACTTTTATGATATCGAACAATTTTTTTTGTCCTATACGATGTTTAGTAGATACAAGACTATTTTGATATTTTAAACAATTTGTACTTGTGATAAAAAAATTGTGATGTGGTTTAGTGGTGGACAAGAATTTCAATTTTTGTCATGTCTCTTGCCCCTGGTTTGTCTAATCTTTGAAACAATTTTACAATCAAACACAGTATAACTGAAGTTGTCATGTTCAATCCCTTATTTTTTAGCAGGTTAAACACACCATAAACTTATAAGAGCGTCCACAATGATAATAAACTAACAAAGATCTTTAAATAGGTCTCGTGTGTACATGTCATTTATTTATAATTTTTAAATAAAAGTACTTATTAAGGACTCAATGACTCCAATAGTACTAAACTAAAAGAAGTTCTTAAATAAATCCACTAATATGTACTTTAACATGTGCATTTAGAAAATAAAAAAAATTGAAAAAAGAAAGAATCACATGAACTTGAGATGGTGGGACAAACTTTTATATACTTTATTTCCTATTTTGATCGTGGGACCAGTTAGTTGCTGAAGAGAGAGAGTCCTTATATAGGCTCTGTTTGACAAGGTCAATAAGCTAGCTTATAGCTCATAACATATAGCGTATAAGTTCGTTTGACAAAAAAAAAATCATGTTTGGTAACTGTATTTTTACAACGAGTTTATAACTTATTTCAGGAGCTTATAGCTTTATCCTTGAGACGCTATTTTAAATAGCATTTGAGATTATAGCTTATAGCTTATCACTTATCATCCTTTCTTCCATTTTTAAATAGCGTTTGAGATTATAGCTTTACCCTTATAATTATCTCTAAAATCCATTTTCACCCTCTAAAACTTATATTATAGTTTAAAATAAAATATATTTATTTTAAATGAATGAATGAATGAATGATTCATTAGCCAAACACATGATCAGATATTAAAATCCATTTTTGCCCTCTACATTAAATGGATCATTCATGACTAGGGGTGGCAAAAATACTCATGTCTGCGGGTAAAATCTATCACGGGCACGGAGCAGGTAGCTAACGATTATCCACGAGTATAATAAACGGGTATTTGACTACCCGTTAGTTTATGCATACAGACACGGATTTGATGATACACGTACCCGTGGGTACCCATACCCGATAATAAATTAAGTAAATGACATTGTTACTAAATGTTATAAGATTTTATTTCAATTATCATTGTTATATTGATTATTTGGATTTATATTTGAAGATTTATATGATTTTATTTAAGTAATTGGGAAGTCAAATGAAGTTATTGAAGGTTGGAATGCATGTGAAATTTGGATGTTTATTTGGATGTTTGTATGCTTTTATTTTACTTCAAGAATTTGTATGAATTATGTAAGAATCATGAATTTTGTATGGATTAGGTATGATTTCTCAGCCTCAGCTAGGAAAAGGAGAAATACTATAAAAAAGTTGCGTGACTCATCAGGCAACTGGATTGCTGCACATGATGACCTTTGCTCAGTTGTCCATAATTATTTTACAGCACTGTATACAGCTCAGCAGGGCGACCATCATCCAGTCATCTCCTGTGTACAACCACGAGTATCGGATGAAGACAACAGTATGCTCACTCATCCCTTCACTGAACTCGAATTCAAAGAGGCTATATTTAGCATGCACCCGGACAAATCGCCAGGTCCTGATGGTCTAAATCCGGCATTCTATCAACGATTCTGGAGCGAAATCGGAAGCGAGCTATTCTCATCTGCAAATTCTTGGCTTGCTTCAGGTATCTTTCCACCAAACCTGAATGATACAAATATTGGTCTTGCTCCAAAAGGTGATAATCCTGAATCTATGAAGGACCTCCGTCCCATCTCTCTTTGCAACGTCTTATACAAGATCGTTTCTAAGGTCCTTTCTAACCGGCTTCGTCCATTAATTAACAAGTGGATCTCCCAAGAACAGGCTGCTTTTGTCCACTCTCGTTCCATCATAGACAATGCTTTGACAACCTTTGAAGTTTTACATCATATGCGTTGCAAAACAAAGGGTAAAATTGGTGAGGTAGCTTTGAAACTTGATATCTCTAAAGCCTTTGATAGTGTTAGCTGGTCTTATCTTCAAGCTATTCTCTACAAAATGGGTTTTTGCACTCAGTGGATCTCTTGGATGATGATGTGCATTACCACGGTAGAGTATCATATTATTTTTAATGGTGATTGCATTGGTCCTATTGTTCCTGAACGAGGGCTTCGACAAGGCTGTCCCCTCTTGCCTTACCTCAACATTCTTTGCGCCGAAGGTCTATCTGCATCCATAAAGAATCATGAACTGCGTGGTAAACTTCATGGCAGCCGCATTTGCCGCACATCTCCGCCTGTCAGCCACCTACTTTTTGCAGATGATAACTTCCTTTTCTGTAAGGCGACAACTGATGAAGCCCAAAGTCTCAAAGAAATTCTTATCCAATATGAAAATGCTTCAGATCAAGCAATAAATTATGGGAAATCTGCTATTGCTTTTAGTGCTAATACTTCTCCTGATACTAGTGCCACTATTTCCAATTTTCTTGGTGTTTCCGGTCATATTGGTAGTGGTAAATATTTGGGCCTCCCCTCTATGGTGGGACGTAGCAAGAAAGCAATTTTCTCTTATTTAAAGGACCGCATTTGGAAAAAATGTCAATCTTGGAATGCTAGATCACTCTCCCGTTCCGATAAAGAAATTTTAATTAAATCAGTAGCACAAGCAATCCCCTCCTATTGTATGGGTGCATTTCTCATCCCCACCTCCCTTTGTGAGGAATTAGAAAGAATGATGAATTCCTTTTATTGGGGCTCTCAAAAAAATGGTCGGCATGGTATAAATTGGATGCAGTGGGACAAACTCACTCTTCACAAAAGTCTAGGTGGCCTTGGCTTTCGCAACATGGAAGCTTTCAATCTTTCAATGCTTGGTAAGCAAAGTTGGAAACTCTTGACCGACTCTACCTCCTTACTTTCTCGTATCCTCAAAGCCAAATATTACCCGCGAAGGGATTTCTTGGATGCCTCTCCCGGCCATAATCCAAGCTATACTTGGAGGAGTCTTTGGAGTACTCAATCATTACTTACCTTGGGGCATAGATGGAAGATTGGAGACGGTACTAAAATAAATGTCTGGAATATGCCATGGATTCGCAGCCTCCCTTCACTCAAGCCTTCCACTATTCCGCCACCACACCATGAGGACCTCACAGTTTCCCATCTCCTACACACGGGTATGAACTCTTGGAACCAAATGATTGTGCGATCCATGTTTAACCATTTTGATGCTTCAGCTATCCTCGCGACACCTCTTTATTCCCGCACGATGGAGGATACTCGCATCTGGAAGGCTTCAATAGATGGTTCTTACTCTATCAAGACAGCCTACCGTATTTGTATGGATCTTCTGGTTGCATCCACACCTTCACACGGCAATTACAACTGGACAACACTCTGGAACTTAAAGATTCCTCCTCTGGTCCGCTCATTCCTTTGGCGCCTTGCTCACCAATGTTTGCCTACTCGAGCAAATCTTACCACCTGTGGCATTCCATGTGAAGATTCATGTGTCTCTTGCGAGCTCTTGGCAGAAACTCATATGCACACATTTTTTGTTTGTTCGAAAGTTGTGGATTGTTGGGAGAAAATTGGTTTACATAACTTGATCCGTAATTTGCTTCTCACAGCGAATAACTTTACTGCTACACTATTTAATCTTTTTGACAAGTTGTCGTTGCATCATCAGCACCTCGCCGCAATGCTCTTATGGAGCCTCTGGAAGAGTCGTAATGCTAAGTTATGGGAAGCTGTTGATACATCTCCTACTTTCATCATCTCTCATGCAACAGACATACTCCAAGAATGGAGTTGTATGCAAAGAGCAAAACATCAAAAGCAAAATCCGACGCATGCTTCCTCTTGGGTGAAACCGCCAACAAGTACGACAAAATGCAACGTTGATGCAGCAATGTTTGATAATAACATCATTGTGGGTTATGGCATGTGTTTTAGAAACTCCTTGGGATAACTTTTGCTTGGTAAATCTGGATTCTTACTCTCATTTGCCACTGTTCTAGAAGCCGAATCTATCGCTTTACTAGAATCTATAAAGACAGCAATCTCAAACGGAATGCATACTGTATTGTTTGAAACAGATTGTAAGTCTCTTGTTGACGCCCTTAACTCTCCTGCTGTTCCCATTAGTGAGTTTGGCAATCTTGTATCCCAATGTCGCTGGCTGCTGTCTAGTAATTGTTAAGTGCCAGAAAGTGGATAAAATGCACATTTAATTTAGGCACTTATGTTACTTATTTTACAAGTTATCATAGGATAAGCTCATCATTTATGATTAAATATCAAACTTGTGATCATATGCTTTACCCCATCTAATATTGCAGGAATTTCATGCTTGAACCTGATCTGAGCAAAGAACATGAAGTTTTGATCAAAGCCATCGCTACAAGCGCACGATTCCTCGCTACAAGCGAGGATAGGCAGGGAATTTGGAGACTTCATCGCTTCAAGCGCCAGATGCCACGCTTCAAGCGAGCTTAGGCAGGGAAATTGGAGAGTTCATCGCTACAAGCGATGGACCGGTCGCTTCAAGCGACCAAGGGCGGTTTAATGTTCCATGCTGACATGGAGCTTTCCCATTGGCCAGAAAACTTCATCGCTACAAGCGACCAGCTCATCGCTTGTAGCGAGCATGCAAAATTTCAGTTTTATAAAAGCATTTTTAGCTCTATTTTCAGATATAACTGGATCATTGACTACTTCCATTTAGGGATTGCTTTTTAATTCAGTTTAGTAATAGTTTAGGACTTAGTTTTAGGGCTAGAAGCTATGATCTTCAAGGAGCAAAAGTAATTGGATTGTGGAATCAACCAAAGGCTTTGGGAAATCAAGACTTGAGTTATGATCTTCATCTTTTCTTTTAACTTTTGTATAGTTGTCATGAAAATGAACAACTAACTTCCCTTTGTTGGGATTGGAGGTATTCTTTCTAGCTTTGATGTAATACATGATTATGTGAATATATGATTTTAGCAATTTATGTGTTTATGAAGTTATTCTTGCTTTTCACTCTCATGCTTGATTCAATTGATATTGACAAATACTTTTGAATCTATGTTTAGAATAATCTTCTATCAAAATAAGAAAATCTAGAAATGGATTTGGGTTTTGATAATCGCACAAAGTTTCGGATCGTAATGCTTTCGGATCGTTTGATTGATTGGGAAATCGTCAATTAAACGATACGATCGATCTCACGATGTCATTTGGGAAATCAATGACGTTGTCGAGCGATACGTGATATTTTCGCTAAAACGCTAAAATTCATATGCATGATTTATAGATTATATTCTTTGCAAGATTGATGAACTCCAATCTCAACGCTTTGATACCCTATTATTTGTCGTTTTATTTTCGCAATTAAATTCAATTAGTTTATGCAACCAAGTCACGAAACCCTTAACTCAAAACAATACCGATTGTTGAACGGTTCGAAGTAGCGCACCTAATCCCTGAGGAGACGATAATTGAAAATACTTACTTTTTTTGATTGAAATACTACTCCAACAGTAATCCCGACTATGTAGTGTCGTTTGTTAAGAGGCAAGCTAATAAGGTTGCTCATTCTATTGCTAGAGCATCCTTATCTCACCCTAGCCCCTATACTTTCAATGATGTACCATCTACTATGTACTATTTGTTTATGAATGAAATGCACTAAGTTTGCTTTTGCTAAAAAAAAAAGGTAGTATTTATAAAATTTGAATGAATTATGTATGGATGTTTAAAAATAGAAGTTTTTTGGTAATTAAAAAAAGTTCTTCTTTGTACAAAAAAATACCGTGAATACCCGTGGATACCTCAATACACACGGGTTACCTGTATAGTGGGTACCCACGTGGGTACGGGGCAAGCACGGGTATTATGTTTATCCAGCGGGGCATGAATGAGTATCATACTATCTATACCCTTGGATGACATCCCTATTCACGATTGTTTTAAATAACACGGTATTCAGTATTTTTTTTACTTTTGAAAAAATGTAGGTATATCCTTTTTCTTTTACAACTGTATGATTCATTTATGTTTCCCTTTCAAAAAAAAAAATTGTAGCATCCGTTTGTATTGCTACGTATAATTCTTTTTGACGGATTTACGTTTAACTATTTTTTTTACAAGTTTCCCACCTTTATATTTTACTGTTAAGCTTAAGTGTTTTTTTTTTAAGTATTAAATATAAATAAATTTTAGAAAACAAACATAATTGTAATAATATATAAAAGATATATTTAATTAATAAATTCTAAATATTTAACATTAATGGATATAAATTTTATTACGAATTAAAAATGTCCTTGTATGCCATTTTGCATTTATAAGCTAGTTGAACCGACAGCTTATCAACTATCAGTTATCGGTTATCAGCTATCAAATATAAACTATCAGTTATCAGCCATCAGTTATAAATTATCAGCTAATTTATCAGCTAACTGCTATTTTTACCAAACAAAATCATAGTTACCGGTAACCAACATGTAGTTAGTTTTTTCTTTCTCTAATAGAGATCACTAATAGGTTGGATTCTCTTGAGGTCCTTATTAAGTAAAAGACACAAAGTAAATTGCCATTAAATTCCCCCACTCCACACACACAGTTATTTCTAGAAATTGGATTTCGTATTAATCATCACATATATGGGGCAATATGGCCATTAAAAGAGAGAATTTGGCCGTTGTAAAGAAAATGATAGAGTCATATGGAAAATACACCACATAGCATAATTCAATAGTTAAAGTAGGAAATAGTCAAACTATAGGACAAAAAAATATAAAGAGATTTAGATATGTAAATAGTCTATTTTTAAAAGTATATATGTGACGATTTTATAACTCGAATGATCTTTACAAATATGGATCCTTTCATGTGTAATTTACACATGAGAGAGTAAAATGTAATTTCTAACCATTCACTGTGAGAGAGAGAGAGAGAGAGAAACGTATGAAAATTTAGATAAAGTGAGTTTGAATGTTGAAATAACACTTTAATTTCTTATATGTAAATTACACATCTCTACTTATTAGTTAATTTTTTTTTTAACTTATACTTGAAAATACCATATTCTAATGTTTTGAAGGCAGATTTGCTCATTTCTACCGAAACTGATTCTATATAATGCCCGCCCATATTTCTCCTTTTTATTCTATGTAGTGCATGTTTGGAAGAGTTTTTTATTCTATGTAGTGCATGTTTGGAAGAGTTGTGGATCACTTTGTATCGAGAAGAAGAATACTAATTAGGATCTTTAGAGCATTGGTTAAAATAATAAAAGAAATAAGTTTGGATAAAAAATTATGTAATTATTACATGACAAAAATAACATATATTTTTAAGACAATACATCAATTAATAAATTCATTGTCCAAATCGCTTAGGACATTTGTTAGCGAAAATTTTATTAAATATTCAAAAACTACAAATCGTAGCTTCATTGGTCATGTTCTTTGGGTATGGACTAATTCATTTTTGTCGATCCAAGTGTAAAGCATACAAAAAAAAGTCTATGCTTCTTTTATATATGTATATATAGAATTTTTAAAACAAAAACATAAATTGTAGATCAGGCCTAAAAAGACTTTGGCTTTTATTTTGTTGTTCTATGATCTATCACTTAAAAACTTATCAAACCTAAAGTCCATAATATTTCTTTTATTGGCCTTGATAGTGTCTCATCTCAAAGTTTGCTACAAAACTAAAAGTATGTTTGGTCGGCCTTCAAAATTTCTTCTTACAAGTGTCGTTTTATGGAATTGGGCTTAATTTGCCCCCTGACTTAGGTGAAAGTTTAAACTCATTTATATTTTTTGAACAATCAATATTTACCAAATCCTACATCTGGAAATGAAAACACAGAGCGTTTTGTTCTACTCAGGACCTTCTGGCTAGTTTGTTTCTAATTTACTAGTCCACAATTTATTAGTCAAAGATAACTTCTGCAAGAGTTCAATCAAGTTGCTATGCACAAACACGGCTGCGTTTAGCCTGGGGAAGCAAGGTTGCTTCCCACCATGGGAAAGCAACCTTCTAACCCTTAGATTGTTGAGGAACACGATTTTTATCATGGACTGTCTACACCAAATTTTTTTTCTTTCTCTTTTAAACTCTTATATTTTTGTTTAGATCTGGAATACACGATTTTTATCATAGACTGTCTACACCATATTTTTTTCTTTTCTCTTTTACACTCTTATATTTTTGTTTAGATTTGGAATTTTTTTCTTTTCTTGATCCGGAAACAATTGGTCGGATTTTCTCGCTCGCGCGTGCCCGCGAGCGCGCGTGCGCCCGTATTATAAGAGTGACTTAGAGGTTGAATTTTTTCACGATTTTTTGCAGGCATGTTTAGGACATAAAAACAACATCGCCCACAAAAAACGAAAATTTTCCGACAAGAGACGGATTAAATATGAATTTTTTACGCGCCAAAAACTCAAGAACGCGAAACAACAAAACATGCACCTAGAAAACGAATTTTGAGCTGGTTTTTTGCAGACACCTCTATAAAAATACATATAGAGGATCTGCAAAAAACCAGCTCAAAATTCGTTTTCTAGGTGCATGTTTTGTTGTTTCGCGTTCTTGAGTTTTTGGCGCGTAAAAAATTCATATTTCGTATTATAAGAGTGACTTAGAAATTGAATTTTTTCACGATTTTTTGCAGGCATGTTTAGGACATAAAAACAACATCGCCCACAAAAAACGAGAATTTTCCAACAAGAGACGGATTAAATATGAATTTTTTACGCGCCAAAAACTCAAGAACGCGAAACAACAAAACATGCACCTAGAAAACGAATTTTGAGCTGGTTTTTTGCAGATCCTCTATATGTATTTTTATAGAGGTGTCTGCAAAAAACCAGCTCAAAATTCTTTTTCTAGGTGCATGTTTTGTTGTTTCGTGTTCTTGAGTTTTTGGCGCGTAAAAAATTCATATTTAATCCGTCTCTTGTCGGAAAATTCTCGTTTTTTGTGGGCGATGTTGTTTTTATGTCCTAAACATGCCTGCAAAAAAATTCAACATCTAAGTCACTCTTATAATACGGGCGCGCGCGCTAGCGGGCACGCGCGAGCGAGAAAATCCGACCAATTGTTTCCGGATCAAGAAAAGAAAAAAATTTCAGATCTAAACAAAAATATAAGAGTGTAAAAAAGAAATGAAAAAAATATGGTATAGACAGTCCATGATAACAATCGTGTTCCTAATTAATCTAATGGCTAAAACTAGCCTTTCCCATGGTGGGAAAAAACTAGCTTTCCCAGGCTAAACCTCCCACAAACATATGTATGATTTTAATTAATTTGTGAGTCTTGACGCGGTTTCAATGCTAAACAAGTTAGAAATTGAATAGTGAGGCCGTGAAGATGAATCAAGATGTTGATGTGACTCTTTCCCCACCCTCCCACAGTCAATGCGCGCCATTTACCTATCCTGACATGTCTTTACTCCTTTCAACTTTTTACTATGGAAAATGTTATCTTTTTATATTTTTGGCCAAATACATCTCTGGGTCCTTTAAGTTTCACGTTTTTACCGGATCAGTCCTTTAAGTTTGTAAAGTTTCAGATTGGTCCTTTAAGTTATCAAAAGCTTACGTGGTTACCCTTTCAGTCAACTTCCGTTACAAAAAAGCTGATCTCTCGTTTCACCTTCAACAAAGTACAATAGCAATTGGCATCATCTGCTCATTTGGATCCCTGCCAACTGCTGTAAGTATCATACCCCCATAATACCCCTTTAAAAAGCAACCATCTAGTCCAATAAATGGCCTACATTTGGTGAAACTTTGTCTACAACCATCAAGACACATGTACATTCTTTGAAAACTAGGCAGTAATGGTCTCAAAATGTAGCCTTCCTCATTTTCTAACGGACACATCACCCACATAACGGACAGATCAACTTTTTTGTAAAGTAAGTTGACTGAAAGGGTAATGACGTAAGCTTTTGATAACTTAAAGGACCAATCTGAAACTTTACAAACTTAAAGGACTGATCCGGTAAAAACGTGAAACTTAAAGGACCCAGGGATGTATTTGGCCTATATTTTTATTGAATCAATTTATTCATGAAGAGTAATTTAGGCGATAGACTACCTTTTTTATTTAATATTACATAAATTAAATATGATAAACTATTTTTGTAAATATTCCTAGTTTGATCGAATTTTACTTATATTTTCTTTTGAAAGGCGTATATATAATATGCACACATACATGATTGCATATGCAACTTACCACGTGCATGCTCTAAACAATTCACTAACAATCTTATTAAAATTAAGTGAACAACTCCAATATATGTATCATACAAAATTTGTTTAGAATCTCATTGTTTATAAAGAAACGATAAGAGTAAATTCTATTGTATGTTGTAGATTAATCAATTGATTTTAGTAATGTCGTTAGCATGGTACTAAATTGTTTAATTTATGGAGGTCTAGTTCTTTGTCCGCCCTATTGCAAAACATTTGGTTGGGCATTGAATGTAGTTTTTGTCCCCAAGGAAGTTAGTCAAAATTATGCACATGCAAAGGTGCAGTGCAAAACTGCAAAATGCCAAGACTTGAGGTTTGGTTTGTGTTTGTGTATTAAATAATATATATTTTTGAATTTACTGTTGTATTTCTAAGACCTTCTTCATCCATGTCAAAATCACTATAAAGTTAACACAGATAATTACAAAACTTAAGCAGTTACTTTTCTGGCACGTAAAAGGAAATTAATCGACAAGGGTTTGAATTGCATGCGAAAATGGTCTATTCAAATATCCTAAGTAGATTTTGTTAACAGACACTATGAGACATAGTTTCAACTTACCTATTATTATTGTGCTAGGAGGCAGCTTCTAAAAATTTGGCTTTACATAACGGGCAAAATTTTGAGAATAAGTTTGGTGGCGATAATTTAGGAAGTATATTGTGTAAATTAGCTATGGTCATGTGACTTGATTGATGTCCGAATGGGTCTAAATTTCCCGCCAGTCTTAATTGACAGTCACTTGAGTCTTAATATATTAATTAACGATTTAGACTTTGTTTGCGAGTTTGAAGGGGAGGGGTTTAGAAAAAAAGGAAGAAGCTAGTGGAAAAAATAGATGACATTGAGAAGGGAAGACTTTGGAGATTCATTTTTCTTCATAATACAAAATCCTCCTCATTTGGAGGAACTCAAAAATTCTATTGGAGGAGGGTTTTGAGGGGTTTTGGAGGGTTAACATGAATTCTTCAAATTTAATCTATGTAGTTATAATATTCATAAACATTAATTTATCATTCTCTAAAAAATTACTCTTTCAAAAAATGTGAAAGATTTTACAATTTTCTCTTATATTTCCAACCCTCTAAAGTATTTTCTTCCCTTCCCCTCCAAACTCCCAAACAAAGCCTTAGGGGACAAGGTTTGTTATTGGACGATGATACTATTTACTTTTTATGTGTCACGAATTAATGAATGAATATAATTCTAATGTGTCATATGGATATTTTGCGTGATTGCTGAGAAGTTGTTAAATTTTGACATGGTTTCGGCACTTGTTGAATGAAAAGTTGTTAAATTAACACGCAACCACGTTAATTGTGTCACATCATCTCGTTTTACACGGGTCAATCGATGTTACAACGCACTAGGCATTTGTTTACACTATGTGATTGAACAATTAGGCAAGGTGGCCCCTAAGCCGAGTGGACGATAGCCGATACCTAGAGTATCTAAGCGAGGAAGTTGATTATTTTTCAAGGTCACTAACTTAAAACATGGGTCGTCAAAGGCATAGAACGGAGTCAAAGCATAGTGAGACTTGACCGTGACGCGACGAATCCACGATATTTGCTCTCAATGCCAATAACCATTTTGACGAATGAGGAAGAAGACGTGGTCTCTAGTGGAGTTGCACACAAAAGGACCATGTCAACTAACAAGGGAATTATTACACACACCTGCATAAATTAGTTGAATGGGTGTTAAACATTGTAGGTCACGTCGTTTGGCTGATAGGCAATAGACACACTATAAATACCACGTTATATATGGTAATAAACACATTGTCAATCAATCAAACAAGCTTATTTGTGGAATTTTTACTATTGTATCCTTTTGCTTTTATTTATTCATTTCTTAGTATAACGTAAACTCAAAAACAACCATACTTAGCGCTCTACCGAAGAAGTTAGGGAACTCACAGTTGAGGGACAAAGTTCATCCCTCAACCTTAATCGCTCAAAGCAGTGGAATCACAGTTAAAAAAACTCAACGGACCTCTACTAATTTCAGCTTCCATCAACAATACTTATAACATGTTAAACAAAAAATAATAATAATTTGTACCAGCTTGATCCACACTTAACCTTACTACAAGTTATTAATTTCGAAATCTTCGATTTAACCTTTGAACCCTCCATAATTTGGATTGGAAAAAAGGATAATATTTTTATTTTTTATTTTAAAAAATAATAATAAAAAGAAGTGATCATCATTAAAGGTGTTGAAAATAAGAAAAGTTTGTTCACTAGTCTTAACTCAACTGACAAAAATGCTGAAATTGTGACGTTAAACGACGTGATCGAGTTTTGAACCATGACTCCTCCACTTGTATGTGTGAGTTCTAATAGCTTTGTCATTTCGTCTATTTAAAAAGAAAAAAATTATAAGTTTAGTTGTGAACATCTCAATTTGTCTAATATAAAAAACATATTAAGTTTTAAAAATTATAATACCAAACTTCGTATTTTTAAGTTATAAATCCCTTGCTCTTTCAAAAAAAAAAAAAAGGTTATAAATCCCTTGCTTAAAATCTAAGTGGCCCTAAATGATTTGGGCTGACTTACAAGGTAGTCAGTGTTTTATTTGTGGAGATGCTATTTTCACTCCATTTTTCTAACGCACCCCTTGTATTTTTTTTTCTTCTTCTTCAAGACTGAATTGGTTTAGAAGTTCCAGTTTTAATTTAAAAACTCCAACCACCTTTATTTCATCTTTGATCCTAGTCTTCTTCTATTGGTTGAGCAAACTGTCTTTCATTTTCATTTCCCACAATCATCCCGCTCGTGCAAACGTATGAGATCATCGTTGTTACTCACATCTCTATGGATCGTTGTGTGCAATTATTTCTTTTTGTTTTGATATACTTCAAAAGTAAATTTTTAACCATTTTTTTTTTATCTTAAAACTTGAAAAACATAATGTAAACATCTTGGATGCATTGTTTCAAAAGAGATAAATACTGTGTGCAACTCAATACTTAAAATGTTACATAAACAAACAACAAGTGACTACGGTCAATCACGGTTGTCATCACTGTGCCAATATGCGAAGATTACATGAAGAAAAATTAGAATGTTACACTCCACTACATCCTTTGCAAGGGAAATGTTTGTGCAAATACCCTTGAAATGTTGGGTGCTAATGGTGTGGATTCTTTGATTATGGTTCATAAGCCTCCCCTCGGCCTGGTTAGCCGACACTCGGCGTTTCCTTTTCTAGGATTTAGTTAGCCTTTGTCTTGTTTCATTTTTCTTGTTTAACAAAAAGGTCCCTAATTTTTTCTCAATCCAAACTTCGTTAAAAATAATCACTAACCAATTAGAATACGTCAATATAGTCTGTTGTTTTTCGATTTCCAAACTGTTGTATTTGGATTTCCAAATTCTATTTTGAAAGGGACTATCTACCGAAGTTGTTACTAGGTTGAGTCACGACCAGGTCGCTCTCTTTAAGACGTTTCGCGGCACTGCCCAAAATTGTGCAAGGCAGACTATCAACCACGCCGCCTCCAGGATAAAACAAGCCCAGCTACAACTGTGCGGTTAACTACTGCACTGTAGAAAACCGTTCGAGATTTACACCTCCAATATGGTACTAAGACCACTCTTTAATACTGAAACCACTTTCTAATATGGTACTGTGACCACTCTATTATGGTGCTAAGACCACTCAAATATGGTGTTATCACCATTCTAACCTTTGAGCTCTCCAAAATATCAATATGGTACTAAGATCACTCAAATACGGTGATACCACCGTTCTGACTTTTTGACTTCTCCAAAAATAGAAAAATATAGAAAGAATATTTATATACCGTTAAGATCATTCTTAATTCCGACGGGACATTATTATTTCAAAAGGGACTATGATCTTAAAAGTACTCTTTATTCCGAAGGGACATATATTATCGAAGGGACTATGTTCTTAAGACCTTTCTTAATTCCGAAGGGACATTATACCGAATAGGGACTAAGGTCTTAAGAACACTCTTATATCCGAAGGGACAGAAAAAGGAGATAAGGAGAAGAATAGCTCGTTAACACAAGCTGGGGGGAGAAGAGAGAAAGAGTTCTCGACAACTCAATAGAACTCTTTGGTGTGTTTTTTGAACTGAGAGGAGTCCTCTATTTATATAGAGATTTTGTAACTGTTTTAGCTAAAATTGCGGCAGCAGTTACTCTAATGGATAAGATCAAAAAGAAACTTAACCACTAATCAGTTCAACAATGCTTGTGGATAAGATCAAAAGGAAACAAATCCACAAAGGTGGAGGAAACAAACTCATTGGATATGAATGAAGGAAAAATAGGAAGTTCAGTTGAATTCTCAAACCTTATCACAACCAACATAAACTATAATTATGGGAAGTGATATTCATGAATAAAAATAATAATTACTATTATTTTTATCAATATAAAGTATTTAAAATTAAATACCTCAATTTAAACACTACTAATGTGTGTGTTCTATTTTATTTTATGTGGGACCCCCACTCTCTATTTTTTCAATTCACATCACACTAGCTCAAAGTCTTATTACTTGATGTTTAATCTTTCAATTTCCTTCCAACTTCACATCAATGTTCCAACAATCCCCCACTTGAATTTAAAAAATGGTTTCAATAGTAACGTCAAAACGTTTCTATAAGGTTGCTAATAAACAAAGGTGTCGCCTACAACTTGAACCTTTGCATAGCGAATACTATTCCGATTCAACAAGAGTTGCTTACAGCATTGAACTCTATCTCAGACATAGAGTCCGCACACAAACCTTTTCCTAAGGTGTATTCTAAAAGCCCGTGCGTTTATGGCCCTGCACGTTTATCCCAGTTTTAACGAACGCTCTAGGTATTCTGCCTCAAAATCCCATAGGAACCGGCCTCAGTTCCACATTCGTATAGGTGAGTTTATCAAGAGTACTCCTGTAGCTATGTACTCCACTCAACATAGAGTATAGATCTCATTAAGAGTTTCTATTATCTCATCCTTCTGTCGCTGCAGGATTCATGCTTTCTTAATTTTCTCATAGCATGTTCTTTCACTCATGACTTGTTATTACCCATTGAACCTATTTCTTGGGATCTCCAGTCATTTAGGTCGGGTTACCATCACTTGTGATCTTTAGCCATTAGTCCCATCCTATTGGATGTGTTTATGACTTTCTTTCTAGCAATTCCTTTCGTCAAAGGATTAACTAATTCTTTATCAGTACGTACATGATCTACTTTAACCGTTTCTTTTGAGAGTAGCTAGCTCTCTAATTTGTTATGTGTTCGTGCCTTAATTGTCGTCTCTTACTATTGTAGTAACGATTCTCAATTTTGTAATAGCTGCAGTACTATCACAATGAATTAACACTCCTGGCAACGGTTTTACCCACTAGGGGATCTTAACTAGCAAGCATTTTCTCAACTTGCTTCTTCACTAGTTTTCTCTAGTGTTCTCATCTCAGATCATTCCAGTGTGGATTGAGTCAATATCATATGTTTCAACAAACAAATCCTCCAGTGATGCTCAATGTGCAGCCACTGGTCGCTTAAGACTCATCTGAAGGATGTTCTATTTTGTATCTTGTACCATTCAAGTACAACATGATACTCCTCCTAATGTAATCATAGAGTCATAGTCTTCTTAAGGCACCTTATGACTCTTTCAATAGCATGTCAATGCTTCTCACTTGGTCTACTAGTAAACTTGCACAAGAGTTCCACGACATAGGCAATGTCGGGTCTAATACATTCAGTGACATATTTAAGGACTGCCAATGATTCTCGCATATTCTATTTGTCTAACACCACCTCAAGTGTTCTTGAAGAGTTTTACACTTGGATCATAAGGTGTGCTTGCAAGTTTACAGTCAAATAATTACATTTCTTAAGATCTTCTCAACATTGTGAGATTAATTAAAAAATTCTCCTTTTTGATCCAGTAATCTTGACACCAAGAATTACTTCAACTTTGTCTAGGTCTTTCTTAACAATGTTGTTGATAAACAATGATTTCACATAAATTATAGCATGAATATTTGAACCAAATATGAGCAAGTCGTCTACATAGAGACATATGATCGTGCAAATGTTATTTCCATATGTGTAGTGAATACATTTGTCACTTTCATTCACTTTATACTCATTCAATATCTTTAGGTTGTCAAATTTTCCATGCCATTTCTTAGGAGGTTATTTTTAGACCATGCAAAGATTTTTCTAACTTGCTGACCTTGTTTCCTTGTCCTGAATCGCAAAACCTTTTGGTTGTTCCATATAGATTTCTTCTTCTAGTTCACCATTTAATGAGGCAACTTTCACATCCATTTGGTGTACTATCAATTTATGAACAGCGGCTAAAGGGACTAGCACCCTTATGGATATGATTCGATTGACTGGTGACTAAGTGTCGAAGAAATCTATATTTTTTTCTCTTTGCCTAAAACCTTTTTCTACAAGGTAAGCCTTGTATTAAGCAACCGAACCATCAGGTTTTAGTTTCTTTTTCCAAAATCCAAATACAACCGATTAGTTTGCAATTAGGAGGCAAGTCAACTAAGAGTCATGTTTCATTAGACTCTAGATAATCCATTTCATCGTTTACAGTTTTTTCTTTTCAAAAGTTAGCATCCAATGAAGACAAAGCTTCTTGAAGGCCAGATGGATCCTCTTCCAATATACAAACCATATAACTAGGTTTATACTCTTTAGCAATTATAGCTTTCTTACCTCTTTGAGGTTCTATAACATCTCGTACGATGTTTTCATTACTGTTTACGATTACTAGAATGTAATCAGATGCAGTGCACCCACTAGCTCTCAATTTAAAAGGGGAAATTACTTTGCCCCCACTAATGGCGTGCTTTCATTAGCGCCCCCACTAGTGCCCCCACTATTCTTTATTTAAAGGAGTATTTATTTACATAGAAATCAGTATCGTTTAATTCTATGCTCACTTTAGCATTTAGGTTTTTAAAACTTACATGCTTCGTTATTTATAGCATACCTAATGAATACGCATTCATAGGCTCTACTAGTGAGTTCAACTTTCTTGGGGTCCAGAATCCAAATATAATCCAGACAATCTCAAGTTCAAAAAATAAGACAAGTTTGGTTGTCTTTTCTTCAAAACTTCTTAATTAGAAATTTTGTTCTTAGACTTGGGTACTCTATACTTGGGTACTCTATTCAACATAAATTTCAATTTTTGTTATAAAAATTGAACGTATCAAGCGTATCAATTTTATTTTTCAAAATTTACAGTCATATGATAAAATATATTTTTATCATTTCTAGTTTATGTGTCATCAAGTTCGCACATATCATAATTTATTAAGTTTAGAGGTTCAAATTCTCTAAACACTGATTTATATGAACTTTTGGTTCATTCATATTGACTGTAAAAAATAAAATTTTCTAGTCATATAACTTTGGAATTAAGTCCAAGTTACTCAAGTTTAAAATTAAACGCTTGTTCATATGATAAATTTTGAGCATATCATCAAAGGCGCAGTCTTTTTTCAACAAGAATGCATGATGCACAAGTCCATTTTTAAGTCCGAGTCAACTCAGTCTTATTCAATAGAAATCTGAAATTCAGATTCTTTCTTATTTTGGAGAATGCATCACGTCCTAGAGAATAATTTTCTTTTCGGAAGTGATTTGCAACTTCACATCACCAATGCCAACGAATTTAATGTTGTTATAATATACTAACAACACTTTCTTATTTACAGCAGTAGCATATGTTTTTGAACATAGCATAATCATAGCAAACACAGCACGACGCTAATGTTTATCCACCATTCACTTAATTCACCAACTAGATTGATTTAACTAGTCATATCAGTGAATTTCTTTTTAGTTAGGTTAGGCAGCAGAGCAACAATTTACTTGCGGGACATATGACATGGTTTCTCACAGTTGTATTAAAAATAAATTGTGAACCAGTGTCATTTCTTAATGGTGGTTGCTGATTTTCATTTAGGACCATTTTGAGGTTCCTATTCTGTTGGCAGTTAGAGTTACTTATTCACAGTGCAGTTCTGATTTTTGAAAATAATTTTCAAACAAATTCAAAGTCGCATATGTGAATTTCTTAGCGTTGTTGTTATAGTAACAAGCACTTCATTGTGTTCAGTATATAGATGCATTTCTATAGCCTTTTTTTCCTTCTTGTATTTAGGGACAATAAAACTCGAGTTAGTAATTTCTTCGGTAGACATGGCAGAAGGAAACGTCTTAAAATTGTTGTTTTTCGATTTCCAAACTGTTGTATTTGGATTTCCAAATTCTATTTTGAAAGGGACTATCTACCGAAGTTGTTACTAGGTTGAGTCACGACCAGGTCGCTCTCTTTAAGACGTTTCGCGGCACTGCCCAAAATTGTGCAAGGCAGACTATCAACCACGCCGCCTCCAGGATAAAACAAGCCCAGCTACAACTGTGCGGTTAACTACTGCACTGTAGAAAACCGTTCGAGATTTACACCTCCAATATGGTACTAAGACCACTCTTTAATACTGAAACCACTTTCTAATATGGTACTGTGACCACTCTATTATGGTGCTAAGACCACTCAAATATGGTGTTATCACCATTCTAACCTTTGAGCTCTCCAAAATATCAATATGGTACTAAGATCACTCAAATACGGTGATACCACCGTTCTAACTTTTTGACTTCTCCAAAAATAGAAAAATATAGAAAGAATATTTATATACCGTTAAGATCATTCTTAATTCCGACGGGACATTATTATTTCAAAAGGGACTATGATCTTAAAAGTACTCTTTATTCCGAAGGGACATATATTATCGAAGGGACTATGTTCTTAAGACCTTTCTTAATTCCGAAGGGACATTATACCGAATAGGGACTAAGGTCTTAAGAACACTCTTATATCCGAAGGGACAGAAAAAGGAGATAAGGAGAAGAATAGCTCGTTAACACAAGCTGGGGGGAGAAGAGAGAAAGAGTTCTCGACAACTCAATAGAACTCTTTGGTGTGTTTTTTGAACTGAGAGGAGTCCTCTATTTATATAGAGATTTTGTAACTGTTTTAGCTAAAATTGCGGCAGCAGTTACTCTAATGGATAAGATCAAAAAGAAACTTAACCACTAATCAGTTCAACAATGCTTGTGGATAAGATCAAAAGGAAACAAATCCACAAAGGTGGAGGAAACAAACTCATTGGATATGAATGAAGGAAAAATAGGAAGTTCAGTTGAATTCTCAAACCTTATCACAACCAACATAAACTATAATTATGGGAAGTGATATTCATGAATAAAAATAATAATTACTATTATTTTTATCAATATAAAGTATTTAAAATTAAATATCTCAATTTAAACACTACTAATGTGTGTGTTCTATTTTATTTTATGTGGGACCCTCACTCTCTATTTTTTCAATTCACATCACACTAGCTCAAAGTCTTATTACTTGATGTTTAATCTTTCAATTTCCTTCCAACTTCACATCAATGTTCCAACATAGTCTCTATTGGTTTCCTGGGAGGTTAGTTGGTTGCAAGTGTGCTTTTCCTGAGAAGGGTAAAAAAAAATATCAATATAATCTCTAAACTATCTTAAAAAATAATGTTAAGAAAACTCAAAACTTAAAAAAAAAAAAAAGTGTATTCCGAGTAAATGATATTTCTGGGTATTAAGAAACACTCAAAACTAAACTTTTGAGGAGTAAAAAGTTGTTTGTTATAGACAAAAAGGGTAGAATATTTTTAATTTATTTCCGGAAAAATATGTGGTAGGAATACAATTTAAGGGGTATGAGGGAGAATATTTTAGATTTGAATGAAATAAATAAATGCAAAAGAGAAAAAATAAGTGGGTTATTGGGCTGAGCCCATAAAAAACCCACCAAATAAAATGATAGTGGTGCTATAAAATGATTCTGAAATTAGATTAGGGTTTCGTGTTAGGGTTTACAAGAAGAATTCTCGGTGCAGCCGTCGAGCATTCGCGGAGGCAAGAATCGAAAATGGTATTCCCAACTCACAGTCTCTTCAATCGTGTTAGGGTTTGATTTATGATTTTGATTTTCGATTTGTTGATTTTGTTGTTTGTAGCCGTCACACAAGACATTCAGAATCAAGAAGAAATTGGCGAAGAAGATGAGGCAGAACAGGCCCATCCCTTACTGGATTCGTATGAGGACTGACAATACCATCAG
Organism: Medicago ruthenica; assembly: GCA_018208015.1. NCBI lineage: Eukaryota > Viridiplantae > Streptophyta > Magnoliopsida > Fabales > Fabaceae > Medicago > Medicago ruthenica. The sequence continues at coordinate 95,226,592 of CM031373.1, read as the reverse complement.
GTATTGTTTCTCCTTCACTATTAGTTCCCATTTTTTCAATTATTGTTGTTTCTGTTTTTTGCTGATTTTTCTGTTTTTTATTTTTTTGCTCTTTTAGGTACAATGCTAAGCGCCGTCACTGGCGACGCACCAAGCTTGGATTCTGAGGTTCTTGCTTTGCTGCGTTTTGTCCTCTATTAGGTTTATTTTGCTTCAGTTTAATTTAAGACAATCGATGTTTTCCAATTGTAATGTCATATTTTGGATCTATATGAAGTAAGAACTTTTGGCAGTGTTTGAGGAACTTATTGTAGTTAATTAAAGGTGTTTAACACCTTTTTTACATCAATTCGGATTCTTTGCATTCTGTAGTATGTTTAATGCTTATATATATTTCATTTTGCTGCGTTTTGAGTTCGTTCAATAGGCTATCCATTGTGATAATGTTGATGTCCTTGTATGCTCTTTTTGTTTGAAATAGGGGATTTTCGTTCCTATCAGTATACTAGAAAATTGTTTGTCCTTGTATATGCTTTTGGTGTTTGTTGCCATGCTTTAAAATAGTTTTATTTTTATTGTGGACAGTGGTTGTTTTTTTCCTTATTGGTGATGAATGCCATGGTGATTTCACTCATTTGTTGTTAAAATTTTTTGATCCAACTTATTAGAATTCATTATATGGACTATATATGACTGTGGCTTGAGTTTCATAACTAGAAGTGAATTTGATTTCATGCAAATGTTAAATTGTTGTAACTATTTCTTTGACAGACTGGTCTATCTTTTTTGTCAATGCTTTAAATGTATAATTTCAATCTAGATCCTAGGAATGGGTATTTGGTAACCTGTGTTTATTCTAGTTGCATTTATGGTAGGGTCAAACTTGATTCAATTGTGGGTTGCAGATATCCAATGGATATTTTTAAAAGTTAGGTTTATTACCTTTTGTTAAGTTGATAATAATTTAACTGATATTGGACATGCAATTTGTTAATCTTTTGTTTAGATTTCTTACTATGGGATTTCTTACTCTCCTTGAGCTAAAAGGAAATGATACGGGTTCATAGGCATATGGGGGTCTAGGACGAGGTTGTTGGCGTGTTTTGTTACCACTGTGTATTACTGTAGAATGTGGTTTAACAAATGCTAAAGTGTTTAGCTAAACGCGTTTTATTACAATTGATTTTTACTATTGGCTCTGGCATAGACAAATGCTGAATTGTTCAGCAAATAATTCACCAAATGTTCTATATGGTTATTTTAGTGTAATCTGCAGAACATAATTTTCAAGTATTCAGTCATTATTCTTGATTTGAATGCGACAATTGGATCCACTGGTTTTTAATATCAATATCGATTAAGGCAAACACCATTGTGTTGAAGCCAGAAGCGACACATACATGGGGTAAATGATGTTATCCTTTGTTACTAACATGCTTTTTTATGTTCAACCTTAGTAATTGAAATTTTCTTGTTGAAAAGTTCGGGATTGAGGTTGTCATATCAATTATGTAAAATATTTCATTCCTTTTGATCGTCGAAATACATGATTTGGTGTAAATTATACCATGAGTTCCGTTTAATTTGAACTTTCTACTTAAATAAATGAATTTGATTAGACATTCAGCAAATAAGTGACACCCAAAACCGTCAAATTGAATTACAGTGTGAAATTTAATTCTTTGTTCTTTACATTTGTCATCAACAATCATCTCTTCTCCTTACGTTTAAAGCAAAGCCAATATAGTCCTGTGTAGGACAACCATCGAGTAGTGATTGTCCTGTGATATAAAAACAGCGAGGTCTACAAATGTCTTTAATCGTGTCTTTGGTAATAGTAACTGGCAAGGCAGCAGCAGTATCATGATCACATTATTAAATATAGTGTATTACTGTTGTAGTCCGTGTTTAAGCAAATTTGCTATTTGGTTATTTTATAGCGTAATCAGCAGAAACCATCTTCCTTAATCTTCAATATAGTCCTCATATTTGTTAAGCTTTCATGTATTGATTCATTATTTCTTGATTAAAATGCTACAGTTGGAATTACGCAAATTCCATTTTGTTGTAGCCAGAAGGTAACACAAATTGTGGTAAATGCTGTTTTTCATTGTTACTAAGATGCAGTTTTATGTTCAACCTGAGTAATTGAAGTTGTATTTTCTGTTTCTATCTTGAATTCCTTTTAAATGCTTGAGATTATGAGACGAATCTCCATATTTTTCTGTTTTACATCTTAGCCGTAGTTTTTCAGTTTTTCTACCAGACTCATATTTTTCTGCAAATACTTTAATTTGTATTGCAAGCAGTTTTGTGATTGGTTAGTCAAGTTTGTTCTCGTGTTTTTGACGAATTATGGCTTTCTCTTCTACTTAATTAAACGAATGAATTTGAATAAACGTTCAGCAATCAACTTGGCCCCCAAAACAGGGGTCATTGCAACGGGTATTTCAACAGGGGTTTTATTAGACTTTGCTTACTGAACAACAGTCGAAAAGAATTACATTGTGTGAGGTTTATTTATTCATTCTTTACATTTGTTATCAACAATCCAAACCCTCTTATCTTCTTTGACTAACCCCCAAAACGGTCGAGTTGAATTACATAGTGTGAAATTTAATTATTTATTTGTTACATTTGTTATCAACAATTCAACCCTCTTCTCATCTTCTCGACCTTCGTTTAAATCAAGCCAAACATCTTTTAGAATTGAAGAGTGTAGGGCATAACCATTGAGTAGTGATTGTCCTATGATATAGAAGCAGCGAGGTAATCGTGTCTTTGGTAATACTAACTGGCGTGGCAGCTTCATGATCACAATATCATATACTGGATTCTCACTTTTCATTACGTATCAAGTGGACTACTATCTCTGACTCAAAGTCATAGATATCGGTTTGATATTGTGTCACTCTGAGTGTTCCGCCAAGCTCAACTGGAACAAGAGGGATGAGTGAGTGAAGAACATCTGTGATTAGTGGCCGGTAACTTGGCTCTGGTTGCACACATAGCACAGCTACCGCAGCAACCTACAAACAAGATACAAAACCCCCCAAAAATTGAAGAGACATATGAGGGGGATCCACATTAATGAGATGCAAAAGTTTAAAATTCACCAACGTGATTTTAACAGTTTGGACATGCTAGCATTTTTTAGTGACAAATTTGTGAATAAAAATCATTTCAATTGTTTCTTACAGTACCTTTTCTTTTGTTGAACTTTATTACAGTAAATAAAAATCACTTCAATTGTTCATTACAGTATAAACACAAACTTTTTGAGATTGAATTCCTGGATAACAAACCTGGTATAAGTGCTTGAGATCCATTGTATTCTTTATCACTGGATCCACAATGTTTGGAAGTTTGGACCTGTCTGTGAGCTGAGGCATGGCCTGCATTCATAAATAGTTATGTCATCCTCCATATCTGGGAGTGCAACCGTATTGAATATGAGTTCATAAGATTTAGACACATCCCATACCCATGTGACAAGGGATTGGCACTGAGCTGGTGCCAGTTTTTCTACAGGCTTCCTTCCAAACAGGAGTTCCAGGAGTACAACCCCATAGGCATACACATCACTTTTATCAGTCAATTTACCTGTAAAATAATTGAATTGGAGTCTATCAATTAATGATTCTAGAAGTTCCAATTCATTTAAGTTTGGACCCAAAAGATTTCTTCACCATTAAAAAAGTTATTTGAGAAATGATCTGTTTCATCTATATCTCAATGAATAACATCTCTTTCAATTAAAAGGAATGCTGTAAAATTAAAAATATGTTGGAACCACCACCAGCACATTGTTGTATGCGTTGTTCATGGTTCGGCTTGGGTTGATTTTGAAACATAAAAAAGTCATTCTGATCTAAAGATTACAATAATATACAATCGGTTTAGATTGATTCTGAAAAAAGAAAAACCGATCTGATTAAGTGTAATTTAGATGTGATCGGACCATTTGATTTTTTTTTTTGATACGTGGTTCATTTGGTTTTTATCATTGCGTAATATACTTATATCATGTCAAATAATGTTTTACAACTAAATAACATTATTTTCTTTTTAAAAAAAACTAAGGTACCATTTGACCCGATTTTTTTTCTACTTCTCTACAATTTTAAGGAAAAGGTAGGTCAACCACAATATCTATTAAGTACTTACTAAAAAAAAGTATTTTTTTAGAATGCATAAAATTGAATGGAATGAGCTTTGATCAAAAGTTATTTAAAGGAACTTTAGAACTACTTAACACGGCTAATAGATTGTAAATTGTTTTTAACTCTTTAGATATTTAGAAGTTGAATTATAGAAAAATTTGTTTTGATTGGGATTAAGATTAAGTTTGTTCTTTAAGAAAAAGATTAAGTTAGTGTGTTTTATCGAGTGAGTTTGTTTTAATTTGTTTTTAAGAGAGAAAAGATAGGGGGAGGTTGAACAAAAGACACAAAATGATATAATTTTGATGACGTGTCAAAAAATTAAGGTGTAAAATTGTATTTTTGGTAAACATTAAGTTTCATAATTAGAGATAGAGAATATATAATTAGAAAATAGAAGATTAAGTTTGTTTGTTCTTTAAAAAAGTTTAAATTAGTGTGTTTTATCGAGTGGGTTTGTTTTAATTTGTTTCTAAAAGAAAAAATAGAGGGAGAATGAAGCAAAAGACACAAAATGATATACTTTTGATAACGTGTCAAAAAATTAAGAAGGAGTAAGATTGTATTTTTGGTAGACATTAAGTTTCATAATTAGAGAAAGATTCATAATAAATTCAAAGTTTTGTACAATATTTTGTCAAACAATTTTTAACTTAAAAATAGCTTTAAAACTAAAAAAAATAAAGTAACCAAACAACTTTAACGTCTTTCTTAAAACCCTTAATTTTAACTTTGTTTTAAAGTAGCTTTTAGACTATAAAAAAGTCATACCAAACAATGTCTAAATAACATTATTTGCACTAGCAAAATTTCTTATTTTTTTAATGACATCAACAACAATCTTTATTATAGAAAAAATTGTTTAAGAGTATAATTGAGATAATGAAAAAGTAAATATAGATATATTCATCTAGTTTGTGACACTTTTTAAATGATAAAGGAAAAAAAAATGGACATATATATACTCATATCGTGTTTGTTACACTTTTATTTTAATATTTAAATTTACTCTTATCTGTTTGTTATATGTGCTATTTGTATTGAAAGTTAAGGGTAATTTTGAAAAGAGAAAAAGTCACCTCCAAAGAGCCAAAACAGGTTAGTTTATATATATTATAGATAACACACATATATACATATTATACTAAATTAATATTACAAAATAACAAGTATCAATTACATTTATAATATGAAATAGCAAAAAAAGATTACATGGAACTAATTAGTTGTTTATTTGTTAGAAAACTAATAACCAATAAATATTAACATAATATCTCGTACTATTAATCTATACTATATATAAAGAAAATAGATTTAAAATACTTGAGTTTGGGTTGACTTTTTCATTATCTATTTTACCCTTCATTTAAATTATTTTATTTACTATTTTATCCTTTAAGAATATTACTTTAAATTTAAATTAAAAAAATTAATCCCATTAAAATAGGAAATATCTCACTACAATAGGAACAATATTATGAATATTATATTAATGTTAGGCTGATTTTTTATAATTCCAATTTTACCCTTAAAACAATTTTTTCTATATTAATATGTTATATTGTTGGTGGTATTAAAAAAGATAAGGATTTATATTATATTTATTAAATTATTGCTTTTCTTTGGACAAAATTTATTAAATTAATGTAGTCATTGAAAAAGATAACCATGATTTGTTAGGTTTCTTACAATTTGAAAGTCACAGACATTTGTACTTATAATTTTAATCAAAATAGAAATTTCATATAAAATACCGCTCATAATTTACATGTGTTAGCGTAATAAAAAGAACGGACACGTGAATACCCACTTTTCGCTAATAATAAAATAAAGAAGTATTAAATTTATTTGACCCTTTGGTTTCAATGGTTAGATTTTTAAAAGATAACTTGAAATTCGATCCAAGCAGTTTTTACCAATAATATTAAAAAACATCTAATATTATTTATTCACAGTTTTGGTTACCAACATCCTACCAAATTGACTCAAGTTTTCAACTAATTATGGAAAACTTATAACGTTCCAATTTTTCGGACAACAGTAGTTTTCCTAGTTGTTGATCTTTGGTGATAAACAGCTCCAATTTCAGTTCCAATCTTCCGGATATATTTTTTGGCAGATTTCCGTAGCTACTTTTTTGTCACTCATATAGATCAAATTTCAGCGTGTAAGATTGTATCATGTTACCCATAACATGTTCAATTTAAAAAAAATGTAAAGGGCAGGGTGTATGACCAAGATAAGGACAAAATTAAAACCACCCTAAGTTCATGACGTAATTGAATTCAATGAGGGGTCCAATAGAAACAATATCTAAGATATGATTGTTTTGAAAGCTTAGCAAGAAGTAGCAACTCATTAAACATGTAGCAACATGTCAAACCAATGCATATGCGGTGAAATAATATTAATAACAAGTTTAGTTGGCATTACCATCTAAAAGATATTCTGGGGCTACGTATCCCAATGTTCCTGAAAGCTTGATGTTCTTCTTTTGGGACCCATCAATTATGGACAGACCAAAATCAGAGAGCTGAATCCACCGCCAATAAGTATGTGGGTGCCAATTGATAAGAAACTTTGGTGAATAAAATGAATTGTGGAAGAAAAAAGAATTTACCAAAAAGATAAAATTTGTAGTAAATCCATTTTTTTTACCTTAGCATTGAAGTTTGCATCTAAAAGAATATTTGAAGATTTCATATCTCTATGAATCACTCGAGGGTAACAATGCTCATGTAGGTATTCTAATCCTCTGGTCATCAAAGAAGAATGTACATATGTTAAGTGTGTGTTAACATACATTTTACTAATCATAAGAGAAATTTGATTAGATTTTCAACTTTGCTTAATGTTTTTGTTTCTAATTGCTTCTCTTTTTAACTTGATCATAAAACATAGTTACATGATTTCACGGCTTCAAGAAGTTAGAAGAATATTCATAATTTAGTTTATATTATGTCTTCATAATTAACTTTGTTAAGGGGACAAAATTTCAAGATAGATAATGAAAGCGATCTATAACTTACTCGAGCATCTCCAATTGAAATTGTTTATTGATTTGTTAACATCTTTTTGGTATGTCACTTGTAATTTTGAATTTCGATCTATAACTTATTACATATTGCAAAAAAGATTTGTTGTATAGAATAGGATTTGTTTTTAGTTGAAAGTGCAAAAGTGGGATAGAGATTTGACATCTTGAAGAGAGATAAGTGAAAATTGAGTAATATAATTGATACATAATGAACCCATTTAAAACTTATATTAGGTTTTTAAAATTCTTGAGATTCTCTTAAGGAAGTTCACCTTGCTGTGTCAAGAGCAATCTTCATTCTCATATGCCAAGTCAATCCTGAGCCATGAGATGGTCCTTTAACATAAAATTTTGCACAAAAAAAGAAAAATGTAACTGAGTTTAGAATGTTATGTAACTGAGAGTTGTAAATGTCTTCTACCATGTATATATAAATTAGCATCAAATACAAAACATTACCATGTAATAGAGCTTCCAAGGATCCATTTTGCATTAACTCATACACAATAAATCTCATGTCTCCATTAATGCTACAACCGAGTAAAGAAATTATATTTGGATGCTGAATTTTACTCAATAAATCCACCTCATTCTGCAAATTCATCCAACTATTAAATTCAATACGAGATATAAATACTTTTTTTTTTAAGAAAAGAAACAACAAATGAATGGTTACCTCAAATTCTGTCTCAGCATTTTGTGTTTGGCAGTGTAGTTTCTTGACAGCAACATCCAAATTATCATCAAATTGTGCCTTGTAAACACATCCAAAACCACCTATACCCAAGATGTTACTTTCCTGAAAATTATTGGTCGATTTTTCTATTTGCTTGTAATCAATTATTGGAACACACCCCTTCTCTGCATCTTGGTATTCAGAAACAGAACAACCAAAACAAAATTCTTAAATAATATCAATTTGATGTTTTAAGTTTCTTAAAAACCAAAAACATGAAACTCAGCAATGGAACAGTGTAGAATAAATAAGTAAATGAAATACCTGAGTTTTGAACATTTTTCCTTTTGGATTTTGATGAATAGTTGTTGTAGTAAATCCATAAACATATGAAACTCAAAATAAGAATAAGAAGAAGCACCATGAGAAGCATAAGAAGAACAAGAAGCTTCATTTTTGTTTTTTCTTCTTCTTCAGTTTCCCTTATATAACAATGATTCAAAATAAGAGTTGTTTATCAACTCTTCTTTTTGAGTTTTGAATACTCACTCTCTCTCTAATTTTTATTTCGTTTTTGATTATGTTAATGTCTTTATTTTATTTTTGTAGGGGAAATTGGTCAATTGTGGATAGACAAAGAAAATTAATGTTATTATTATGGTAAGGTAGAGGCGCAAGCGCACGACAAACATGTGAATTGCTGTAAACAATAACTTATTTTTAAATATATTTTATATTTTTGTTCCTTTTTGGTGAATTTTCGTTTTCCATTTTGTTAAAGGTACTGATGCATGGGTCAGCTCAGCAGAAGAAAGAAAAGGAAAAGACAACATTTAAGAAATTAGCTCCAAATATGATTAGTATTTAAGAAATGACAACATTTTGGACATTCTTTCCATCTAGCTCTTCTATGCATGTATATATTTTTCAAATAATGACAAGTTAATTAATAGCTGGGAGGATATTAGGTCTATTATGTGCTTCAATTGATGGTCAATTTAGTCTTAAGCCAGCTTATAATTTTTTAGTTTTTCAGATAGATGTGGAAAGAGATGATACTTATAATTCCCAGGTGGCTTGAAAATGACTCGGGTAAACTAGAATCAATGTTTTTCGTTGGAAAACAATGCATGGTAGGTTGATGACTAACGAAGAAAGTCTGGTAAAAAGCTATTCGAACCATGAATCGAACTTAGAGAATTTAGATATGGATTTTTTGTGCTAACCCTCCGATTTATAGAATCTAAAGTTCAATCGGGAGGTAAAAAAAAATTGGCCAAGAATTGTTTCACTCGAAAAAGAAACTTGATTTCTCCGGAATTATTCATCTTTTAATAAAGCTCATTAACCACCGAAATTCACACACTTAGTTATTTATATATGGATTTATTTAGATTGCATTTTAACTTTAAATATTTGAGTTTAAATTGATTTAGATGATTTTCAGTTTTTTAAAAATATTTCAGTTTGCTAGTTCTTAATTTTTTCCTTTGAATAACACCAATATTACACTGAGAAAACTAAACCCCGACCCATATATAGGATACAAAGTGGAAAATTGTTCTTCTCACAAACAAAAATTCTCATTCCCATACAAAATGACCAAAATACCCCTACGTGAGTTAAGTCACATTCGGTATATACCAACGTGAGTTAAATGACGTTGAAGGCAACGTGAGTTAACTCACGTTGGTATGCATTACTGTTTTGGGACAAAACCCAGCAATTCCACACTTGAACACCCATTTTCTTTCACTCTTCACCTCTAAAAACCCAAAAAGTGCGAAAATTTGGAGCAAAATCTTGAGCTGAAATCATTGCAAATCATTAGAAAATAAGTTTCTACGCTCATCAAACGTCAAAAATCAGGTAATGTATCATCTAAACTCTTGTGATTTTGTTGGTTTTTGAGGTTGGTTTGTCATTGTGGGAAGCAGGTATGGGCGTGAGTTAAGTCACGTTGGAGTCCAACGTGAGTTAACTCACGTAAGTGCTAGCTCAACGTGACTTAAGTCACGTTGGTGCCCAGTATTTGCATTTTTGCGCCATTTTTTTTTCTTTCTTAGCTTGTTGCACAAGTTATTTATATTTTTTTCCTTGTTATTTTTTTATTCAATAGACATAGTGATGGTTGAAAATGTGGTGGATGATGGCGATGAGCCGAAACCGGCCATAATTGAAGCTTCCGTCCGTAAATGTGGATGATGACGGCGACATATTTTTTGCTCATCCAGAGTCAATTAATATGCTTAACATTTTTCCGACCGTTTTGACATGAACTCCACTTACAAAACCAATTTGCACAAAATGCCATTATTTGAGATTGTTGGTGTCACCTCTACCAACATGACATATTCTGTTGGTTTTGCCTTTCTTGTCAATGAAAAAGAGGATAACTTTACTTGGGCAATTGAGATGTTGGTTGGTCTTTTGTCCTAAAAGCTCAACATGCCTAAGGTGGTTGTCACCGATAGGGACAATGCTCTGATGAATGTTGTTGTCAAAGTTCTCTCTGATACTTCTGCTTTACTTTGTTATTTTCATATTGGGAAGAATGTAAGAGTTAAGTGCATCACGGATTGTAGAGTCAGAGCGAAGCCTAAGGATGTAAAAGTTGATGGGAAAGAAGTGAAGGAAGTGAAGGAGGAGAAGACAAGTTGTAACACCCATACTAACTTTAACTAGTATATTAGCATGTGCGTTAAACTGATACTGGATACATTAAAATTTACAATAATAAATACATATACAAGCCACTGAATGAGTACAATTTGCTCGTTCACATAAATGTCCAAATATCATACAAAACATGTTCATATACAAATATAAAATCTGTCAACCTCCTGAGCTTGCCTTGACGAGCATGCACTCCATCCAGCGTCATCCTGAAGATCTTCAAGAACATCTCTGCTAACCTATGAACCTGCACCAGAAGGATAGGGATGAGACATAATGTCTCAGTGAGCTCCTACCCTACCTACTGTTAGCAACCACGGGGGAAACCTAGGGTCGCCGTGCCTACTCTCGGCAATCTTGGGGATACCTATGATCGCCGTCTTTCTCTACATAATTCGCGATCAAGGGAATCCTAGGATCGCTTCATTGTCTTTATCTTGCTTGTACTTGTCATTTACATAATCTCATGCATTTCATACTCTATTCTTATCTTAGTCTTATACGTAGTGATCTTGGGGACATCCTATGATCACATCGCGTTCACTAGGAACTATTCATCATGTCTCATATTGCATATAAAATATACGTATTCATTTCATATTCGTAATCATCTTTTCGTATCATAAGTTAGAAGTTAGCGTTGAACAAACAATATTATCTGGGTTCATTTTACGGAGTGCATCCGGGTGGAGTAACCCCGAAGTACATCTCCCTTCTTACCGGTGAAAATTCCTATCATATCAGGCTAACACCGGACTCCTCTTATCTTTTGTGTGGCTGCTCTCACGAGCGGTAACTTCACCGTCCCAGCTGCCATTTAAGGCGGTAACTTCACGGGGACCCCCTGTATACTAACTGACGAGCAGACAGGAGACACATTAACTTTAGACTTGGATGTGTAGCTGCCCTCACGAGCGGTAACTTCACCGTTCCGGCTGCCATTTAAGGCGGTAACTTCACAGGAACCCCTCGTATACTAACTAGCGAGCATACGAGAGACACATCAAGCCATCTTAATAATTTGTTCTTATTCTTTTAACATATAGTCTTATAACTTACGTGTGGATGACCCTCTCGGAGAAATCCCATCCGGCGTATCCCGGAGTCTGATGAACACGTTATCATATTCTTTATCATAGATTCTTAACTTAAATTCATATACATATCTTATACGTTCATAATCTTGTGCATATCTAATGCACTCTTAAGTATTCATTCTTAATTGCCTACCCTATAAATAGGTCCTTATCTTAAACATTATTTCTCATCTTAAGTACTTGTAAGTACTTCTAATACTTCCTCTAGCCTTGGCATATTAATGCATTCATAAGGGGAAGTAACCTCCCAAAACATAACTTATTAACTCATGATCTTACACTAATTGTTCTCCTAAGCCTTGCTTGGTTATTTGGAAACATTCCATAGCTTAATAATCTCTCTTGACATCTTAGGGATTGAGTATATATCTCCCATTATGCACCTATCCTCATCCTAGTGTTCATTTATGCAATTCTGAGGGACAGTGAAATCGGGGGCCGATTTGGAGAAATCGGGGGCCGATTTATGTCGAATCAACCATGGTGGCCAAAACATAAAATCGGTGGCCGATTTGGAGAAATCGGGGGCCGATTTCATCATCTGCAGGATCCCAAATCTTGCTTCCCAGGCTAATCCAATCCTATCCAATCCTCATAACAGCTTATAGGAAGAAATTCCAACACATATAGGTAGCTAACAACATGTTAAACTAAGGGATTTACCAAGCATAATGAATTGAACACTAATTATAAATTTATCCCATAGACAACTTAATCATCAGAAACTCAACAAGATGGGTGCTAAAACCCCTAGGGAACTCACCTTGATGCTAGCTTTAATCCTTGCCCAGCTTCTAAACATAACCCAAGCTTGCTCCTCTATTCTCTTCTCTTGGTTTTGCTTCAATACTCCTTGTTTCTTTCCTTTGCTCTAGCCTTCCACACAAGCTTGCTTTGCCAAACTTCTCTCATGAATTGAATTGAAATCTTGATGAGTGAGAGAAGGAGAGATGGGGGCGTGTGAGTAGAGAGAATGGATATTGGGATAAAGAAAGGAGAACAAGAAAATATCTGTTCTTTTTCCACTCTCTTTTCAAATTTACAAACGCATGCCATTATTAAAGTTGCCATTTTGCTAAAATCCACATGAGTCCACGAATATACCTTGCACATAATACCCATAACTGAAGATTTACCAAACGTCTTGTTAGAAATTTGATTCTCGTCTCGATATATAAATATCGAGTTTAGGGGATTACACAAATGTGTGCAAAATCATGAGTGCTTGGAAAGATTTGGTTGAATCTCCTACAGAGGATTCATATGCAAGTGCGGTAAAGAGATTCAAAGATGTATGCAAACCATTTCCAAAGTTCCTTGCATATGTTGAAACCACAATATTGAACACCGTTAAGGAAAAATTTGTGAGGACATGGACAGATAAAGTCTTGCATCTGGGGTGCAAAACCACCAACATTGTTGAATCGGCTCATGGAAAGTTGAAAAAATATTTGAGGAGTGGTGTGGGAGATTTGGCATCATGTTGGGATGAAATAGACAAAATGTTGGCTATCCAGTTGTCTGAGATACAAGCAAGTTTTTGGAGGAGCCGTACCGTCTTAGAACACGGATACAAATGCAACTTTTTGTACTCTGAGTTGGAGGGTTAAAAAAAGAGAAATGAATGGTTTCTAGAATTCTATAGATATTACTTCGCTATGATATGTAATAGCCTCTAGAGCCGCATTGAGTTTTATCTTTGAGGAAGCAAAACGCTCCAAGACATTCGGTTTTGTTAAGAAAAATTGCGGTTGTGTGCATAAGACATCGTACGGGTTGCCTTGTGCATGTATTCTTGTCATGAAGATAAAAGGAAAATTGCTTATTCGATTGGATGACATAGACCCTCATTGGCAAATGTTAAGTGTATGTGGAGAAGAGGTTGATGATGATTTTTTTGTGATGGAGGAGTGAAATGACATTCAAGAACGTCTCAAAAAAGTCCCTTACAAAATGAAACTCCACATCGAAGAGGTGATGTGTCAACTAACATTTCCAGAAGACACAATGTTGTCTCCACCTCCAAGAAAGGTGGTAACCAAGGGAGCACCTAAAAGGGTGAGGTCTACACCGAAAGAGTCATCCACGGTTTGAATTCGCTCTACGTGGGAGCGTGTTGATTCTCAATTTCTCAATAGCCAATCGTCACAAACCAATACATCACTTCCAAAGAGGAAAAGTGCACGTATTGACAATTACTCGCGCTCACAAGCTTCAACGCCTACTACACAACCGTTTCGGGATTTACCATACATTACACAAATGCCAAAGATCATGAGACCTTACATTGAAAATACTGTGAATGTTAAATGGGATGGTAGTTGTGGATTCCGGGTCATAGCTGGACACATGGGCATGGATGAGGAAATTCACATATTGGTTCGTAGTGCACTTATTCATGAGTTAAAAACCAATAAGCAAGACTATTTGCCGATATTTGGTTCGGAGGAGCGTTTTCAATATATCATGAATGGTTTACACCCTCCAACAAATAATGGTGGAATGACATACTTAGATAAGTGGGTGACATTACCGGATATGGGTCACATTGTTGCAATTTGTTACAATAGAGTTGTTGTTCAATTGGTTTTGCCCGAAAGAGGTATATGCGAGACTTTTCCTCAATATGTGGTGCTCCACCACTTAACCCACATGTCCACATCATGTGTCTTGGCTTAATTTTCGGCCATTTTCTTCATGTTTATTTGAAAAACGGTTGTCCATTAACACTGTCTTGTATGAAATGGAAGAATCACAAGATTGGTGATGCTGAGGAATGAGAGTTTGCATTTTTGGATAGACAAGCCTTGTTCAAAGACCACATGTCTAGGGAGCCGAAACCGTAGAAAAACCAAAAAATCATCTCAATCCAGTTTATTATGACACTCTCACTCCCGAAAACCAAAAGGAGAATTTGAAGTTATTGAAGAAGATAAAGATGATTCCCGATCACTAGCTAGTTAGATACGCTATGACATTTTGTTGTCGGTGTTCGTCCTTTTTTTTGTCGATATTACACCGATATATTTTTTGGTGGCCAATTATGTAACGCCGATATTTGTAGCCAATATGTAACTAACATTATATATATTATATAAATATATGAAGTGATATATTTTTTGGTGCCCGGTTATGTAACGCCAATTATTGCTCGCATATTTTGGTATCTAATTATTCAACTATTTATTTTATCTTTCTTTTGGTTTTATTCTCCTACTTGTTATTCCATTAAATTTTGTGAAGTGAAACATGTCTGAAGATGCACAAGTTGAAGTTGAAGCTCATGTCCGATACTCCTCCACGAAGAAGACAATTAAGGTCTTTTTAACCCCCACCGACAAGTTGGACGAGTTGAAGGAACAACTTAACAGATACTTTGTCTATATTGGTTAAAATCAAAGAACATATTATGTATTTGTACAGGTGTCATGCGTGAACCTGGGGGAAGATAAGGATGAAGATAGTTGGAAGACCGTGTACTTTCCAAGAGTTATCCGTGATGATGGCGACTTTGATTACATGTTTAGGTTAATGGTTGAAAATAACATTTTACATCTTTGTGTCCGATCCATTGAAATGATGTAACTTGGATCAATTATGAGTGTGTATTGATTACGGGTCATTAATAGCTTGGTTGCTTGCATTCAATGTTGTTCTGCTGCTATACCAGAAGTCAGCGTGAGTTAACTCACGTAGACCAGTACTGAACGTGACTTAAGTCACACTCGGTAGGATGGACGGTGACTCAACGTGAGTTAACTCACGTAGGTTATAGCCCAATGTGAGTTAACTCACGTAGGATGGACGTTGGTCAATCAAGGAGGAGCTGTTACTTTGTTCAACTAATGAAATTCATGCAAAAAATCTATAAATTGAAACTTTTCCTTTCATTTTTTCTCATTCTCATTTCCTCTCATTCTCTCATCTCTTCTCTCATATTTCGTTTTTGTAGTTTTGTTGGTATAGGCGTAAACGGCCTCAATGTCCGTCGTTGATTAATCATAATGATCTTATGCTTGTTTTTTTATGACGTCGATTGAGATCATTATATTAATTGACGAGGGAATTTTTTAGGCCTATTTGGATCATTAGGATTGATTGAGATGAATCCGCCCTGATTTTGTTTTCCCCATGAGGTAGAGGTGGTTAAGGCGGGTTCATCTACCTTAGATTTGCTATAGGGGGTTGCCCAAAAGTGTCATTTTACCCCTACCCCCCCACCCCAAAGAAGACTAGTTATTATGATTAACCGATTTTGTTTTAAATTTCTTTCAAATGTAAATTTATTTAATTTATGTTATAATATTCATTGTTGAATGTAATGAATTGCAATGTAATGTAATAATATTTATGTTCCAATGTAATGTAATAATATTCATTGTTGATCATTATGATTATTCATTGTTGTTTCTATAACAGAAAGCAACGTGAGTTAAGTCACGTTGGTATGTACCGAGCGAGAGTTAACTCGTGTTGGTATGTATCAAACGTGACTTAAGTCACATTGGGGGTATTATGGTCAGAACACTTGAGAATGAGTACAACTGTATGGGAGAAGAGAAATTTTCTACAAAGTGTTGTAGGATGTTAGAAGTCCACGTTTATTGGGCTCCATTTTAGCCCTGGGCCACCTGATTACCCTTCTCATTAACAACTAGAAAATTGCTCTTCTCCCATACAAAATTGCTCACTCCCATGTGAACCACCTAAAATTCCCCCCACGTGACTTAAGTCACGTTCGGTAGCATCAAAATGACTTAAGTCACGTTGCACCTCAATTCAACGTGAGTTAACTTTCGTAGGTTATAGCCAAATGTGAGTTAACTCACATAGGCAAAAAAACAAAGTCAATTAATTCACACACATAAGTTACAAAATAAGAAAGGCATGAGTCGTAACACTTACATAAAAAATCTTCATAGAGCCATCAACCCATCACTGGAGCCATAAGCAGAGAGAGGATAAGATTACTTCAATTTGCATATAAGGATATATAATTTATATATATATGTCATTCAAGTTAATTTCACAAGAGACACATGCAATTAATAGAAACCTAAAACAACAACCTTACGTGCCTGCTTATTATTACTCCCTCTATCTTATTATGAGAGAGTGGACTTAATGAGTTTGGGTGATTACATTAAAAAAATATGTTCTACTTCTATATTATTATTGTTGCCCCCTGAAAAAAGTGTCATTATTGTTGTATATATATGTTTCTTAATTAATTATTTGCAGTGCCTTTTGCTTTAGCATATTTTAAAACTTAATTGGCTTTATTTGATGACTTATTTGTTGGATGAGTGGCCTTGTTTTTTCTACACGGTTCCGAACAGTTTTGCTCAGGAAACTTAATTGGCTTTGTTTTTTTGCATACGTGAGTTAACTCACATTGAGCTATAACCTACGTGAGTTAACTTGCGTTGAATTGAGGTGCAACGTGACTTAAGTCATGTGGGGGGTATTTTAGATAGTTCACGTGAGAGTGATTAATTTAAAAAAATGTTGTTAGGAAACAAGTATTTAATTTTTAAATTGAAAAAGTTTTTTTAAATATCATTATTAAGTGTGGCTTAGTATTCAATCATTGTGATCCTATTATTTAGTTTGATATCAATTTAAAATTAATTTTGATTTATGAATATTTTTATTTAATGTTTTTTTAAGAAATAATATGAAGAAAAATGTTCATTATATATTAAATTATATATATTTACATACATACATACATATATGTATGTATGTATGTATGTATGTATGTATGTATGTATGTACACAATGCTGATAATAAGTGGCAAAGCTAGAACAAATTTTACAAGAGGACAAATATAAAAAAAATAAAATACAATTTTAAACTTTATTGATAAACAAAAATTCAGAATAATTTTTATCTAACTTAAATTAAAATTGCCCAAAAGAAATAAAAACAGACAATGATCAAATTTATTCACAATAGTTTTTTTTCTTTTCATTTTTGGGTTAGCCCTCCAGCTCTCGAAGGAAAATGGTTCTAATAGTTCGAAGTTTGGTTGGAAGGTAAGTAAAGTCTAGTTAACCATTGTTTCATCTAAAAATCGAGCTCGTGTTCTCCTACGCAATTCGTCCTTGATGGTACTTTCAATAGACTTTGTACTAAACAATTAGCAATGTCTTATTCAATGTAACTAACTTAGCCATTTTCAAAAAAAGAAAGAAAAAAAAAACTTAGGTCCATTTTATACATGATGTTGTTTTGATAATTTTTATTGTTAGCAAGGTTCATTATGTAGTTATTGTAGAGTTTGGATATTTAAAAAAAAAAGTGGGAGTACTCAAAGATAAAATTTGTCATGGAGACAAGGTGGGTGACTTATTTAATACTCGCACATCAATAAGTAGGTATTTTAGCTACCCATTAGTTAATGAATACAGAGGCAGAGATCATGATTGGCATGTGTTTTTTGGTTACCGTAAAGCAGAGGAAGTGTGGGAAGCGGCATGTCTTTACAAAAGAATCAGCAGTATAATAGATATGGCATATGACTTCGAAGTGCTGTTCGTCAATCTGTTAGAATAATTTTCACATAATAGTTTGTACATGTTTTTGTTTGGCTCTTTGGCGCATATGGAAGAGACAAAATGAGAAGCTATAGGAGGACAAGGAAAACAGTGCATCAAGTTCACTTCAAACGGCAGAGGACAATCTTTATCAATGGAAAGAGGTGCACACGAAAGGGGGGACTTCAGGTCGTTATGTTAATGCATAAATGGTGGCATCAAATCAACTACAACGGTACCAGGATGAAGCCAGTAGTACGGACCAGTTAGAACAAGTCTAACAATGCATAGATGGTTTGCACCAAGTGTGGGTGAGTTGAAATGCATTGTGGACGCATATATTTTAATGATAAAAATTGTTTTAGTGTAGGTATGTGTGTCCGAGATGATAGATGAAATTTTATTTGTGCTCAAATTGTGTGGAACGTTGGCAACAGAGCCCTCAGAAGGCCGAAACATGGGGTTTAAAGCAAGCTTTATATGTGGCTTATGAATATGGGCTTTTCTAAAGTGTTTATCGAACTATACTACAAACTTGTCGTGAATGGCGTGACGGGAAGTTCAAGTCATATAATAAAGTGGGGGTAGTATTTTAGGTACTTATAGAACAATCTTGTATTCTTTACCAAACTTTTAGATATATTTTTTTAGGAGACGAGCCAACAATGTTGCTCACCTTTTAGTTAGAACGCTATAGTCTTATGATAGTCGTCGAATTTTTGATTATATTCCTCCATGTATTATTGTCTATTGATGAATAAAATGAGGAAAGTTTGTTGTTGTAAAAAAACGTAGTTATTCAACGGTCAAAAATATAACTTCTATCCAAAGAAATGGATAGGAGATTACTACTAATTGTATCCGCAGATGACATGTATGAAGTTAGTTATATAAGCATCATAAATATCTAAGGATCATGATTTTGTTTAAGGCTTTTATTTTTTCCACCCTATGGCATTCTCGCGCGCCATATTTTTTTTCCAAAATTATCCTTGGTTCAGATTTTATAACCCGAACTCAGTTTGGATTATAAAATCCTAAATGTGTAAAAAAAACTGAGGGAAAATGAAGACTAGCATGACTGAGAGCCATCCTGGACAAAAATAGGGTGAAATAATTTTCGGATTATAAAATCCAAATAAAATTGACATGTTTCGGCATATATAATCCGGAATATCAATTTTTATAAAAGCGGGAAAAATATCGGAATATTTAGAATTATAAAATCTGAACAACACCAGTACAGAAACTGCTTGCATTTTCTGACCATGCTTTCGCACTGTTTCAGTAATGGATGTTCATGTTGATGCCTCCAATGAATTGCCACCTAAGATTGAACCACCTAATGTGTTGCTGGTTGTTGCACTTTAGGTTATAGGTGATTCCAGAAATGCTCCTTCGGTTGTTGTACCTTAAGATGTTGTTGTTTCTATTGATCTTTACAACCAAACAAAAATTTGCTACACAAAACGATTTGTTGGAGTGGGTTCGAGAGGAAGCAAGGAAGCTTGGATTTTCAACCGTTATCGGTAAATCAGATAAAGGTGGCAATGGGAGAAATGCATTTGTTACTGTGATATGTGGAAAAGGAAGTTCATATACCGAGTACAAGAAGTTGACCATGCGCAAAATATCTGGTTCAGTTAAATGTGAGTGTCCGTTTCGGCTAAGAGATTATTTGTTGATTGCTGGCGATTAGAGTCTCAAAGTTTGTGATGGTAGACACAACCATGATATGGTAGAGGTGTTGGAAGGTCATAAAGCCGTCGGACGTCTCAACCCAAATGAAAGCCTATACCTTCGTGAGTTGACACACTCAAATGTTCCTCCGAGGCAAATTCTTACCAACTTAAGGAAGAGAAACAAATAATGCTCATCACAGGCATAGACAATCCATTAAGGGTACAAGAATAGATATGCAGCATCTCTTGAAATCATTAGTTGAGAATGACTATGTGTATCATTGTAGGAAGTATCTTGAATCCGATGATGTCAGTGATATTTTATGGGCGCATCCAAATGGCATCAAGTTGTTTAACACGTTCTCTATGGTGCTTGTGTTGGATTCCACTTATAAGACCAACAAATACCGTCTTCTGTTGATTGAGTTTGTTGGTGTCACTTATACCGAGTACACGTTATCTTTTGCATTTGCTTATATGATGTCTGAGAAGGAAGATAGCGTTACTTGGGCTCTTGAGAAGTGTCGTGGTCTGTTGCATTCCAAAGATATTTCACCCAAAGTAGCTGTCACTGATCGAGACCATGCTTTGATGAATGTTGTGGATATTGTTTTCCCAGAGGCTGCTGATTTGTTATGCGAGTATCACATTGAAAGAAATGTTAGAGCAAAGTGTAAGACAGATTGCAAAGTTAAGGATCTCAAAGGCAAGGATGGGAAAGAGATCAAGTCAAGTGAAGTGGCGAAGACGCTGATGCTTGCATGGGAGGATATTGTGGAATCCGATACAGAACAAACATATATTGATAATTGCAACCGGTTCAAAGTTGTATGCGACAAGTTTTCTAAGTTTTTGGAATATGTTGAAAATACAATTTTGGGTGCAGTGAAGGAGAAGAGTGTCAAGTTTTGGATCAATAAAGTCATGCATTTAGGGAATAGTACAACAAACAGAGCTGAATCTGCACACATCCGGTTGAAAAAGTATTTGACCAGTAGTATGGGTGATTTAAGTACAAATTGGAACTCCATTCACAACATGCTAGAGTCACAACATACTCATATACACACATCCTTCCAGACATCCATGATCATGTTTGAACATAGGTTCAAAGGAAAGATGATGTGGTCTATGGTGATTAGAAACATATCAAGGAATACTTTGCATTATCTCGCAAATGAGGTTGATCGAGCAGTTGCGGTTGGTACAGATAAATCTAAGTGTGGTTGTTTAATTTTCATCACTTACGGATTGCCGTGCGCGTGTACGATTGCATTGAAGATAAAAAAGAACACCCCCATCCGTTTGGATGAAATCCACACTCACTGGAAGAGGTTGAGGTTCGAGTATGAAGGTGATCCTAAGGCTAGAAAGGAAGACATCTATTTGTTACCATAATGGGATTTGCTTCAGGCACTTTCCCCTTAAAACTGTCTATATTTCTGCCTAGTTTTTTTACATTCTGTTCTGTGCTTGTATGATTCGGATTATATAATTCGGATACATTATGTGAATTCTGGATTTTATAATCTGAAATGTTCGCATTTAAGTCTCATGCAGACGTACTTGAGTAGCATGATCTGGGGTGATTGATGGTGTTCATATTTTATAATTGAAAACCTGTCTTTCATTTTCGGCATATAAAATCCGAACCCTCACAGACATAGAACAAAATGCAGTTTTTTGCAATTTTTCCCCAGTTTTCTACAACATTCCACCTAACAGTTTTTTTACACATTGTAGGCCCGATTCAACGAGATTGATTACAACAAGAAGGTCCATATCAAAGAACAATTTCGACAGTTTATTTTGCCGGAAACAACCTCTATACATCCACCGCCAAAAAAGGTCACCAGTAAAGGAGCTCAAAAGAAAGATAAACATATCATTCGATCGACAAAGCGATCGCCTTCTCTATGGGAGCATGTTGACTCCCATGATCCACAAGCACAAGCTTCACATACATATTCAACAGGGACAACTAAAAAAAGTTCAAGGAAAAACAACATGTCTCCCAATCCTCGTAAGCCAATTCCGATTAAAGTCAACATACCACACAAAGACCAAATCCCACCTTTCATGCATGAATTTATTGAAAAGGTGGTGGATGTAGCCGGTGATGGTCATTGTGGGTTTCATGCAGTTGCGGGCCTACGTAACTCGACCGTTGATGATCACCAGATGATCCGTTATCAACTTCTAAAAGAACTTACCGGTGAAGAAAATGAGCACTATTGACGAATGATTGAGGCTGATATGCGATATAAACAGGTATTAGGCGCTCTAAACTTTTCTGGTATTGGTTCTACACCACCGGATAAGTGGATAATCATGCCAAATATGAGCTTTCTCATTGCACAAAGATACAAACACGTGGTTGTTATACTATCCATTGAGAAAGAGCGATCGAAAACCTTTTTCCCTCTATGTGATGAACCGTCACATAGAGACCGATTGATGTGTTTGACACATGTGAATGACAACCATTTTATGATGATATATTTGAAGGATGGTTGTCCAATTCCTCCCACTTCCTCGCTATGAAGACAATAATGTTCAGATGATGCAAAAAAAATGACTTGATAGATATATCCATCAAATGGTTGACTATAATGCACTATGTCGGGCGACGGTTATGATGTAGTAGGAGATGACCAAGATTTGTACATTATTGAAAATCTTGATCCTAAAGAGAAGGTTGTTGCTGAGAAGAAGGTTGAAGATGGTGTGAAGATTGAAAAGGATGAAAACTTTAATCTTGATGATGTTAACATAGATCTTGGGGCGGATTAGATTAAATGTATATCATTAGGTGAAATGTGTAATGATATAAATTCAACTTTTTTGGTATAATGATATATATATATATATATATATAATAGTTTTTTGGTATAAATATAACCTCATTGTCCTTTACATAACTTTATATATTGCAAAAAAATTGTTGAATCCACAAAACATGCAGTATTGTTATAAACTGACTGTGTTCTGTAAACTAAATGATTTCATATTTTAAAATCCGAAAGGTGTTTTTGAAAAAAAATAGACCACGTGAAAAATGCATAAGATGAGAAAAGTAACATCCTTTGTTTAAAGGATGGAAACAAAGTCACCCATTTAGTTGCAAACTTAACCACTTCTTTTAAGCCTTTGGCAGTACTTGAACCCTCAAGCTCTTGTAAACCAAATCTCATCTCGTCTTTGCCTTGTTCATCTTTCCTTAAAAAAAAACAATTTATTTATTTTTGATGTAAAATTAAAAAGATAGTGGCACACACAAGGATGAGTGGGACCCAGGGTCCGAAAGAGAATGAGAAAGAGTAAGACCCCACCCACCCTACCACAACACAACTCTTGCCTTTAAGCTTTAGTAACAACAAGGAACGAAAGGCGAATTACTCGAATCTACTCCATTTTCATTCTCCTTCACCGCCACATAATATCCCTACCCTCTTTCCATTTTTCTATTATTTTCATTTCATTTATTCATTTCTCATCACAATTTATTATAAATATATATATAAACCTATCCTCTACCCTCTCTTCTTCTTTTTCATTTTCACCCAACAACACATTCTCCACCACACTTCCATTCTCTCTTTCTCTGTCACACACACAACAAATTCTCTTCTCTGAGTTCTCTCTGCAAAACGATGATGCCCAACGACGAATGGACGAGAGCGGCGATGAAAGATGACACGGTGGTCGTCGAGCTTCTGTTACGGCTGAAGCACCCTGTTGAGACCAAATCTAAAGGTGTATCATTCTCCTGGGGACACAAACAACCGCGTTCAAGATCGAGGCTAACCGTTTCCGTTTCTCGCTGCGACCGTGCTGTTTCAACTAGATGCAGTCCTACCACTCCTCTCTCTTGGAGCGGCGGCGCTTCGCCGTCTGTCACCGCCGAAGGTTATGAAGATTCAAGCCGTTACCACAACGCTGCTAGATCCAAGGTTCTATACTTTCTTCTCTCTATATGAATTTTTGTTTGCTTCTCTTTCTCTCTATCTATCTCGTTCTCTTTCTCTTTCTCTTCATCTGAAATCTGTTTTCTGTTGTTTGACTGAAAATTCTACAAACACCGTGTAACTCTGCGTCTCCGCCGTGGAGCGATGTGGTTTCCGGCGGTTGAAACGGTTTTCGTGTGTGTCAGACATTTTTGGTTTCGAGCGAAGTTTCTTTTCGTTTTGACGGTTTTACCCTTGATCTCTTTATTTACAGGCCAAAAGCCAGTTGCTTTTCGCGTTTTCCAATCGCGCATTTCGTTTTCGATTTTCCGCTGACACTCGATACTGACGGAAAATCTGTCAATTTTACTATTTTATTTTTCATTTATTTTTTCTAAGAAAAAAATGATGAACTCACCGAAACCGTTTGATTCGTTTTACTTTTTTTTTTTTTTATCATTTTCCTTTTTACTTTTTTAGCTGGGGAAATTTTATGTTACGATTTACGAACTTGTGTGTTTCTTTATATCTTCGATAATTATTTTCAATATGAAATGAAAAATGAAATTTTGATGACGGAAATGCCCCTGGATGTTGTTGTTGGCATCTGGATTGGCATGATGTCAGCAGTAATGAAAGAGGAAATATCGTGTGGCCTTTTGTTCTCACTTGCTTTCGTGTTACCTACCTCTGTTATTTTTTGTTGATTGACGAAAACACCCTTCCTTTTGTTCCTAATCGCAAATCACTTTTCCTTCCACTATGACTTATAAAAAGGGAAATGCAAAGACTGTAATTTGATCGCTTCAGCTAATGTAAAGAATTTTCGTATTCGTTTAATTTAATTTAATTTAATTTAATGAAAGAGTGTTTTAAAAATGAATAAAAATTTCGCTGCGGTTAGATCGAGGGTGTTTTGGTCAATTGATAATAGTAGTGGTTAGTGGGTCCCAGTGAGTTAATGCAGTTATGAAATGTTTAAGGATTGCTTGGTGACTGCAATTCCTGACTGGGGGTTAAGATTGTGGCGCGATGCTGCTTCGTTAATCTCTTCCAAGGGTCTGTCTTATCTCCTATGGTTTGATTGGGTTATTAATTATTATTGGGGATTCGGTAACTTAAAGAAAATGATGGGAATTTAATACAGACAGATCTAACAATATTTGATTTATTTGCGATCATAAAAAATAAGTTAACCAATTTATAGTTATTTTTTTAACGAGGTAATTTTTTAGTAAAGTAAATTTGTTTATCTACTACACTGAAAGTCATTTTGGTTGGTGGCATTAGAGTGAGAGGCGATACTAGACGCAAAGCAAACAAACAAACAAACAAACGCGCAACACAAGAACCATTATGTGTAGTAGTAGTAGTAGTTAGACGAGGTATCAATATCGTGGTTGACAGTGATTGAAGGGGTGACGGTTGTTAAAGGTGTTGTCTTAAATATGAAGTTACTAGATTACAATCCCCTTAACATTAGGATTTTGTTGGGTTGGGGGCGCAAAAGAAGAGAAGAGACAAAGAATCTACGGCCTTTGCTTTGGCCCACTTCAGTCGGCAGCATGCAGCATGCAGCAGCGCGCTGTGCTGTGCCGTGCGCTCATCTGATTGCCTCATTTTGTTTTTCTATATAAGCTTATCCCCAAGAATAAACAAGTTAAAAAAAATGAAATTGGAGATCGATCGAGGCACGTGAGCATTCCTAATAAGATCCCATCACGTGCTAACGCGTGCCTCTAGTAACGCCAGCTGGGCTGTCCTATGTGGATTAGTTTTACAACAAGAAAGAAAGAAATAAGAATAATCAATTAATGGACTGTGTATACGTGGGCCTCAAAGTGGAGGGTATGCCAGCTTCGTGGTCTTTGTCATTCATCTGAAACGTGTCCCAATTGTATAAACAGATCGTAAATGTAATGGTAATTGCCTCATTTTGATTTTAATATTATTTTTTCTATCTTTATATCATATAAGTAGCACAATTGTCAAGCAGTTGAGCAACTTCTTTGTAACATAATAATAATAATTTTTCCATTTTAGCTGGATCAATTGTATTTGTACCTTCCCTTGGGTTATGCTGACATATTCGGTCTCACTCTATTCATTTTCTTATTTCTATGTTTCTTCTGACTTCACTCACACATCACTTGTCCAAAAACTATGTATCTTTAGTATTCCTTTTAAATTCATTTCGATCTCATTCAATCCCTTTTATATCAACCTTCACCATATGCAATTATAATTAATGCTTAAAAATACTGATTTTTTTTTTTTACAGGCTACTGCTACAAGTGGATACACTAGCAACTCTGCCTCTACCAAAAGGTGCAAAAGAAAAAAGGTAAAGCTACTTTAGTTTAATTTGATTCTCACTTTTTTTTCCCTTTCTTTTCAATGAAGCTACCTCCTTTTTTACTTCAAAAAACAATTCAGAATTCGACTATTCAACTTTGTTGAGAAGCCATTGCTTGTGACCTTTCAATACCTATTGCCATGTTCTATTATATGAATATTAAACGATGATTTTTTTTTTGCCATTCTTCAGTCTTTTGCAGAATTGAAGGAAGAGGAGAGCACCCTGCTAAAGGAAAGGATACATTTAGAAAGGGTAATTTTCTGGTCTATGTATATATTTTTTTAGGCAGATGTTAAGATGACATACTCGTTTATTAATATATCAATATTGTTTTCAGGAGATAGCAACTAGAAATGCAAATTTTGAGGTGATGAGAACTACAAATGAAAGTTTGAAGAGGATGAAGGTATATAAACAATTTTTCCTTGCGAGTCATATTGGATTACTTTTCTGATATGTTCATTTCGTTTGGTACTTACTCCAATTTTTTGTATTCTCAGCTTGGTTTCGGATCAAAATTTCATAGCAAGCCAAGTTGTTCAACATCTGTTGAACTGCGGGGTACGCTTGCTGGTCAACCCCACCAGAGAATAGCACCTTCTGAGGTCCTCACACATGCCACTCAAGATGATACTCGTTCACAAGCATCAGAGTCTAGGCCAAACAGGATTGAGTCCACTGGAGAAAGTGTTTTCATGATACCAGACCTAAATATGATGCCATCTGATGATTGTATGAGTTGAGATAGACCTACTTTGTTCAAGACTTATGGAACAATTACTCTGAGCAATGTACAGGTCGATAGAGAGCATTTTGAAGACTCCATCCAGTAGAAACCGGTGGCCATGAGAAACGTTGCTTGATGCAACTACAATTCTTGTGAAGGGAAAACAAGTCGAGCGGTAAAAGGGGAAATTTTCTCGGGTAGAGCTAGCCATAAAAGGCTGTAGAGTAGAGATACTATACTACTTGAGTCGCAGGTTCTTCCGATTCATGTAAGATAAGTACCAATGTACCATTCTTTTGTTGGTTAAATCTTTTGGATTTCTTTAAAATGTCTTCAAATTTATTTACAAATTGCAATTATGAATGATTGCACTTCACTCTGCAAGTTCATGTGTCTTGTCCTTGGCTATATAGGATGTTTCATTTTGTGAGATATTGGAACGAACTCTAGGGTAACTTCTGGTTCGACAGGGATAAGCATGAGGTCGAAGTTTGTTCGCATGTGTTCTGTCGAAGTAGTGCATGTTGTAGTCGAAGTTGTTCTAACATGCATTAGTGGATATTGCTAGGTTTGTTAGCATATCGAATTGGGCCTGTCCAATTGTTTAAGTTAGCTTGTAATGGGTAATTGTTATAAAGCCCATTAGTTAGTATGTTAGGTTTATTATAAATAGCATACTAGTCTCTCATCTTAGACGTGACGGAAAACCCTAATACGGCAAATCCTAATTTAGGGTGAGAGGGTTATTTGTTATTCTTGTAACGCTTGTAATCTTGTTTAAAGAGAAAGTAAAGAATAGCAGTTATAACCAATCCTTGTTGTTCTTCTTGTTTTTTCCATTCCTTTTCTGTTATACTTTGTTCTTGACATCGTTTTTCACATCAAATTGGTGCGGTGAGCGTGGAGAAGATGCCTTCAACAAAGTATGAGATTGAAAAGTTCACCGGAGTGAACGATTTTGGTCTGTGGCGCTTGAAGATGAAAGCCCTACTGGTTCAGCAGGGTTGTTTAGAAGCGTTGAAGGGAGTCGCAGCCATGGATGCTGCGTTAACGGAGAAGGAGAAGACGGCCATGATTGAGAAAGCCCACAGCGCAATCTTGCTGAGCCTTGGTGATAAGGTTCTACGACAGGTATCAAAGGAGACGACGGCAGCAGGGTTATGGGTGAAACTTGAAAGTTTGTACATGACCAAATCGCTGGTAAATCGACTCTACCTGAAGCAGGCTTTGTATTCATTCAAGATGAGTGAAGACAAAGTGTTGGCTGAGCAGTTGGATATGTTCAACAAGCTGATTCTTGATCTGGAAAATATTGATGTGAAGATCGAAGATGAAGATCAAGCGCTGTTGCTGTTGTGCGCTTTGCCCAGAACACATGCTCACTTCAAAGAAACTCTCTTGTATGGAAGGGAGTCCCTGACCTTTGAAGAAGTTCAATCAGCCTTGTATTCGAAGGACTTGAACGAACGAAAGGAGCATAAACCTTCGACTGTTGGTGAAGGTTTGGCCGTCAAGGGAAAATTCTTGTCGAAAGGTAAGTTCGATAAGAAGAAAGGTAAAAGTCAGCAGAAGTCTTACAGTGGCGAGGCATCTGGTATTCGATGCTATCATTGTAAGAAGGAGGGTCACACAAGAAAGGTGTGCCCTGAACGCCTGAAGGATCATGGAGGTAAGGATAATGGCAACGTAGCCATTGCACAAGATGATTTCGACTCATCTGATGTCCTTGTGGTTTCGAGCAGCGACTCAACGAAGGAGTGGATTATGGATTCAGGTTGCACTTGGCACATGACTCCAAACAAAGACGTGTTCGAGGAACTATGTGAACAAGACGGTGGATCTGTATTGCTGGGAAACAACAAAGCTTGCAAGATTGCTGGTGTTGGATCTGTGAGATTCAAGCTCCATGATGAGTCAATAAGGTTATTGACTGAAGTTAGGTATGTACCTGACTTGAAGAGGAATTTGATTTCTCTTGGTGAATTCGACAAGAAAGGATATGTTTTCCAAGGAGAGAAGAGTATCCTTAGAGTCATGAAGGGATCGAAGGAAGTCTTGAGAGGCGTGAAGAAACAAGGCTTGTATGCCCTTGAGGCTGAAGTTGTAAGTGGTTCGACAAATGTTGCATCCACGAAACCTTTGTCGAAGACAGAAATTTGGCACATGAGATTGGGCCATGTCAGTGAAAGGGGTCTGATCGAACTAGGGAAACAAAATCTGCTTGGAGGAGACAAAGTCGAAAAGCTGAAGTTTTGTGAACCCTGTGTACTTGGAAAATCTTGTAGAGTGAAGTTCAACAAAGGCAAACAAAGAACACATGGATCCCTTGATTACATCCATGCTGATCTTTGGGGGCCTGCAAGGTGTCCATCACATTCAGGAGCTAGGTACTTTCTATCCATAGTTGATGATTATTCCAGGAAGTTATGGGTATTCATCCAGAAGACTAAGGATGAAACTTTTGAGAATTTCAAAAGTTGGAAGACTCTGGTCGAAAATCAAACTGGCAGGAAGGTCAAGAGGTTGAGAACCGACAATGGCCTTGAATTTTGCAATGAGGCGTTCGACAGTTTTTGTGCTGCCTCTGGTATTGCAAGGCACAGAACTACTGCAGGTACTCCACAACAAAACGGTTTGGCTGAAAGATTTAATCGAACCATTTTGGAAAGAGTTCGATGCATGTTGACTAGTGCTGGGTTAAAGAAGGTGTTTTGGGCTGAGGCTGTTTCGACAGCGGCATATCTGATAAATAGATGTCCTTCGACTGCGTTAGATATGAAGACACCTGAAGAAGTTTGGTCGGGACATCCACCAGATCTCGACAAACTGAGAGTATTTGGCTGCGTAGCCTATGCTCACATTAGGCAAGACAAGGTCGAACCTAGAGCTCTAAAATGCATGTTCATGGGATACCCTGAAGGAGTCAAAGCTTATAGGCTATGGTGCCTAGAGCCAGGTCACAGGAGGTGTATCACCAGTCGAGATGTAGTTTTCAATGAAGCTGAAATGGCTTTCGAGAAAACTGATGATGTTGATCGAAGTGCAGAAATTTCTGTCGAAGAGCTGGAACAGGGAGAGATTCCTGTTGAGGTGGAGCATGTTGATGCTGAATTGCGTATCCCAGATGAAGTCGAAGAAGAAGGAGATACTGAGGAAGTTGAGGAAACTGTTGATGACTACTTGTTGGCAAGAGATAGGCAGAGAAGAGTTATCAAGCCACCTCAGAGACTTGGATATGCAGATCTTATAGCTTATGCCTTAATCTCTGCAAGTGAGGTTCTAGACGAAGAACCTAGAGACTATAAGGAAGTTCTAAGGAGTCGAAATAAGACTGAATGGCTGAAGGCCATGGATGATGAGATGAAATCTCTTCATGATAATAACACTTGGGAACTGATCGAGAAACCTGTTGGAGCAAGGTTAGTCAGCTGTAAATGGATTTTCA
The DNA here is from genome assembly GCA_018208015.1 of Medicago ruthenica. Lineage (NCBI taxonomy): Eukaryota > Viridiplantae > Streptophyta > Magnoliopsida > Fabales > Fabaceae > Medicago > Medicago ruthenica. The sequence continues at coordinate 95,196,264 of CM031373.1, read as the reverse complement.
AAGTTAAGGAAGGAATCGAAGGAGTGGCGTCGAAAAGATACAAGGCAAGGTTGGTCGCTAGGGGTTTCACTCAGAAAGAAGGTGTCGACTTCAATGATGTGTTCTCTCCTGTTGTGAAGCACAGATCCATTCGAATGTTGCTTGCCATGGTGGCACAGTTCGACCTTGAACTGGAACAAATGGATGTAAAGACTGCGTTCTTGTATGGTGATCTAGATGAAACAATCCTGATGAGGCAACCTGAAGGGTATGTCGAAAAGGGGAAGGAAGATTATGTGTGCAAACTACAGAGATCTTTATATGGACTGAAACAATCTCCTCGACAGTGGAATAGGAGGTTCGACAAGTTCATGGCACGGATAAGTTTCATCAGAAGTCAGTTCGACCACTGTGTTTACTTCAGATTTCGACCTGGTAATTCATTTGTTATTTTGTTGCTTTATGTGGATGATATTCTCATAGCAAGCAACAATGTCGAAGATGTAATGAGGGTGAAGGCTGAACTCAATAAGGAGTTCGACATGAAGGATCTGGGAGCTGCATCCAGGATTCTTGGGATTGACATTCGAAGAGATCGAAAGCAGTCGAAATTATGCTTATCTCAAGAGGCATACCTACGGAAGATTCTCTACAAGTTTGGTATGTCGAATTCGAAGCCTGTTGTGACTCCGACAAACTCTCAATTCAAGCTGAGTATAGATCAGTGTCCCAGTACTGATGACGAAAGAGCTTATATGAATAGCATTCCATATGCTAACATAGTAGGTTCTTTGATGTATGCTATGGTTTGTACTAGACCTGACATAGCATATGCAGTAAGTCTTGTAAGCAGGTACATGTCGAATCCTGGAAAGGCTCACTGGCAAGCATTGAAGTGGATTCTAAGGTACATAAATGGGTCTCTGAACAGAGTCCTAATTTATGGTGGAGCCTTGGGTGAAGATAGTAAAGCAGTAATCGAAGGATATGTCGACTCTGATTATGCAGGTTGTATGGATTCCAGAAAATCTATTTCTGGATATGTTTTCACTATGTTTGGCACGGCAATTAGTTGGAAAGCAACACTTCAGAAGGTTGTAGCATTGTCAACTACTGAAGCAGAGTATATTGCCCTCACTGAAGCTGTGAAAGAAGCATTGTGGCTTGAAGGTTTTGCTAAGGAGCTGAAACTTCAAGGTCGAAGTATCACTGTTAAATGTGATAGTCAAAGTGCAATACACCTGTCGAAGAATTCAGCCTATCATGAGCGAACGAAGCACATTGATGTGAGGCTGCATTTCGTCAGAGGAGTAATCGAGCGTGGAGAAGTCCAAGTGCTGAAGGTTTCGACAGATCACAATGCTGCTGATATGATCACCAAGACATTGCCAAGTTGCAAGTTTTTCCACTGTATGCAGTTGGTAAAGCTGCATGAAGAAAGCTAGCTGGTTCTTTGATATTAGAGTTTGTTCCAAGGTGGAGATTTGTGAGATATTGGAACGAACTCTAGGGTAACTTCTGGTTCGACAGGGATAAGCATGAGGTCGAAGTTTGTTCGCATGTGTTCTGTCGAAGTAGTGCATGTTGTAGTCGAAGTTGTTCTAACATGCATTAGTGGATATTGCTAGGTTTGTTAGCATATCGAATTGGGCCTGTCCAATTGTTTAAGTTAGCTTGTAATGGGTAATTGTTATAAAGCCCATTAGTTAGTATGTTAGGTTTATTATAAATAGCATACTAGTCTCTCATCTTAGACGTGACGGAAAACCCTAATACGGCAAATCCTAATTTAGGGTGAGAGGGTTATTTGTTATTCTTGTAACGCTTGTAATCTTGTTTAAAGAGAAAGTAAAGAATAGCAGTTATAACCAATCCTTGTTGTTCTTCTTGTTTTTTCCATTCCTTTTCCGTTATACTTTGTTCTTGACATCGTTTTTCACATCACATTTGTATGAGAGTGTTCATATAAAGCTCACACACACCTCTTCTGAAAGCTTAAGTGTCACAAATGTCGGTCCATATGTTTTTTTACAGGTCCTTTTACCCCGACAATATGGATGTGGAGGGCCCTAGTATGCCAGATGCGTACAACAGATCACTTTGATCAATTGAGATAAATTGAGACCGTGTTTTCCAGCTAAATTGAGAGCGTGTTTGGTATGGCGTTTAGAAGCTATGTTTTCCAGCTTCTGCTTTTTCACGGCAATTGGTCTTTGAGACAAAGATTGCACCGCTAAACCAAACAGGCAATGAAATCAAATGGATCACTAGTTAGGTTAATGATTTTAAACGTCTATTTTGTACATGTATCTTATACAAATGCAAATTGGTACCAAGATACAAATTAATAGTAATGATTGACTTTTATAGATAATAACAGAATAGGATTGCCCAAAAAATAGTGGTAACTTAATCAGAGAATGATAAAAACGAAAGTACACTTAAATAACAATGGATGGTCAAGAAATTTGAGTGACTTGGGTCTATCCCGTCCAAAAAAATAAGAACTTGGTCTCTCCTAATCAATGTTGCCTACTGATTTTTCATTGAGCTTCCTATTTATTCAGTAGCTGTCTAATAATATAATTGTCACCTTAACACATAATTGCTGCTTGATAATATAATAAGTGCATCTCTATGAAGCCCGGATATGTAGTATGGGTACGATACAAGTACGCGAACATGCGAAATTTTTAAAATTCAGATTACGATACAGTTAAGATACGTTAACAAAATATTTATACTAAAATTTATATGCATGTAAAATATTTGAAAAACAAAATAAGCATTGATTACCCTTCAATACTATATAATCATAAACATCACAATATACAAAAAAAAATAATACACGTGATTAAAATAAAAAATATAAAGTTTTCCTATAAATCATATTTTATTTTCATTCATATGTTAGGATATCAACAAATGCATCAATAAAAGAACTCAAAACAAAGTTTGTCTAATGTTGATTAATTGAATATTCTCTCTCTTTATTTTCATCCACAAAAAACATAATTTTTAATTGGTTAATCGAAAAACAATTTTAGTGATTCATATCTTAAATTGAATCATATATATCTTCATTGAATTTTCACAACAAAGTCTCATTTTTTTACCCTTTATTTTTTTTAGGATACGTATATGTGAAGTATCTTATAAGTATCTGTCGAATATCTTATAAGTATCCGATGAAATGTATATTTTAAATTAAAATAATTAATTCCGATACTTTGTGGGTACACATCTACGAGTATCCGCGGAGTATCGATATCCGATACGGATATGTCTCTATTTTAGAGTATCTGGACTTCATGCAACTTAATAATATAATAACAATACCAGTAAGAGGTCAACAATATTTTGAGAAATTTTGAATAGTTTTGAAGTGTTTGTTCAGCGCAGAATTTGTCATGTTTTGGAAAACAAACAAGTTGGCTGCAGAACTTAACTAGTGATTTTGTTGATATTAATCTGTATTATTTTATTATTGGTTAGGTTATATTTATCTTACGGTCAAACTTCGGATTATCAGATCTTTTTTCTCAGAGAATCAAAAGGTTAACAACAAAAATCTATATTATTTTATTTTTAGTAAAATAGTTCAGATCCTAATGATCAAGCTGAAACATATCGAGTGCTGTTGGTCCCTTACTCCTTTTCACATTGTGGGGGTTTGATCTTCTATATATGCATATCTAAAGTAAACAATTCATTTTAGGGTCAAGTGGATAATATCAACCGTGAGTTTTCTAAAATAACAATCTTTAATTTTTTTCACTTCACACTTTAGTCAATTTACATGATCGTTACCCTAGGCGTGCATAATGTGTGTATTGCTATTTCTTAACACGATTGTGGAGGCATTTATAAAATTTATAAACAAATCATGGGCTATGATTAGAGACCATGTTCCTCATGTCGGTTTAAATTTTATTTTTCTAGAAAAGCCTGCTGACCCTTACCCTGTTTCAGCAAATAAGTTTTTTATTGTCTATTAATTTTTTACTTGAGCTGTTTTCAGCAAATATTTCATCGGTTGTTGGCTGGCATTTGATACTGCTATTGCTAATTTTTATTTGTTCTCTGCACAGTTTATGGTATCTCACCAAACAAAAACTTGTGACCAAGCAAAAGGAGATCGATTACTCTACGGGAACCAATTTTCAGGAAAAGAGCAATGAGTTTCATCTTAAATGGTCAAAACTCAAAAGCAATAATTTTGGTTTTGTTGGGACAACAACCAAGTCAATGAAATTGTGCTTAAGCCTCTCGTTTTTCTTTCTCACGTGAATTGGTGTTACTTTGGCGGTACTTTTGTGGCCGTATAACTACTCCATTTCATACAGATGTGAAATGAAATGGACCATAAAGAATAAAGTATAGAATCAACAAAAGAGGGCTCCTATTGTTCATAGAAAAGAAAAGAAAAGAAAAGAAAAGAAAAGGAGGGCACCTATTGATTAAAGTCAATTTTTGGTTCAACGAGAATATATAAAAATGACAAATACTGGTAAATTAAATGTCAGTTTCTTTTTTGAACAAAAATACTTGTAAATTAAACGTCAGTTATACTATTTATATAATATTTATTTATAATTTTGCTAAAAAATATATTTTTTTAAAATTGTTTTATATATCTTTACATAGAATTTAATTTTAATTGCACAAAAAAAAAAATAGAATTTATTTTACAAATATTTTATTGGATTAGATAGATTATCACGATAAAAAAATCAATGTCAAAAGATGGTATGATATACGGATAGGCTATAGCTATTGTTTATGATTATGTTAGTGGGGTATCTCCCACCTCCCAAGACAAAATTTATTTACAGTATGAGTTTTTAAAGAGAAATTGTATAGTAAGAAATAATGTATGAATATTTTTTTTGATGAATGAAAAAATCCATACATTATTTCTTCATATACCATTTTTCCTTAAATCATGTATGAAATTAGTAATGGTGATATAGTAGAAATATATTTAAAATCATGAAATTTGGTAAGGTTATAAAGACAAAAAGGTAAATTTGTTTTAAAATCTTCCATTTTTCTTGTGAAACATGTAATTAAATCACTCCCATTAACCAAACAAACCCAATTTGAGAAATTACTATTCCTTCTCTTTCTCTTTCTTCATTCTTTTTTTAAAGTCTTCTCCTCCTAAACTCCAAAATGTAGCCTAAGTAAAAAATACAATAAATCAAATTGACGATAGGGAGATTGAAATTTTCTAGTGTGTATACAACAATTGTCGTAAGACATGTTGGGATGACAAAACGGGTCTACCTGTTACGTTTCGTCTTATCATTAACATGTCTAAAATGATGCGGACAAGATAGATCAACTAAAGATATAAAATTAAAAATCTCACATGTCTGTTCTTATGGTGGGTTGGCCCGTCAAATTTTTAAAATAAATATTAATAAAAATTCAAAAAACAATGTAAAAATAAAATAAAGAGTATTCACTAATAGGTCCACAAAAAATATACTATCATTTAAACATCCATGATTCATTGTCCAATAATCTAGAATAAGCCAACAAGACAACAACATAAAAATAACGAGTTTACTAATTGATAAATCATTAGAGACATCGAGTAACAAAAAAAAAACCATTAGAAACATGAAGCAATTTTGTTTAAACCACGGTGATTAAATTATATGAGTTTCTTCTTTCAGCTGTGAGATAAATATAGGAGAAAATTAGTAAATTATATGAGTCTCTATATCTCTTTCTTTTTATTTTTTATATTTTTTTTGTCTAAAAAAATATAGGAGAAAATTAAATATATTATTTTTTACTTAATTTCATGATCTTTTTTTCTCTCTCTCTCTCTCATGAGATAAATATAGAAGAAAATTAAATATGTTCTATTTTACTTAATTTGATGATCTTTTTCTCTCTCTCCTTTTTTTTTCTCTTTCCCAAATTATAGTCCTCACCACTTTTTTCTACTTGATTTATCGAAGAGCGGTGATTTAGGATCAATTTTGATCCAAATTCACTCCTCTAAATTATTTTTCTTTCTCCTTTAGTTAAATAATAAGTGATAAAAAAATGAGTTCAGATCCTCTCCATTTGGAGAGTAAATGGCAATCTCCATTTCCTTTCATATCCAACTGACATGTGTTTAAATGAAAATCAATGGTTCAAATTTAAATTTATTTTTTACATATTAATAAATAATTAATAAAAGAAAATGAAGAGACTCACGCGGGAGAAGGAGTGCAGAGTTTCCAGAAAAATAACTCCTCCTTCATCAGTGCAAATAACTCCTCCTTCATCAGTGCAGAAATTCCAGAAAAATCACTCTCCCTCAATTAGTGCAGAGTTTCCAAAAATTAATCTCCTTCATCAGTGCAGAGTTGCTAGCTTGCCTCTCATCTCTATCTGCAGTTTGCCATTCTAACTCACTCCGCCGCTTTCCGCTCCGTCACTTTGCCTCATGTATGTGTCACTTTGCCTAATTTTTGCTGTTATTTTGTTATCTATTTGTCCCTCTTTCATTTTTTACATGTCCCTGTTAATATTTTTGTATGTCCCTGTTATCTATGTTACTATTTGTGTATGTCCATGTTATTTTGTTTTGCATATATTAGCTATAGTTGTTTCGTTTTATTTGATAGATATAAAGTCATTGCCTTTTCTTTGTCCGAAAACATGAATGAATCTTCAATTCCATTAGTCGAAGATGTAGGGAATTTAGTGAACAATATCCAAAAAGATAATGTGGAACATGGTAAAGAGAGTGTTGTTAATTATATACCACAATTAGAAATGGAATTTGAATCTGAGATAGCAGCATATGATTTTTATAACGAGTACAGCAAGAAAATCGGGTTTGGTATTCGTCGGGAATATGGAAATAAAAACAAAAAAGATGGAATTCTGACTTCAAGAAGATTTGTATGCTTCAAAGAGGGTAATCGAGGTGTTGACAAGCGAGATTACTTGACTAAAGTGCCTAGAGCAGAAACAAGAACAGGGTGTGCGGCACGTATGTGTATTTCACTTGATCGAAATATTGGAAAATACAAGGTGGTTGACTTTATTCCTGAGCATAATCACACTCTTCAACCGCAAGAGTTTGTTCACATGATTCGCTCTCATCGACGCATATATGAGTCGCAAGCATTTCAAATTGTGTTAGCTGATGAATCTGGACTAAAACCAATTTTTTTGAGACTTTTGTCAGTCATTTTTTGGTGGACATGTAATGCATTTCTTGTACAAGCTTTTGACAAAGTTTACTAGATTGAATAATGTACTAGTTTGAACCATTTGCTGATGTGAAACATCTGTTATTTTAAAGCATTTAAGCGGTGTTATTTTAATTTTATGTTGTGATTTCTGCTGTCAAATTTCTGTTGTGTATGTATGTCATATAATTGCATTTTCTGCTGCCAATTTTCTGCTATGTATTTATGTCATATAATTTTTTCCGCAGCTGGTCTGTCAATTTTCTGTTGTGTATGTATTTCATATAAAACCAACAGCTACATCATTCTTTTGTGCTTCATGTGGCTATTTTTTGTTGTGTTCATCTAGTAGGGGCTGTAGATTTTAGTTTGGATTTAGAGTCATGGTTTATGGTCTTTTGTAGCAGGGAGGATGTTTATCTTTATGGGCTGGTCTGTGGCTGTATTTTTCCGGACGTATCACCTATATATGATGTCTGCTTTTGTAGTAATGCAAACCAATATATGAAGATGAAGATCTTAAGACAGAGTGTTTACTTTGATAGTAGTATAATTATGTCATGTGGCAATTCGCAGCAACATCAGCTGGTCTATGTATGTCATGTGGCTGTTTTTTGGTTTGTTCATCTGGTTTCTTCGGACGTATCGCCTATAAACGGCGTCCGCTTTGGATGTATTCTTTTTTTTATCTCTAGCATTTGTGTGTCTTGCGCAACCACGAGTTAGTTTAGCCTTATGCTTAATTACAAAATTTCTTAACAAATATATTTGGATTCACACAACATCAACGGTACAATTCACACAACAGTATAATTGCAAAATTGCTTAACAAATAAATTTGAATTCCATTATGCTTGATTAAAATACAAAATACAATTCACACAACAGTATAAATTTGAATTCCATTATGCTTAACAAATAAATTTGAATTCCATTATGTTCAATAGCCTTATGATTGGTTACAAATCAATAGTCATATGCTTGATTACAATTCAATACACATTCTTCAATCCTTTCTCTATGAGTTTAGTAAATATAGTAGTCTTCTAATTTCTTCAATCCTTTCTTCAATACACTTGCCTTGCTTTCACTATAATTGTATTAAGTCCTCTTACATCAATACAGCAGCAACCTTGTTAAACACCTGTTACGATGCGTGCTTAATCCTCTTGCATCCATTGAGTTCTTCGTAATCAGTTACCTTGTTAAACAACTGTTACATCAATACAGTAGGTGCTTTATGATGTGCAAAGAAATCAAACTGAAAGGTTCTTCCTTGCCTAACCTATAACAATTAACAACTCATGTCTGATAACCAATAAATAAAGATAGAATCATCTAAACAAAGCTAAGGTTCTGTTGCTACAGAAACCAGTAACCGTACTGTCTGAGAGTAGCTGTCAACATTGTCTAAGAATTAATTGAGTATCATTGATAAAAATAATAATTAAGGTATCTAGTAATTTGAGAATGAAACTCATATATAAAGAGAAAAACATATTATATGGAACTAATGTGTCAAAATGAATTCACCCAAATTTATCTCAATCCCCTTTATTATCACAACAATAACGCACACAAGAAAAATCCAGAAAAATTGAGGGAGGGAATGAACGAGAGAGGGAGTAACAATGGAAAAAAGAGACCCACTCTAGTTGTAAACCCAGATCGACCGTTGAGCTTCCAACCGACCTGTTCTTCTGCCGTTGCGATTAACAATCACAAGGTGGAGTTTTACGGCACCGACAAAGAGTAGACAAGACACTTGAGCGACCTCCGTCGTCTGATGAGTGTCGTGCAGAAGAAAGGAACTATGTTTTATGGCCAACATGATGAAGAAGAAGAAGAAGAAGAAGAAGAAGAAGAAGAAGAGAAATGGGATTTCTGGAGGAGAACGGAAAAGTCATATACGAAGATGGGAGAAAATGGGATCTGAAGAATTTAATTTTTTATTTTTAAAAATAAATGATTTAAGTTGATTATTAGATTTGAACCATTGATTTTCATTTAAACACATGTCAGTTGGATATGAAAGGAAATGAAGATTGCCCTTTACTCTCCAAATGGAGAGGATCTGAACTCTAAAAAAATGACTTATAGTGATTAACAAAATCTATAACTAGAAGTTTTTTTTAATACTCAAATCAAATCTTTTGAACATGAGAGTTATGGTCCTTTCATATTCAATTTTGTGATTTTTTTTTTAAAAAAAAAACTGATTTCTAATGAGAGATATAATCTGTAAAGTAAAAAAAAAAAAAAAAATTCTAACATTCATATCGGATCTTTTAAACATGAATGTTCGGTACTTTCGTATTCAACTTTGAATTTTCAAAAAAAAAAATTAACTTCAAATAAGAAACAAAATTTATCATTAAAGTCATTTTTAGTGTTTATACCGAACCATTGGAATTCAAAACTTTAGGTAAGTTTTTAAAAAAGTGGCAGTGTCGGATTTTAGAAGAAACTAAATTGTTTGCAATTTGTTAGAATTAGAGATATTTTGGTAAGTCCAAGATTGTGTAAGAGTGAAAAAGGAGATATGGTGGTATAATTTTCCTATTTATGAGTTGGGTTTTATCTTTATTTCCACAACCATGTTTGCTATGATGGTTCACATGTTTTAGTCCTAGAGAATTTATTTTTCCAACTCTTTAGATTTCTCAGAAGCTCTATATTTTTTATTAAAATACGTCCGCCGTTTGGATTATATAATCTGAACAAAAAAATATGGTTCATATTTTTTTGACAAAAAAAATATGCCTACATATAATCTGAAATATGCCTATATATAAACAGCAATTAGAATCTCCTCCCATTTGAACAGTTGTGAATTTTGTTTTTAAAAACAACAAAAAAAAACAAAGTAAAAAAATGACAAAACCTATCAGATAAAATAAAAAAAATACCACTAAAAAAATCTAAAAATCAAATAAAGCTAATGTAATTTTTTTTGGATTTTTATGAGAATGTGAAAAATGAAAAAAAAATATAAAAAATGGGTCTAAACGATGAAATTTTGGATTTTGAGGGACTGGAGTTCCTTAAGAAGTCTCTTCTACGAGAGACATGTTCCTTGATTTTTTTTCTTGATCTACTAACCAAATTCAGAGTAATTTGATCATATGGCCTAAAAATCAGATTTTCGATTGGGAGATGAAAGAACAACTAATAATGATATGAAACACAAGGAACACACTAGAGTAATTTGTTAGAATGGTTAGTGTGGTTCTTAAACTGGTTATCCATGTCACAAACTAAGTCATTGTTGTGCTTATACAATTCAGATTATCTAATTCAAACATGTTTTTCCCATGTATTTTTGGCACATGAGGGTGTATTGCAGGTGTTCAGAATTCATAATCCGAAAAAACAAACACTTTGGAATAGTAGAATCCGAACACCTCCTATGCATGCTTCAAAGTAGGGTGTATATGTGGTGTTCTGCTTATAAAATCTGAAGTATTTTTTTAAAATTTTAGAATTTGAATTGGTGAAAAACTATTTTCCGACAAAAACATAGAGGAAAACCTCATTTTAGATTATATTTTTCTACACATTTATTGTTATTGATTGAAATTCACATTGTTCCCATAAAATTTATGTGGAATATACATTATTTAATGAAATCCATTAAACATAGTGGAGTTGGTTAAAGTGTTTGTACTGCTAACACTCCTTATATTCACATAAACGTTTTGAAATTATGTAAACATATAAAATGTATGTTTATCCTTCAAAAAAAATATAAAATGTATGTTTGGTTCCACTTTTTAAAGAGGTAAAATTAATTTTAGTGATTTAGAATTAATTTTGATATGATTGAATTTTCGACTCTTGAATTTATTTCTATCTTAAAACTAGACTATGTAGCGTAGCACTTGTCTCTACATTTAATTTTTATCCTCAAAATAATTTTTCAACCAACTTTTTTTAAAAAAAACTGGATTGATGACCCGTGCGCCGCACGAGTCTTATGAGCTTGAATACAATCGATAAAAATCGAATGCAATGATTTTTTTTTAAAGTACAACACAGGAAGATAATATTGTATGAAATACTAAAATGACACAGATAGTAATTGTGGTTTGATCATCACCTACATGATATGTTTTACATTAAACATTACGAAATACTTCCTCATAGACGACGTTAGAGGTAAAATCAGTATCTTCACAATCTTCGTCTGTGATTAATATTTTCAACCCTTCTCTTGAAGTCACCCTCGATACAGCAACATACAATTACTCATGTGAAAATACAAGCGTTGGAAGGTATATACCCACATTTTTAAGTGTCTGGCCTTGACTCTTGTCAATAGTCATTGCAAATGATATAGCCAAAGGAAACTGTCTTCTTTGAAACTGGCCTAGACTTTCGACCTGTGCGACGTACGGGTCCTATCGACTGTTATAATGATCAATAAGTTATCTTTGAAATGTGTCATGTACATGTCTATCGATAAACATAAACGTGATTATTATATGATTTTTTTCTATCATGTGTAAATTTAGACATATTAAGAAGTTTAAAATAGTAAGTTTGTATTTAAACTTGTACATTTTATATTAAATATATAATTTTTTAATAATTTTTTTTTAAAATTTTTTTTTGTTACTTTTAGTTGTTTTAACATGTGCAATGTTGCACATGTTAGACAAACTCTTATTAGATATACAATATTGCGATAAAATGTGCCTTAATATGTCCTTCAACGACATATGAATCGTACCAAATTTGTCACGTATTTGAAAACATAATTTATTAAAATGATTTTCTTGCATTTGATAACAAAAAAGAAAAATAAGTAGAACTATTACCTAATTTAGAGTAAACCCAATTTATAGCAATATAAATCATGAAAATAGTAAATGTGGACAAATTGCATCACAATTATTAAAGTTCGAACTAAAAAAATGTGGTCAAATTGCAGCTTAAAAAACTGAATAAAAACTAATTATATAGAGTACATACATATCAAAATGTGTCTGACTTACAATCTTAATATGAATGGTTTTATAACATTTTTTCCTTTTATAAATGCTACATAACATCAATTTGAACAAAGGACAACAAATATGACAAATATTGCCTTTACAAAATCAGGCCATGTTATCAAACCTATCTCTTTTGGATGGTGCTCTACGTGATAGGTACGCTATTTAAGCCTCGAGAGATGAATATAAGCTGGATCTGTTGGTTCATATTTTCATTAAGCCACATCTATAAAAGCCAAAATCATAAGAAAGACATCAGATACAAATAACAAAATCTCAACTCAAGAAAATGAAAATGCAGATAAAGATAACATCGTTTGAGGAAAAAAAACCTCTTTTCTAGTGAATGGAGAATTTTGAGACATTTATGGCAGATTGGCAGTCCATCATGGCTACCTCTTATGTGAAGGGTGATATCTTTGTTGTTATGGCAAAACAATTCTCAGTGTGTGTATGTTTATAGTACTTGAAATAAGTCAATTGTCCATTAAGCTCATTCCTTTCGTGTTCCTCATTGACATTCATCACTAATAATGATACTTAATGTGCATGTTTATTTCCAATGCTAATTAATTATTTTGTTATGTAACTTCCAAAAACGGTTTGAATGCCATTAGTACACATAGGAGAATACAAAGGTTATGTAACTTCCAAATGTTAACATTACATGGTTGACTAAATAAATAATAATAAATGTGCAACAAAATTTAAATTTGAAATTAGAGTGGAGGGAAGATTTTTAGAGTTGCAATCTTTAGCATTTAATGCATTATAATTAGAGGGAAAAATTAGATTTAGGTGTTGCTAGACCTAATAACTTTTAAGAATAAAGGATTTTTAGGTTTAGGTGTTGCAAGACCTAATAAGCTTTAAGAATAGGTACGCCATTTAAGCCTCAAGAGATGAATATAAGCTGGATCTGTTGGTTCATATTCCCATAAAGCCACATTTGTAAAAGCCAAAATCATAAGAAAGACGTTAGATACAGATAGCAAAACCTCAACTCATGAAAACGAAAATACAGATAAAGATAACATCGTTTGAGGAAAAAAAAACCTTTTGGCAATGAATGGAGAATTTTGTGACATTTATGGCAGATTGGTTGTCCATCATGGCTACCTCTTATGTGAAGAGCGATATCTTTGTTGTTATGGCAAAACAATTCTCAATGTGTGTATATATATAGTACTTGAAATAAGTCAACTGTCTATTAAGCTCATTCTTTTCGTGTTCCTCATAGGCATTCATCACTAATAATGATACTTAATGTTCATGTCTATTTTCAATGCTAATTAATTATTTTGTTATGTAACTTCCAAAGATTAACATTACATGGTTGACTACATAAATAACAATAAATGTGCAACAAAATTCAAATTTGAAATTAGAGTGGAGGGAAGATTTTTAGGGTTACAATCTTTAGCATTTAATGCATTACAATTAGAGGGAAAAAATTAGGTTTAGGTGTTGCTAGACCTAATAACTTTTAAGAATAAAGGATGTATCTAAACATAAATAAATTTATATTCAATTAACTTTTATCCACAATCGACTTTACATAATCAATTCATTTAATTTTTTTATCACAGCAAATTAAATCCAAACGCACACATAAACAGTGATGGTGGAGGGCAGATGTCATCGTGAGTAAGATAAATCTCCTTGTAGTACCGTATATAGTTGGAGAAAAAAAATGGAGGTGTCAATTATGATTGTTTTTGGGATAAAATATGCTTTTAGTCCCTGCAAATAGGGCTCGTTTTGCTTTTGGTCCTTGGTAAATTTTTTTTTTTAAAAACATCCTTGCAAAATTTTCTGTCTTTTAAAAAAGTCCCTGGCCCCACTTAAGAGCTGAGATGGCATGGTTTCCGCCACGTGGCAGTTGCTGACTGTGCAACTTTTGCCACGTGGCGATGACGTGGCATGCCACATAATAATAATTTTTTTTAAAAAAAAATTAAAATTCTGAAAATTAATTTTAAAAATTAAAAAATATGAAAAAAAAATTAAAAAAAATCAGAAAAAAAGTTCAAAAAATTTTCCGATTACATATACTTTAAAAAAAACTAAATTTTTGAAATATTAAAAAAGATAATTATATAATTTTTTAAAATCTGAATATATTTGAAAATTAATTTTTAAAAAAATTATATAATCTGAAAATTAATAATTTTCGGAAGTTTTTGAATATATAATTTTCAGATTTTTTTTCAAAATTTATAATTTTAATTTTAGATAATTTATTCAGATTTTTTTTTCAAATTTTTTTTTCAAAATTTCAGATTATATAATTCCAGATTTTTACATTTTTAAATTTATTTTCAGATTTTTAATTTCAAAAAATTATTTTAAGCATTTTTAGATTTTTAAATTTATTTTCAGATTTTTAGATTTTTAAATTCCAGATTATATAATTCCAGATTTTTAAATTCCAGATTTTTAGATTATATAATTCCAGATTTTTAGATTTTAATTTATTTTCAGATTTTTAATTTCAAAAAATTATTTTAAGGATTTTTAATTGTTTTCTTTTACTTTTTAGGATTTTTTCCAAAATTATCAAATTATATAATTTTAATTTTTGAAAATTAAATAATCTGAAATTTTTTGGAAATTTATTTTCAGTTTTTAAAATTTTTAAATATATTTTTCTGATTTTTTATTTCTAATTTTTAATTTCAATAAGAATTTTTAAATTGTTTTTTATTTTTAAAATGTTTTTTTAGTTTTTAATTATGTGGCATGCTACGTCATCGCCACGTGGCAAAAGTTGCACAGTCAGCAACTGCCACATGGCGAAAACCATGCCAAATCATCACTGAAGTGGGCTTAGGGACTTTTTTAAAAGACAGAAAATTTTGCAAGGGTGTTTTTAATTTTTTTTTTTACCGAGGACCAAAAGCAAAGTAAGTCATATTCACAAGGACTAAAAACATATTTTAGCTTAGTTTTTGTGTATAAATGCCTATGTCTTCAATTTTTGAAATATGTGTTTTATATATTTTATTTACTCTAAACGTACTATCAGTAATCACATCTAATTCTTTAGAGAATTTGTAACTAAAATGGATAAAAGAAAGTGACCCAAGAGGATATATGTTACTTTGGCACACCCTTGAGAGCGATTGACAATCTAATTGATCCTAATTCCTAACTATGCATGCATGCATGGCTTGTAATTAGCATAGCACGAAACCTCAAAGTATAGATAGGATTCAAGGTTTCCTCAGCCTCAGCCATCATTTTTTGTCCTATTGGAGGAAACAGCGCAAGTTCACATTGATCTTTATCAACTGCCCGGTCTGTTTCTTCCACATGCCTCTGTTTCATTCACCCTGTTAGAATCTAATTTTCACGTTTGATTCACCGGTTTGTATATTTCCCATAAGAATGGTTGAAAGGTCGAAAATAGCAGTGGTAACAGTTTAAGCCAGTACTATTTGTATTCAATTATTTATTTATGTCCAATCATGCTTGAATAGTAGTCTGTTAATTAATTGCAAAGAAGCTTGTTAATTGTTATCTTTCTTCCTGGAAAAAAATATATATATATATTAAAAATTTGAGTCCAGTCTATTTCATTATTACAAAATTTGTTTGTAAAATGAAAGTTGCCCTCATTAATAAATATCCTCTCACGTTTAATACCAAATATTTGAAGCGGAATGGTTTGACATAGGTAACTTGATAGCCGATGGTTCAACAAATCTTAGATATTATAATTGAGATTTGAGTTGGGTCTAACTAATCCTATTAAAAATGCAATAAAAAAAGTTACTAACATAACCAATGACTAACATCAGTGTGTGCAAAAATATATCATGATAAAATCAGTTTGTAACACGAGAATTGTCTCACTTAGACCATCTCCAATAACGAGGTCTTAACCATTTAAGATACTCTATTGGGGAGAAATTTTTTGGGGGTCATATAGAACCCAATGTCTCACTTAGCATCTCATTCTTAAGTGGACCCCACAATACTTTTTATTAAATTAATCATTTTGTAATGTTTGTTTGACATTCTTTGTTTATTGGTATGACACATTTAAAACTTTTGTTAGAGGTGCTGCATTGGATTGGAGTGATTGAATACTTATTAAATACTGTTATTAAAAAAATATAAATGATTGATGTATACGTGTGACCCGTTTAATTACTCAAAATTGAAGGTCTACATTGTAGATACTCTTATAAACTTAGACCATGTCTCATACAATCTAATATATACAAATTAATGACCAGTATGACAATAGTTCTTCTTTGTCCTAGTTAATAATTACAATACTCCGTTCCTGTTTTCCATCAATAAAACAGTGAATATTACAGGTGAGAATCTTAGATACAATTACAAACCTCCCATTGCATGAAATGCAATATTTATGATCACCTTATCGTTGTTGTAAAGAAAGCATACTTCGTCTAAGTGCTTAATGTTCATCGTATTTGATTCAACAAACAATGCACAAGCACGACCATACAAAATAAAAATGAAAAGCATTGGTGTGACAAAACGTACATTGGCACTAAAATTGTTATTGTTCCATAGACCATTTATGATATATCTATGACTGAACGAATGCGTGCTTGCTCGTATAATCAAATTATATATGCTCCTCTGACGCTTTTTCTTTCCTCATCTATCATTTCACCTACACTGCATTTGTGGGGACATTTGGGCCCCTTACTTATTGTGGTCTTTGTCACTATTCACAACACCTAAACTATTTTTCTATTTTGAAGGTGTCAAGTCAAATAATTGTATGTCCGATTTTAATTTTGAAGGTGTCAAAATCGATTAGATGGGGTAGAATTAATTTCGTTTGAAGAATTGATTTCACATAAGTTAAAATTTGTAGTTTTTGACTTTTGTAATTGATTTTTATCCTTAATTTTATTGTTAAATCTACTTTTACATTAATCTATTCAAATAAATCATCTTACATTTAAGTCACTTTTATCTCAAATCAATTTTACAAAATCAATTCATTCAAAATCAATTTATATCACCTTAGAACAAAACACAAGTTGAATGCTCAACTTAGTCTCCAACTTTGCCACTTGTTTCAATTTAATCACTTCCTTTATCACAATTTCCAAATTTCATCGACATTGCACTATGTTAATCAAATTAGTCCATCAATCACTTACATAATTTTTTTTAACTAAGCGTTGACGTTGTTGCATTGATATGTTATCTCACAACTCATCAAATGTTGAGTCCAGTTAATTTCTTCATGAGTGTTACACGAGCCTTAAAAGTCTAACTCATTCTTATAATTCTAATTTATAAGTGAGAGATGTTAGTCTTTATTGACTCATTTCATACGATATTTCTTTTTAATGTATCACATATAGTCTGTTCGGACGAGGACAATTATGAAGGTGGTATAATTTTTATAGGGTTATTTAAATTCTTCTATGTAAGTCAATTTTGGATTGATAATAGTCAAATGAAGATAATTAAGGAATTATATTATCAATATTAAATTTTGTGAATTTCAAATAACACATGCAAACTAAGAACTTGAAATTCTTTTGGTTACTCTGAATATAATATGACATATAAAATTGGTACTCACAATTCTTTCAGATTTTACAAGTTGATTCATATGTTTTTCAAATTTTATAAATTGGTCCCCCAAAACATTCAAAATTTGCAAATTAGTCCCTATAAATTTTCAAATAATGTAAATCAGTCCCCAAAAATTAAAATTTGCAAAATAGTCCCTCTTTCATATTTTGAAACTGGTCTCAACTTTTTGAATTTAAAAAAAAAATAATGCAACAAAGCTTAAGAATAGATAATTTTATAATTCTATGCAAACTTAAAAGTTTAAAATTAAAGAGAATTTTCAATTGACGCATTTGAATTGTCCCAAACTCATTTTTTTGTCAGGTAATTTAGTGGCTAAAAATTTATTTCTTAAGGTGAATAAGTAGAAATCCGAAGTTCGAACCTCGACTCATGTATACTGTAATATCATTACCAGCTGAGTTATGTTCACATGGACAATCTAAAATTCTAATCTTCCTAAAATTTTCAATTATCTTATCCAAACAAACTAAATTATTTTAAGGCTTTCAAACACCTTTTTTTTTACGGTAAGGCTTTCAAACCTTGAACATTTGTTAATTGAAGAGTGTTAGAAGTACTCTATCTATCATTCACTCTTTTATTGAATGAAATCAACGTGGATCTATATTTTTAAAATGGGTTCCACAAAAGTAGTTTTTTCATGTGAATTTCACTAAATAAAAAAAGTTCGGGTTGAAAAAAAAATGTTACTATCCTATGAGTTCATTTACATTCCGCTCGCGCGGTGCATGGCTAATAATCCACACATAGTTTTTTTTTTTTTTTGCCGACAATGAACATAATTATGCCAAATAGTAGTATGTGAGATTAGCGTTGAAAAAAACTGAAAGTAATTTATGGATGCATCATCGTATAAATTTGGAGACATCGGTGTAGGTTTTATTAAATGAAAAATAAATTAACTCTCTCCAACTCACTTTCACATGATTAAGTTGTTCTTTTCCATTGGTTACCAGTTTTACCATGCCGCATCTTATGCGAAGTAACTCCAATTAAGGAATTGGATGTGCTAAGAGATAAAATCATGACATTATAGTTGGGTAGGAAGGAAACAGTGCTTTGTAAGTGGTTATGTGGTCCTGAAGTTCACGAAAGCCTAATTTGAAGGCAGTTGAAGGGTGGCAAAGGAACATGATATGGTGGGAAGAGGGGGACCTTCGTTAATCAATGAAACAATAGCACACCCAAATGGCACACACAATACTACTAATTATTTTTCAAACGATACCTTATATCTTTTAAAGTTAATATTAATATATGACGACTAAAATGAATAACATACATCGATCTTCTAGAAAGTCCATGTGTTGCATATCTTTCACCTTTTCTTGACCAAAAAAAAGTTAATAACATACATTCCAGTGAATTTGCACAATGAAATTCACAATCCCTTTCATCGTAGCCAAGCACAAAGGCTTCTTAGACTCCCCGTATTTGAGTCATGTATGCAGTAGTTTGACCTAGATTCTTCTTGATGAATCCACTAACCCAAACATCATTGTCGTCCCTAATCATCCCTCCACAACGAGAGCACAACACCTTCATTCCCTTTTGAAGTTTCATACGTGTTAAGACATTATTACTAATCACTTTTTCCTTCTCTTGACCATATCATGATCATCTACAGGTTTAGTTAAACGCAGCATGGTATTATACCATTTTTTTTATTTGACCTGAACAATCATTTTCAGCCACAAAGATGAAACTAAAAAAGCATACACGGAAATGAGTTTTAAGTTATAACAACGAGGTTACGTCAACTTTAGAAGAGGAAAAATATGGATAAATCCAATAAACTGTCATAATCTGAGTAAGGCCACCACATATCTTGGAGTGGGGGCTGCGCCATTTTCACGCCTAAACTTAAGTTATAAGACACTTCCAATCTCCATTTGTCCTGATGTTCACACAAAGCCACGTACACACTCTTTGAAAAAATAGGGTTCTTGGAAAGTTTATTTGATTCAAAGTTTGTGATAACAACCACTTGTTTGTCCATAGTCTGCATCCCATCCCTTCATTATGTGGATAAGAGCATAAAACATTGCAATGTTTTCAATTACGTATATTCTTAGGAGCTAGAAAAAGAGTTACTACATTTTCTTTGTCCATACTTAAAAATAGGTTAGCATTATTAACACACTTTCTAGCACAATCTTCTTAAAAAAAAAAAAAACTACTTCAAATTTTGATCACTATAAGCAAAAATTAATTACTTTTGAGCTATTTATTCTAAGTATACTCCTTCATTTAATTTAAAAATATTAATGTAGGTACGTAGTTTTTTTTTGTTACGTTTAATGTAGGTAGTTCAATAAACTTTTCTAATAAAATCAAAAGGAAAATTTAGTAAATTTGATTGTTTTGTATGAAATTTAGAATTAATTGCACTCAACTAAATTTCTTAATCATTGTAAAATGAGTTTTTTTTTGTTTATATCAGTGACCAGGTGAAACACTTTTTTAAGTGGTTGAAATTTTTTAGTCAAAAATAAAAGAGGTTGAATTTCAAATAGAACCCAATAAATTAAGCAGGCTCCCATAAATTTAACAAGTCTCATTTGAATTTCAATCAATTAGATAATTGTTTTGCGAATATATAGTGTTAGAGAGTTATTCACAAAAAAAAGTCCCTTGAGAGACATCCGATAAAAAAATGAAAGAAAGAGAGAAAATGCATTGAAACAAAAATTTGTAGGAGAGGTAAGAACAAAAAAATTTGTATTCTCGAATTGGTTGACTATCACAATGGCTTGTCTTCAAAGTGCTTGAAGTTTGAATATTTGTTGTACTTATTTTAATAATTCATACTTGTAAAAAATAGTTTAAAAAAATATTGCGACAATTTTTTTTATAAAATTCTCCGCGAACAACTGCATAATTAAATGAAGTTGCTGCCGAGCTACTTGCGATATAAAAACACTCTCCCACCACACGTTTTTTTAATCCTCTCCTTCCACTCTCCAACTTGGTTCCTCTTCTCTAAATTTCTTAAATCACGATTGATTAGATTAATGTCTCTCCACCATATTAATTAAATACGAGGAAGTTGAACTTTTATTCAAATATCGGCCATATTATATAACATTTAATGATATAACTATTGGATCACGGAAGTATTTGAGGATCATTACATTAACTTTGAATAATCACACAAGTGTAAATGGACATCACATTTTAATCCAAAACTTTAAACATTATACATATGAGTTCCTTTACTTATATTTTGTTCAACAATCACGTTTACATCTTATGTGTGACTCTTGTGTATATTCATTTGATATTTTTGTTTATCAATATAAATTCACTTGATATACATCACTGGGAAGGGAACTTTTATGGTACACTCACAAATTGAGGTGTACCGATACTCTTGTTTCATAAATTTATAAATTAACGATTATTTTTATGAAATAAAGAGCTATTTGTCAATATTTATATTTTAGAAAACATCATTTCATAATAAAAAAACATCATTTCTTTGTTTATAAGAATCATATTAATTTTTTTACATTTTCTCATAAAAAATAATAAATATTCTATGTTATGAGTAATAAAAATTCATAAAAATTAAATTTTATTTCGTCGATGCTTTGATAAATAAGATTTAATTATTATAGTCGTCAATGATTAAAAATAATTCTTTTTTTTCAAAAAAACAACTTATTTAATTATTAATTTAACAAAATGGTGTACCGGTACACTTAAATTTTTGGGTGTACCATAGAATTTGCCCACTGGGAATGGTGATAAAAAATCTGAAAAAACAAACAAATAGAGAAGATGGAGTGTAATATAGGAGGAGACAAATTGGCGTGAACAACAAACATTTTCTCTTGAATAAAAAAGAAGGAAAAAAGAAAAACGAACATTTCCTCCGAAAATGAGTAATGGTCCTAATGGACCCTTGAAAGTGGGCTCCACAAAGGGGTGGGACCACATGTGTGAAGAGTCCGTCCATATTGATTGGGCCGGCGGCAGTTAAGTGATGTTAAAAATAAGGATGGTCCCCACCAAACACGCCACATAGAGAGACTTCATCAGCTATTCTAGGCGCGTGCTTCACTTAGATGGTCCCCTCTTTCTTTCTTCCAAGTGGAACAACTGGTCCTACCAAGGACACCACTTATGTGACATAATATCACGTGACATTGTGATATTGGTCAATTCAATTGTGACACATAATCCAATTCAACTATTCTCTCTCATTTTTTTATATTTAAAAAAATTGTATTGTCACGTATCACAATTGAATTGGCTAATATCACGTGACATTATGTCACACAAGTGCAATCCGTCCTACCCACCTGTGACTTCTCAATGGCTAGGACTTTAACTACGTCTCAAATCATACATCCAAAGATTATATATGTATAATTCCTATTTTCTGTTAAGAGGTATAATTCATAAATATAAATAATTCTTTAAAAATAAAAGACATAAAAAGAGACTAGACAATTTATTAAAACGACTCTCTCTTTCCTTTTTTTTTTAACCCAGGCTGTCATAATTTTTTTCTTCTTCTACTTGATCCACTAAAGAAGGATGATTTATGGTTAATTTTGATCCGAAATCACTCATTTGAATTGTTTTTATTTCTCTTTTAGTTAAATAAGTGGTTTTCACATATTTTTAGTTTTCTTTTGCTTGTTTTTGTGATTTCGTCTCCTAACACTATTTTGTTTATTTTGATAAACAGATAAATTAGTCACATCATTTTTTACATTTGTCTTTTAGTTTTTCTTATCTATGTTAGTGTGTCTAAGTATTTTTTATTTGTGTTTGTGACCAATTAAGACTTTCTCAAGATAGATTTTTAAGCATGACGTGAATGGACAATGTTGTACTCCCTATAGTCCTTTTTATAAGAGACAAATATGTCAACAAAAAATTGATGTATTTGGTTTATAATATAGACTAAATATATCAACTTTTATTGTCTCATTTACCTATTATAAAAAAAAGATGGAAGAGAGTATTTAATTAATTGGTAAAAAGAGATGAAATAGAAATTTATTCTCAAAAAGGGACATCCAAAAGAAAATTTTCACTCAATATTTACAAAATTATAATAATGGTTTTTTTAATGATGGTTGGTAAAGAATTAATTTCCTTCTTTCATTGACCCTATTTACATCTCCCATTCATTGGTATATATATTTTTTCTACCTTACATTGATCATCAAAATACGAGTCAACACCTTCATTATTTTTTCAAAGTCAACACCTTCATTATATTACTTCATATACACATAGACACTATTATAAAAAAACAATTTTTATGTTTATTAAAACTCATATTTAACCCATATTATTGATCAAATTTATCGGTTCTTCAATGACTATGAAAATAATTTGTTGTTTATAATAGTGACCTGATTCAAAAGAATGTATATAAAAAGTATTTAAACACTATTTCTTTTTATTTTATTTTAAAATAATGTATTACTAATTTTATTTTATTGAAATTAATTTATAAAATGAGTTAATAGTTATGCAAAATCGTCCAATGAAAATACATTGCCACTTAAATGTAGTTTGTAACCGTCATTTAAAATAACAGTCAAATACTTTTCTTTATCTCTTATAAAATTAGCGTCAATGTATTTTGACCAAAAATTTAATGAAAATAAGTGTTTATCTTTATAAATATAAATGTTGGTTAAGCTTTTAGATCTATCTGAATTTGGATAATCTCGAAATAGAGAAATACTCTCTTCGTCCTAAATTACAAAATATTTAAGCATTTCACACGTATTAAGAAATGTAATTAATTTTGTATGGAAAATAAATATTATGTGTTATTTTACAAAATTATCCTTAATAAATAGTATAAGAAATATAAATTAAATAATTGAAAAAAAAAAAGTTATAAATAGTTAAATGTATACTAAAAAAATAACATTAATGTTTTATTGATATTGTAAATCAATTTATAATATGAGGAAAAATAAAATTTCGCTGATTTATAATTTGGCAAGATAGAGTAAATTACTTAAAAAAAACAACAAGTGAACGATTCATTGTACAATCATTCAAACATTAAATGTATGGATGTAAGTCAAGTAACTATTGATTTTTAAACAGAAAAAGGAGCATTTTATCAAACACGTTTTTTTTTAATAAAAAAATATATTTTATGTAATCGATTTGCTTTAAAAAAGAAAGAAAATAGGAGTTCCGGGACAAATTTGTATTGACATCTCGTCTAAGGAATCCAAAAAGAAAAAAAATTAGTTACAATTCCTTAGATACTTTTCGTATGGTTCTTAACTAAATTCAGCATGATTTTTTTAAATCCTTAATTTTATCAAAGTTTGTTATATCCAAAAAAAATTATATTTTTATTTAAAAACCATACAAAAAAACACCTAAATAATTGTACTTAAGTCTTGTCAATCAGAAAAACCTCTTGTTTCCATTTTCTCTTGAATCTCCTTCCTAAGTCCTAACCATTTATTGATATATAAGTTGTTCACTTCACAGTTCACACCACACTAGTAGCAACTCATAACTCCCTCTCTTCCCTCCTTTTTCTCCATTTCTTTCTCTCTATTCTCCACACCCAACTTTTCCTTCACCATGAATCAATAGCTAGCTAAGTCACACACACAGTTATATATATATTATATATGGCGTATCACAACCAAGACAACCCACTCCACCATTTCACAGAACAACAACAACAACAACAACAACCAACCTCCGATCCTCACCACTCCTTCCAAACCGCACCTAATTGGCTCAACAACGCCCTTCTTCGCAATCTCGACACCAACGTCAACGCCACCGCCACAAACAACAACGGTACTAACTTCCTCAACCTCGACACCGCCGGTTCCCAATCCTCCGGTCAATGGCTCTCCCGTCCTGTCCTCCACCGTAACCACAGCGAGGTCATTGACGACGTTACCGGCGCTGGTTTAAAGGCGGAGGAAAGCGGCGATGCAACGGCGGAGGGAGTGATGAACTGGCAGAAAGCGAAATACAAAGGTGAAATAATGGCGCACCCGTTATATGAACAGCTTCTATCAGCACACGTGTCGTGTTTGAGAATCGCCACGCCGGTTGACCAGTTGCCCAGAATCGACGCTCAGCTGGCAGAGTCACAGAATGTTGTTGCCAAGTACTCTGCCTTAGGACAACAGGGCATGCTTGATAACGATGATAATAAACAACTCGACCACTTCATGGTATTTTACTTTTCTCAGTAATAATTACAAATAATTGTGATTTTTTTTTTAAAAAAAATCTTTTTGCATGTCAATTAATGAATGGAAATGGATTTGGAAAATTTTCTGTCTCTGTGGGTGGTATTGAATTTGAAATGCTTTCTCTTTCTGTGCAAAACTTAAATTTTAACTCACTTGTTTTATTGGCTTTGAATCTAGTGTCCTTTTTTTTTTTTTTTTGCAAAAGTGAAATTTAAACACGATTTTTCCTTCTTCTTTTTTCTTCCTATGACTAGGCATGAATGACTAAAAATAAGTCTAAAGTAGAATGATGATTAATTATTAATTAAACTCTATTAATTAAAATAATTAAGGAAGCTAATGGTTCAATTTTGACCTTTTGAGCTTATTTTAACATGAACTTGACCTTATTTTAACATAAATTTGACCTTTTGAGCTTATTTTAACATGAACTTGACCTTTTGAGCTTATTTTAACATAAATTTGACCTTTTGAGCTTATTTTAACTGGCATGTTTATGTAGGGAGTTTGTCTTTTATTTGATTTCTACTTTCTTCTTTTAATCACATTATTTTTTTGTGTGGTGGCATCTTTTTAGCTTTGATTCTTGTTTGAAATTTTTTGCAACAATATTTTTGTGGTCAATGCGAGCTTCTATACATAAATCTTTGCCAATGGAGTGTAATTATGTTTTATTTTTTTTTGTCGTGGAATATGATTCCAGCTACGGCAGATTTTGGTCAGTGCTAGAATTTATTTTCTGTTGTATGGTTACGGTTTTGAAATTTTCCTCGTTGATGTTGCAGTCGCACTATGTTTTGTTGCTTTGTTCGTTCAAAGAACAGCTCCAACAACATGTCCGAGTCCATGCAATGGAAGCAGTAATGGCTTGTTGGGAGATCGAACAGTCCTTACAAAGTCTAACAGGTACAGTAATATAATATATTCTTTGTCTATTGATTGTTACATCTTAACTTAATAAATAAAGGTTATGCATGATAAAATAGAAATGTAATTTTTTCCAAATTTTTGTTGCTAATTCCTATAGAAAAATTACACGAACAAAGTTTTTATAGGAAAAAATAGGAGTAATATGTGCTGCTGCCGCAGTATGTTTTCGGTTCAGTATAGGCCATAGGGTCTCAGATTGGGGATAGTTATTTATACTTTTCTCAAAATACGAATTATACGGAGTAAATTTTTTTTTTGAGCAATTCTACGGAGTGACTTGTAACCTCATTTTTCAAATTTTTCTTACAAGCTCAATATTCAATGTTCAGTGTAACAGTAAATGATAATTAAGCTCTTAATGGTTGATAGTCAAAGAGGAACATGACTACAGGAATTAAAAGTTTCTTCCTTGTCCCGTATGAATTATTTGGGTTAGGGAAACCTCAAATCTTTGTTAACTTTATTAACACTCAATCATCAATACTATACCAAATACGTAATGAATAATTTATGATGATATAATGGTCAAAATTTCTGTGTTCTAAATGTATTGAAGAATGAAGACTTTTGTCAAAAAAATAAATGAAAATGTATTGAAGACATTATAGTTATACTTTTTTTTTTTGAAGGAATTATAGTTATACTGTATGGCCCAGTGGTCCTTGTTATTTTTGACAGAATTGTCCTTGCTCGTAGCATGTTATTATGCCAAACTATTATGCGCTTTGAAAGATTATCTAACTTGTTGTTCATACTAAACAGCAAAAGCAAACATCACTTTTTCCAATTGGATATTAATCAATATGCAAAGTTCAGTGTAACAAGAAATAGTAGTAATAATCAAGTATGGTTGGTAGTCAAAGGAGGAACATGGCTACAGGAATTAAAAGTTCCTTCCTTGTCCCATATGAATTGTTTGGGTTAGGGAAACTTCAAATCTTTGTTAACTTTTATTAACAATATTCAAACATTGATCTTAAACCAAATAATGAATAATTTATTAGTAAGATAGAATTGTCACAATTTGTGTGTTCTAAATGTATTGAAAACATCATAGTTATACTGTATGGCCCAGTTGTCCTTGCTTTTTTTTGACAGAATTGTCCTTACTTTTTAGCATGTTATTTTGCCAAACTATCATGTACTTTGAATATTATAGATACTTTTTGTTAGATTAGCTAACTTGTTGCGCATAATAAACAGCAAAAGCACACAGCACTTTTTCCCATTGGATATGAGTACTAATTAAAGTGATATTTTTCCCCACATGCGTAACAGGAGTTTCACCAGGGGAAGGTACAGGAGCAACAATGTCTGAAGATGAAGATGAGCAAGTAGACAGTGATGTTAATCTGTTTGATGGCGGTTTGGATGGTTCAGATAATAGCATGGGAGGATTTGGTCCTCTTGTACTAACAGAGAATGAGAGGTCCCTCATGGAACGTGTAAGACATGAATTAAAGCATGAGTTGAAACAGGTACGGCCCTCATGGATTACATTAAATGTTGAATAGGAAAGGTAGTAAATTAACTCCTTATTTTAATATACTAGTACTCTTCTTCACAATCATTTCAAGTTTCAACACATTTTTCACTGTCTAGTGAAACTCATATAGGATTCACTTTCACATGATTTAATGTAAGCTAATAGTAATATAAATTATGTTCCGAAACTTTTATTAGAGAATGTATTGCTCTTATTTTTGTAGGGTTATAAAGAGAAAATTGTGGACATAAGAGAGGAAATTTTACGCAAGAGACGAGCTGGAAAACTTCCTGGTGACACAACCTCGGTACTTAAAGATTGGTGGAAATCACATTCAAAGTGGCCTTATCCTACTGTAAGAACTCTATATTGACTTTTACTAAAAAAATTATGAAATCCTTTTTCAGATTCAAAACATACTTAGCCATTTTAGTTTGCTAAACATTGATATTTTTTCGAACAATTTTGAATGAATTTAATGAATAGCAACATATATGCCCTTGCTTGTCTATGATCAAGCATAGTGCACGTCATGTTTAATAAACGACTTAATTATGCGTTTATAGTATAAAGTTTATCATATGAGTATAAGCGATAAGTTATGTATGAGCTAAGTTAATAATAAAAATAAAGTCGGACTGTTTTCATACAAGCGATAAGTTGTTTTCATAAGCTATTTTAGAGAGCTTACGAAAATAATCTAAAAACATTATATGGTTCCAAACAGTTTCACAAATATTTATGACGACCAATAAACTCAAATAAAACCATTCAAAATAGTTCACATGTTAGCGCGTACTTACTGCCTCACAAGTCACAACCCACTAATCATTATAAATTTTTCATTCATTTTTTATGTGTGTTGTGCGGTGCCTTTCAGGAAGAGGATAAGGCAAGGTTGGTGCAAGAAACCGGGTTGCAATTGAAACAGATCAATAACTGGTTTATCAATCAAAGGAAGAGAAACTGGCACAGCAATCCTTCAACTTCTAATGTGTTGAAGAGCAAGCGCAAGAGGTATTTCTATATTAAAAAAATAGTCCTTTTCATAATCTTAAATTTGCATGAACTCTGCACCGATCTTGAATTAGAAATAAGTAATGCAGGTGATAAAAGTGCCGGTCGTTACATGTAAAAATGGAAGCAAGCTCGAGAACCAAACCCTTATATCATGGTGGCAGCAGATCCAACAAAGTAAATGATAGGTGAAAAAAGAATTACATTTTGCTTCTGATCAAGGAACAGAGTTAAAACTGAGATGAGGAAGCTTGAAGGCCTGCAGCTGCAGCACCTAGGATGCAACAAAAAGTTTATATATATCTTTTATCTCTGAAAATAAGATGTTTCTTAAAGTAGTTCTTTAATATTTTTTTCAGTCCCAATATTTAACAAATTAACGTCTTTTTCCTTTCAAAATATAAAATAAAAATTAACGTCTTTTTATTTTTCATTATTGTGTCTTTAGGAATTAAACCTACATTTTTCTTTTATTTTAAAGGATTAAAAAAAATAAGGTTTAAACACACTTTTCACCTCCTAATTTTCAAAAGGTAACGATTTTGGCCCCCTATTAAAAGAAATGGCCAAAGCCCCCCACCCACGTTTAGTCCATTTTGCAAAATCTCAATTTTGACTTTGTCAAGCCTATGTGTCATGCCACTTAACTCACAAAAATGTCAGCTGTGTATTTTTTGAATTAAAAAATTTGTAAAAGCCACTTAATCATTTAAGTATTAAATAAATGAAAGGATGGAGAGAAAGAACAACAACACGCCACATGATGCTTACAGATCTGGAGGTTGAGAAAGGATGGAGAGAAAGAACGTGAATCCAACAACAGAAATCGAATGTGAATCAAATAACAACAAAAATCGAATCTAACGTGAATCATAAACGTTATTTTCTCATCCCTTAACACAATTTTTGTTTGATTCAAACCCATAAAACTCCCTCTTAATCTCATCACTCATCATCTAATTGAATCTAACAAAAATCGAATTCAAAAAAAAATTCCTCTCAATCTCATCATCAAAATTATCTTCATAACTCATCATTAAACCCATAAAACTCAAACCAAGAAGTTGTTGTTAAGATTCAGATGATGATAACTTACCCATGTCTTCATATTATTTCAATGATTTTGTTTTGGTTGCATAGATTTTGTGTTAAGGATTTAGTATGGATTGGAACTTTTGTGGCTTGAATCATGTCAGATCTGTGGAGCAGAGAGCAAGGGAGCAGAGTAACGAGATGAAATGGGGTGAAGAAGATGAAGATTTTTGGTTACCATAATCACTTATATGAAGAAAAAAAATTAACAAAAAATTTATGGGTCTTTGAGAGAAGAAGTGATGAAAATTGATAATTTTCTGGGTTTTTGTGAGAGAGAGGAATTGAATATTTTCTGGGTTTTTGAGACAGCGGAATTAAAATAATTTTGGGTTTTTGAGAGTTGGGTTTGAGGAACTGAAGGAAAACCCATTGAAGGAATTCGAAAACGCATGGTGAGAATGGAATGAATTAAAAATGTTGAAGATGAACATTATGCTTAGAATTTGAAACCATGATGCTCAAAAATCATAATCATTGAATGAATTGAATATTGTCTACCAATTTTTTCCTGATTTTTTCTTCTTTTTTTTATTCTGTAATTACACGCGTGGATTTTCTTCTTTTTCTAATTAAAAAAATTACACAGCTGGCCGTTTTTAAAGTTATATGGCGTGACATGTAGGATTGACCAGATCAAAATTGGAGTTTTGCAAAAGAGGTTAAATATGTTTTTTTTTCGATAATAAGAAAATAAAATTAAGCAATTAAACTAGGGAGACAAATCCCTCAAGCACCATTATCTAAAGTAATACTAAACAAAAGATCAACACACATTAAACTATGTATGCTCCTTATTAGAGAGAAGATCAACACACATATTAGCTTCCCTATAGGTATGTCTGACTGAAGTCTTCACAAAGGAAGCTTCCCTATAGGCCATACTTAAAGATTTCCTTTCTTCATTAGTTAGGAGTCTGTTATGAATTACTTTCCAAAGAAAAACTCTATACTTATTAGGACCCTTCCAATCCCAAACAGTAGGATATAGAGTAGTATGAAATTCATCAGGATCTTGATGGAGAAATTGTCATTGGTAGTCAGCTACCAACAAGGCAAATATGAAAGACCTTGAGAAGGAGGTTTGATAATAACAGATATAAGATTGCATATAGATTGAGGCAAATCCATAATATGAAAATCTTTTAGTCGTAGGGATAGAGTTAAGAAAGTTGTTAACAAGAATGCCAGTATTGGGGATCGAATTATCTTTACAAAATTTCTAATTACCCAAATAATATTAGTTTTCACATCTTCCCAAACATTAACCATAGCTCTCCAAATTTTGATAGAGGTAGATTTATGAGAAAATGGAGTAACAATATTTTGACTACACCAGAGTATTTGAGATGGAGGATTTTGTAAGGTTAATCTATATTTTAATATATATTTGTTAGCATTTTTTTAAATAATTAAAAGAATTGTACCTAAAAAATAGTAGTTGAAAGAATAATATGATAGAAATCATATATATTTAATCACACTAAGTTGATTTTAAACATATTTTATATTTTCATTAATTTAGAAAGAGAAGTAATTTCTCCACTCCTTTCAAAATTCTACATCCAAAACATATTATTTATGTATAAAATAGTCGGAACAAGTGAATTAACAAGTCCTTGTAGGACCGACCAGGCATAACAAAATATGGAATGAATTTTAAAGATTTATATTGTACCTAAATCAATTAAAGTTTATTGGTTTAAGTTGTTGAAAATCAACAAAACCAAGTCACCTAAATGTGATCATTTTTTATAAGCTAAAATTCCATTAAAGAAAAAACAGAAAAACGAAAAAACTGAGAGGACAAAAACCTAACATAAGAATGATTCCATTAAAGAAAAACAGAAAAACGAAAAACTGAGATGACAAAAACCTAATAGGAACAAAAAATCAACATAAAATTAAAATAAAACATAGAGCTCCTCCATGTAATTTTTCTATCTCTTAAGTGGGTATTATGTAACTGAATTCCCCTAGGCATGTTTTTTTTTCCCTTTCCTTAGAGATCACTTCTACAAAATGTTCTTCACTAATGGTAGAACGATTACGCTAATATTTAATAGTTTTTTATGCTTATTTTCTCTAGCATCTTTATTCTTCAAATTCTGCAATATCTCTAAGTCATGAGCAACAATGGGGTTTATATTATCGCCTTTAAAAAAAGGGATTTATATTATCATGAGAAATAATAACATTTGAAGATGCACAAAGGGTCTCGAACATAGTCATTATTTGTTACCGCATCACCTCTAAGAGCTAACAATACGCATATATGCATTGTCATATTGTGTAGCATTTTCCTATTGTGTAGCATTTGTCCTCTAAGAGCTAACATTTGTATCATGGCTTGATTCTCCTCCAAGTGTGTAACATGTACCTGCACCAGAATCTTCACTGATTTTTTTTTTATATACAATAGTAATATTTGGTAATACCACTTTCTTATAAACATCTTTAACCAGTGGATCATTATTTATATGAGCACTGGATGATTCTGATTGAGTATTGTCACATGTCTCCATATGATTATGTCGGCGACAATTTTCCAAAGAAATATCTATTACTTTACGAGATATGCAGTACGAAAGAACTTTCTCATATTCTACATCAACATCCTTATCCTTATTATATAATCCTTCTTAACATTACAACCTTAATTCCATAACCCTAACCCTAGATTTTGGGCACCAAAGCATTTGGACCGTTGATTTCAATGCAAATTGATCAGCACACATCACGAGAAGCATCAAAACCTTGATTGCAATCCCTAAATCTACTTACTTTGGGCGCCAATGCATCTCATTTGTTGATTTCAATGGCTAATGATCTCCACACATTACAAGAAACATTTCAAATTCAAATTTCCCCCCAAATTATCTTTAACTAACCACCCTTTGTCAAACCTTTACATCTTCCATGCATTAATTGATTGTGTGTTTCCGAAGCATGTGTGTATTTCCCATGTAGTGTTAACTTATCACTTATGTTAGGTTAGTCCTATATATAACCAAACACCACAATCCATAGGCATCCAAAAACACACTCGTATCAAGCAAGAGGTTATGGCGAATTCCAATGTGCAAGCCCTACTTTCATACGCTTGCTTGACATGTATGATCAAGGCCTCCATTGTTGTTTTTTTGGATGATTCACGTGTGTGTGTGTGTGTGTTTTGCTTATACTAATTGTTTATATTGGTTTTGTGTTAGCTCCATTGGATCTGAACCCCATGACTGAACTAGACAAGATCGTCAATGAGCTGTGTGTCAAATACCGATCATACGTAGTAGAGTTTGATGTTGAATACGTGAGTTTTGTGTTGTTGATCTACAATTACTTATTTTTGTCACTTATTTTCATCGAAATCTGTATAACCGAACCATTTTTCTTCTTATAGGATGTTGTCATGCTTCAGACAGTTTCGACATCGAAGTTGGTGAAGGATCAATCAACAAACCTATGGCAGTGTCAAAATGCATTAAGATTGAGAAGGATTAAGAATACCATTTTAGTTGATGATGTTTTTTTGGTTTGGGTGTTTTGCATGAAATTGACTATTGTTGTGTCAATGTTATGTTTTAAGTATTTTGTCGATTTTTAAATATTTTGGTGTATCGTGGATTAGATGTTTTTCTTTAATGTTCTGTTGATCTTCCCTTGATGTACTTGAAGTTTTCCGGAATCATAATGCATTAGTCGTACTTTATAACTTACTTGTTTGCCACACGATTCTCTTATCATTATAACAACAAATGTGTTTGCCTGTATATCAAGTAGGCGAAAACTTATAATTCAAGACCACTGAGATCATATTAAGAGTTTTTTCAATTGCATTGTTTAGGTACACTTTAGAATTCTATCAAGTCTACTTTGGAGTATTAATATTTACAGTGCTCAAGACAAATCGTGCACCGCACCCTCATTTATTGATGACGTGCCAATTTAACACCATATGTCATAAACATGTGTGCACCTAATATGTATATAACTATTAAATCTGTAATTGAGTGTGCTCCAATTATATGAATAAGCGTGTTTCGCTTAATTTAGTATTGAAATTAAGATTTTCTTCAATTGCGACCGATATGAACATTTTAGAATGTGATATATAGTGTATTGATTTCGGCTGACTAAACCTTTCCAACAAAGATACACATGCTCTGTACTGACTTTTAGATTGATATCTAATGTGAGTTAATGATAATCTCTTTATGGATTTCAAGGTAAGAGTTCTCTAATTGAGTCTATAGCATAACACTAACATGTGGTTCAATGCTTACTGTCATCAATGCAAGTTAATGATGTCAACTTCGCGGTGCTTAAGGTAATAAATTCTCATTATTGAGTATGGTGTTCAAGGTGTCTATCAATCCATAGTTTGTCCATTAAAGTCTTGCGGGGATCAATGCAATTAGTTGTAATACATTTTAACATGTCATATTTAATAGTTATACTCATCAGTGTGGTGCACCCGGTGCTCAACACTTTTGAGTAGTGTCAAGACTCCTTTGGAGAATTAAATGTTTGCGGTGCTCAATGTAAGAGTTCTCTAATGTCATCAATGCAAGTTAATAATATCCCCTTCACGGTGCTCAAAATAATAAATTCTCATTATTATATACAGTGCTCAAGGTGTCTATCAATCCATATTTTGTCCATTAAAGTCTTGCGGGCTCAATGCAATTAGTTGTAATACATTTTAGGGTTAATACCGCTATTGGTCTCTGTAATATGAGCGAATTCCGGTTTTAGTCCCTGTAAAAAAAATTAGATTTTGTCCCTATCATTTCAGATTCTTCCACTATTGGTCCCTTCAGATTCTATCCCCATCCCTATCATTTCAGATTCTTCCACTTTTAGTCCCTTCAGATTCTGCTGACAAGTTGAAGTGAGGGACCAATAGTGGAAGAATCTGAATTGATAGGGACATAATCTAAATTTTTTTTACAGGGACTAAAACCGGAATTCGCTCATATTACTGTAACATCCCACTTAAACGTAACTTTTATCAGTAACAGAGGAATTACGAGTGAGTAGGGACAAAATGGTAATTTTGAGAGGAAGGGGTTTAAATAGGGATAAGTATGAAATATTCTTCATTATTCAAAGTTCCTTCTCTCACTAAAACAGATTTTTCTCTCCCTCTCCCTCTAGATTCGGTTGCAGCAGCAGCTCTGAAACATCAGTTTACTTCCCTGATTTCTTGACTGTGAGCAAGCAAGCAAGCAAGCTTTGGGAAAGTTGAAGTAAGTGGAAGCTCAAAGAGAAAGTAAGACCAAGCTAGGGTTTGGTAAAAGGAAGCTTATCAAAGACCAGCAATGTTTCAGGTGGGTTCCTTAGAGTAGCAATTTACCCTTTTGGGTCAGTATTGTGTGAGATCACAACTTAATTGCTAAGGTTTAGAAATAAAAGGATAATTTTCCCCTTTTTGATGCATATGTTTGATTCCAGTTAATCCTTGGATACAATATGTTTTTCTAGTTCAAAATGAGTCTCTGGCATGTTTTCAAAGATCACTGGACAGTTGGGTACCAAGGTTTTCAAGATTAAAAGATGTTTTTCAGAAAATTCTATGTTCTGCTACGGTCGCAGAGCGACCAAGAGTTTGCTCTGCGAAGTAGCAGGGTTTTGCTACTGTCTACCATCGCCTAGCCATCGCCCAGACTTTGCTTTGCGAAGTGATCAGAAGCTGAGTCGCAGAGCGAAGTTTTGGACGCTCTGCGAAAGCTTCAGACTCTGAACCTTCAGAAGCAGACTTCAGAGTCTGAAGGTTCAGACGCAGAGCGACGCTCAGGGTCGCAAAGCGAACCTGCCCAAAATGACTTTTTTTATTATAAACAACTGTACCTTGCCAATGATCTTTGATATGCTTTGGGGTGAAGATACTCATAGACTTTCCAGGATTAACCTAGGATAAAGATATGTATCATACAGAGTGTTGGGTAATTTATCCACAGATTCTCAGGTACGAGAAACAGAAGTTATTGCAGATGGGATAGTAAGCCCATAAGTATGACATATGATAACGACATGTCTAGATCCTTTGATAGGATAACAAGTTAATGTACCCAATTAAGTGTACGAAAGTATAAGGAATGTTTCAACATTCAAAGCTTCAGATAAGCTTAAGGGGTTCAGTTTTCCAACATGTTTATGTGGCTTATGAGAAAGATAAGCTTAGAACCTTATATTATAGGTTAAGTATCACATGATTAATTATGGGATGAATGCATCAGATATGCATAGGATCAGAATGATGTATCAGATATACACATGAATTAAAATAAGTATTATTATAAGATTATGTTAACGTGTTCATCAGACTCCGGGATACGCCGGATGGGATTTCTCCGAAAGGGCCATCTACACGTAAGTTTTTAAGACTATGTTAGCATGTTCAGCAGACTCCGGATTATGCCGGATGAGACTTCTCCGAGAGGGTTGTCTACATGCAAGTTAAGTTGTGTTCAGCAGACTCCGGATCAGGCCGGATGGGACTTCTTCGAGAGAGTCATCCACACAACGATAAGAGGAGTCCGGTGATTAGACTCAGATAGGAATTTTCACCGGTTATCAGGGGAATGTGCTTCGGGGTTACTCCACTCGGGGGCATTCCATAAAATAAACTCAGATAATAATGTGTGTTCAACGCTAACTTTCTAACTTTATGTTAAAGCAATATGTATATGTATTTATGACAAGTACTGCTCAGATAACAGTTACCAGAAAGTGATCATAGGATGTCCCCAGATCACTAAGTATGAGTTTAACTATCAAGTAGGTATCAGGTGGTGATCTTAGGTATCCCCTCGATCACCAAGTTATCAGGCACAGGCAGTGATCCTAGGTTTCCCCTTGATCACTAATTTAGCAGGATGTAGTTTAGTTATTATGACTACACAGGATAGCAGGAACAGGCAGGTATACCCTATATGGGAAAGGTTAAAGCTTGGTGATCATAGGAATCTCTGAGATTGCCAAAAGTAGGCATGGCGACCCTAGGTTCCCCGAGGTTGCCAACAGTAGGTTGGGTGGAGCTCACTGAGACATTATGTCTCATCCCATTCCTTCTGGTGCAGGTTTTCAGGTTAGCACGAGGTTCATGAGGATGATCATCAGGGAGACGCTGGATGGAGTGCAGTTGCTCGTCATGTACCAGCTCAGGATCTTCTCAGACTTTTGTTGAAGTATTTACTATGGTACTTGAAAGGTTGTATAAACGAGCAAAATTGTATTCATTCAGTTGTGTTGTTTTATTATTATTGAAAACTTTGATGTATCCAGTATCAGTTTAATGCACATGCTAATATTCTAGATAAAATTAGTATGGGTGTTACAATTACAGGGACCAAAAGCGATATTAACCCTACATTTTAACGTGCCACATTTAATTGTTATACTCAGTGGTGCGGTGCTCAACACTTTTGAGTGGTGTCAAGGCTACTTTAGATCATTAAATGTTTACGGTGCTCAAGGTAAGATTATAACACCCCATTCCCGAGAACATAATTAAACAGACAAAACATGCATATTTCACACATCGGGACATCATTACTTCAACAAACAGTTCATCATATAACATAATATGAATGTCAACTCCAATACAACATAGCACAACAGAATAATATAATGTAATCATACAACTCATGAGTGTCATGTCTCGGTCATAACACACAAATAAAAATAAATATTATCTCAACAAGTTCGATCACAAGATCACATGGCATCAAATCAATAAAACAAAACCCCGCATCCTAATCAGAGCTCCTAATGCTAGACTCCAAAGCAGATAAACTCGAGTAGGCAAAGTCGTCCTCGACATACTCACGGAAATAGCTACTCATCAACCTGCACGTCTACATCCACGAGGGATTCACCCAAGGATGAGGCGATAATGAAATCACCAGAGAGTGAGATATATGCTTAACATAAGAGAATAATAAACGCATGTATATACGGCAAACAACGTCAATAATCATCACATAAACATTTAACTAAACATGCTTCTTGTAACATAACTCAACATATGTATCTCATTCATATACGAATATAATCTCAATTGCAAACTCCAATCATATATCAACACTCAAGATTTCATCAAGTATCATCAATTCATTTACGACTCAATCACAATCACAAGGACTCATCAATTAAGCATTTAGCACATAAATGCACAAGTTCACACCAAAACATTACCAAACGCGACTCATGTGAATGTAATGCGCCTAGAGACTCTAAATGTATGTGGTACCAATCACCATCGGTTTTTGGATATCGAAACTTACCGAGTAATCTCATCGTCACTAACATCGTCACTGGACTTGACTCATGAATGAACACATGATCATATATTCGACTCACATCAAGTACACATAAGACTCGACAGCA
Organism: Medicago ruthenica; assembly: GCA_018208015.1. Taxonomy (NCBI): domain Eukaryota; kingdom Viridiplantae; phylum Streptophyta; class Magnoliopsida; order Fabales; family Fabaceae; genus Medicago; species Medicago ruthenica. The sequence goes on along the minus strand of CM031373.1, from coordinate 95,158,355 downwards.
ACATCATCATCATTATCATATATTCTCATATGATTTAACATCGTCACTTATTAACATCATCACTTATCATATAAACTTTCATATGATCAAACATCGTCACTTAAATACATAACATGTATCATCATCGTTTACTCAAACATCGTCACTTAATACATAACATGTATCATCATCACTTAATCAAACATCGTCACTTAATCAAACATCATCACTTAATACATAACATGTATCATCATCACTTAATCAAACATCGTCACTTAATCAAACATTGTCACTTAATACATAACATGTATCATCATCATTTACTCAAACATCATCAATAACATCATCAATATCTTAATTCACATGTTGATTCATCTCCAGTTACATCATTCACATATTCACATCATTCACGTAATCACATCATTCGCATAATCACATCATGCACATATTCACAACACACGTTTTACTCAAACAAGGTCACGCTAACCTATCGCTATTTAACTCATCACATTCTCATCATTAATTACTCATAGCACATCATTATGGAAACTTCATCAATACATACTCATTTATTAGCTCTAAATGATTCCTTAGACTCGTTATTAATTTTAAGGATGTTTCAAGATTCATTGAATAAGTATGCGGAAGTTTCACGAAAAATGTGACATGACCTATGTGTAGTATTTTGGTCATAACTCGAGTTCTAGAAATCTAAATAAAGTCAAACCAACGGCAAATGAAAGCTAACATCCATATATACAACTTTCATGTTTACACCGAAACCCAGTTCAGAACGAAAAATAGTGGAAAACCCAATTGAAAGCACGATTTGGGTTTCTGTCATGACCAAAATTGTGACACGATTTCTTCACATCGTGACACAATTTTCACAGAGCCAGAACACCAAATTCTGGGCTCAAAATTGTGACACGATTTAGCTGACAGTCAGCCACCAGAAATCAGTTTCTAAAACACGTTTTTCACCAAAAATCACTTTTAAATCACTTAATTCAATCCCAACACGCCCAAATCATTCCAAATAATTACCCATGATCAACACTTATAATTAACACTTTCACCACTTCATAACACCACTTAAACAACTTAATCATAAGCAATTAAACTCAACTTAATCGAATTAAATCAAAGTTTGTCTCAAAAACTCATTTTCTCTCAAAATAACTTAAAATCCCAAACAGAACTTTACAACAACAATTCCAGCTTTCTAATCACTTCAACATGTTGATAATCACTTAATCAACATTATGAATTAACTCAAAACTGATTATATCAACAATTCACCCAAATTCACCAAATTAAGCAATTTTCACATAAACAACAACAACCACAATTCCAACTTAACCCAAACAGCATAACTTCATGATTTCATCATATAAACACATAATCATACTCATAATCAACACAAATTATCATGTTTCTCATCAAATTTGAAGGTGAGAAAAACACACACACAAGAAGGGGGGGTTGAATTGTGTGACTCTAAAAACTTGTTCTTTTCTTTTCAAAACTTATGGTACAGTTCAGAAGCTGATATAATCAGTTCTGAACAAATATCAGGAGTTATGCAGCGGTTATAAAATAGAAAAGAGAAGAGTAAAGAGAGGCACACAGAAATTATACAGGTTCCTTCTCAATGTGAGAAGTAGTCCTGTCCCCTTGTATCCAACAAGAGAGTTTCACTATAATCTGAAGATTACACAATGCTCAACCATACAGGGAGAGACTTCCAGTTGCTCAATCACAAAGAAAGAGACTTCTATGCTCAACCACCAAGGAAGAGGCTTCCAATGCTCAAGTCACTAAGACAAGAGACTTCCCAATGCTCAAGTCACTAGGACAAGAGACTTCTGACTCAGACCATTAAGGAATGAGGTTACAAATGCTTAGTATACAGACTAAGACTTTAGGGACCAAACTGGTTTACAAATGAAATAGTTTGGGATGAGCACTTGATCAAATATCAGAGGTGTTCTCTTAATACAACACAGGTTAAGACTCTTAACCTTAAGAAATTCTAAGTTACAAGACTGTGAGAATTTCTAAGAGGTTTGAACTTGACAGTTTTTACACAGAAAACAGAGCAAGGTTTCAGCAATATGTTTCAAGAGTCTTAGTTGTTTTCTTCTTCAAATCTTCCTCCTTTTATAGATGAAAATAGAGCTGTTGAAGATTTGCTTGAATTAAGGAAATTAGCCGTTGCAATTGGACTAGGTTACTGCAATTGTGTGCTGCACTTTATCAGTCAGAACAGGGCAGGTGCCATTTTTGAATTGGCCCACCTTAAAAACTGGAGAATGTTTGGGTCAGGGAGACAACTGTTCCATTGAGTTGTTCTGACACCTCCAGGCATTAAATGCGCACAGCACTGGTCAAAATCCATGCCACATCAGCTTCAGAAGCTTCTCAGTGAACAGTGATCAGAAGCTGCTTCAGTTGTACGGATCAGAAGCTGGCTTCAGAAGTTGACTGTTGCGTTGACTTCATCAGAAGCACCCAGACTTCAGAAGCTGAACTTCAGGAGCATTTCTTCAAAAGCATTTCTTCAGGACCAGTTTTCCTTTTAGCTTTGCAACCATGCCTCTTGGCTTTTCCTTCTTGCTCTTTAGCTTGTTCTTCATAACCATTATCAATCAATACTTATTAAGCATGTGGTTCTGAAACACTTGAACAAAGCATTAGCATATAACCAATTTTCTCTTTAATACTTTGTTATCATCAAAACCATAAAGAGAGATATGTTCACACATAATGTTTCAACAATCTCCCCCTTTATACATAAGAGAATTGTTAAACACATTTTGTTCCAACAAAATTCACCAAATTTCACAAAGTTCACAAACCGCATAATCAACCATGAGTTTTGATGAAGTAAAAGCATGAAAACAACAACTTAACATATACTTAATTCAGTCATCGACAAAGTGCACGAAAATCAATACAACTAATCACAATTCATGAAATTAAGTTATAAGCTAAAAGCTCCCAAACACTCAATTGCTTCTTAAACCCTTATGATAATCATAATCTCCCCTCCTACCTTAGTTTCTTCACTTCTCTTGCTACTACTTATGGAATCTTCCCCTCTCCTCTTGGTGCTCTAGCTTTTCCTCTCCTCCAAGCTTCTTCTCACTTTCTCTCTCTCTAGCCTCTCTCAAAATGTGTTGTGAAATGTTAACCTAATTCACCACCACTACTAACTAATGTATTTATAACAAGTTTCTAGGTTATTCCCACTAGTGGGCTTAGTCACAATTAACTCACAATTATTTTCTCTACACAATTACACACTTAACCCCCCGTTACTTATACACCACTATTTCAAATTCTGAACTTCTAACATATTACAAATATGCCACTACCCCTCAAATTACTAAAATACCCTTCAACTCCCAAAATTCAATAAATCATCAAAATAAAACAATTGAGCACATATAAATAAATAAATGCTAAAAATCGGACTGTTACAAAGATCATGACACCTGCTGAAACTAACTCGAATACAAATTGCTACTGACTTTATGCAGGAATCGATCATTGCCAAAAAAATTGTATACACTATTGATCAAGAATTCGTATGGATTCAGACATAAAACATCATGTATTTATGAAAGGAGATAAGATCTAATTGTGTCTTTAATGGTTTTGGTGCTCAATGCACCTTTGGTTTCTCAAGTCATTTTTGGGGCGATAAGTGTGTACGGTGCTCATGGCAATTAATGGATACTCTGTTTTAGTGTGCCACATTAAATGCACCGTACTAATGTGTACATGACTTAATACATATAGTGTTTATCAGCACTCATTTGGCACCCTAATTAATGGTTACATTCTGTTGGTTTCTCAATACATATTTCTGACATTAAATGTGTACGAGGCTCAATGCAATTAATGTATGGTTTATTTTAGTGTGTCACATTTAATAGTTGTACTAATGTTTGCGGTGCTCAATACATTGTGTTTGGCACCCTCCAAAATATTAATGTGTGCGGTGCTCAAGATGGCGCTTCCATGCCACCATCATTGATTGCTTTAGGCGCCACCATATGGACCTAATGTTTATATAAACATTGCAGTGCAAGTTAAGAAATGCATGATCTTATATAACACTTCATATACCCGTGCTTAACATATTTGTTCATGTGGTTTAAGTTGTTCTATCTCATACACAATAACAGTTTTTTTCTCTATTTGAACCAAAGTATTGTTAGTGTGAAAACCGTCATGGAGCCTAACGAGAGACTCAAAATTGTTCTACGAAGATCCCCATTGTCTGATATCACGAATGGTATACATAATCCTACAATTTAATATATATGGTGAATTCAACTTTTTTTTGTTGGTTCTTTACGGATTTTTATTTTTGTTTGGAGATGCAGTGCCTTCATCTTCCGAGTTTTCACAAGTATCCATCGAGAAATGGTCTTCAAATTCTGTTGACTGATGAAAATGGCGATTGCATCAATACTACATCAAATGTAGTATACAAAGAGATTTTTCAAAATGTGTAGACATCCATCGCTGAAGTAATAAAATACTCTTGCGATTTATAGTATTCTTTATTCAAAATAATTAGTGAAGTAAGTGATGGATTGTATTGCAGTATAATATTTTGCAAAGATGTATATGACCCGTGCGGCAGCTCGGGTGGAAGATCTAGTTAAAGGCATGCCCTTCCTTTTCTAGCAAAATAAAATTAGGTGAAAAATTAAAAAAGTCAACATTCAACACTATTCTAGCAAAATATCCAAGTGTTTTTTGCTAATAGTGGCTTCATGTAAGGCTAGAAGAATTCCAACCTCCATTACAATAGTGAAAAGAATTTTAGGCCTCTAATATTTAAGATGAAGGTCATGGATCATAATCCTGCATTGAACATTAGTGTTCCTTGCCATTTTCATGTTGAAATCTGGTGTCCAAGTAAACAAACAAAGTATTCCTGGCACCATGTTCCAAGTCCCCACAATCTTCAATAAATGAAAAATTGAAAACAAAAAAATTCCTTACCAATAGGTTTGAGAGACCATTTGCCAATCACTTTTTAGATATTGTTGAATTTGTCATGCAAGCCATCCATAGTGGGATGGGTATCCCCTTTCTTCAACACCAGTTTTCCATGGTGTAAGTTTTAGCCCCAACAACATACTCAAACCTTGAAAGTTTAAAGGCAACGACATCACCCTTGAAACAGGGTGTAGTTAATTGGTTCAAAGTTATTTCGCAAGTGTTCTTTATGGAAAAAATTGACATTATGTATCACAAGTCTAACCTAAATGTGATTATAAAATTGTCACTATATGAAAAAATTGGAAACCTTCTTAACATGATCAAAATCTAATATATTTAGATTTACTCATTTGAACTATCTATTGACATAAACACTTGAAAAACTATGCAAGAGAGATTATGAAAACAACTTATGGCATGTTTATAAGCTGTTTTCAGCTTATTTCCATAATTTTTTTAGAATAACTTATGAAAATAGCTTATACGAATCAATTTGACTTTCCTTTATCTTTGTTTATGATATAAGCTACAAACTAATATGATTATTCAAACATGACCTAATCTAATAAGGTATCTCAACTATATGGAGTATTATGGATTATGATCCTCTCACGTGAAGAAAAAAAGAGAGGAAATCATGTGAATGATTTAGACGTTTGAATATAAAGAGGGAATAATATTTGGAATTTGAAAAAAAGATAATTAAGGGCTGAGATGTGAAAATTGAGAAAACATAACGGATATAAAAAACGAAAATAAAATATTTTGATACAAGATGACCACTTAATCTCACCAAACAGATGATCACAATATCTCTATATCCTTATATTATAGTTTCTTTTTTCTTTCTAACTATATTATAGCATGAAGTTTTCACGACACTTTAAAATCTATTAATCTTTACTGAGATAATTTATTAGAGGCACAAAATATATTGTCTTCTCTCAATCGAAAAGTTTTTCCATACGTAAGAGTTAAATATGTTCTTTATTTTACACTCAACTCACTTTGGGTTTTCTCCTCACGTTAGCAATGATTATTAGAATAAAAATAAAGTACTGTATTAGATTTTGTTAGGGAAAAATAAATATTTTTATAACTATAAATATTAATTATGAAAATTTTCTTCTCAATTTGATTAAAGAAAAATCGTTTCTCTCTTGTACGCGAAGGTGCTACACACTGCTACTTGAAGGCGTTGTTGCATTGTTCACAAATCACAACTTATCGAAGTTTAAGGTAGGGAGCTCTAACCTACAAATTGCGTTAATCAAAACATCCAATTTTTTATTTATTTTTTACTTTCTAATGCTCCTTCTAAGGCTCTTTTCTGTTACTGGTTCAAGTAAAATCACGTTAACCCGCAAGAAGTAAGAACGAAACAAAAGTGAAAAAAAACGGTAAAAATAGGGGCATGGCTTCGTAGAACACTTGCTGAAGTTGATGGGATATATCATATTTGGTTTTTTCAATTCTCTTATTCACCAATTTCAATTCTTGAACTGTACTGTTGTTTAATAGTTGCGCTCATAAAGTGTTTGTCAAAATGCCTCAATGAGGTTAATTCCTGGATTAGAATTTTTAATCCAAATTCTTACTCAAATTAATAACTATAGATATAATTTTATCTACTGTATAATTGAATTGATAATATATTGCTGTTTTTTCAGTTTGTGATATTGAAGTAAGTTCCGAACCCGAGATACTTTTGCTGAAGCTGACAGTTCTGTTTAGTTATCTGCATTGCAGACCGAAGCCTTTCAATGGTGAATAGTCTCTCTTTTTATACTACCAATCCTTTACTTTCAACACTGCTTTTGATATTTGAAATTTGAATTACGTTTTTGAAGGAAGCACAACAAGAACCGAGTCTGAATCTTGAGGAGTGCTTGAAACTACTGAAAGGAGAGCGAGATGAACAGCGTCTTGCTGGGCTTCTTCTGGTCACCAAGTTCTGCAAAGCCGATGATCACTCCTCACTTCGCAAGGTTTACAATGCTGTTGGTTCTCGCTTTCTTGAACGGTTACTTAGAACTGGTATTTGCTCTTTCATTATTCAATGATTTCCCCCCATATTCAAATCGTAATATGTTATTGACATTATTTTATACTATAAAGGGATGGGAAAAGGAGCCATATCCGGTGACGGGGACAACAACCGGGATGCATATTTGAGCCTGTCAGTTACAGTTCTTGCTGCCCTTTGTCGTGTTCCAGAGATTGCATCCTCAGAAGACATGACTTCCATGATCCCACTAATATTGGAAGTAATGTCCGCCCGGTATGATGTTGTTCTTTTATTTTCTTTCACATTACATGACTTATGCTAATTTTCCCCTCTCAATTTTTATGATTCCACCTATATTAAAAGGGACTTATTGAGCCAACTTAATTACCTCGACTACATTATATATAGGTGGTTGTTGGTTTAAACATTGTCACTATTGATTCATGTTTACATCGAAGGTTAACTATGAACTACTACTTTCAAATTATTATTACTAGTACTATTATTTTATTTATTTTTGTTAACATATTGTTATCTTTGTGCATTTATTTTCCACTGACCCTGTATTATCTATGCTTGAAAGATAGACTAGCCATGTATATTATGCTACCCTACAAGGGATTAAATTAAGGGTTGCATTTATGCCAAACCAAAACCGTATGAAGGAGAAAGAGTGTTGACAACCGTATCAGGGATTTAGTATAATTATGGGAATAAGGATTTATAGATTGTATTTTTTGGGGACAATTAAAAAGGTTTATTTTATATTTTGGTTAAAATTATTATATTTTGTTTTTGGTTCAAAATTCTCTTTCTTTATCAAGCTGACTAGTCGTGTTAGATTTTGTGCCTACTTTTATCCTATGATCAGGTTATATCCCAGACTCTGTTTGTGGGACAGATTTAAAAAAATGGATAAAATTCAATTATTTATTTTCAAATGCTGGGTGAAAAATTTAAACTTTCTGCATTAAACCTTTATAATGCACACATTTGTTGCTACTACAGTAAAATTGTTAGTTACGTTACAGGCCTTCTCTTTCATTGTTGACACTTGACTTGACATCTTCCAATGTATGACAAAAGTGTGGCCCACACATTTATACTTTAGTTTCATGTACCGGAAGTCTTTCGTTTTCTATGCTTTGAGGAAGTGACATTTCTTTATAATTTCTGTCAAATATCATATTTAGGACTGGTTCATCTGTCCTAGAAGAATGTTGTGAGTTTTTATACTTGGTATCAACTGCTTCAGAAAATGGAATCACGAGATTTTATGAATCTAGAGGCATCAAAATAGTAGCATCTCAGTTGCCTTCTCTGCAAGATGGTATGATATTTTTGTCTGCTGCACCTGGATAGTTTTTAGTATCATATAACTGTTGCAAATACATCTACAAGCACATGAACAATGGACTTTCATTCCAATGGTTTTGTCTATGCATCATAATTCACAACAATTAAACATTATGCAGGTTCACATCTGGTGGAAATATTTATTAAACTTTTGCAATTGGTTCTGAGCAGGATATCATTAGACACAATCCAGAATGATTACTTATCCGAGCTCTCACTTATTGTGAGTGTGCTTTTAAATATTTGTATTTCAGAGTTTGTGTGTTTTCATTTTGATTTTGTCATCTTGCTTCATGTCAAATAAACTTCTATTGCCTTAATTCACTACAGGTGTCTGCGGTAGCAAGGCAGTTCGCTATCCTGCATAATTCCTTGAAATTTGATGCTCTCCACCTCCTTAATTCCATTCTTTCCTCAACAGATTCAGTATGTAATATTATCTTAATCTTGTTATTGTCAGTCATACGGTCTCTATAATAAATATAATAGAATTCTAACCTGCTTATTAAAGAAAGCTCTTTCAACTGAAGTATGTCATTTGAATTTGGTAAATTTAGGGATGTTGTTTGTGCTAAATATTCATCATGTTGTGTTAGAGTATATAGTCATTAGGCTTTATGCTTATGTAATAGCTGAGTAATAACTGTAAAATAGCTAAGCACACAGCTGTCCACTAATAGAGTGCCAGCTGTCCCTATCTAGGCTTGTGCCTATAAATACATGTAATCTGTCCAGATTCATTCACAATGAAATATAACTAAGTTTGTTACAATTCTGTTATTTCCCTCTCTCTCTCTCTCTCTCTCTCTCTCTCTCTCTCTCTCTCTCTCTCTCTCTCTCTCTCTCTCTTCTCTTCTCAAGCTTTCTCATCTTAATCAATGGTGGATTTCTAACATGGTATCATAGAGCTTCTGTTCGATCCTGAGCCATGGCTTCCCCTGCGCCTTCTCCTACGCAAACGAATACGTCTGAAGCGCAACGCATCACTGCAGCAGCTTCGAAAACGTTCAAACAAGTCGTCTCCGTCAAGCTTGATGACACAAACTATCTCCAATGGAAGCAACAAGTAGAAGGAGTGCTACGCGGTACGAAAATGGTGAAGTATGTTCTCTCACCTCAGATTCCTCCAGTTTTTCTTACTGATGCTGCGCGCGAAGCCGGAAATGAGAATCCGGCGTATACGGAGTGGGAGGAACAAGATTCCTTGCTTTGCACTTGGATTCTCTCCACAATTTCTTCTTCTCTGCTTTCGCGCTTCGTTCGTCTGCGCCATTCGTATCAGGTTTGGGATGAAATTCACAATTACTGTTTTACGCAAATGCGACACGTTCCAGGCAACTCAAATCTGAGCTTCGTGCTATTTCCAAGGGTTCGCGCTCAATTGCTGAGTTTATAGCTCGCATTCGCACCATCTCAGAATCTCTCATGTCAATTGGTGATCCTGTATCTCACCGTGACCTAATTGAGGTTGTTCTTGAAGCTTTGCCTGAGGAATTCAATCCTATAGTTGCAACTGTCAATAGTCAGACTGAAATCATATCCTTAGATGAACTTGAGTCTCAGTTACTCACTCAAGAAGCACGCAATGAAAGATTCAAGAAAGCCTTAGGTGGAGACTCTGTTTCTGTTAACCTGACTCAGTCTGTTAATCCTGATGAAAAGAGTCCAGGCAATCAGTCTCAACCTGGTTCCTACTATGATCAGAATCCTGGTTTTGCTTCAAATCCTGCTGGAAACGGTGCTTCTCAGTTCCTTAATCCCAATTTTGGTGGAAGGAATGGTACTTTCAGAGGCAGGGGACCTCGTGGAGGACGTTTTAGAGGAAGAGGTGGACGCAGTTTTGGCAGAGGATCTGTCCAGTGTCAGATTTGCTATAAGACTGGACATGATGCTAGCATCTGTTATCATAGGCTATCTGTTCCACCTCAGTTTGAGGGATATGGCTCTTATGGTGGACCTTTTGGTGGCTATGGCTCTGCAGGTAGCTATGGTGTTCCTCCCAATGTCTGGATGCAGGGTGCTTCACAGAGAATTCCAACTGCTCCTGCACCCAGACCTTCCTTTCCACCTCAGTTTGGCAATCTCAGGCCTCCACCTCCTCAAGCCTACCTGACTGGCAATGAGTCAACTAGCTCCAATTCTTACAATTCTAGTTGGTACCCTGATTCTGGTGCCACACATCATGTCACCCCTGATGCTCACAACCTCATGGATGCTGTCTCTCTTTCAGGATCTGACCAGGTGCACATTGGGAATGGTCAAGGTCTGTCCATCAACTCAGTAGGCTCAATGAGTTTTTCTTCTCCCTTTTCTCCCTCTACTACTCTCAAACTTAATAACCTGCTTCATGTACCTTCCATAACTAAGAATCTTGTCAGTGTCAGTCAGTTTTCCAAAGATAATAATGTGTTTTTTGAGTTTCATCCTAATGTTTGCTATGTTAAATCTCAGGGTACTTCTAAGATTCTTCTAAGAGGATACCTTGGAGATGATGGTCTCTATCAGTTTGAGCACCATTCTGTGTCCAAGCCAGTTGCTGGTCCTGTCTCCACAAATTCTGCAAGTTCTGCTGTCAACTTCAGCTGTCATGACAATACCTGTTTTTCATATTCTAGTTTTCCTTTGTCTAGGTCTCAATGTAATAATGTTGATAGTGTTTACTCTTCATCTAGTAGCAGTAGTAGTGCTGGTGGTACTGCCCCTGTTTCTTTGTACCAAATCTGGCATAGTAGGCTTGGCCATCCTCATCATGAGGTTCTCAAAAATGTAATGAAGTTGTGTAATCAACATTTACCTAATAAAAATCCTTTGGATTTCTGTTCAGCTTGTTGTTTGGGGAAGTCCCATAGACTTCCTTCAGTTTCTTCTTCTGCATCCTATACTCAACCTCTTGAATTAATATTTTGTGATCTGTGGGGTCCAGCACCTGTTGAATCTCATGGAGGCTATTCCTATTCTGACTTGTGTAGATGCTTATTCCAGATATACCTGGATCTTTCCTCTCAAACTGAAATCTCACACACTCACCACATTTCAGAACTTCAAAGCCATGGTTGAACTTCAATATCACCTTCCTATTAAATCTGTGCAAACTGATGGTGGGGGTGAATTTCGCCCTCTCACTCAGTTTTTGCAAACCTTAGGCATCACACATAGGCTGACCTGCCCTCACACCCATCATCAGAATGGCTCTGTGGAAAGGAAACATAGACATATAGTTGAAACCGGTTTGACATTGCTGGCTTATGCTAAGCTGCCCCTATACCTTTGGGACCATGCCTTCCTAACAGCCACCTATCTCATCAATAGGTTACCTTCCCCAACTCTTGACAACAAATCTCCCTTCTTCATTCTTCATCTTCAATTCCCTGACTATAAATTTTTGAAGAGCTTTGGTTGTGCTTGGTTTCCCTTTACCAGACCCTATAACAGTCAGAAGCTGGAATTTCGCTCCAAGGAGTGTGTGTTCCTTGGTTACTCCCCATCCCACAAGGGGTACAAATGCTTGGATCCCACAGGCAAAATTTTCATTTCAAAGGATGTTGTCTTCAATGAGTATAGGTTTCCCTATGCTGAACTGTTTTTGTCTGAGTCCTCTCCTGCTCCCAGTGACTATTCCATCTCCCCAACATCTCTTCCCTTTGTTGTCTCCTCATCCAGTACCTCTTCTCCTGAGACTTCTCAGTCCCCTACTTTTTCTCCTACTCCTGCTCTTGCTACTAGTACTCAATCTGTGTCAGCTACTACATCTCATCCACATCTCATTACTCCTCCTGAGCCCCCTTTAAATCCAACTCCTATCACTGTTCTCCCTCCTTCACCATCTGGTAGTCCTTCTCCCTCTACTGAGTCCAGCAGTGGCCAGTCTGCTTCCACCCCTGTGCCTCACCGTATTCACCCTAACAACACTCATTCTATGGCTACCAGAGGCAAGCATGGAATTGTCCAGAAGAGGCTTCAGCCTACTCTTCTTCTTACTCACATTGAGCCTACCAGTTACAAGCAAGCAATGACGAGTCCTGAGTGGTTGCAGGCCATGAAACTTGAGTATGAGGCTCTATTGAAAAACAACACCTGGACTCTTGTGTCTCTTCCTGCTGACAGACAGGCTGTAGGGTGCAAGTGGGTGTTCAGGTTGAAACAAAATCCTGATGGCAGTGTGAACAAGTACAAGGCAAGGCTGGTTGCAAAAGGTTTTCATCAAATGCCTGGCTTTTGACTATAAGGAAACCTTTTCCCCTGTTGTTAAACCTGTTACTGTCAGGTCTGTGCTTACCTTGGCTGTGACTCATAAGTGGTGCATTCAACAACTTGATGTGAACAATGCCTTCTTAAATGGTTTTTTGGAAGAAGAGGTGTACATGACCCAACCTCCCTGGCTTTGAAGGGCATGATACTTCTCTTGTTTGCAAGTTAAATAAAGCCTTGTATGGCCTGAAGCAAGCCCCTAGGGCTTGGTTTGAGAGGCTGAGATCCACTCTGGTCAGGCTAGGTTTCACCCCCAGCAGGTGTGATCCCTCCTTGTTTATTCTTCATGCTAATCAGCACAGCACATTTATTCTGGTTTATGTTGATGATATAATAATTACTGGGAGTTCTAAACAACTGATTCAGCAACTAGTTCAGAAGTTACATTCAGAATTCTCTCTCAAGGACCTAGGCAATCTTGATTATTTTCTGGGTATTGAGGTGCATCATACCACCACTGGTTCTCTTCTTCTATCTCAGACCAAGTACATTCATGATCTGTTAACTAAGGCCAATATGGCAAATGCTAATGGTGTTGCTTCTCCTATGGCTTCCAGTACTAAGCTGTCCAAATATGGCTCTAGCCCTGTTTCTGATCCTACATTTTTTAGATCTATAGTGGGTGGCTTACAATATGCTACAGTCACCAGACCTGAGATTTCATACTCAGTTAACAAAGTCTGCCAGTTTCTCTCTGCACCTTTGGAAGACCACTGGAAAGCTGCCAAAAGGATCCTCAGATATCTGCAGGGTACCATCCATCATGGTCTACTTCTCAGCCCTGCTCCTGTGCCTGAGCCTTTGTCTCTTACTGGTTTTTGTGATGCTGACTGGGCTTCTGACCCTGATGACAGAAGAAGCACCTCAGGTGCTTGCATTTTTCTGGGTCCCAATCTCATCTCCTGGTGGGCCAAGAAACAAACCCTTGTTGCTAGGTCCAGTGCTGAAGCAGAATACAGGAGTTTGGCTCAGGCTTCTGCTGAAATTTTGTGGCTTCAGTCTCTCCTCAAAGAACTTAGGGTGCCTACCAAAGTCCCTAAGATATTTTGTGATAACCTGAGTGCTGTGTCTTTAGCCCACAATCCTGTCTTGCACTCCAGAACCAAACACATGGAACTGGACATCTTTTTTGTGAGGGAAAAGGTTATCAACAACAGCCTGGTTGTTTCCCATATTCCAGCACAGGACCAGTGGGCTGATATTCTTACCAAACCTCTTTCAGCATCAAGGTTTTTGGAACTCAGGAACAAACTGAGGGTCTCTGACCCCATCAGTTTGAGGGGGGAATGTTAGAGTATATAGTCATTAGGCTTTATGCTTATGTAATAGCTGAGTAATAACTGTAAAATAGCTGAGCACACAGCTGTCCACTAATAGAGTGCCAGCTGTCCCTATCTAGGCTTGTGCCTATAAATACATGTAATCTGTCCAGATTCATTCACAATGAAATATAACTAAGTTTGTTACAATTCTGTTATTTCCCTCTCTCTCTCTCTCTCTCTCTTTCTCTTCTCAAGCTTTCTCATCTTAATCAATGGTGGATTTCTAACATGTTGCTTCTGGATAAGAGATTGGATCATATTTTTTGTATTTGAGTAATCTCTTTTGTGATGTAGGTCGGGCATTTGCTTGTTAAAATACTCTCACCTGATATTTTTTTATTTATTTTGTTTTGTATAAAATAGTGTCTTCCATGTAGCAACCCCACTTAGTGGGATAAGACTTGCTTGTTGATGTTGTTGTGTATCTCTGTTGTACTCTTCTGATTGAAGGCGTGTCCCGGTGTCCGACAACGACCCGAGGCCGTCACTTGTGATTACATTGAATTATGTCATTTTCTCAAAATTTTATCGGTGTCGACGTGCAGTGCCGTGTCCGTGTCTGTGCTTCATAGTTGTGTATAAATAGTGCCTATTTTGGTTTGACTGTCTGTATCTTCGTGAGATTATGTACACATCTATTCATTTTCCGTGCAATTAACTTCCAGTTCTTGGCATTTTTCAGTCACAACTTCTTCAAACCCTCAAATTACGACCTCAAGATAGTTGGGTTCCCAATGTCCGTGTTGGTATCATGGCCATTTTGCAGAATCATGTTGGTATGTTCCGACAATTCGCCGAATTATATTCTTTATACTATTTTACCTTTTATTCTCATTTTCTTTGTTCTATGTTCTTAAAGTTATAAATCTACCAGTGCTCTCAACTAATAAAGGTGTATACCTGTGGTGGGCTATTGCATAATGAAAGGTGTATGCCTGCAAGTTTTATTATGTCAGCAAGAAAAGGTTGTGATTATTGTAACAAGGCATAAGGAAAAATTCGTGAATATAAAGGGAAAAATTTCAAAAAGGATAAGCTGGTGTTTAGAGAAAAGTGATTGATGTTAATCGAATAAACATCTTGAGAATTTGAGGAAACATCTTAAGCAAACACAGATTGATGTATCGGGGAAAATTTTGATAATTGGGATGGAGGTTGTTTTTGTACAGACACACACACACAGACACACATGCTAGGAAAAATATTGCATATACATACATATTCTTCTAACTTAATGATTGGGTAATGAATGAGTTACATTATTCATTTTTATTTTCAACAGAGGTGGTGTTGAGGACTTGAGATAAAGAAAGGTGGAAAAGATATAATTAAACTTAAAGTTGATGTGTGAGGGAGCAATGGGTTTCACATTATACTAGAAAGCAATGTAGCAAGAGAGGAAACTTTTGAATTCAAATTTCACGTAGTTTTTGATTAGTTTTGAAAAAGATAGCATTCTAATATTAGTTCTTTGCTGTTAGGAAGCATATTAATATTATTATATTATTATTAGGGAACCAATATAGAATTTTGTATTGGGAAGTGTAGAAAAGTTGTACATTCAACTTTTTAAAAGTACTTTTTTTTTATGATTTCAATAAAAAAATTCTACTTTTAACATTCTTAGCTAGTGCCCCAGGGGCACTAGTTAGCATGACCATTATTGTTATTGTTATTGTAATTGTAAGGCATAAAAAGCATCACTATAGTGAAAGTGATCCCAACATTGGAGCATATTGATTAAAGTAGCTATAAAAATTTCGTCATACATATTAAGTATTGCTGTGGTGTCTTTTTTTTCGGTAGTTCTCGTTTTATTCTCCTCTCTGACTGTGACACTTTGCACAATTAGTTATAGGAGAACTTATGTTTTCGAGTCTGAGAAAGTTAGTTTCTTGATAATGTAGTAAATGAACTGCACTTTTTATGTGCACTCATGAAAGTTTATGTAGATATTCTAAACATTTATACTGCAACGTTGATTTAAGCTAAAATGAGGAAACACTAAATTAGATTAATTGCTTAATTTCCCATTCATATGCAGCTCCTGCTGAAAGGCTCCAGGCTCTCATTTTAGCTGAGTCAATGGTTTCCATATTCGGAGAAGATTGGCTGATTAGCCAAGATCCAACTCCAGATAACATGTACGCTTTGATCGTTAAATGTTAAGGCTTAAGTTCGTGCACTGAGTGCTTGTTGCTGCTTTTTCTCACATGTTGTGGTTTTAGGTGTCTGTTGCTTGTCTTGGGGCAGTCGAGGGTTGAAATTGCTGTTCTTCTGAACGAGTTGGCCTATTTAAAATATGGAGCACCTCAAGATTCTCCAGCTTCTGTTGAGGCGTATTCTCTCAAGCAACGAAACGTGGTTGTTGCCTACTCTTTGGTTGAGAAGATTATAAAACTCATTTCAAATGTTGGTGAAAATGATGGTATATATTCAATGAAATGCAATTCACTCAGCCTTTAAATTATATTTTTTCTTTCTACTTTAAGGAAAAATCACAATACAGAAAGTGGTCCCTTTGCTCAAATTCAGTACATTTGGGCTTCATTTGTTATCACAGTGTTGAAATTAAAGGGATTTAGGTAGAGTAAGAAGAAAACAGAGATAAAAGAGACTGAAAAATACTCTTCTGTGTATTGTTGTGATGTGATATGTTATGCCATGTTTTCTAGATACTCTTAACATTTTCAATCGTTTTATTTCTTTCGCATTTTGGGCCAAATAGAAACTGAAATTGGCCAGGAGCCGGGGCAAATTAAAGGGCTTTGGGTAGAGTAAGAAGAACACAGATATAAAAGAGACTTATGGAAAATGCTTTTCTGTGTATTGATGTGAGGTGTTATGAAATATTTTCTAGATATTAACATTTTCACACTCTGTTTATTTCACATTTTGGGCCAAATAGAAACTGAAACTGGGCAGGAGCTAGGGGGACAGTGTTCAGTTTTTGTTTCCTGTTATCTAGAGTGATGGTTAATACTGTGCAACTTTTAGTTATACTGGTTATACTTTTCTCCTGCTAGCGTCAACTATGTGGTAAATGGTAATGTTTTTATTTCAGTTTTGATTGCTTGAAATGTGATTCTTATCTCACATTTGAGTCTAGTTTTGTCTCTGTTGAAAGCTGTGGGCTTGTTCTTGTGAATTGGATATAATGTATTTTCATTGCTTATGCTCTGTAGGAAACCTCCTCGATGAAGGCACACTCACAAAGCTGATTCGACAACTTAATGAGACAATTGCTGTTGTGCTAGAGTATTTAGAAGATGCAAAGGTAACTCTGATAACTAGTTATCTAAGTTTAAGATAATTTTAACACTGAATATATCAGCAATGTATAATGGTGAAATTCTACAGGAACATGGCCAAAGGAAAGGTAATGATTTACTTGCTTCGGTGCGAATTATTGGGAGGTATGATCTTTTATATTGCCTCTTTGCATTACTTGTACTTAAGCACTGGATGGATTGGTGCAATGTTATGCATTGATATTTCATTATTCCCTTGAATGATTTAATTCTAATAATGCGTCAAAAACATTTTCATCCTATTTATTAATGTCACACTTGATGTTGCATGGCAGTTGCAGCGTTGATAGACATTTTAACATGTATATTGTTCATGACTCGACTAAAATTGTTATTCTATCGAAACATTGTTGCACCAGGAAAAGAAAAGCACAAATTTTATCTATTTTCCTAAGGCCAATTGTAAAGTGTACGAAAGTCTTGGCTAATTTTAAATACTTTGTTATTTCTCCAATCTCCATGCCCATCCTCCAGAGAAGAGTTGGTTTTTGTCATGGATTAACTATTCTAGAAGCTTATATTAGGTGGAGGTTGAAGGTTGCTTTTATATTTCACACACTCTTCATGCAAGAGCAGCTCAGGCTTGAAATTTAGACCTTGATGGTATGTCAAGAATTGGAGCCTTACAGGTCATAAAAGGATTTCCATCACTATCACTTTGCGCTTGTATTGTTTTTGTGACAACATTCTCTTATATTTGATGCATAGGGTATATGGTATAAGGGTTGAAACTTGAAACTTGATTGACTATTTTTACTGTTCTCTAGATCTTTAAAGTTCAAATTTTGAGAGGAAATATTATGATTTATGAACTATTATTGTGTATTTGTTTCAGCTATCTTGCAGAAGCACCGCTTGCATCCAAGGAAAAGGTTCGAGATCTTTTAGGGTATATGCTTTCGATTGAAGGTGCAGATGAACAAAGGTATCTTTAAATAGATAACTATTCGTGGATCTTTTGTTCAATTTGTCTTTTAGGACATCAATAGCTTTTGCTTAGATAAAATATTCACTTCAGGCCCTTCCACTCTGTCTGCTTTCTGCTACCTTCGTTGTGTCAAATTACTATGGAGGTTGAAGGATGCAAAGCTCTGTGTTCGTGTGGAGGACTTAAGGCTGTAAGTTATTCTCTGGTTCCAATATTTTAATTTATTTTTTTGTTTCCTCTTCCATTCTTTTTGGTTGGTTTATGATCTGCATTTTAACTTAAAGTAGTACCTTTAAGAATAAATCAATAAAATGCTAATGGTTACTTGCTCATTGCATAACTCTATTTGTATTCTATTGTAAATATTCTAACATGAATTTTGCATTTATTGCCACAAAATCATTTGATAACATTACTATTAAAAGTTTTTTTGTTTGTCTAAATATAATGGGTCTATTTGCAGGTTTTAGATTGCCTCGGTAAATTAATTAGGTCAAAACACCATATGCTTGAGGATGATGGTTGTGTCTTCTTGGCATGTGATACAATAATGAACCTTCTACTTAAGGTGATTATCTCATTATAATAACCAGCGCCCTGATACTATATTAGCTGTGTAAAATCCTGACACAAGTTGCACCTTTTGGACTGTAGAAAGATGAAGTGCAGTTGATGTTAGATGAATCAGCTTTTGTTGATCTTCTTAAAGCATTGGCTTATTGGTCAGGTACTATATTTGGTAGCAGCCATCGGAATGACTGTTGTTTTCATTTTGCACTATTATATTTGCTTGTTCGTTTTCTTGTTTACATGCATATTTAAAGTGATAAGTGCACTGCTGCAAATGTAAGGAATGACATTATGGTCAAAATCATTAAAAGTGAAGATGAAGATCATTAACAATAATTTAAACCGATTTGTGAGAGGATGTGAAGTTATATCCAAAGATTTAGTAGAAGATACAGTACCCTGAGTTGTTCTATGATTGCAAGTAAAGCCAATCACAATTTTATATGCACTTAGTTTTCATTGATTTGGAGAAGGCGTACGATAGAGTTCCTAGAGAGATTTTGTGGAAAGCCCTATAGAAGAAAGGTGTTAGACCATCCCCAATGGGGGGAGCTTGGCTACATAAGCCTTGGTACCTAACAGGTACCCATTGGGGAGAAAAGGTGACGAATGCTTATAGAGAAGAAGTGCTTCTTTAAGCACCATCTCTCTCCTTGGGTCCCACACCAATTTAATATTGAAATATAATGCTAGAGTTATTGATAGATGATATAAAGTTATTAGTGGGTCCCATTTAAGAAATTTATGAGGTGTTGGGTTGGAGGGATTGAGTGCTTATTAGGTATCAATATTAAAAAATTATAAATGAATGTGTCTGTGTGAGACACACTTAAGCACCAAAAAATGGATGTCTCCATTGTGGATGCTCTAAGGATTGCCTATATTCGAGCTATCAAAGATATGCGTGAGGGGGCTTCAACTAGTGTGAGGACGCAGGATGCGGCCACCGAAGATTTTCCCATAACAATAGGATTTTCCCTTATCTTTTTACTTTAATTTTGGATGCACTTGTTGAACACATTCAATAGCTAGCACCGAGATGTATGCTTTTCGTAAATGACGGTCTTGCTTCGAGAGTCGAGGGAGGAATTGAATGTGAGGTTGGAGACAAACCTTAGAAGCGTATGACTTCCTCATGAGAAGAAGTAAGACAGAGTATATGGAATGTAATTTTAGTAAAATGCGAAGTATTTATACTTTAGAGGCGAAAGTTGGAGATCATATTATACCACAAGTTACACAATTCAAATATCTTGGGTCCATAGTGCAAAACGACGAAGAAATAGAAGCAGATGTAAATCATGGAATTTAGACAGGGTGGTTGAATTGTAAAAGAGCCTCGGGTGTTTTATGTGATACGAACGTACCACTTAAGTTGAAGGGGAAATTTTATTGGACAAAGTGTTGGGCGGTGAAGAACAAACACGAGAATAAAATTAGTTTAGCGGAGCTGAGGATGTTGTGTTGGTTGTGCGGTAAGACTAGATGGGAGATGATTAGAAATAAAAATATTAGCGAGATGGGGTAGCATCTATAGTTGAAAAGATGGTGAAAAATAGGCTTAGGTGGTTTGGGCGTGTAGAAAGAAGACCTGTTGATTCCGTGGTAAGGAAAGTAGATCACTAGAGGCAGAGGAAGACTTAGAAAAACTATAAAAAAACTATAAGAGAAACTATTAGGAAAGAGTTGGACCAAAATATGGTTTATGATAGAATATTATGGCGTAATTTGATCCATGTAGCCGATCCCACTAAGTGGGATAAGGTTTGGTTGTTGTTGTTGTATAGTTTTTCTTTTATGATGTAACCCAGGTGAACTTTTGCGTTCCTCAATGCAATATAAATTGAGTTAATCTTGTTCAATATTTTTATTATTGTTTCCTTTTGGGTGATATGGACTGCAGAATGAGTAATACTTTTGATGTCTAAACTGATATTTATGTCATCAATGAGTGAGAGTGAAGCTAAGTCACAAGAAAAACACACAAAATTGAGTCTTGAAAGGTGAAACCTAGGGCATCATTCAGTCATGCTAAGACACTATAATCAACAATCAAGAGGTTTTGGAAGAGTATTTGGTCTTATCTTATCGTACTTATGTGTTTGGAAGAGCATATGATATGCTCATTAGTTGGTTTCTACTTATTTTCATAAGTTTTCCATGATAGTTTATAGAAACAACTTTTGTAGAATATATGCCGAATTTCTTCACCTTTCCTCTTTGATTGTAGAAATAACTTGATTAAATTTTTTATCCAATCAATCCCTAAAAAGGAAAAACGGGGTGGGTGAACTTGCACACCAATTGAAGAGTAGGGATTTTGGAAATAACAATTACCTTTTCCTGAGATATTAAGTAGCTATGCTTGGTCTTGTTATCATGGGATCCAAGAAAATATTATGATTCTTAAAATCGGAAAGCTCCCAATGTATTGGATTAAATGCTTCAAAACATTTAACCATGAAACTAACTTATCCTTCTCCCATTGATTTTGACTCTGGCAAATACCATCAATGTTTAATCCACAATGTTTATTTGTTTCTATATTGAATTGAAATTATGGAGTAAATCTGTTGTTTTAAATTTGTTACTGAAACATGGTTTGCAGAAAATACTGATGACATGTCTAGTAGGATGATGGCTTCGAGCATTTGCGCACTGATATTTGATTTTACATCGGAAGAGGCTCTTTTAAACTATCCCGATTTCAACCATGGCACTCTTAGCAGTCTTTATCAGCTCATCGCAAGATGTCTGACTTCATCGAAACAGGTAATCAAATTATACTATTGAATAGGTTCAGTTGATTTTGTTGCACAATATTGGTAGGCATCAGCATTAAATTATTTATTTTCGCTTCAGTAGTTTCGCCTCCCTTCTATTCTTCGTAATATTGTTTAGTATCAAAATGACCTTCAGTCATTATCTTATCTCTAGTGTTATCATATGTTCATTCCAACATCATCTTTGATATGTATATTTGTACGTTTAGTCAATATTTAAATAGTGTGAATTTTTACTGCATATAGTACAAAAGTTAGTGTGGTAAACTTTGGTAATATTATCCTTTAATTATGAAAATCCTTCCAAGTCTCTTTCTATTTTTTCATCACATCACATATGAAGTCTGATCTAATGTTTCAACAAACGAACCATGCTAATTGTTGGTGTTTCTATATGAGTTCGAGTAGGACCACTTTAAACATTTTCCTGTAAATGTAGATGCAACCACTTCATTAGATTTTGCATCAAAGTGAAAAAAGAGTTTATTTAACTGATATGTAGAAATATTTTATCTGACTGGTATATAACTATATATAATTCCGAAGTATCACTATTTACACATCAATCAAATTAGTAGAAGTCACAACATAAGACAGTGAAAACGTCTATATTGCATTTTAACAATTATTGAAGAAACCTGATTGCTCATTCCTGGCCTTGAACTTGATTATTTTCAGCTGAATTGTTGTTCCTCTCGTTATATTTGAACTGTCTGGGCATCTCATCTGCTAAATCTCCATTGTTTATAATGTAATAAGCTCAATAAAACATGTTATATGTGAATTTTATGCATTAAACTCCTCACTGAAGTATGTTATAATCTTCACCATTGCTGAATAAATAAATATATTATCAGCGAGTAAAGCACTGCAATATATTATTGACATTGTTTGAAAATTTCAAGTGTTGCCACATTGGTTGAGTCTTTTGACATCATTTCGTTTTCTTATGCATTTTCTACAGTTGGAATGTACATACTCTTCAATTTTAAATGGTCCTTCTGAAAGCTTACTAGATTTTTCCTTTCATCGGAATCGACCCTTTTGACCACTTCTTGAACTCTACTCGGAAATTTTATGTTTCAGTGGTGAATTAGTTATTTGTAATTGATTTTAATTTCATAATTACTCAAACACTTGGTTGTTTTTTATAATCTATTGCAGGATACTAACCCGGATATGGATCTATCTGAGATTATCTCTGCTGGTAAATGTCTATTTATTTTAGCTATTAGAACATCAATTAAAAGCTCTTTGAAGGTTTTTTTTTTTTAAACTCCTAATTGTTGTGCAGGTTTCTCTCGATGGGCTCATCGGTACCCCCACATCAGAGAGGCAATCAAAGTATGATTTCGATTTTCTTAATGTGTAGTAGTTGTACGTGGATGCTTTAACTTTCGATAGCATTAATAATTTTTTTACATGATATTGGTTTGTAAAGAGCTTAATTTAGTTTGTTAGTGTAAATATCTTTTAGTCACACAAATGAAAAAATAGATAATGATGGTTTTACTAAAAAGTTTTTCTATTATATGCAAATTTACACATGTTAAGAAGTTCAAAAGAGTCTTTTCAAGTGTTATATAACTTTTTAATAAATAATTGTTGATTTTCAATAAAAAGTTTTTTTATTTTAGTTTCTTTAACATGTGCAATATTGCACATGTTAGACAAACCATTTACTAAATACTACTCTTGTTTATATTTTATTTTTTTCATATTTTATAAATTCATTTTAAGTGATCATTTATTGCTTTCGTGCCAATTAATATTTGGAAAGTTCTCTTTCCATCAATATACTCTGCAACATATGCCAGTCACTTATGCCAAATTTCTGCGCATTAAACATGTGCCATAGTCCCTTTGCAACTTGTGCACTATATTTAAATTAGTGTTATTTATTAAAATGTCCTTATTAATTGTAGTTAGTGGAGTAGTTAAGTTAGATGAAATTTAATAAATAATGGTATAAAAGTGAAAAAAATAATAAATGCTGCATTAGTATTCTAAAGTGACAAGTAGTTTGAGACAAAAAAAAATGTTAAAGAGACAATTATTTTGAGACGGATGAAGTATTAGTAGTATGAATATTTTGTATAGATGTGCAAACAACAAATTCTTTGACACACTCTTTTTAACGCATTCTCTCTAATTGATAGAAATACAAATAGGTTTCACTAAATCATATAAAATCCACATAAATTTAGTGGAATCGATTTATAATTCAATAAATCAGAGTGTGTTGTTAGTAATAATTCATACTGGTACTTATATAGAGTAAATGGTGTTTTCTTTTAGCTTGTAATTTGGCAGACTTGTGGCATATCTTGTGCCTTTATCTTCCTATTTAATGAAATCTTTTCTTTGCTTATTGAGAAAAAAAGACTAGTGGTATGAATACCAAACGGTATGGAACACAATCAATTCTGGTTAATTAGACGTAAAAAAAGTAGGTAAAAACAACTTTAACCCAAAAGTTTAGTTCAATTTTTTCACTAAATTTCAATTCTTTGAATTTTCCAATAAATTTGTTCTGTATAACTTGAGATGTGACAATCGTCTTTTTTTTTTTTTTTTTTTGAGGAAGGTAATGGTATAATTGACATGTAATGTAATATTTGCAAAACAATGTTTCCCACTAAACATGCCTGCTTATATATTCATATTTTAATTATTTGTTATTTAACGACGGTTGAGTGTATTGTTGTATTGTATTGTCAATCTAGTCGGTATCATGTCTCCTATAATAATATTTTTCGCTCCAATTAATTTATTAAAAAAATGTGGTTATAATTGGTTATAATTGTAAGTCTGGACTTCTGGTGTGGCGAATATATGGAGATGTTCACTTCTGATTAGGTATATTTTTCTATATAATTTCACCAAAACTTGTGCTTACAATTGTTGATTTCTTTCAAAAAAAAATTGTTGATTGATATTGTTTTTAAGAAATAGAGTTTGATAAAAAAAAAAAGGTGGATTCCAACTCCAATTTAAAATGTCATATTTTCACTTCACCCAAAACATGATTTTTCATAAATCGTATGTTTCACTAATTCAATTATTAAATTAAAAGTTATTATTGAATATATTAGTTCAACAAGTAATCATAATAGATACTTAATCAAATGACTTAAACTAAATGTCAAGCATTTTTTAAATACAAGTTAATGTCGAGGACAATATGTACACAAATAGTTAATTGATTTTAATGTTGTGTACATAGTTACTTAAATTAAAAATGATGAAGTTCAATAGTTATATTGATGCAATTCAACTTCGAGATTAATCTCTATATTGAGTTGTTAATCTAATTACATCCTTAAATTTGAGTATTTATGAGCGAGTTATGTAAATATTCTTCCTTTTTTTTTTGAGGAGAAAGATTCTTCGTATTTTAAAACATGATTTAATGAAATAGAAACAAGAGCTCTTGTAATTTCATGACTTGTGCAAACTATCATTTGAAAAAACTACAATGTGATGTTAATCCTTTATCCTTGTCAGGAGCTTTGAATTAAACGCCAAATTTTCATTCAAGAAATACCAAGCACGTAAAAACGTAATTAAGTTGGCATATAATATGAGAGTTTAAACCCAAAACTAATAAAGGAGTTGTGTATCAGACATGTATCGATCACATAATAAAAAGTAGTACTACTATAAACCTCTAAACCTAATATTTGCATCCTCCTAATTAAGAGCTTTTGTCAGATAAGGATCCCATCCAAGCAGGAGGCAACATGCCTGTTTGTTCATGGACAGTCTTAAACAGAGGTGGCAACATCTTGTAGACACCAGCAACTTCTTTCATACCCATGGCACCATCAGTTTTTTCATTACCACTATCACCACCATTAGTCCAAATACTAATCTTAGGCTCAAGTCCGTGTACCGCCTCGGCATTAATCTTAGCAATCTCTTGAAACATGCCACCATTTATCATCAAGTAATCCCTTACTGCTGTGTAGTTGTTTCCAAGTGCATTGAGAAGTGTACTTACATATGCTCCTTGAGCATTCCCAAGTGTCACAATCCCCTCTGCCTCTTTTTTTTTTTTTTTTTGCATATAGCTCTGCTTCAGCTGCTTGTTTGCGAGCATAAAATGTTGCATCTGCCGATGCTTTCTGTGCTTCTGCCTCTGCCTTCTTCTCATACAGAATTGCTTCTGCCTCGTCCTGTTTCTTGTACAGCTCCCAGTTTGCTTCTTGTACCTACACCATCCAAAATTTTAATCACCAAAAAAGTGATCCTGTATAGTTATATAATAGCCAACACTTAAAAGTAAATATTGAAATTCATTCATCCAATATAGAACCCAATTGTTAAGTGTTAATCAACTGTTTCATGTTAAACAAGCTGAAAAGTGAAATGGTTAGTAGTTATATTTCCATATTCTTCAATTCAAATTACATACCACAAGTTAATTACCACATGATTAATTTAATAACATGATACAGTAAGTGATAAATGTTCAACAACTCTTCCATCATAAAATTATATTTCACTTACTATACTTAATTGTATAATAATTCATAGGTAATACTCCCTCCGTTCCTTTTTTAAGTGTTTCTTTTGTAGAAAAGTTTTGTTTCTATTTAACTGTCACTTTCAAAGTTCAAATAATAAACGTTGTTTTACAAATATTACCCTTAATTATTTATTACAGAGAGAAAAATATATGAAACAAGATATTTGTCATACCCCAATTTTTGACCTAAAATTTATTTTTTTACTCGTCTTTTTAGTTCGGAATTTTTCGTCGTCTCAGACGAAATTTCGACAGTGAGGTATTTTAAAATACCTCATTTTTTTTTAATTTCGTCCGGGTCCATCTTTCTGTTTTTTATTATTATTTCTATCTTTATTTTTATTCTTTTAAATATTTTTATCGTTATTTTATTTAGCACTTTTATTATTTATTTTTCTTCCTTTTATTTGCTTACCTTTTTAAACAGCTGACCTTTTTTTTGAGGAGACTTTGTTAATATTTATTTTGTTTTAATTTGTCACTAATTTGTCACTTATTGAGTATTATTGTCATTTAATTTGTCAATTTGACCTTTATTGAGCATTAGTGTTGGCAATTAGTATTTTAACAGAGTACCAGCACAGCAAAAAAGGGGGATTCAATCAGTAACACACACAGGAAAAACACAAAGAAAAACCTCATCACTAACCACAAAAATCAGAATCATCCCCAAAACTCAAAAAAATTGCAATCAAACCACCTCACAACCGCACCTTTCTCTAACCATATCACAATCAGCCGCACACTCATACCACCCACAACACAACCGTACGGCTACACAACATCCACCCCCAACAACCCAAATTCGGCCACCATACCAAATAACCAAACAACACGCCCTCTCCTCCCTCCACCACAACTATAACCACACGCCCTCTCCTCCCTCCACCACAACTCAGCCACGCATTTCCTCCAAACCACAACAGTCTCACCGCGGCCACCAGCCGTACAAACACCACAACCAAAACCGTAACCACGCCCTCAAACACGTCTCAAAACCCAAACAAACCTCACCCACTCAAGCCTCAAAAACGCAAACAGCCCCATAGCCACGAAAAGAGGTAGTTTTTTTTGGTTTCTTTTCAAAATTTGATTTTTTAGATCCACTCTATTTAAAAAAGATTTGGAAAAAGTTAGTTTGATTTTTGAGAAGAGGAGAGAGAGAGGTTTCGAAAAAATATTTTTTTTTAAAAAAGGAGAACTTTTTTTCTCCGGCGCGGTGGCGCCGCCCCCCTGGGCCGGCCAACCTCCGCGCCGGATAGTTTTCCGGCGGCCCTTTCTTGAGAGAAGTCTGAAGAAGTTTGAGAGAGAGGAAGAAGAGAGAGAGAAGAAAGAGGTGGAAATGAGAAAAAAATCAGAAAAACACTTATATAATGCCAAGCCCAAACCAGCCTGATCTGCGGCCCATCCTTCCCCATTTCTGTTTCTCTACTCAGCTTGCCGGGCGCACCCCCCTTTGTGCTCCCTGCACCCCCCTTTCCTTCTCTATCTTACTCCTTTTATTCTTTTTTTTTATTTCTTTTCTTGCATTTATTTTTTTAGTTTTTATTTATTGTCATGCATTTTATTGCCTTTAATTTTTAACACATCATGCATTTTTATTTTTATTTTTATTATTTTCCTTTTATTTCATGCATTTTTTCATGTTTATTTTTATTCTTAGCATTTTACTCATTTTTTTAGTGCATTTGCAATTTTATTTTTATTTATTATTTTGCNCATCTCTTAGAATGTATTTAGGAGCAATGTAAATATAAATGAGAATTTGCACTGACACTCACTTTATTTATTCCGCTTTGTCTTTTATTTCTTTTTCTTATTTATTTTGCTTTACGGAAAAATCCAAAAAAATATTAGGTTAGTTTAATTTCAAAAGGGGTTCGTGGTGATCCAACGTCACCACGGAATTTCCTCGCGTTTAGCTTTTAGTTTTTTTAGTCTTAGTTTATTAAAAACAAAAAACAAAAACATGCAAATAATCAAAAACTCAAAAAAAATCTTTTCCTAAACAAACCTTGATTTTCAATCAAGTGTCCTTTTTTCTCTTTTATTTTCTTAAATAACCATTAATCCATTTTAATAACACTTTAATCATTTTCAAAAATAAAAAAACATCAACCAATCTCATTTTTGCCACTTGCTTTTATTTTATCTTTAAAACTTTTTTTTAAAACCAATAAAAACACAAAACAAATCAACCGTCTTTTTTACCCCGAACTACGAGGTTTTGATCCCTCACGGGTACGTAGGCAGAGGACCTTGTCCTTCCAAATCATAAAAAATACAAAAAAAACATTTTTTATTTTTTCTCACTATTCTAATTCATTCTTTTCTTTCTAAAAAAATAAGCAAGTTATAGCCAAAATAAATGAATAAAATCAAGAGGTTCTCGTAGAGTACTACGAACGTTTAGGGTGCTAACACCTTCCCTAAACGTAAATAACCCCCGAACCCTTAATCTTTAAAATTGTGGTAATTTAGAACTTTTTTCCACTTTTCATTTAAAAAATTAAAAGTTCAGTCGTGAAATAAAATTAGTGAGTCAACGCTAATCAATAGCTTGATCTCTGAAAATCACCGCGACAGAAATGACGACTTCACTGGGGACGATTCCCTAAGAGGGATGAGCCTAACTTGAATTTATTTAATTATCTTGTGCTATAACTTGCTTAAATAAAAATAAGAATGTAAATATGTGTCTATGTGTTTTTTTTCCCTTTTGCGTGAGTGGTGAGATAAGTCCTACACCCGGACTTGAGGGAAAACATAAGATAGGATGGTGGTATAATCAAAGTGCCATACCAGGAGTAGTCTTGGGTTTTGGTACATGTGATACAACCCCACTCAATGGAGGTCTCTTAAAGGTAATACAATGTCGACATGAGTAGTCGTGTTTGACATTGTTATTTTTAAGTGACCTATGAAGTTGAGGACCTTTAGTTACCTTTAAACCCATCTTGGCCTTTTAGGACGTAGTGCGGTGGCTAATCAAGAGTAGTCTTGAATTGGTTGATACGCGATACTACACTCAAACGAGACTTTCCTACGAACGTTGTTGGACCGGGAGTAGTCCTGTAATCCGGCAATATTCGGAAGTGGTCAATGACTTTGGGAACTTGGTAGAACCCGTAATACAGGTACATGTGAAACCATAGTCCTTACCAAATGGCGTGTTTACCCTTGACTCCAACATCATTGGACTTAACCTCACCATGTTTTCTCCGTTTCTTTAACATAATCATGCATACATGCATCCATGCATAAACTCTTTTCTTTTTTCATCCAAATTATCGAAAGACTTAAACAGGTTTTTTAAACATCATAGAGGAGCACTAGGAAGTACACCTTCAAGAGCCCTAATTTGTTGAATTTAAGGAAGCTAGGAGTCTTTAGATTTCTTTTAAAAATCTAGCTTCCACTAAAGGACTTTTGAATTGGTCCCTTTGTAATGTCTTAATGCTTAAACGAAATGTTCAAACCATGATGTTTACAATTACTTCAACAAAGTCCTTCGATAACAAATCTTTCTTCTTTTTGCATAAGCATAATCATGCATCATATCGCATTCATAGTTTCTCAAGCCGAGTCTCACGTCTTGTTTTTTCCAAAGGTCTATCTGCTTAGTCCAAGAAAGTGGCCCGACGTCCTCGGTAGAAATCGACTTACACATACAACACTAGGGCATATCAGAGAAAAAGAATGGAACATTTGGAACAAGAAAATCAGGTACTCCGGGAGGAAATGACATCCATGCGGACCAAGATCGAAGAATTGACAGAGTTGGTAAAGCTGCTGGCAGCCGCACAAGTTCATCCACCGTCTCCTTCCCCTAGCTCTCTAGCTCAGTTGACAACTACCATTACTCCGGTTCCGACAGCGCACACCAGTGCCCCACAATACACTATGCCCGACGGATATCCCTGGGGCATGCCTCTTAGCTCCGGTGAAGGATTCATCCATATTCCTGCTGCAACACCTGCTCCTCAACCCGGTGTTACTTTTCCTCAGGCTACTGTGGCTTTTTCAGCTCCAGTGATTCATACCACCCAGTACGACAATGAACCTATCTTTCACACAGAAAGTGTAGGGGCTCAAGATCGGATGGATGACTTCCAAGAAAAGTTTGACGAGATGCAACGGGAAATCAAGGCCTTCCGCGGGAAGGATCTATTTGGGAAAAATGCCCACAACCTTTGTTTAGTGCCGAATGTCAAGATCCCGCCCAAGTTTAAGGTCCCTGAATTTGAGAAGTACAAGGGGAACACTTGTCCTCAAAGCCACCTGATAATGTATGCTAGGAAGATGTCCACCCAGACAGATAATCATCAACTACTCATCCATTACTTCCAGGACAGTCTGACTGGCGCCGCTTTAAAATGGTACATGAGTTTGGACAGCACTAGGATCCAAACTTTCAATGACTTGGGAGAAGCCTTTGTTCGCCAATACAAGTACAACCTGGACATGGCCCCAGACAGAGACCAACTCCGGGCCATGGCT
The DNA here is from genome assembly GCA_018208015.1 of Medicago ruthenica. Lineage (NCBI taxonomy): Eukaryota > Viridiplantae > Streptophyta > Magnoliopsida > Fabales > Fabaceae > Medicago > Medicago ruthenica. Next base: position 95,127,794 of record CM031373.1, on the reverse strand, counting down.
CAAAAGGATAAGGAGACTTTCAAAGAGTATGCCCAAAGATGGAGGGAGATTGCTGCTCAGATTAACCCACCACTAGAGGAGAAAGAAATGACCAAGATTTTCCTAAATACTCTTGGTTCATTCTATTACGAGCGGATGATTGCAAGTGCGCCTAGTGATTTCACTGAAATGGTTAATATGGGAATGCGTCTAGAGGAAGGAGTCCGAGAGGGACGTTTAGTTATGGAAAGTGCTTTTGCCGCCAGCAGTACGAAGAAGTTTGGGAATGGCTTCTCAAGAGAGAAAGAGCAACGGGTAAGTATGGTGGCTCATGGACAGCCTCAGCAACAGTATCAACAGCAGCCTCGACAACAGGCTCCCCAGCGGACTCCCCAACAGTTCACCCAACAGAATCAGGTCCAGTTGATATCGCAGTTTTATCCAATTCCCATGACGTATGCAGAGTTGCTTCCCGCTTTGCTTGATAAAAAGTTAGTTCAGACTAAGGCGCCCCCTCGGGTACCTGAAAGGTTGCCACGTGGGTATAGACCTAATCTCTCTTGTGCTTTCAATCAAGGGGCACCCGGTCATGACATTGAGCATTGTCACCCCTTGAAAGCTGAAGTCCAAAAGTTGATCCAGGCTGGTATCCTGTCCTTCAAAGATTTGAACCCCAATGTGCAAGCTAATCCACTACCGGATCATGGGACTACATCTATTAATATGGTGCAAGTTTGTTCAGAGGCTTACCCAGTTGAAAACAACCTGGAGGAGGTGGCAGCTAGTTTTGCGACACATGGTAGAGTTTGCCGCAATTGGGTCGCTGTTGACGTCCCTTCCGCTATTCATTGTTCCAAATAACATTTTGTTGTTTTTGCTTTTCGTTTTAAAAAAAAATATATATATAAATCCTTTCGTTCCGCCCGATACGAAAGTGAATTTTTGTAGGGCTTTTTGCTTCATGTATTTCCATCATCAAATAAAGAAGTCATTTTGTCCCCGACTATGTCTTTTTTATTCTTTGCTCTTTTCTGGAAAATGGTAACACAAAAAACCCAAAATATTTTATTTTTATTTTCTGTTTTCAATCAATTTCAAAAAGTTTGCATTGTTCACTCATATTCTAAAATCAATCATCAATCATATAAAAAGCTGAACACCAATAAACCCGTTGAACACTTTAACCCTATGCTCTCTCCCGACTTTGAGTTCCCTGTCTACGAAGCTGAAGAGGATGAGGATGAAGGGATTCTCGAAAAGATCTCTCTGCTACTAGAATATGAAAAAGAACATCATTGAGTCTCATGAAGAAGCACTGGAAGCACTAAACTTGGGTTTCGAGGAACTGCTGCTACGGTATTCCTGATAAAGTCCCAGATGAGTGGTGCCATCGAGGCTGCAAAAAATCAAACAAAAAAAAACATCAAAAAAAGAATAAAATAAAAAAAAAACAAAAAGGAAAATACATCAAGAAGATGGTGCAGAAGATGGTAACCACCTACAAGGACGTGCATGAGATGTTACAGAACGTTTTTACACGGATATCGTAGTTCAGTGCGTACCTCAACAGGGGAAACCCCTTTTCTCTTTGGTATACGGTATGAAAATTCTAATGGAGGTCCAGTTGTCAGAGGCTGAATGATGTCAAAACAAATATGATCAGTTCAAACTTGATTGAAGAGAAACGCATGAATGCTTTGTGTCACGGGCAGTCCACGTGTGCTCCAAGAAGGAGGTTTTGTGCTCAAGAAGATCCAATCTTTTCAACCCGATTCCAGGGGCATATGGACGCCTAATTATGAAGGCCCACATGTCGTCAAGAGGGCTTTCTCCGGTGGCGCTTTGACTCTTACGACTATGGATGGTGACGAGCTTCCCCGTCCTGTGAATGCCGATGCAGTCAAGAAATGCTTTGTCTAAAAACAAAAGAACAGCTCGGTAAGTCGAAAACCCAAAAGGGCGGCTTAGGCAAAAATGAGCGTCTCGGTGGATCAAAAACCCGAAAGGGCGGTCCAGGCAAAAATTAGAGACATGAAACAGAGAATAATCATCCTGATAGGTCGAAAACCCGAAAGGGCGATCTATGCAAAAGTTAAGGATCCAAAGACAAAGTAACTGCATTGGTCTGATCTCTACTCACTTGGGGCACATTAGCGGTCAAAAAGACTCTGAATCGGAAGCATCTAAATGGCGGAATTCAAAGTTGTTAGGGAGAATAACGGTTATTATGTTCAATGTACCTTCCTCTTATATTTACCATTTTCCAAACTTTTGAGAGATCCGTGGAGCAACGCCATTGGCGGGCCACCACTCTGTTAAAATGAATTTGAGCCTGTGCCTTTTATTTGGAATTCCCATTTATTCGGTTTATAAAATTTCTTCTATTTTTGATGATAGTACTTGAAGCAAAACTTTTTTCAGAATCATAAATCTTTTTTATATATTTCTTGGAAAGCATAAACAACAAACACATTCTCTCTGAACTCATGAATAAGTGAAGTGTGCGTCGACATCTGTCCTGAGAACGGATAAACTTTGCAGGTTAAACATGGTCAATTGCTTGAAAAAAAAAGAAAGAAGAAAAAGAAAAAGCTCGGTAAGTCGAAAACCCGAAAGGGCGGCTTAGGCAAAAATGAGCGTCCCGGTGGATCGAAAACCTGAAAGGGCGGTCCAGGCAAAAATTAGGGGCATACAAAAAAGAATATATTCCCGGTGGACTGAAAACCCGAAAGGGCGGTCCAGGCAAAAGTTAGGGATTCAAAAAGAAGAAAAGCATGACCACAGAAGCATCAGTTCTTCTGCTAGTTTTTTTATTAGCATGATCTCTCCAGTTATTCCCCATCAGTTGTTGCGGCTTTACCCCGTCAATGTTTTGATATGTCCCCAATGGCATCATTCCCAATGAAGTTTGCAGAGTGTTTGTACTGCGTCGTCGGTCCACTTTCCATCTTACCTGTCCAGTCTTGTCTCATCAAGTCCATCAGTTATACTATCCCACAAGTCAATCCTCCATACAGTCATACAAGTCGTATTGTCTTACATACATTCATACATTCATATACACATTCATGCATACACAACATGCACATAACATCATTCAATATATGGTCGCATTAACCACCCTGAGTCTTGCTTGTCGTGTCAATCAATTATGAACAATTTGTGACTCTTTTTCCCCAAGTGTCATCCCCAGTGTGTCTGGTCCAGAGATGTCACCCTCTTTATGCCAAGTGGCAGTTCTTTAACGAACAGCTTGTGCGTACCCTTTTGCTTTCGTTTTGTCGTCAATGGCAGTTCGGCAACAACCCGGACAGTTGGCATTTACCTTTATTCCTTGTCGTCAGTGGCAGTTCGACAACATCCCGAACAGCTGACATTTACATTTTACCTTCTTTAAGCTACCCTCACAATGGTAGTAGGTAAAATTTTTTGTCTGCCTTTTTTAAGCTATTCGCACACCGATAGTAGGCAAGGTCTTCTCCTTTTATATTACCTTTTTTAAGCTATCAATACACGATAGTAGGTAATACATGTCATTTGTCTTCTTTAAGCTATCATCTTTGTTGATAGTAGACAATGTCTCCTTTTATATTACCTTTTTTAAGCTATCAATACACGATAGTAGGTAATACATGTCATCTGTCTTCTTTAAGCTATCCATACAACGATAGTAGACGATGTCTCTTTTTATATTACCTTTTTTAAGCTATCAATACACGATAGTAGGTAATACATGTCATCTGTCTTCTTTAAGCTATCCATACAACGATAGTAGACGGTGTCTCTTTTTATATTACCTTTTTTAAGCTATCAATACACGATAGTAGGTAATACATGTCATCTGTCTTCTTTAAGCTATCCATACAACGATAGTAGACGGTGTCTCTTTTTATATTACCTTTTTTAAGCTATCAGTACACGATAGTAGGTAATACATGTCATCTGTCTTCTTTAAGCTATCATCTTTGTTGATAGTAGACAATGTCTCCTTTTATATTACCCTTTTTAAGCTATCATTTACACGATAGTAGGTAACATCAGTCTTTGTCTGTGTTGGGCTATCGTTCTGAATTAGTGCGATAGTAGACAACTCCTTCCCCAGTGAAATCATGTTATTCCCCAGTGGAGTCGGATCCCTTTTCTTTAACGAACTCGGGTATCCTTTCGTTTTTGTTTTATCCCCAGTCAGGTCATCTTCGCCGTCTTGCATTCACATTTGCATCACCAGCATTTCATATTTTTTGTTAGGTCCAAAATTGGCGTACTCTGTATTTAAGTCCCTTCGACCCGTCGAATCCAAGATTTTATCTTCAAATCTCCGGACGAAGAGACTTAAATAGGGGCATCTGTCATACCCCAATTTTTGACCTAAAATTTATTTTTTTACTCGTCTTTTTAGTTCGGAATTTTTCGTCGTCTCAGACGAAATTTCGACAGTGAGGTATTTTAAAATACCTCATTTTTTTTTTAATTTCGTCCGGGTCCATCTTTCTGTTTTTTATTATTATTTCTATCTTTATTTTTATTCTTTTAAATATTTTTATCTTTATTTTATTTAGCACTTTTATTATTTATTTTTCTTCCTTTTATTTGCTTACCTTTTTAAACAGCTGACCTTTTTTTTGAGGAGACTTTGTTAATATTTATTTTGTTTTAATTTGTCACTAATTTGTCACTTATTGAGTATTATTGTCATTTAATTTGTCAATTTGACCTTTATTGAGCATTAGTGTTGGCAATTAGTATTTTAACAGAGTACCAGCACAGCAAAAAAGGGGGATTCAATCAGTAACACGCACAGGAAAAAACACAAAGAAAAACCTCATCACTAACCACAAAAATCAGAATCATCCCCAAAACTCAAAAAATTGCAATCAAACCACCTCACAACCGCACCTTTCTCTAACCATATCACAATCAGCCGCACACTCATACCACCCACAACACAACCGTACGGCTACACAACATCCACCCCCAACAACCCAAATTCGGCCACCATACCAAATAACCAAACAACACGCCCTCTCCTCCCTCCACCACAACTATAACCACACGCCCTCTCCTCCCTCCACCACAACTCAGCCACGCATTTCCTCCAAACCACAACAGTCTCACCGCGGCCACCAGCCGTACAAACACCACAACCAAAACCGTAACCACGCCCTCAAACACGTCTCAAAACCCAAACAAACCTCACCCACTCAAGCCTCAAAAACGCAAACAGCCCCATAGCCACGAAAAGAGGTAGTTTTTTTTTGTTTCTTTTCAAAATTTGATTTTTTAGATCCACTCTATTTAAAAAAGATTTGGAAAAAGTTAGTTTGATTTTTGAGAAGAGGAGAGGGAGAGGTTTCGAAAAAAATTTTTTTTTTTTAAAAAGGGAGAACTTTTTTTCTCCGGCGCGGTGGCGCCGCCCCCTGGGCCGGCCAGCCTCCGTGCCGGATAGTTTTCCGGCGGCCCTTTCTTGAGAGAAGTCTGAAGAAGTTTGAGAGAGAGGAAGAAGAGAGAGAGAAGAAAGAGGTGGAAATGAGAAAAAAATCAGAAAAACACTTATATAATGCCAAGCCCAAACCAGCCTGATCTGCGGCCCATCCTTCCCCATTTCTGTTTCTCTACTCAGCTTGCTGGGCGCACCCCCCCTTTGTGCTCCCTGCACCCCCCTTTCCTTCTCTATCTTTCTCCTTTTATTCTTTTTTTTTTTATTTCTTTTCTTGCATTTATTTTTTTAGTTTTTATTTATTGTCATGCATTTTATTGCCTTTAATTTTTAACACATCATGCATTTTTATTTTTATTTTTATTATTTTCCTTTTATTTCATGCATTTTTTCATGTTTATTTTTATTCTTAGCATATTTACTCATTTTTTTAGTGCATTTGCAATTTTTATTTTTATTTATTTTTTTGCCATCTCTTAGAATGTATTTAGGAGCAATGTAAATATAAATGAGAATTTGCACTGACACTCACTTTATTTATTCCGCTTTATGTCTTTTATTTCTTTTTCTTATTTATTTTGCTTTACGGAAAAATCCAAAAAAATATTAGGTTAGTTTAATTTCAAAAGGGGTTCGTGGTGATCCAACGTCACCACGGAATTTCCTCGCGTTTAGCTTTTAGTTTTTTTAGTCTTAGTTTATTAAAAACAAAAAAACAAAAACATGCAAATAATCAAAAACTCAAAAAAAATCTTTTCCTAAACAAACCTTGATTTTCAATCAAGTGTCCTTTTTTCTCTTTTATTTTCTTAAATAACAATTAATCCATTTTAATAACACTTTAATCATTTTCAAAAATAAAAAAACATCAACCAATCTCATTTTTGCCACTTGCTTTTATTTTATCTTTAAAACTTTTTTTAAAACCAATAAAAAACACAAAACAAATCAACCGTCTTTTTTACCCCGAACTACGAGGTTTTGATCCCTCACGGGTACGTAGGCAGAGGACCTTGTCCTTACAAATCATAAAAAATACAAAAAAAACATTTTTTATTTTTTCTCACTATTCTAATTCATTCTTTTCTTTCTAAAAAAAATAAGCAAGTTATAGCCAAAATAAATGAATAAAATCAAGAGGTTCTCGTAGAGTACTACGAACGTTTAGGGTGCTAACACCTTCCCTAAACGTAAATAACCCCCGAACCCTTAATCTTTAAAATTGTGGTAATTTAGAACTTTTTTCCACTTTTCATTTAAAAAATTAAAAGTTCAGTCGTGAAATAAAATTAGTGAGTCAACGCTAATCAATAGCTTGATCTCCGAAAATCACCGCGACAATATTAAATGAATGAGGGTATTATTAGAAATGGATAAATTATTGTATCAAAAGTAGTAACATTTATCGATTGTATTAATTTGTGTAAAATGTCAAAAAAATGATTGTATCAAAAGTAGTTCATTAACATGATTGGAGTGTCTATCATGCGGTGAAATAAGTTTACGGTGAAATAAGTTTGGCGTATTTGAGAAGGCTTTCCTGATCGTCAACACGAGGACCAATTGCGAAAACGGCAGGGAAAACAAAAGGAAGTTTCTCGGCACTCATAGCTTGAACTTTGAAGGTGTAGTTTACCGGTGAGAGGTCCAAGACCGAGCAGGATTGACCAGGAATAATCCATGCTTTCTTTTTTAGTTTTATGTCTTTGATGAAATACTTGTTATCACAAGGTATTCTGATGCTTTTACTACCCGGTATATTCTCATTCTTGATGATTTTGAGAAGAGACGCACTGATTTTGGTTACAGAAAATTGAAATAGCACGATAGAGAAACGACTGTGAAAATCGCTCAGATTAAGTAATTGTGTTCTTCTAATAGTAACTATTCATATATATGAGAACAACAAATAAAGTTGATGACAATTAAACTTGCTCATCAAGTTATTCATAAATGGTTTCTGGTGATAATAAACCCTAAATAAGGATTCGAAACAATTCGCTTATTTCTATCATGCATGTGCAAATATTAATACATGTGGTCCTTTTATACTCTCTATACTATAATAAGGGAAGTAGATTGCGTTAAAAATACCACGCATCGTCTATTAATGTACCATATGACGCATTCAAAAGTAAGAAAAAAAGTGGTCCTTCTGCGTGAAAGTGTTTTGAGAAAGTCTTGTTTGAGAAAGTCTTTGTTCTATTTAGAAACAGTTTTAAAGACTGCACATTAGCATGTTACCCCGTTTACGAAATTACCCGTAAACTATATAACATCTTCCCATTTCTTCTAGGTCATATACTGCCCATGTCACTGAATTTCGAGGCAACTACCTAGCACTGCCACCTTATTTCATCTCCAATTGATATGTTGTGTTGTGTAACAAGGTTACTAACATTCATATTGAAGCATGAATTGTGCATAATTATGCTGAGAATATATGTGTACTAGAGTAGACTAAGGGTTTATGTCTTGAAATTTTAAGTCATTTGCCATCATTGTTGTAGGAATTAGAAAACACAAGAAAGGGTGTTGGGTAAATTTAATGTGTACTTTTAAAATGAAAAAGTTGTCAAAGATAAAAGTAAGATGAAGATAAAAAACAGGCTTAGGCTACGGTAGGAGATCTGTATAGGTCTCTTACCGTGAGAGACTTGTTTTTTTTTCTTTTCCAAAACGCACGGTCTAGTACAAAAAAATGCACGGTCTAGTACAAAAACGCACGGTCTAGGGCAACAAACGCACGAACCGTGCGAAATTTACTGACAGAAAAAATGGACGGTCTGATGTCAGACTTACAAAAAATGGAGGTCTGATGTCAGACTTACAAAAAATGCACGTTCTAGTACAAAAACGCACGGTCTAGGGCAACAAACGCACGAACAGTGCGAAATTTACTGACAGAAAAATGCACGGTCTGATGTCAGACCGTGCACTTTTCAGTTTTTTAGCTGAAAAAATGTACGGTCTGATGTCAGACCGTGCACTTTTCACTTTTCAGTTTTTTAGCTGTAAAAAAAAATTCAGTAGTCTCTTACGGTAGGAGACCTAATGCAGTCTCCCACCCTAAACGGCACCTAAAAAACATATACTATCTCATATACGTTGTCTATATTTTAATGTTTATATAATACAACTCTTCCAAACATTCAATCAAAAAAAGAAAAAACTCTTCCAAACATGATAATGATCATAGAAATAGCCGCTCTTGTTTTTCATGAAATGAGTATGCATACCGCCAAATTAAAGAGCCACAATGTGATGTAGCTTTGTTTTAGTTTCAAAAAATTCCATTCATAAAATACCAAGCATGTAAAAGTGTAAATTAAATAAGCATATAATATAAGACTTTTAACCTGAAAGACTAGTGAATCACACACATATATCCACAATAAAAGGTACTACTATAAACATAATAGTTGCATCATCCTAATTAAGGGCTTTTGTCAGATAAGGATCCCATCCAAGCAGGAGGCAACATGCCTGTTTGCTCATGGACAGTCTTAAAAAGAGGTGGCAACATCTTGTAGACACCAGCAACTTCTTTCATACCCATGGCACCATCAGTTTTTTCACTACCACTATCACCACCATTAGTCCAAATACTAATCTTAGGCTCAAGTCCGCGTACCGCCTCGGCATTAATCTTAGCAATCTCTTGAAACATGCCACCATTTATCATCAAGTAATCCCTTACTGCTGTGTAGTTGTTTCCAAGTGCATTGAGAAGTGCACTTAGATACACCCCTTGAGCATTCCCAAGTGTCACAATTCCCTCTGCCTCCTTTTTCTTTGCATATAGCTCTGCTTCAGCTGCTTGGGTGCGAGCATAAAATGTTGCATCTGCTAATGCTTTTTGTGCTTCTGCCTCTGCCTTCTTCTCATACAAAATCGCTTCTGCCTCCTTTTGTTTCTTGTACAGCTCCCAGTTTGCTTCTTGTACCTATACCATCCAGAATTTCAATCACCAAAAAAGTGATCCAGTATAGTTATATTATAGCCAACTAATTGGAAAGGCCAAGTTAATCGATATGCACAACCGCTCATATATATATAATTTATTTACTAGGTCTAATAGGTATTAACTATTAATTTAGGCAGCATCAGTTAAGATTTTTCCACTTCTAGTTGTATAATGCATATTATTCTATCGAGTGGTGGGGGAGAAAACTTTTGGGAAACAATCAAAACCCAACTGTGATATCCTTATATATGTTTATTGATTGATACTAATCACCAAGGTTGTAAAATAGTGTTGAATTCTCTATAAAGCTTTTACGGTGACAAAAACAAGAGAACAAATCAAATTGTCCAATTATTTAAAAAATGCAACTTGACTACTCCATATAACAGAATCATCAGAATCAATAATCAATTGAATAAAGTATGAAGTATTTTAAAAAAATATAGTATACAAAACTCCACATGAATAGATATGAATCTCATCACATATATGTCAACAACTTTAATCACAGTGATTTAATTTCTAATGAAAATATACCAAACTATTGATCTTGTTGCTAGCTAGTAAAAAAAAATTGTATTCAAAAATTCATTTTTTTTGTAAAAAAAAAGAAATGCATAATAATAAAGAAATGAAGAATTGCATAATAATAAATAAATGAAGAAATTATATGTATTTTTGCATGTACTAAACTAACCTTAGTTTCGTATTGAACGCTAGCTTTGCTAAGGAACTCAGCTTTAAGCTTCTCAGTAGTAGTCAAAGCATTCATCCTCTCAACTTCACCTTGTAACTCAGCATCCCTTAGAGCCACGGCTTTAGCAGCCTCAACTTCGGCCACCTGAGCCGCCTTAGTCCAAGCGGCTTTCTTCTTGGCCAATTCAGAATTAGCCTCAGCCACCTCAGCCTCTCTCTGATTCTCAAAAACCTTCACTGCAGTCCTCACTTGAATTCCCTCCTTGTCACCCTCTCCAGCCCTCTGCATTGCAATAACCTTAGTCTCTGCATCAATTTTTGCTGCATTTTGCAGTGTCTGTCCTTCCCTTAATTTGGAACCAATCTCACCTTTCATCTTAGCTTCAGCCACATCAACCCTTGCTTGATTCGCAGCTTCCATTTGTGTCTTTTGGCCCAAATATGAGAAATATTCATGACCAGGCACATCAACTAACTGTTTAACATTAGCATTGTAAATCAACAAACCGAATTGGTTTAGTTCGAGTTGAACTTTGCCAAATACTTCTTGTTTAAACTCTTTTGTTCCTCTGAAAACCTCTTCCATGGTCATTGATGCAGCAAGGACACGTGTCTCGCCTTCGATGATTCCTTGAACGAGTTCCTTAACATGATTGGAGAGTTTATCATGTGGTGAGATTAATTTGGCGTATTTGAAAAGGCTTTCACGATCGTCCACTCGAGGACCAATTGTGAATACGGCTGGGAGAACGAAAGGGAGTTTTTCTGCGCTCATAGCTTGAACTTCAAAGGTGTAATTCACAGGTGAGAGGTCGAAGACGGAGGAGGATTGACCGGGTAGAATCCATGCTTTCTTTGCGAGCTTTATGTCTTTGATTCCAATTCCGGTTATCACAAGGTATTCTGATGCTTTCGCTACCTTGTACATCGTTGATTTTTATTTTATTTGATTTTCAAAAATCTACAAAAAACATAATAAAAAGTGAAACAAATTACTGAAGTCACTGTGTTCTTGGTTATGGCATGGAAGGCTTTATATACATATATAGAATAAAGGAACAGAATGCATGATAGCAAAATAATTATAATTTTATTGGATCTCCTTGGCTATTAAAGATTATCTATGGTTAATACTACATCGGTCTCTAATTATAAGACTCTTTTGAAAAAATAAAAGTGGTAATAAATTTGTTTGTAATTGCTATTGTTTTTACAATTTTATCCTTTAAAAAGAGGGTTAGTAGTATATGTTTTCAATATAATATTTAATGCTGATCGAAGAAAAAGATATAAAATAAATAGGAGTGTGTTGGTATAGAATTAATTAATGTACTTTGTAAATATCAAAGTTTTATATTAGGAACGGGTATATTTTTTTGTCTTTGATCCTTGGTTTCTTCCGTTGTTTTGGAATTAATATTATTATTTGTTGTCTTCTCTTGACATTTTCCTCTTCTTGTTTTTACGGAGGCATTTCCAAGATATTACCAATTGGATTATCTGTAATTGCATCAGTATGATCTTTATGTGTTTATTGTTGACCAATTCGTCGCGTTTACTATTTTTTTTTTGCGAAAATGAATGTTAATTTCGAAGAAATTGTGTGGAGTTTAAGATAGTCAACTATCCATCCATTCTCTATCACAAACTTTTCAATCCACTTATTTTGTAGTATCACTCTTTAAACATTCTAAATTAAGTAATGATTCTTTAAAAAGTCAAAGTTTTCAATTTCTAATGCACTTTATTACACAAACTTTCATAAAAAGTTACCATTTAAAGTCCTTAACTAATGCCCCAGGGCACTAGTTAACATTTCCCTATTTTTTATTAAGATCGATATAAATTTGATAGGACATATATGATTTTTGACAGATAAAATGTGTGTTAAAAAAAAACTCCTCTGTTCCTATATATAAGCACCAATTTCACTAAAAATTTGTCTTTAAATATAAACTCATTTTCAAATTATTAGATGTATTTATTATTATTTTTCATAAATATACCCCTAATTAATACTACTAACTTGTTTTAAAATATGAAAAATCAAATTTAATACACATACGAACAAAGGACAATTTGATAATATTCACACACAAAATAGACACATTAATTGCACTAACAACTTTTCTTAAAAAATGTGATAAAAGCAAAAGGGCTTATATACAAGGACGGAGGGAGTATATGTCAAAGAATGTGTTTTAAAAAATGTTTATGAACTTAATATGACTAAATAAAATTAATTTGGTAATCCTTAAAAAAAAAGTTAATTTGGGAATCTTTGTTTTTCACGAACTTATATCTTATTTTTATTTGTCTATAACATTTTTTAGATAAGGTACTTCAATATTTTATTTTTTTAACACTCGTAGCTTATCTTTTGTTTTTTCTCTCAATATTACATTTGTTGACTTAATTGAAAAAGACTAAATATTAATTAAAATAACGATTTTATTTCATTTTTTATTTGTAAGCTATCTAAAGAATTCTACAAAATTTTATAAATTTAATCGTTTAACTCATATATCCCAAGCTAGTTTATCACATATATATTGTTCCTTATCAAACAAAGTCATAGTCTTTTTTCCTGTAATGATTGTGACATTTGAAAGTAGCGATAACAATGAACCTAACCAACTCGAAAATAGTTCAGAACTCGATTCGGCAATTAACTCGTTGAACTTGGTTCATGAACCAAATGAGCTGAACTTGAGTTCAAAATCAGGTTCGTTAACTAAACGAATTGAACTTAAACTATATATGGTTCGACTCGTTTTGTTCATGAGTTGGTTCGATAATATATATCCTTTTTATATATATTAGAAGTAAAAATGTATTTTGAGAATATTCTCAATTATAGTTGCTTATTTCTGTTGATTTTTGTTTATTTTATTTGTACTAGTTCTCGTGTAGTTTTAAATTTCTTAAATATCCTTCTTTTCTCTACTCATAAGGTCCTTAATTAAAACCAATTTTGCATGAGAATTGATATGAATTTGGTAATAGGATGAGCAATAATAGTTTGACCATGGATGAATAATATATTCACATCAGAATTACGTTTTCATTTTTACTATTCCAATAACTTTGTTATAAAAAACCATATTCGTACAAAACCGTTAAAAAAGATAGACTGGAAGTAAAAGTAACTAAAGATAGTGTAGTCTTCACTATGAGGCTTGCAATTGTAAAATACATAACTGATGTCCCATATCGAAAATTTAGTAAGTAAGGGGATGAAAATTGGCTATAAATAAAAACAAAAGAAGAGAGTGTAGTGCATTAGTGGAGCGTGTGGTCTTATAATGACCAACTTCCCACAACCAAATGCAGTTAATATTTTTTTTGGGACTTGTAGTAAATTATGTTACTATCTAACCTTTAAATTCTGTGTTAAATTTTGAGGCTATATGTTAAAAGGCCTTTAAATCTAAATGAGTTGAACCTAATGAGTCAAACCGAGTTGTTTGTTAATTACAAACGAGTCAAACTTGAGCTAAGGCTTTTAAATTTAAACGAGTTGAACCTAACGAGTCGAACCGAGTAGTTTGTGAACTACAAACGAGTCGAACTTGAGCTAAAAAAAAGGTTCGTATCGAACTCGAGTCAAGTTTTGAGCTGAACCAATTCTTATCGAATCGAGTCGAGCTCAGGTGAGTTTGGTTCGACTCGACTCATTTCCAGCCTTATTTGAAAGGAAAAAAAATTGTCCCAAAAAAGTGTTACTTTCAATTTTCAATTTTCAATGTAGTACTCCCTCCGTTCCTTTTTAAGTGTCGTTTTAGAATATTAACACCAAATTAGCGAAGTGTATTTTTGCACATTTTCTTCCTATTATACCCTCATTTTAATCCACTAATAAATTCCTAGTTTTTTGCACACACTATCTCTTTTCATTAAATTTAATATGTTATATTTCTCTCTGTAACAAACAATTGTTAGTTACTATCTTTTTCTCCAACAAATTCCTATTTTGTTGCACTCATAACAAACAATTGTCAATTTTCTAAATATTGTGCACATCTCTTTAATTATTTTAAGTCAATATTAAAAATTATTCCAACTTCACATTAATCAAAAGCTAAGAAAAAATTAACTTTCCTCCAACTCCTTCAATCAAAATTATGGCTTTAAGTCTTTAACTATGGCTTCAACCAATGCTAGATTCACAATGTGTGATATAGATTTGAATGTTGAGATTACTCCTTTATCATATTTAAATATTGATGCTGAAACATCATTAACAAAACAATTACTACTCATCTTATTTATAGAATTTTAACTATTCATGAAACCATTATTATAGGTAACAAAATTTTGTATAAATTTGAAGATAACAAGAAACAAACTTTGTTTTAAAAAAAACAAACAAACTTTGTTTAAAAAAAACAAACAAACTTTGTTTAAAAAGGACAAAACTTAAGTACAATTCTTTAGGTGTTTTTCGTATGGTTCTTAACTAAAAATACAAATATTTTGGATATAACAAACTTTGAGAAAATTATGGATTTAAGGAAATCATGGTGAATTTAGTTAAGAACCATACGAAAAACACCTAAGAAATGGTACCTAAGTTTTTTCCATTGTTATAATTTAAATACACCATATATCATTCTAAAAAATTATTTTTCACTTAACATTCCCAATAATAAAAATATGGTGTTGGTTGATAGGATAATTAATTAAAATCATTTATTTTTCTTTAATTTATTAGTTTTTTATTTGATTTGAGTGAAATTGTCAAAATCAATCGTTACTGTAGGACAAATAAAGTACTCCATGCTTGTGAAAATAATAATGCCTTTTCAAGCTTGACAATACAAAGGTGGTCCTTCAACAATACGAGGGAATTGTGAAAGTATTTGTGAAAGTCTTTTTTATTTTTTTGAAATGCTAACAAGCCTCTTCGTGACACTCTTTAAACACCTTAAATAGTAAGTTTTTATGAAAATTTGTGTATTCAATGAATTATTTGATTTGAGTGAAATTGTCAAAAGCAATCGTTATTGTAGGACAAACAGAAGTATCGCTTTTAAATAAATAAAAATGATGCAATGATAAACTTAAGACTATATTAATTTTGGCTAAATTATATCATAAATCCTTTAAGTTATTTAATTGTAACAAATTAGTCTTTTAAGTTTATTTTGTACCACTTAGGTCTTTTAAGTTAATTAACTGTAACAAATTGGTCCTTTAAGTTTTTTTCATACTAATCAGGTCCTTTAAGTTATTTAACTGTAACAATTTGGAGGATTTCAGATCTTAAAAATATAAGTTGTTCGGGATCTAAAAGTTACAATTAAATAACTTAAAGACCTAAGTGGTATGAAAAATACTTAAAGGATCCACTTGTTACAATTAAATGACTTAAATGACCTCTTATGTAATTTAGCCTTTGACTTTTTATTATCAACTTTCATTTAAAAAAAGACTGACTCAGCGTGCCACATCAACGAATATGCACGGTAAGATTGGCCAGTGTCTATCTTTGGAGAATCTTGACTTTACAAGGACGGAATCTAAAAAAAATTAGAGGGAAAAACCGGAATTGACCTATATTATAAGAGGGTAAACACTATTAACCATAAAATATTCATATATTTTTTATCAAAACAAAAAATGAAAGTTAATGACCATGAACTTGATGATGTTGCGGTTAGGTTACTCTGAAACAGTCGAGTAAAAAAAAGTTTATTCACAAACGGTTCCTTGTGTGGTGATAAAGAAAGTTTTTGAACAATTCACTTTTTTTTTATTGGCTAAAATATTAAAAAGGTCCCTGCAAATATGACTCATTTGGCTTTTGGTCCTTGTAAAATTTTTTTTTTATTTTCGTCCTTGCAAAATATTTTGTTTTTTAAAATAGTCCCTGGGCCCATTGAAGCTGGGCATAAGTGAAAAAAAAGGTCCCTGCAAATATGCCTCATTTGGCTTTTGGTCCTTGTAAAAAAAATTAATTTTGTTTTTCGTCCTTGCAAAATATTTTGTTTTTTAATTTACAACTGCCACATAAGCTGCCAATGGGCCCAGGGACTATTTTAAAAAAATATTTTGCAAGGACGAAAATCAAAATTTTTTTTTACAAGGACCAAAAGCCAAATGAGGCATATTTGCAGGAACCTTTTTAATATTTTAGCCTTTTTTATTATGCTTGTGCAAAAAATAATGCCTTTTCAAGCTTAACAATACAAAGGCGTGTTGGTGTAGGCCCTAGAGGCCAATAGTTTATGTTAAACTTTTCATATGTATCATGACTTTTATTATTGGGTAAATTACACTTTTGGTCCTTTAAATATTTTTCAGGTTTCATATTGGTCCCCTAATTAATAAAAGTAACGTTTTGGTCCCTTAAATCCTTTATGTTAGTCACTTTGGTCCCTTCCGTTAGTTTGTGTTAAAAAACGTTCACTTTTGGTCCCTTAAATATTTTTCAGGTTTCATATTGGTCCTCTATTAGGGGACCAATATGAAACCTGAAAAATATTTAAGGGACCAAAAGTGAAACCTGAAAAATATTTAAGAGACCAAAAGTGAACGTTTTTTAACACAAACTAACGGAAGGGACCAAAGTGACTAACATAAAGGATTTAAGGGACCAAAACGTTACTTTTATTAATTAGGGGACCAATATGAAACCTGAAAAATATTTAAAGGACCAAAAGTGTAATTTACCCTTTATTATTAAATAAAATATGGCGTTCTTTATTACACTTGATATAAGATTAATAAAGTCCCTAGAATAATTGGTTCATGTGATGGAATATTAAGTGTGACTTAATCATGAGATTACATCAACAGAAAGAACATTATTCTTAAAAGTATCCGTAGTCAAGCTTTAATATGAATTGGGATAATAATAAAGCATGGAGACTATTATGTATGTAGACTGATGACCATATCTCATGGGTCATGAATATGAGATATTAAGTCTATACATAGGTATGAGTATTAGGAGTTATATTTATACTGGATTGACCCATCGTGAGAATACTACATAGTATGTTATGAAATCGTCATAAGTTATTCTCATAATGATAATAGTGTATATCACTCTTAGACCTGAAACCACTGTGATCTCTAGATGTGGACTCAAGTGTTTTATTGCCATTCAAACGTTGTCTGTAACAAGATAACTATAACGTTGTCATTCAAGTGTTTTATTGCCATTCAAACGTTGTCCTGAATGAGATTTGTCCCTCCTTCATAACAGGAGATATATCTTTAGGCCTCTTGATGAAATATCACTGGAAAAATGCATGGCCATGCCGAATTAAGTCAATATGAGATATTGGACTTATTCGTTATTTAGTATATTTCGGGATCAAGAAATATAAATATTGAGCTAAACAAGGGTGACGCAATCTATGTCTTGTGTTCAATAAAGATATTAGGACAAAGGAGTAATCGTACACATAGATATTATCATGGAAAAGGTTTCGTCAGATCACTTGACATTCTTGTCACTTGGGTAGCAGTGATGTGTTGCTAGATTACCGCTCACTGTTTATAATATTAAATATAAGATTTAATATTATTGTCAATGCTACAAGAACCTATAGGGTCACACACAATAGAACGGTCAAAAGGAGAAATATAGGATGGGGTGCGTTTAGCAATTGACGCTAATTAGTTAGCGGAAGCTGATGGATTAATGGGCTTACGGAAGCCCGTTATGATTGCTGATTTCGTAGCACAAGGAGCTCTATAAATAGAACTCTAGTGCTGAAATCAGGTGTGCTAATTTCGTGAAACCCTAAAGCAAAACCGCAACCCTTGTTTTCTCTCTAACCTCTGATCGCTTGGCTAGCACCGGGAACCAGAGGAAACCGTTCATGTGGACGAGTAGAGGCTTTGCTTGCTTGCTTGGCTGTGATCGAAGAAATCGTTTCCGCACTACAAGAGGTAATAATTCCATCACTGATTCATGTCATATTCGTAATGATCCATGGAAAGAAAATCGAAAATTTTAAAATTCCGCTGCCTTATCTATGTCGATTTTCCTTCAAGGCGGTCCTTCAACAATAAGAGGGAATTGTGAAAGTTTTTTTTTAAATGCTAACTAGTCTTTCCGTGACACTCTTTAAACATCTTAAATAGTAAGTTTTTATGAAAATTTATGTATTTAGTGAATTGGAAATTGAATTATTTGATTTCTTTAATTTATTAGTTTTTATTTGATTTGAGTGAAATTGTCAAAATCAATCGTTATTGTAGGACAAGCAGAAATATTGCTTTTAAATAAAAAAAAAAAACAAATGATGCAAAGATAAACTTAAGACTATTTTAATTTTTTATTATCAACTTTCTTTTCGAATATTCATATTTTTTTTTTATCAAAACAAAAAATGAAAGTTTATTCACAAACTGTTCCTTGTGTGGTACCCACGATAAAGAAATATTTTGAACAATTCACTTATTTTTTACTATGCTTGTGCAAATAATAATGTCTTTTCAAGCTTGACAATACAAAGGTAGTCCTTCGACAATATGAGAAAATTGTGAAAGTATTTGGGAAAGTCTTTTTTTTTTTTTGAAATGCTAACAAATCTTTCCGTGACACTCTTTAAACACCTTAAATAGTATATTTTTATGAAAATTTGTGTATTCAGTGAATTGAAAATTGAATTATTTGATTTTCTTTAATTTATTAAATTTTTTATTTGATTCGAGTGATATTGTCAAAAGCAATCGTTATTGTAGGACAAACATAAGTATTGCTTTTAAATAAAAAACCAAATGATGCAGAGATAAACTTAAGACTGTTTTAATTTTTTATTATCAACTTTCTTTTAAAATATTCATATATTTTTTATCAAAACAAAAAATGAAAGTTAATGACCATGAACTTGATGCGGTTAGGTTACTCTGAAACAATCGAGTAAAAAAAGTTTATTCACAAACGGTTCCTTGTGTGGTACCCATGATAAAGAAAGATTTTGAACAATTCCCTTATTTTTTACTATGCTTGTGCAAATAATAATGCCTTTTTAAGCTTGACAATACAAAGGTGGTCCTTCAACAATGTGACGGAATTGTGATAGTATTTGTGAAAGTCTTTTTTCTTTTTGAAATGCTAACAAGTTTTTCTCTTACACTATTTAAACACTTTAAACATGAAGTTTTTATGAAAATTTGTATATTAAATAAATTGAAAATTGAATTGTTTGACTTTTTAAAATAATAATTTAGGAGTATTACAATTGTGAAAGTTTATGACTATTACAATTTTAACTTTTAAAAGCATTTTTAAGTGCTATTAAATCCCCCACTATTATAGGTATCCCAACTATAATAGTGTTTTTAAAAGCTATTAAAAGCCTCTCTTTAGGAGCCGCTTTCCTTTTTTTTGAAAATAGTAGCCCCTTTCCTTAAAACGCTATGCTATCCTAATTTGATTCGACTTACAAATATTTTTCGAGCAGGATTTAATACCGCCTGATAAAAAAAACGCTATTACATGAAGCATATATATATATATATATCACAATTGTGAAGTGTTGAGTAGTGGTCTTTGATCTTTTGAATGAAAGAAAAACAAAAGGAGTGCAATATGGCTCAATGAGTATCAAAGTACTTTGAAAACAATATAGTTAATTTCATTAATTCAATGTGAAATTATTACATAATAGTGGATTAGTGGTCAAGTAAACTCACAAACCCCTTTTACAACCATTGACTCAATTTTACAATCGCAATGATCATTATAAAATAAAGAATGATCAAAATACAAACAAATGATATTCATATCACCCTTGTCATAAAAAACATGAAAAATGCCTATGTAGCACCATTTTTTCCTGTCCAGAAAAGCAGAAAAAGAGAGAAATGGAAATACAATTACAACTCATGTAGAAAGTTCATACAAATGTTGGACAGTAAGCATAGTTGTTCAAAGATGGTTCTTCCTAAGACTTTCTTTTTAGCTTCAACACTTTGAAAGGTTTGGAGGTAGTTGAGGATGATCCCCTACAAGTATACATCTTCTGAACCTTAAAAAAAATGAACTCCATTCAATACATTATAATCAAAGTAAGGGTTCAGAATTGAGAAAGAATTTTCTGTCAATACTTCACATCCCCTCTACACCAAGAAGATAAAATCAGGTGTAATATGAGCCACATTGCATTTACCTGCCTTCTACCACTGATAGGGTCAAGACCTTATATTACAATTTCCTTCATCATTACCACTACCTCCTACACATCCTAGCCGACCGCCTGGACCATGCCCCAGCCATTTATGTGGGGTCGGAGAGCTGGAACCTTAACACCAAGGGTAAAAGTTGACATTGAAAGAGACAAAATAGTGATGGAAATGAGCTGTAGGTTAAACACTTAGTAAGATCTATACCTACGGCCATATCAGTGGGTATAGGAAATTAAAAAGGAAATAAAAATTTTTGGGATATACCCACGGATTTTTAACCTTTACCTGCGGACATTTAGCTGTCATTATAGGTCAATTTTCTTGTAGTGTGGATAATTATTGAGGTGCATTCTCTATGTCTAATATTCCTGCACAGGGTAATTCGTAGGAAAACGTGAGTTGTACATAGAGCCTAATAAATATGGTGAGGTACTGCTAATAAGATTTCTTTTTCATGTTTACCTCTTTTCTTCCAAATTCAAATTAAAAACAATAAGATAGAGAAGAAAAAAAATGAAACACAACACTATTAACAATTACCTCCATTTACTGCTTCAAGTTAGCTAATTGGTACCAAATTTTGTCTCGTCTATAAGCAATAAATTGGCCCCTTAGCTCAGTCCTGAATTTCACAAATAAAAATATTACTTCAATTTTAACAATAATCAGTTTACAATAAGAAAAAGAAATTGAACAGAACATTGACAAATATAAATTAAGAAACACATATACCAACAGAAGTAATAGAACATCATTTCTATTTATAATATCTAGTAGGGGTGTGCATGGTTAGTTGTAACACATCCCAACCCGCCTCTTGTTCACCCCTATCTACTTCCTGAAAAACATCCCAAATGATCAATCCCAACCTGTTCTCAATATAACAAAGTAAATAAAATTTCCTACCAATAGAACAAAGTTAATAAAATTTGTTCACGTTTCAAAATATAGTGATTCAAACAATGCAAATTTAGAGGGTTTTTTTTTTTAAGAGGAGTAAAGTTCAATGTAATTTGTACCATTTTTTTTGCAGGATGTTCCTGTTTGCCTTTGGTGGGTGCCTAATTACTTTCTAGCCTGCTTTTGTTTCGGTCCTGCATACATCTGTTTATTTAGTCATGGTATTCTAATGTACTTTGAATGTAAGTTAAGCTGGTTTTTCTCCCTGCTAGTGAAGAGTTGCCCTGGAATTTCTGCCTGTGTATTTGTGCTTGGATTGGTTATTATTCAATAAATTTGGTTGTTTAAAAATATAATTAAAAAAAAATTGTACCAAAAACAATCCTACCATAGACATAGTCAGCACTACTCTCAATTAAGTACATAAAGAGAGAGTGAAAAAGTTATCTATTAAGGATTTGTTACATATTACTTATTAAATAAATTTGGGTCATGTTAACGAGTGCCTCCGGGGCACTCTTTTAAACATTCTAAATTAAGTAATTATTCTTTAAAAATGTCAAAGTTTTCAATTTCCAATGCACTAATTACACAAACTTTCATAAAAAGTTATCATTTAAAGTCTTTAACTAGTGCCCGGGGCACTAGTTAACATTTCCTAATAAATTTAGTTGATTAAAAAACAACAAAGATCTACAATATTAACAGCAAAGAGCTCTTGTTATTTTTCCTATTTCAAAATGGTATATGAAATAGAAGTAAGAACTATTGTTATTTCATGACTTATGCATACTATTAATAAAATAAAATAGCCACGATGTGATGTTAGTCCTTGTCAAGAGTTTAGTTTTAAACACCAAAAATGCATTAAAAAAATACCAAGCATGTAAAAATGTAAATTAAATTGTCATATAACATAATAGTTTGAACCTAAAGCTAATAAAAGAGTGGTGAATCAAACACATCAATCACACAATAAAAGGTACTATTGATATAAACCTAATACTTGCATCATCCTAAGTAAGAGCTTTTCTCAGATAAGGCTCCCATCCAAGCGGGAGGCAACATGCCTGTTTGCTCATGGACAGTCTTAAACAAAGGTGGCAACATTTTGTAGACACCAGCAACTTCTTTCATACCCATGGCATCTTCAGTTTTTTCACCACCACCATTAGTCCAAATACTAATCTTAGGCTCAAGTCCGCGTACCGCCTCGGCATTAATCTTAGCAATCTCTTGAAACATGCCACCATTTATCATCAAGTAATCCCTTACAGCTGTGTAGTTGTTTCCAAGTGCATTGAGAAGTGTACTTACATACGCTCCTTGAGCATTCCCAAGTGTCACAATCCCCTCTGCCTCTTTTTTCTTTGCGTATAGCTCTGCTTCAGCTTCTTGCTTGCGCGCATAAAATGTTGCATCTGCCAGTGCTTTCTGTGCTTCTGCCTCTGCCTTCTTCTCATACAGAATTGCTTCAGCCTCTTTCTGTTTCTTGTACAGCTCCCAGTTTGCTTCTTGTACCTACACCATTCAGAGTTTCAATCACCAAAATAGTGATTCAGTAGTATAGTTATATTATAGCCAACACTAAATATTGAAAACATTCATCCAGTATTAAAGTATAATAAAGTCTGATCTCATTATATATGTTTATTGATACCTATCACCAAGGTTGTAAAATACTGTTAAATTCTCTATAAAGCTTTTATGGTGAAAAAAACAGGAGAACAGATCAAACAGTCCAATTATTTAAAAAATGCAACTTGACTTCTCCATATAATAGAATCAATAATCAATTGAATAAACTATATTAAAAAATAGAATATCTTTACATTAGTTATCAAAAGTTTTGTATCCTTTAATTGGTCTATAAAATATTAAAATATCCTATCATTAATCTTCTATCACCCATTGTCCATTGATCATAAGTGTGACTCATTTGATTACAACTTAAAAAGCACAAAGAGTTTAAAGTTCGATTTAAACACATGAATAGATAATATTATCACCGCATATATGCCAACAACTTTAATCACAGTGATTTAATTTCCTATCAAAACATTTCAAATTATTAATGTTGTTCCTAGCTAGTAAAAAAGAATTGCATAACAATAAATAATGAAGAAATTATGTATATTTGCATATTAAACTAACCTTAGTTTCATATTGAACACTAGCTTTGCTAAGGAACTCAGCTTTAAGCTTCTCAGTAGTAGTCAAAGCATTCATCCTCTCAACTTCACCTTGTAACTCAGCATCCCTTAGAGCCACGGCCTTCTTCGCCTCAACTTCAGCCACCTGAGCCGCCTTAGTCCAAGCCGCCTTCTTCTTAGCCAACTCAGAATTAGCCTCAGCCACTTCAGCCTCTCTCTGATTCTCAAAAACCTTCACTTCAGTCCTCACTTTAATTCCCTCCTTGTCTCCCTCTCCAGTTCTCTGCAGCGCAATAACTTTTGTCTCTGCATCAATTTTCGCTGCATTCTGCAGCGTTTTTCCATGCCTCAATTTCGAACCAATTTCACCTTTCATCTTAGCTTCTGCCACGTCAACCCTTGCTTGATTCGCTGCTTCCATCTGCGTCTTTTGCCCCAGATATGAGAAATACTCATGACCAGGCACATCCACCAATTGCTTAACATTTGCATTGTAAATCAGTAATCCGAATTGGTTCAATTCAAGTTGAACTTTATCGAATACTTCTTGTTTAAACTGTTTTGTTCCTCTGAAAACCTCCTCCATCGTCATGGAAGCAGCGAGGACACGTGTCTCGCCTTCGATGATTCCTTGAACAAGTTCATTAACATGATTGGAGTGGCGATCATGCGGTGAAATAAGTTTGGCGTATTTGAGAAGGCTTTCGTGATCATCAACACGAGGACCAATTGTGAAAACGGCAGGGAGAACAAAAGGAAGTTTCTCGGCACTCATAGCTTGAACTTCGAAGGTGTAGTTTACCGGTGAGAGGTCCAAGACGGAGCAGGATTGACCGGGAATAATCCATGCTTTCTTTGCGAGTTTTATGTCTTTGATCAGAATACCTGTTATCACAAGGTATTCTGATGCCTTTGCTACCCGGTAAATTCCCATTGTTGTGAAAATCGATTACTGATGAAGTATTGAAACAGAACGATTGTGAAAAAATTAAGTAACTGTAAGAATATAGAATGTGTTAGGCGAGACGTAACGCCATCAAAAGAACTAACGCCGTAAATAAAGGAAAGTAAGAGTGAGTGAACAGAATAATTCCAATGAAGTTATAATTTTATCGGATCTCATTCGAGTTATTTTAGGACGTATAAAGAAAAAATCCTATCCAATCTCTCTTTTTTGAAGCAAAAATATCCTATCCAATATTTTTTTTTGACGGAGCTTATCCAACATTATTGGTTATATTAATTTTTGGGTTAACAATGTTTTACCACATGTAATATAGGTCATTTTCGGTTTTTCTCCTGTAATTTGTTTTTTAGATTTTGTCCTTGTAAAATGTAGATTCTCCACAAATACTCCCTGACCCATCTGACTGTGTAAATTCACTGATGTGGCACGCTGAATGAGCATTTTTTGATGACGTGACACACTGACCGTATAATTCATTATCTTCATTTTTTTCGATACATTATCATTACATGTCATTTTTTTATTTTCAATTAAAAAAAGAAACTTAAATTTTTTCTCAAAACAATATCTTAATATTTTCCAGATTTTTTCCGAGACCTTTCTCCCATCATTCTCTTCTCTTCTTCTGCACAGCAAGAACAACAACAATACAACAACACTTCTCTTCTCTTCTTCTTCTAGACAGCAAGAACAATCAGGTTGATTTTTTAAAAGATATTTCTCTAGCGAAGGGCAGATGAACAGTAACCCATTCTGGGTTTTTCGAAGGTGAGTTTCAATCATTCTTGACGAAAAAATTGTTTTGATTAGAATTTGAATGATTTTCAAGGTTTCCAAGGGAAATTAGAGATTATAAAATAGATCAAGGAGTGTGAAGTAAAAAAAATTAATCCAAATAATTTTTTTTTTGTAACTCAAACATATATAGACCTTGCTTGGATAAACAAACTTACTCATACAACAACACGTCATAGAAAATTCCTATTATAAAGCTCCATTGAAGATCAGGAATCCTTACTCATACAACAACACGTCTAGTTGGGACTTGTTGCTGCTCCATACAAAGGCCTCCAACATTGAACAATCAACGATGAACCAAGATCCTTCAAAAAGAACATGATTGTAATCTTTCTCACTGGTAAAATGATCCATATAATGATCTTTTCGAAGGTACACCACTCTGATCTCTGCCTCCTTAGCCCAGAAGTTACGTACCTTCGCTTCCATGAACCGACTTCACACCCTTTTCCCCAATACATGTAGCATTAAAGTGTACTTCCACGGGAAACACCACAATTTAAACTCATCCTTGGTTAGTTTGATATTAAGCTACATTGTATCCTCATTAACAATGGCTTTCATACCTTTGACATTTTCTCAACAATACATCAATATAAGAGGACTCTATTTTCAAAATCTTGTGCACCCTCCATCTCTATGAGTTTATCTTTGAAGGAACATACACCTTTTTCATTAAGACATGACTCCTTCCAGACCTCGACTGTACTTTCTTTTTGCTTCTAGCCAAGAAGTCATCCTCATCCTCCAAAGTCCTTGCAGAGCACAAGCCATCGATAAAAAAAAAAGTATTGCCTTGATTTAAATAATATTGTATAATCAAACAATTTGATGGCAAAGAAATTCATGTAACCATTAAAAGGTAACACACTACCAATCAAAGATAGAGTGTAGGATTAGTGGATCAACAATAGCTAAGATCATGTCATCAAAAGAAATATAAAATGATAGAACATAGAACTGACACTTGATCGAGAGATGAATGATCAAAGGAAAATGACGCTCTTGCTAGGAAACCCTAGCTGAACGTTTTTTCATTATTTTTGTCATATCATACAAGTTAGTAGACTTTTTAATAGTTGCTCTTCGTTGGTTGGCATTACTATTACTTTGGTGCTTAACAAGGCAAAATACCAGTAAAAAAACGAACCAAAAGGAAATCCTCAAGGAACACAGGGTCAAAAATATCAAAATTCTTTTCTATTGTTTTCATTATCACTATTATTATTATTATTATTATTATTATTATTATTATTATTATTATTATTATTATTATTATTATTATTATTACTACTTTTTGTCTCTTCTTTGCCCCTCCTTCTAGCGGAAAAAAAAAATGCTACTTCTTTGCCGGTTTTTCTTATTCTTGTTTTCGGAGGCATTTCCAAGGTATCGCCAATTGAATTATTTGTATGTTTTTTATTTATTTTAATATTTGTATGATTTTCGTTTGTTGACCAACGGGCTGCATTCATATTTTTACGAAAATGAACATTACATTGTTAACAATACTACATATGTGAGATCTAGTAACATTTGGAAAATGTTACTAAATAAATTTAAATGTTACTATTTGGATTTAGTAACATTTGTAAAATGTTAGCTAAAATCTATGTTATTAAATTTTGTCAAAAAAAAAAATCTATGTTATTAAATTGTTTTAGTAACAAGATGTTACTAAATGGTAAAGCGATGATGGACGTTGGATAAGATGATAATTGAGTGCAGATCAAATTGATGAATTAAATGATGTCAAAAATTGTGAAAGGAAATAACGATCATGATGAGAGAGAGGGGGGGGGAGAAAACGAAAATGAAAACTGCGCAAATTAAAACAAATGACTTTTAATATGGGGTAACTTGATTTTACAGGTATATGTAGTAGTGTGATTTTGATGTACTGATGATGATTTGAAGATACTCGTGTTCATTTTGGAAACATTTATTATTTTTTTTATTAAAGAAAAGGAAACAACTGCTGCAATGCAGAGACAAATTTAAGAGCTACTACTTTGTTTTGTCATCAATTTTATTTTTATATGAGAACAAATAAATGAGTTAACTAATGACGATAAAATTGATGATGTTGCACTTAAACTTGCTTAACAAGTTATTCATAAATGGGTTCTGATGATAATAGCCTTTCTGACAAGGATTTGAAACAATGCACTTATTTCTGACCATGCATGTGCAAAATATATTAATGCATTTACGTTTTTTCTATTTAGGGGTATGCATTTACTTATGACAATACAAAAGTGGTCCTTCTATAACATATAAGGGAAATGGATTCGATTATTCAAACTACCACGCATCATGTATTAGTGTACCATATAAATGACACATCGTGTATTGTTTGTAAAAGACTAAAAGTATTATTTTTTTCCAGTTATGTTATTTGTAAAATCAAAATTGGACAACTAATGTACGCAAATCGAAATCAGTTAAAAAATATAAAAAAAAACATCAAATAAATTGTTGGTTGTACAAATGGGATGTTCATATAACATTTCTCTTATTTTTTTAAGCAGCAGAGCATATATCATATGTTAAAATCGGGACTGTCAAATTAAAAGTCATGCTCTAATAATAAAAATGGACTCCTGATAAAAAAAACATAAATTTTTTAAAGAGTCGCCTTCTATTTAAATTGTAAATAACATCAATAACATTAAAATTAGCGGTTGAGATAAAAAAAAAAAATCAGAGAGAGGAGAATTGCAGAGATGGTGGTTGGGCAGCGGCACGGAAATAGTGGTGAGAGGAATGGTGTCCAAGAGAGGAAAAAAGTTGAAGGGATGGATGGTGTTGAATAGGGCTGGACATCGGTCGGCCACGGTCGGTTTTCGGGTGAAAACCCCCAATCCAAAGTTAACCGCGGGTGAGAACATTGCACCCTTCTCCGTCCGTTTAGCCTATCGGTTTGATCGGATTCGGTTTCGGCGGTTTGTCGGTTGTGTCGGCCGAGTTGAATCGGTTGATTCGGTAGAAAAGAAAAGGAAGGGGAAAAATAACACAGAAGAACACAGAAGAAAAATAACACAGAAGAAAGGAAAAAGGAAAAGAAAAGGAAAGGAAAAATAACACAGAAGAAAAGAAAAGGAAAGGAAAAATAACACAGAAGAAAAAGTAGCAAAGAAAAGAAAAGAAAAAAATCAGATCTGGTTAGAGAATTCGAAATAATTAAGGAAGGGGATATAGAAAACCATCATGTTGCAAGCCATTAACAAGAATTCGAAATAGAGAGGGAGAGAAAGAAGAGGTTAAACGAGGAAATCATCTGGGTTTGGAATAGAGGAGACTATTGGTTTCAGTTAGGCAAAGGAATGAGATGAAGATACAGTAGACGAGAGAGAGTTTGGAAGAATCTAGATGAGTGTTATTTGTTTGTTATTTTATTAGCAGTGGATTGGGCTTGGGTTGGGCCTATGTAAAATTAATGCTAATGTCTGGGTCGGTCGGTTTTGGGTACCGTTGGCCCATTAAATTTGAACCGAACCGACCCATGCTAATCCACTACTATCCATTCTTTTTGCCCGTCAGATCCGCCCACCCGTTTGGACCCGCCCGAGTCGGTTTTGAATGGGCTGGATAGCCCGGTTTCGGTCGGACATTGATATTTTGTCCACCCCTAGTGTTGAAGAACGAAGCAGAAGCGAAAAGCATGATTTGATTTCAATTTATTTTGTTGTTGTTGGTGGATGTGGGCTAGGTTAGACCTATCATGATTTTAACAAGTGATTGGACCTATCAAGCTACCATATAGCCAAAATTTTGAGGCCCCGTAAATTGGTAAAGAATTCTTGTTATTTCATGACTTACGCATACTGACAATAAAAATAACCATGATGTGATGATTGTCCTTGTCAAAAGTTTTGTTTTAAACGCCAAAATTCCATTCAAAAAATACCAAGCATGTAAAAATGTAAACTAAATCATCATATGACATAGTAGTTTGAACCTAAAACTAATAAATGACCGGTGAATAAAACACATATATCACACAATAAAAGGTACTACTATTGTAAGGATCCAAATTATACTTGCATCTCCAAATTAAGAGTTTTTGTCAGGTAAGGATCCCATCCAAGCAGGAGGCAACATGCCTGTTTGCTCATGGACAGTCTTAAACAGAGGGGGCAACATCTTGTAGACACCAGCAACTTCTTTCATACCCATGGCACCATCAGTAATTCCCCCACTATTATCACCACCATTAGTCCAAATGCTAATCTTAGGCTCAAGTCCGAGTACCGCCTCGGCATTAATCTTAGCAATCTCTTGAAACATGCCACCATTTATCATCAAGTAATCCCTTTCTGCTGTGTAGTTGTTTCCAAGTGCATTGAGAAGTGTACTTACATACGCTCCTTGAGCATTCCCAAGTGTCACAATCCCCTCTGCCTCTCTTTTCTTTGCGTATAGCTCTGCTTCAGCTTCTTGCTTGCGAGCATAAAATGTGGAATCTGCCAATGCTTTTTGCGCTTCTGCCTCTGCCTTCTTCTCATACAGAATTGCTTCTGCCTCTTTTTGTTTCTTGTATAATTCCCAGTTAGCCTCTTGTACCTACAGCTTCCAGAATTTCAATCAGCACTTAAAAAATAAACATTGAAAATAGTCTCATTAAAGTCCGACCCTAACATCTCATATAATAGTCTCATTACATGTATGCCAAAAAACTGTAATTACAGTGAGTAAATTTGCTACCAAAAGATATATATATATATATATATATATATATATTAAAGTATTACTCCTGTTGCTAGTAAAACAATTTGAATAATAATTAACAAATGAAAGAAGAAGTTAAATTTGTAAGGACTAACCTTAGTTTCATATTCAACACTAGCTTTGCTAAGGAAATCAGCTTTAAGCTTCTCAGTTGTAGTCAAAGCATTCATCCTCTCAACCTCACCTTGCAACTCAGCTTCCCTTAGAGCCACGGCTTTAGCAGCCTCAAGCTCAGCCACTTGAGCCGCCTTAGTCCAAGCAGCTTTCTTCTTAGCCAACTCAGAATTAGCCTTAGCCACTTCAGCCTCTCTTTGATTCTCAAAAACTTTCACTTCAGTCCTCACTTTAATTCCCTGCTTCTCACCTTCTCCAGCCCTCTGCATCGCAATAACCTTCATCTCTGCATCAATTTTCGCTGCGTTCTGGATCGTTTGTCCTTCCCTCAATTTCGAACCAATTTCACCTTTCATCTTAGCTTCTGCCACGTCAACCCTAGCTTGATTCGCTGCTTCCATCTGCGTCTTTTGTCCCAGATATGAGAAATATTCATGACCAGGCACATCCACCAATTGCTTAACATTGGCATTGTAAATCCATAATCCGAATTGGTTCAATTCAAGTTGAACTTTCTCGAATACTTCTTGTTTAAATTCTTTTGTTCCTCTGAAAACCTCTTCCATCGTCATCGAAGCAACGAGGACACGTGTCTCGCCTTCGATGATTCCTTGAACGAGTTCATTAACGTGATTGGAGAGTTTATCATGAGGGGAAATTAGTTTGGCATATTTGAGGAGGCTTTCGTGATCGTCAACATGAGGACCAATTGTGAAGACGGCAGGGAGAACGAAAGGGAGTTTTTCGGCACTCATGGCTTGAACTTCGAACGTGTAGTTCACCGGTGAGAGGTCGAAGACGGTGCAGGATTGACCCGGAAGAATCCATGCTTTCTTTTCAAGCTTTACATCGTCAATTCCAGCGCCAGTTATCACAAGGTATTATGATGCTTTTGCTACCCGGTACATGTTGATATTGGTTTGAATTCGAAAAGCTAGAATAAGAAAATTGAAGCTAAAGAATTGTGATAATCGTTTGCGGACGAAGTGACTGTGTTCTTTATTCCTTATAGCTAGAGAGTTTGTTGTAGGATCTTATTTATAGGATCTTATTTGACTTATTCTCAGGGCAAAAACCATCCTATACGAAAAAAAAATAAAAAAATGTCCATCCAATTTCATTGATTATATATTTGAACAAAACTTAGATACAATTCTTTAGGTACTTTTTAGGTGTTTTTCGTATGGTTCTTAACTAAAAATACAAATTTTTTGGATATAACAAACTTTGAGAAAATTATGGATTTAAGAAAATCATGGTGGAAGGAACTGTAACTAAGTTTTTTCCTATTTTACCATTAAATCATGAGTTTAATTAGGCCACGTAAGTTAAAATCCTATTCATGAATGTAAAAATAATTGCATAAGAGTATACTATTTAAATTCTTAAATATTTTTTTTTAAGAACAAGAAGAAATCACCTCTAAAAATAGTAGAACAAAAAGAGAGAAATGTACTGACAATATTGGAATTGGAATTTGGAACCTCTACTTCATCTTCAACAAAATTGGAATCAATTTACTACTCTTTCTCTTCTAACCATTAAATCAACAACAAATTGGGAGCAATTTACCCTATCAACAAATTCAATCACTTTAAAACAAATAGTATTGATCTTCAACATATGTGTTCCGTTTGATAGAATAGAACCACGTGACTGGAGGAGATGCGGTCAAACACCGCTGCCAGTCCTTGTTGAACCCTTACTCAAAATCTGTCGCCAATATCATTATGATCATTTGCTTCTCACTTCCGGTGTCATCATCAAATGGGATTTCCGTAATCATTTGTGTTGTATTAAAATCAAGAAAGAAAGATGGTTTTTTCTAGAAAATGAAAATGAGCAATTTATTGGTGGGGTCAAGATAGTTCATGGATACCACTTAAAAATGTGTTTATGTGGCTAATGTTTATTGGTTGAGGTAAACTACCCACCATTCTTCCATGGGTACCCTAGTAGTCACCCTTTTTTTGTTTTATACTTACTTCATCAAAAAAAAGGATATTGTTTGTTTTTAATCATTTTATTTTATCTTTTTTTTCTTTCCATAATAACAAATTATTTCATTTCAGCATGAATAATGAGAGTAATACAAGTTGGACTCTAAATCAAAAGTTTGAGAGTAATACTATTGCTCTTGGTTTAGGTAATAAAATTAGTTGGTATTACTATTGTTCTCCTTTGCAATATCACTAATTGAAGATTACCCGGTCAATAAAAGGAGTGACAAAGTGCTTAAAAATCTTATCTAAACTATTTGCGAGTGAAATACCATATTTCCAATCCTTTGCAAATAAAAAGGTGATGACGGTTATGACTGAGTACTGCTATGAACTTTTTTGAATTATAAAAACATAAATGGTGTTCAAAAATTTAAAATAGAGAACATCTAAATAACAAATCACATAATACTTTTTAATAAAGCGTTTATAATGAGACAACTAATTGTTCTACTTATGTATTTTAAACAAAAAAAAAATACAAATCTATGACACTGGGTGTTCATAATTTTTATTTTTTTTTGGAAAGTGTTATTAACCTAGAACCTGTAGGGAAATGTCTGTCATCATTACAAAGTTGAAGCGAAAGCAGAATCAGAAACAAAAGGAGAAGGAGAAGCATAAGCAAAATAGAAAGCAAGAAGCTAAAGCAGAACAGATAGAAGCTAAAGCAGAACAGAAGCAAAAACTAAACAAAAGCAACATAAGTATAACAAAAGAAGCAGTGGCAGAAGGAACCTACAACAAAGCACCCCAATTAAGAACAAAGAACGGATCATAAAAAATGAGCATACTGAGATCACAGAACCAAGGGAAAAATGAAAAATGCCAGAAAATAGTATATTCTTTGGCATTTCTTTGTCAAAATGAAAATAGGAAAGGAATAGAGGAGTGAGTATAGGAAAGAAAACAAAAAGAAGTTTGCAAAAGAAATAAAATAACAGAACCAACAAAGCAAGTTCACCATAAAATGTTAGGAAAACAGCGGATCATGACTAAATCATTTATCCTTCTGTCATTAGGAACATTGAGATCGTAAATGATTACAATGCTTCTATGCATCTAATAGAACAGCATCTTCAAGCCTACAAAACAAAGCTCAAAAGGTCCACCACTCTCAATTCTATATTGCTAACCGAACACCAACAATGTCCTTGCTGCTGCAGGAGACTAATTGTGAATGACAGTTCGCTCTATATATGCAATTTGTTGTATTGTTAGCATATAACAGATATAACAACATTATATTTTAAAATGCAAAATTTGTAAAAGATAAAAGTAAATGTCTATATTTTTAATGTTTATATAAGACAACTCTTCGAAACATTATAATGAAATTGAAACAGTAGCTCTTGTTTTTCATGAAATGAGTATGCATAATATTAGATAAAGAAATCAACGATGAACCCAAGTGATTGGCTTAAGTGGTTAATGAATTCTTACTAAGACAAATCATTTGGGAGAACCTGAATTCGATTCTTGGTCGGAACAATTTTTCGCCAAGATTTACATACCACCGGCCGAACGCCGGACTACTAGGGTTCCTTCCCTAGGAACCGGAGGGTTAACACCAAAAAAAAATATCAACAATGTGATGTTAGTCCATCTCAAGAGTTTTGTTTTTATTGCAAAAATCCAATTCATAAAATAAAAAGAATGTAGACAAATTTAAATTAAATTAGCATATAAATAAAACTTTGAACTTAAAACTAGAAAAGACTAGTGAATCTCAGGCACATGTATCACACGATAAAAGGTACTACTTCTAAATTACCAAACTAAAAGGTACTACTACTGTAAACCTAATACTTGCATCTCCTAATTAAGAGCTTTTGTCAGATAAGCATCCCATCCAAGCAGGAGGCAACATGCCTGTTTGTTCATGGACAGTCTTAAACAAAGGTGGCAACATCTTGTAGACACCAGCAACTTCTAAATTTGATAAATAGGGTTCATAACAAAGCTATTTATTCTATATTTGACCTAAAATCAGGATATTATCAAATTCAATTATAAGAGAAAGATAAATACAAATCTGCCTTTGTGGTCTCTTTCGGACATTATGAATGGAATGTATACCTTTAGGTTTGAAGAATGCACCTTCAGAATTTCAAAACATTATGAACTTTATATTTAATAATTATTCAAATTTTACTATAGTTTATCTGGATGACATATTAGTCTTCTCGGATTCTATTAACCAACATATGCAACACTTAAATCAATTTTATGAATTAATTAAAAATAATGGGTTAGTATTATCAGAAAGAAAGGTGAATCTCTTTCAATCAAAAATTAGATTTTTGGGTTTTGACATTAGTCAGGGTATGTATACCCCTATTAGCAGATCTTTAGAATTTGTTAGTAAATTCTCAGACGAATTAAAAGATAATACTCAATTACAAAGATTCTTAGGATGTCTTAATTACGTCTCAGACTTTATACCAAACCTAAGAATTATTTGTGCTCCATTATTTAAGAGACTTAGAAAGAATCCTCCTTCTTGGGATACATCTATGTCAGATAGTGTTAGACAATTAAAACAACTAGTCAAGAAATTACCCTGCTTAGGAATCCCTGATCCCCAAGCAAACCTTATTGTCGAAACCGATGCTTCTGAAGCGCTGGATTCGGAGGCATCTTAAAGCAATTACTTCTGGGAACGGAAAAAGAACAAGTAGTCAGATTCTATTCTGGAACTTGGTCTCCAGCCCAATTAAATTATAGTACTATTAAAAAAGAAATTTTAGTTATTGTTTTATGTATTACAAAATTTCAAAATGATTTGTTTTCCAAACATTTTGTTTTAAAAACAGATTGCAAAGTGCTGAAAGTGTTTTGCAGAAAGATGTTAAAAATTTGGTTTCTATACATATTTTTGCCAGATGGCAATCTTTGTTATCTTTGAAAATATTGAAGGTATTAAAAATTCTTTACCAGATTTTTTAACCAGAGAATTTTTACAGGGAAAAAATGGATCCTAGAGATAATTATGGTCCGCCACTACCTACCAAAAAAGAAAACCAAGAAAAAGCCTTAGTATTAGGTTCACCTTCATACCTAACTAAAATTACATCACCAAGACCTACTACAAATAAATTTCTCTTATTATCTCCATCAGATATTAGAGAGTGATAAGTTAAAGCAAGAATTTTTGAAAAACATTATAATTTGTTTCGTAGACTAAGATACTATGTCTCTTTTTAGCTGTGCTCTAGGCAGATTAGGGAATAGCTCGAGAAGTTAACCATTAATTTCCCTTCCTTCTAGCGATCAATCTACTATAGATCAAAATAATTATCAAAATAGTGAATTAGAAATACAAGAAATGGAAAACAGATTAATAAACTGGACTATGCCAGAAATTAAGTATAATAAAGTTTATCATGTTGGAAAGTTTGATTACCATAGTAAAAAGATTATTAAAACCACCGAATTAGCAAAATCTATTAATAATAAAAATGAAACCATTAATCTTCTTGATAGAAGTTTATTAGATGAACATTACGGAGAAGGTCATAGATACATACATCTAGGATTAATACAAATCGCAGTTAAACCATTACATAAATTAGGTCTTAACACACCCATACTGTTAATTCTTAGAGACAGTCAAATTGTAAAATTCAAAAAGTCTATTATAGCTATTATTGAATCTAATCTTAATGATGGCCCAATTTACTTTAACTGTCATCCTAACTTCTCTATGGGTTTAGCAGACGAAAATACAAAAAAGTCTTTACTTGTCCATGTCCAAGCGTTAGAAGATACCTTTAACCCAGGAGTGGCTAGCATAGATGTTATTAGTAGAATGACGTATAAGGTCTCTACAGTCAATTACGATTTTAGATCTCAAAGATCAACTCCGAGAAATGAAACTTGTATTATAGAAGCTAATCTTAGAAAATCAAATATTATGACTCCTAAAATCCTTAAAGCATCAGATATTTTAGATAAAATTCCTCAAGAAGGGATTTTAAAGGATGTGGCTAAACCACAAAAGATAAAATCCAGAACCATTAAACATATTATTCAAGACACAGATGGAACTATTTCCATCTCAATGAATAGAAGCCAATCGATGAGATATGGTCGATCGGTTAGCCTAGGATCAGTATCTGGTTCTAGATCTTCTGTTGACATACCTATTATAAATAACCTAGCAAGAGTGGATTTCTCTCCATCCATACCTAGACCAATATTTATTGATAGATCATCTAGATCTCCCTCACCTACGGAATCCCAAATGTTAAGAGTCCTTACAAAAGAAGAAACTTTCAAAATAGATAAAGAATGGATTAAAGAAGATTTTTTTAGCTGACTACAATAGAGAGAAGAGAGAATGGTATTTCTCAACTTTCTCTACAGAAGATACTAATCATTATCGAAAAGAATTCTATGATTAGTTAGAACACTATCAAATTAATATATATTTCTTCACTTGGTTTGAACTATATTGCTTACAATACAAAATTAAGAATTCTTTTGCCACATAAGTATTTTTAAATGTCAACGTTAGATTAAGCACTCAGTGGAAGACTCTAAAGAAAGAAACCATAGAGTCTGTTCATCCCCCATTAGAAGCTTTTAGGTTTACTCCTCCTAAAGTGCAAACAGAAATACAAGCAGCACCATTTAAAGCCATAATTAAACCATCAAAAGAACTAATAGACAAAATAGATCTTAGCAATATACATACTCAAATAAACTACACAAACCAAACCTTATACACTATGGCCCAGCAGTTAGAGCGAATTGAGCTTTCTACTCCGCAAGATAAAGATATAAAAGATTACAAGATAAACCCTACCAGACCAATATATAATTACAACACTCCTTCGACTAAAGAGTTAGAAGGAATGAGTTTAGGACAAAATCCTACCGATAAGATAGAAGAATTAGTTAAAAAACTCAGTGGGTGTAGAATAGGAGAAACTTCTATTGTAAACACTCTTTCTAGAGAAGAAGAGTTTGACAACCTGATTGGTCGCCTAGGAAAATCCTCAAGGCCTAAAACTAGAAATTATTATAATAGACCTTCGTTTGCAGATGTGCAATTCGAAGAAAGAAAGAAGTAGCTTTATAGAAAACTCTTATTCAGGAGACTCCATCATTGAATGGAATATTGATGGCGCTTCTGAACAACATATTCTAGATACTATTCAGAATATAACCATGGCTGCTACCGCTTATAAGCTAAAAGGTAATGATGATAAGAAAACCAAGGATATCCTGGTAATGGGATTTACAGGTCAATTAAAAGGATGGTGGGATAATATTCTTAGTACAGAAGATAAAAATAAAATAGATATAGCAGTTAAGTCTGAAACAAATGAAATCATTTGTATTACCACGTTACTTTACGCCATTACTAAATCTTTTGTTGGAGAACCTGCTAAGTTCCAGCAAAGAGCTGGAGATCAATTAGCAAATCTTTACTGCCCAACTTTGTTAGATTATAGATGGTACAAAGATATGTTTCTTTCAAAACTTTGCCTTAGACAAGATGGAGGGGCAAATTATTGGAAAGAAAGATTTCTTAGCGGTTTACCTAGATTATTTGCCGAAAAAGTAAAAACTAACATTAGGAATAGCTTTAACGGAGAAATTCCTTATAAAGATTTAACTATAGGAGAATTATCTAATTACGTTATAAAAACAGGAATACAAATTTGTACTGATTACAAATTACAAAATAAAATTTAAAATGAAAAATTAAATAATAAAAGAGAAATGGGTTCTTTTTGTGAGCAATATGGGGGCTACGCCTCTAAGAGCTCCCAGCAACCCTAAAAATAAGAAGAAAGTTGTTAGCAAGGGAAGAAGTAACTTCCGTCATTATAAGAAGCCTTATAAAGATAAACAAGAATTTTATAAGCAACCTTATAAGAAAAAACCTTATAATAAAAAGAAACCCTATAAGAAAAACATTAATAAAAAAGAGGTTAAATGTTTTAAATGTGGACGTAATGGCCACTATGCTACTGAATGTAGAGTTAAAGAAAAAATTAATCAATTACAGAATTTAGACTTATCTAAAGAATTAAAAGAAACTTTAATTTTAGCTTTAGAAAATATATTGCTAAATTCAGAAAGCGAATTAAGCTCTTCAACAGAAGAATCCTCGTATGAGGAAATTAATCGTATTAGTAACTCAGAAGAATCTTCTGATGATTCTGAAGAATGCTTAGGATTAGACTTCTGCAATTGTAATAATTGTAGTAGACATATTAATGTTTTGACCCATAGTCAAGTAGATGCTTTAATTACTATATTAGATAAATGGAAGACTCAGAAAGCACGAATGCTTTCATGAAACAACTTAAAAAATTATAGAGGATAATGATCTTATTAAAAATCAAGTTAAAGCAGTTGAATTTAAAGATGTTATGGAACTCTTTAATAAGGATAAAATAAAACCAGTATCAGTCAATGATTTACAGGAAGAAGTAAGAACTTTGAAAAAGGAAATTCAAAGTTTAAAAACCCGAGAAGATGAGTTAGAATTAAAACTTTTAGAATTAGAAGATCACATGATAGTTCAAACCAAGTGAAGAAATATATATTAATTTGATAGTGTTCTAAGTAATCATAGAATTCTTTTCGATAATGATTGGACCCAATCTCCTGCTACAGAAAAAACCTTTACCAGAAAATTTGTTCCTCAACATTACAATTACTTCGACTACATGGATGCATGCAATTATTTCTTGGCCATAGAACCTTTTAATCATACTTGGTTCATATGGTTCGCAAAAGATATATCATTAAAGTTTCCTTCATGGTTCATTAAATGGTTTGAATTAATTGGTCCTACTCTCAACATATTCCCAGATTATGCTATGGATACCTTTGACAAATTTACCACAATAACAGATTGTCCTAAGCATATGGCAATCTTGGCTTTCTGCGACGCCTTTAGTATTAATTGGATTACTTCCTGGACTTTTGCTTCAGAATTAATTTGGAGTGACTGCCCGGCCACTCAATTGGTTAAAAAATATTAGGTTAAGTGGTGGATTAAATTCAATCCTGAATTACTTAGTGAAAAAAGATTAGATGTCCAAGTACAAGCTAATCCAGGTAGGTGTAAACGTACTGGTAATAATTCAGACTCTGAATTTTTATCCAGTAAATCAAAAATATTAGCCTCTTTAGCAGTTGTTACTGACCCAAAGAAATTCTTAGAAAAATTACAAGAGGTCTCATCTTCACTATCTGACACAGGAAGCTCATCCGAAAGTGCCAACGATAATGAAGATGACTGTTATGGAATCAAATTGGAAAACTGTTAAAGATATTAGTTTTAAATTATGGTAGATAGATATGTTTGAATTATTCATTTTGAATTATTGGTCCGCAATTATTGTACTTTTAGGCCAACTGTCGGCCACATGCTTTACTTTACTTTACTTTTACTTTCGGTGGCATTTGTTATTGTCGGCCACTCTTGTATAAAGAAATTAAGTACTCCCTCCATCCCAAATTATAAGCAAAAATTGGTCAACAAAAGTTAATGTATTTGGTTCAAAATTTGTATCAAATACATCAACTTATGTTGACTCATTTTTGCTTATATTTTGGGACGGAGTAGTATGTTGTAATATATTTTGAAGTCTGTGTCTGTACCCTTACTATAAAAGGGAGTATTAGCTTTAGAGTTAGGCATTCGAAAAAACACCTGCCTCAAATCCTTCTTGAGCATTTTCGAAGCCTTACAGAATAACCTTTGTAAGTTTTATAAGAAATAAACTATCTTTATTCAATAAAATTTTGTTATGACTTTTAAAACTGTTTATGTTTTTGTTGATCCCGATTTTGATTATTTGTTAATAAATTCAGACAGGTTTAAACAGTAATACCTGGTACTCTCGTCCCGATCCTTTCACAGACTGGTATCAGAGCCAGGTTGGATTGAGATATATTATCTAAATTTACTAAACTTATTTTTTAGGTTTTAAAAGAATTTAAGTTTTCTTATTTACTGTTTATCTTCCTTTAACCCTGTCGGTTTTCATTTAGGTGTCAACCTACTGAATAGTGAGTGGTCCAGGTAGTAGGACCCAGAGTGCGGGCAGTGAAACTGTTGGTTTAGCTCATTGTAGACCACCTAGAAACAACTTATAAGGGGGAGAGAGAGTTAGTGATAAGTTAAAGCAAGAATTTTTTAAAAACTTTATAATTAGTTTCATAGATTAAGATATCATGTCTCTTTTTAGCCGTGCTCTAGGCAGATTAGGGAGTAGCTCGAGAAGTCAACCATTGATTTCCCTTCCTTCTAGCGATCAATCTACTATAGATCAAGATAATTATCAAAATAGTGAATTAGAAATACAAGAAATGAAAAACAGATTAATAAACTGGACTATGCCAGAAATTAAGTATAATAAAGTTTATCATGTTGGAAAGTTTGATTACCAAAGTAAAAAGATTATTAAAACCACCGAATTAGCAAAATCTATTAATAATAAAAATGAAACCATTAATCTTCTTGATAGAAGTTTATTAGATGAACATTACGGAGAAGGTCATAGATACATACATCTAGAATTAATACAAATCGCAGTTAAACCATTACATAAATTATGTCTTAACACACCCACACTGTTAATTCTTAGAGACAGTCGAATTGTAAAATTCGAAGAGTCTATTATAGTTATTATTGAATCTAATCTTAATGATGGCCCAGTTTACTTTAACCAAGTATGATTAAAAGGTTCTATGGCCAAGAAATAATTTCATGCATCCATGTAGTCGAAGTAATTGTAATGTCGAGGAACAAATTTTCTGGTAAAGGTTTTTTCTGTAGCAGGAGATTGGGTCCAATCAGCAGGAGATAGAACTTTAGTAATTTTGAATTTTGAAAAAGTAATTTTGGTTTTATCCATTGGATCATACTGATGAGTCAGTACTATAGATTCAGTGTCTACTAAAATAAACTCATAATATTTTCTGGTCTTTAACAACTCTTTAGGAACAAATAGGAATCCTTATGCTAAGTACCCTCAGAATTTATTAACAAATAATCAAAATCGGGATCAACAAAAACATAAACAGTTTTAAAAGTCATAACAAAATTTTATTGAATAAAGATAGTTTATTTCTTATAAAAACTTACAAAGGTGTATATATATATATATATATATATATTGATAGTTTGTTACTAACAGCAAAAACAAAAGTTTGTTCCTGGAGAAGAATCGCACCAGAAACTGAATTCTCCTATCAAGCAAACCAGGAGAACAGAATTCTCCTACCATTAAGGAACTGAATTAATTTATCTCAATCTCTTAATTAACCAAAGGAAAATTTGAGAAAATTAAAGGAAGTATATAACATACATACAGAAGGCAGTGCAGCACATTGCTACTCAGGCCTACGTGGCAAAAGGCATTAAATCTACAATAGGCAGGGTCCACAAAAAACTTCTCCCTGTTCACTTGAATATGCATAAATCTGCAGTTAAAGTAACACATATGATACACAGCAAGGAACTATTAAGAATAACGATGCAACTACAAGTCTACAACCATGCATAGTTTAAAACCTTTCAAGATACTTCGGCTTCAAAGCAAAAAAGAGATAAAAATATTTAGATGATCTTACGACTGAAAAGGGACTTCTGAGAAAAATAGCAATGCTTAGAGCACAAAACCTCCTATGATCCAATGGTATCAATTTGTCATGATGATTTTGTGAAGAGCCTGGCATTAATAAATATCCAGAAAGGTCAACCATTAAAAAAGGCAGTGTCAAACATGCTATTATGTCATAAGTATGGCATCCACCAAATAAGAAAAAGGAAAGTAGAAGATGGGAGGCAGTTTAAGCAGCCTACAACAAATAGCACAAATTACAGAGAATTGCAAATGTGACTAAAATTAATACCAAAGAATCTGAGGCAACAAGGTCATACATCAGTATTCCAGCATCTGCCAAGGCAAGAATAGCACATGAAAATCAAAGAAAACATATTATGCTTAAAGATGTCTATTTCAATTAAATTCCAACTCTGACTGCTTCAAATAAAGATTTCAAATCAATTTCATATTTATATAGATATTCTTTTATTTTTCCATCAGAATTGTTCTTTTATTTTGCACTTAAAATTATGTAACACATATACTCGTCTTATTTATTGAATTTCAATTCTTCATTAAGCCATTATTATAGTTAACATCATTTTGCTTAAAAATTTATAGATAACAAAGAACAAATTTTATTTAAAAAAAGAAAAACAAACAAACTTTCACGATAAGTCGTTTTACAACCAAACACGCGCGTAATGTAGTAGTAGTCAAAAACAATTTCAACCAAATTCTTTAACAAAAAAAAAAAAGAAAACAATTTCAACCAAATTGATTACTTCAAACAATTTTTTCAATACCAATAATTTTTATTAAAGATTTCTATAATAAAAAACGAAGTGAATATATTTTGTATCCTTGATGCAGGTCTGCGCCACTCGGTTGGACATATTCTTAAGACACATTGACTATTTATTACTCTCTTCGTCCCTAATTATAAGATTAGTTTTAAAAAAAAATTGTCCCTAAATATAAGACTATCTACAAATTTTTAGGGGAATGCTCCAGGTAGTTCGAACCCTGAGGAGGAGGGTGAGAGTTCAGTTAATTGCGTATCTTAAAAAAATGTTATGGGAAAGAAATTGCTACTCTATTCGACGGGCCAGGAACAATCGAAAAAAGTTTTTCCAACTATACTCTTATTAATCATGTCAATGATCTTGGAATATGAAAAATCAACATTGAATGCAATTATATAAAAAGGGCAATTTAGTAATAATAACACAATTTTCAGACAAATTTATTACTCCAACAACTTTTCTTAATACCCGCGATTTTTGTAAATTATTTCAATCAAAAGGGACGGAGGGAGCATTAATGGAAAATGTTATGCTAACAAATATATTTAAGACACTTGTTAGGGAAGCCAAATGTCCTGGACCGAGCAAATGCTCAAAGGCTCATTTACATAGGCCTAATACTAAACAGACCCAAATCCAGCATTCGGGCTACCTTAC
Source organism: Medicago ruthenica (assembly GCA_018208015.1). Lineage (NCBI taxonomy): Eukaryota > Viridiplantae > Streptophyta > Magnoliopsida > Fabales > Fabaceae > Medicago > Medicago ruthenica. The sequence continues at coordinate 95,084,859 of CM031373.1, read as the reverse complement.
TTGCAATACAACTCCTCCCTGTGGGGGGGGCTCGGGCAAACGGAGACTCGCTCGAGGGTTACAATTCCCACGAATATGTAACCGCCGAATCCTTATGTGTGCCTTACAACGACTCCTACATCCTCCACTCTATATAAAGGGGACTCTCAGCAGTCCCCAAGGTTAGATTATCTCTACTCGCTTAACCCCTCATTCCAGTCTCAATACCGACTTGAGCGTCGGAGTGCCTGCAGGTCCCCCCCCCCCCCCCCCCCCCGTTCCAGTTGCTGCAACCGCTCTCAACCACCATTTAACGCCGCACCGGTAGTCTGATCAGGTACGATCACCAAAAGTATTCCTTCCGTCTTAAAATATGTGTCTATTTTGAGTTTTGCACGATCATTAAGAAAATAATTATTAGTGTTGATTTCAGTGGTTAAATGTGTTTCATTTACTTAAATATATTTATTAATTATAGTTAGTAGAGTAGTTAGATAATTGAAATGCAATAAACAAAAGTACGTTAGAGGAAAAGAATAATAAATGGTGTATTGATACTACTCTCTCGATCCCATGATACATGAGTATTTTATTAAAAAAAGCACAGATAATAAGAAAAGTTGTTGCGTAATAAATTTGTCTGATAAGTGTGTAACTATTATTAAATTGTCATTTATGTATAAATGCTTTGGATGTTGATTTTTCATATTCCAATACTATAAATAAGGGTATAGTTAGAAGAATAATAGTGAATACATCTAGAAATTTGTAGATTATCTTATATTAAGAAGAGACATTTTTTTTATAAATAGTCTTAGAATTAGAAACAAAAGACAATATAAAATAGAAAAATAATTTGAGATTTGTGGACAAATACTTTTTTTTTTGTAAATGGTCTTATGATCATAGACAAAAAAAAAGGAGTATAGATTTTATCTCAAAAATACATAAATTTTTATTCAAAAGATATGTTTTTCGGGAATTAGTTAAACAATGATTTGTTAACAATATTTTTATCGTAAACCAAACAAACGAAAAGGATTTGACTGGTTTGGGGGAAAACAGACATTTTTCAAGGCTATACGCTGCTCTCCTTCTGTCAATATTGGAGCATAAAAAGAAGGAAATATCTTTAAAAAAAAAAAAAACAAGAAGGAAAGATAGGACAAAGAAAGGCTCGAAAAATGACACACTTTTGTATTGAAGTCAAAAGTGGGACAGAAATTACGTCGGGGAACGAGCCCAATCAATTAACCTTGCACCGTTTATATATTTTTTTTAAGTGGTGGGTAGAGCTCACACATTTTAAAATAAGAAGAAGTGGCGTGTCGGGGTTCGAACCACAGTCTCTGCATATAATATACAATATTCTTGCTAACTGAGCTAAACTCACAAGGATTTCTTGCACCGTTTATTAAATTGGTCTTTTTTTATTAAAAAAACTAAAGGTAATATGTTATTTAAACAATCATTTTTTCGATAATTTATGAAATAAATAAAGATATATAAAAATAATATATTTAAATTTCGACACAAAAATCAAAATAATAAAGAGATAAAAACCAAAAAAGAGGACTCCCTTTGATCCCTTTTACTCCCTCCGTCTTATTTTAATTGACATACTTTGAAAATGTGTACTATTCATATAACATATTTTGATTATATTTTTTTCTACTAATATACAAAGACAAATTATACTCGCTCAGGTCCTTATTATAAGAAACTTTTCAAAGAAATCTTTGGACCTATTTATAAGAAAATGACACAATTTTTAAAATGTATTTATTGCGTAAAAGACCTTTTTAACCCTTGTTTAATGCTTGTCTTTTTAATGTTGGTGAGTATATTTAATACTTCACAAATTTTTATGAGGGGTAAAAACATTTAAAAAGTTCCAACAATTAATGATTGTATTGGTTTTGATGTTTTTTTTTTTTTGTTTTTCTTCTTATATTAAGGACCGGAGGGAGTAGCATATAAGATGTTGTTGGATTTGTCTCGACGAATATTTTTAAAATATCAAACTTTCATAATTTTTTCTAATATATTATTAAAGATATTTATGAGCAAAATTATACGTTGACATACGTGACAGAGTCAACTGTGTCATATAATATGGGACGGAGGGAGTAATTGTCATATTTTAACTTTTTACATAAACTAAGACAACAAATACTTTTACTACTTTTGATACAACAATTTCTCTTTTTTCTATAATAACATTAATCGTCAATTCATATATTTTTTTCTCTGTAATAAATATTTAAGAGTAATATATGTAAAACAACGTTTAATGATGTATTGAACTTTAAAAATGACAGTTAATTAGAAACTGATGTTTTTGGATTTCCAAACTGTTGTATTTGGATTTCCAAATTCTAATTTGAAAAAGAATATCTACCGAAGTTGTTACTAGGTTGAGTCACGAACAGGTCGCTCTCTTTAAGACCCACTGCCCAAAATTGTGCAAGGCAGACTATCAACCACGCTGCCTCCAGGATAACTATCAACCAAGCCCAGCTACAACTGCTGTAGAAAACCGTTCGAGAATTACACCTTCAATATGGTACTATAAGACCACTTTTTAATACTGAAACCATTCTACCATGATACTGTGACCATTCTATTATGGTGCTGAGACCACTCAAATATGATGTTACCACCATTCTAATTTTTTAACTTCTCCAACTATGATACTATGACCACTCAAATATAGTGCTACCACCATTCTAACTTCTTTAAGAATTTAAGAAGAATATATTTTTAAGATCATTCTTATTATACCGGAAAAGAGACTATGATATTAAAATATTATTTATTCCGAAGGGACATAAATTATCGAAAGGGACTATGCTCTTAAAATATTATTTATTTGAAGAGACATAGATAATTGAAGTGACTACGCTCTTAAAACCATTCTTAATTCCGAAGGGACTTTTTACCGAAAGGGACTATGGTCTTAAGAACACTCTTAAATCCGAAGAGACAGAATAAGGAGACGAGGAGAAGAATAGCTCGTTAACACAAGTTGAAGGGAGAAGAGAGAAAGAGTTCTCGACAACTCAATAGAACTCTTTGGTGTGTAGAATGCACTATGTGAGTTCTCTATTTATAGAGAAAAATCACAGCTAATAAGTGAGAAACATTGGGAACAAGTAGTTCACATATTAGGTACAAAAATATCTCAAATTGGGTACCAAAATATATTATATTAAGTACAAAAATATATTATATATATTATGTACTAAAATATATTTCAGATTATGCACCAAAATATATTAGATTGCATACCAAAATATTTCAAATTGTGTTCTGAAATATTCTAGATTGCGTTCCAAAATATTTTAGCAAAACTTGGGGACTAAGAAAACACTTTCTAATAATGATTAAATTAATTACTTAATTTAACATTTCCAAATAATAAAATATATAAATATATATTTTTTTCTTTAGTGCTTACTTCGTTCACTTAATTATGCACCCCCTTAGAGGTACGCCCCCAATATATAAACACTACTAATGTGTGTTTTTCATCCGATGTGTGACTTCCACTTTTTTCAATTCACACAACAATAGTTCTACCCAAACGTGGGAATTTGTGTTTAGTCTTTTAACTCAATTTTCACACATGTTCCAACAGAAACAAAATTTTTATGCAAAAGTGACAATTATAAAAGAACAGAGAGAGTATATAACAAAGAATTGTTTAAAAAGTTATCACAAAATGATATCCAAATATCATTTTTTTAATTTACTCTTAAATTAGTCTCTTATTCTGCTATATCTTCAAATAGTCTTTGCAAGCATTTTTCAGTTTGATCCCTATGTTAGTATACACTATCTAACATTGTTAATTACGTTGAGTTGGCTACAATAACACCTTTTATTTGTTAACTTCGTCAAACATTTTCCAATTTGGTTCCTATGTTAGTAGACACAACAAAACACATTGCATCAAAAAAGCTAACTCTTTTATAAGCACAACCTTAAATGAAAAATATTTGTGTACATTCACATCAAATAAAAAATTATTAGAATAAAATTAAATAATGTTAGTTGATGTGATTGAATTATTTTTATTTTAATATTTTTCATTTAATGTGAGAGTTTCTAAATATTTTTTATTTAGGGTTGTGATTATAAAAGACATGTTCCGCACAAAAAATGAGTACATATACATTAAACATTGATATTTAGACACAGTCAGTTAACGCCATTAAAAATATATTGAAATTGTGTGTTGGGCAACTTCTGAATAGAATGAAAAACATTATTAAAAAAGAGAAAATTGTATCATACAATATCGGATATCAAATGTATGAAAAACATTTCTGTGTTACATTTGAAACAACTTATTTATTTATTTTTGTTTTAAAATTTGATATTTCTAAAGCAAACATGTGTCTCTGCTCACGAAATATTATTTTTATTAGACCAATCAAGTATACAAATAAGTAACAATTACATAATTTTTTCAATGATTTTTCTATTTACACATGTTAAGAAGTTTTAAATAGTAACTTTGTATTGAAACTTGTATATTTTATATTAAATGTATAAGTTTTTAATAAATAATTGTTTTTTTCAATAAAAACTTGTTATACAAACCATTTTTTCAAAAAGCACCAATAAAATTCACAGTAAAAAGACATTGTTGATTTGAAATTGCATTCTATATTTTTTTTTGGGTACAAATATACCATATTAATGTGTTTGAATTTGGTCGCAAAACTTTTTAGACAAAAAAAAAAGGGTCATAATGGAGAATTTAGAGCTGCACCAAAAATTCTTAGTTTAACCTTAATTATGGTTTGATTAATCAAAATTTTCCCGGCATTGGGTAATGGTGGGGTAGGCAGTGAGAGGAACGAGGTTAATGTCATTGTCAAACATTGGTCTCGGAGACCTCATATTTTCCAACAGTTAAACTCTGTTCAGTTCACACTTCACACTCTCTCCACTCTCCTCTTTCTCTCCCATACACACTTACTGCTTGCCATTTGCCAGTGGTACCAAGTCTGAGTTAAGAATACACCACAACATCATTTTTTTTCCACTTTATGTTTCTTACTCTCACAACATAATGTTTTCTAGTTACTGGCTACTTCAATTTTGTTTTCTACTCACATTTTTCTCCTCACTATGTCACTCTTCCACTTCTTATTCCTTGCCACAACTCACTTCAGGTTATTTCACTAACTTCTCTCTCTCTTGCATTTTCTTTACTCTTTCAGCAACTCATTATGCAAACCAAGCTTTTACTGGGAGAAAAAAAGTAAAAATAAAATATATCATTATTTTTTAGACAAAGCAGGATATTTATTGTAGTTGTACTTGTACTCTTTCCTTGCTTAACTTTTTTTCTTTTTGCTAAAATGTACTAATGCATAAAAGTTTCTGATTTTGACTTTTTCTTTTCATTTTTCCAGGGAAAGAAAATGAGGGAAATGGTGTAGTATTTTCTAGGTTTGATGTATTTGCTGCGGCACCATATGAGAGCTCACCACTTCCCTTAGCTGCAGAGAGAACTAGAAGAAAAGATCCACTTGATGGCTTCAATAAGTACATAAGTGGATGGAATATCAGTGACCACCATTATTGGGCTGTAACCTCATTCAACCCTTACTCCTTAATTTGTTCTGTTATTGTTAATTATCGTTGTTAATTAAGGTTTAAGTTTTGAGCTTAGTTTGTGGGGGGCATTTTAGTTTATTCTCTGCATTTTAGTTTATTTTATAAATGATTTTTGGAAACTTTCACGACAACTTGTAACTGGTTAACACAGCTCTAATAGATGGTCAATTACGTTCCTTAGATGCTTAATGAATATACCAGTTGTCTACACTTATTAACCACGATTTTGGACGTGATTAACCATAATTTTCAGGGGTTCAAATCTATAGTTTAAATGAGCCTTTTAGTTAGTCCTGTAGTATTGAATTTTCATACCAAAAATTAAGTCCACTCATTATTTTTCCTTTTTATTGAATACAGTCAGTGGCATATACAGCAGTTCCTGTATTCAGCATTGCAGCAGTCTGGTTCTTGGGCTTTGGCTTCTGTTTATTACTCCTCATTGTTTGTTACTTCTGTCGTAAAACCGAGCCTTATGGTTATTCTTCAACATACTATGCACTTTCCCTTATTCTCCTCATATTGTTCACATTTATAACACTGTAAGTACAAATCTTTCTATTCCTTTGTTTTTCTGGTTTCATGTTTAGTTGAATCTGCAGTACAAATTGCATGTCTTTCTGTGTTAACAGGATTGGATGTGCAGTGCTATATATTGGACAAGGTAGTTTTCATAGCAGCACAACAACGACGTTGCAATATGTGGTGTATCAAGCTGATTCTGCAGTGGATAAACTAAGGAATGTTTCTGATTACCTTGCTCAAGCAAAGCTGGTTGGAATCGATCGAGTTTTTCTTCCCGCTAATGTTCAAACAGATATTGATGCGGCAGAAACAGATATCAATGCTTCTGCTGGCACAATTTCTGATAAGACAAAAGAGAATTCAGACAACATACAAGATCTCTTAGATTCTGTGTAATGATTGATTATTAGGCATTCTTCAGCTTTATATATTTTTTCTTTTCGATTTTTCTCTAAAAAATGAATATTGTGAGCCTGATACAGGAGGCTGGCGCTCATCATAATAGCTGCAGTTATGCTAGTATTGACGTTTCTTGGATTTCGTAAGTTTATGTCGCAGTTTAGATGCACAATTTCTTATTGTTATTGAGGTATTAATTTTTGCTCTGACTTGTTACTATACAGTGTTCTCAATTTTCGGAATGCAAGTCCTTGTGTACATGTAAGTGAAATGGATTGTTACCACTTACACTTATATACTCTTTCTGTCCCTTTTTATAAGCACCTTTTTACACTCAGCGATCAGTATTGTTTGATTCTTTGCTGGTAATCATAATCCCTCTTATCATCACATTTTCTCATCAAACGCTTTGACATAAATTGCAGCTTGGTAATCGCAGGATGGTTTCTTGTTACTGGCACCCTTATATTATGTGGTTTGTTCCTTATTCTCCACAAGTAAGTTTCCCTAAACTAGTAAAATCTGAATTCAATGATTTTGTCATATAATTTTATAGATATGTTGCTCATAGAAAACAATGTGGTAGCAAGTAATTATACTACTCAACAAAGCCATACACTTAATTTTAATTATCACCTCATAGATGTATTTGAGAAATTATGTCAAATTGTAATGTTTATTATGTGCATGTCACTTTTGATAGTGTGACAGCAGATACATGTGTAGCCATGAATGAGTGGATCCAATATCCTACTGCAAATACAGCTCTCGACGATATACTGCCCTGTGTGGACAAAGCCACAGCACAAGAAACATTGTTGAGAAGCAAAGAAGTAACTTCTGAACTAGTTAACTTGGTGAACCAAGTTATTACCAATGTCTCTAACATAAATTTTGCCCCCAATTTCACGCCGCTGTACTACAATCAATCCGGTCCCTTGATGCCACTCCTCTGCGATCCGTTCCGTCCTGACATGACAGATAGACAATGTGACTCTGGTGAAGTGAACCTAAGCAACGCCACACAGGTACATAAATTGAATCTTCGTAGAACATGAAAACACTATAATGCACTTGGGTTGTGCTTAACCATGTGAAAGTCTAAAATGTTCATTTCTGTTATGCATCATTTTTGGGGTCTAGCAAGAATCAAGGTTTTTGGAAGTCACATTGTAAGAGTCAAAATGAGTTGTGTTCTGCTCACTAATGCAAAAATTATGATTCACAAGACCTCGAGTCATCGTGAGCCGGACCACTCAACCTGCGGATTGAGGTGGGTTACCCCTTGAAAGTATCGGACCTAACCACCCATTCTGATCAATTAAAATATCCAAAAAGAAATCATAAAATACCTTAATCTTTTGAAGAGTGTGCTACCAACACTCCCTGTCTCTCTCCACCCTTATCTGAAATTCATGTGGATCCCGTGGAGTAGAAATAATTTTGCATCTAGAATTTATTTTAGCTTGATGCTACTATAGTTTAAAACTTTTGCCTCGGTTAATTTTTAGCCTCAAATTTTTGTTCAACCAAATTTTTTATATATATACATCCAAACATAAATCATTTTATATCAACTGACTTTTAGCTAGAATCAATTTTTGTCGACACAAAACCAAAACACACACTATTACATAATGTCATCTATCATATGACAATTTGAGAGTTACTATTATCAAGTTAAGTTTGTCAAAATTTTAATCAGTTTCCGTGTGATGCAGGTATATGGGAACTTTGTGTGCCAGGTTTCACCATCAGAGATATGCATGACCCAAGGGCGTTTAACCCCTACCTTCTACAACCAAATATCCGCTGGAATAAACGTTGGTAACGCCTTATATAATTATGCCCCATCGCTTGTTGAGCTACAAGACTGCACCTTTGTTCGAGAAACATTCACTGATATATACAATGAACATTGTCCTGGTCTACGGCATTATAGTAAATTGATTTATGTTGGATTAATAATGGTCTCTTTTGCTGTGATGTTCTCCTTGATCTTTTGGGGTGTGTATGGAAGAGAGCGGAGGCATCGTTTGCATTCAAAAGAGTCAAAAGATTTAATACTAGTAACTCCTGCACCAACAAGACCTGCACCTGTACCAACAAGACCTGCACCTGCACCAACAAGACCTGCACTTGCACCTTCAAGTCATGCACTTGAACTTAGCCCATATCCCTGAAAGGTGACAAGGATATATATTGAGTAACCTCATTGATAAATGATGTTTTAACTAAGTTTAGATTATTATTTTTTCTGTATTGGATAATGTTGTAGCTTCTTTGTACTGACACTAGTAGTAAGAATTTAAATGGAGACAAAAAATGCTGTTATTTTATATGAACTGGAAAAGGAGAATCCGGATAAGGATAATGTTGTAGCTTCTTTGATTTTAACTATAGAAAGTATTGGAGAGAAAGAGCAGCAAAATTGTACAAAGGCAATGGGATTATTGGTTAAGAGTGTTAGTTTTGTGAGGGAAGACTTGTGAATTTAAAGGAAAGAAAAAGTTAGGATAAGGGCAAAGAAAGAGAATGTTGATTTGATGTTGCTGTTTTGGATATTGAAGAATATTGATAGGTAGTGAAGTATAATCATGAAAGTTTTATTGTGATTGTCCTTCTTTTTTCTTTCTTTCTATGTTATGTTATTGGAACTCCTTTTAATTAATTTATTTTGGGTTAATACCGCTTTTGGTTCCTGTAATATGAACGAATTCCGGTTTTAGTCTCTGTAAAAAAAAATTAGATTCTGCCCTTATCATTTCAGATTCTTCCAGGGATAGAATCTAAATTTATATTTTACAGGGACTAAAACCGGAATTCGCTCATATTACAGGGACCAAAAGCGGTATTAACCCATTTATTTTTCTTTGGCATGCTTTGTTAATTTTCGTTAGTTGACAATTTAATTAAATGTGTCCTTGAACAAGTCCTCCTCTTGGTGCTAAATTTCAAACTGGTATAAAGAAGCCTATCAGCAATTAAAAGTTAGTAAAATGAGTCGATCGAAATTGATATCACACACCAAAAAGGGGTGGAGACTTTGTTATCTCTGACCCACATATTGTTATGAGAGTTGAAAGAAATTAATAACTCTGTTAAGAGAGACAAACATAAAGGTTGAATTGAAATGATTTATCTTTTTTTAAATTGGACCTTTCATGTGATTTAAGTATATATGTTAAGACCTGAGTGTAACTCAATTGCTCAAGCAATGATGAGTTTGTGAGGGAAAACCGTGATTCCACCTCCACAAAACACACTCTTGGAGGGCTAAGAGCTTTAAGGTGCGACAAAAACACCAAATCAAAAGGAATAAAATTTTAGGAGTACCGAGAGATTACCTTGTTAATGGATCACTCTCCTAAATCTATTCGTGAACAATTTTGTCAACATTTTATGCACATCTATTAAGAAAATAAGTCAATAGAATTAATCTTATATTCTCTATGGAGTATCTTTTTTAGGGAGCAAGACAATGAATGAACTAATGCAATACGTCCTTTAACGATAAGTTGAATAACAAGGCAATCACTTTTGATGTCATCCTAACAATCCTTGATAAATCCAAATGATACACCGTCAAGATCAGAATTTTGAGACTATCCTAATCCAACATTGTGTGTGTTCATAACCTCTTCTTTAGAGGATGAAGAAATTTAAAGCCCATTGTCTTCTACGATTAGTTTTTTAAAATTGAAATTTTTCAACAAAGGTCTATTTCAAAATTTAATATTGAAAATGCTTCTCAAAATGGTTTAAAATCGCACCGTTCGCCTCCTCCACACTTTCCACTCTCCCTTCTTTCAACTCGGGGCTAAATATTTCATTTATTCTTTTTCTCTTTTCCACACTTCCACAAATTAGACAACGACTCTGCTCACACGTACACTTTTTAATCTGTATATTGATTAAAATTTATACGCATCCTCCTAAATTTATATGGAACTCATTTGATGATTTTGTGTTAGAATATTAATTATAAACAATAATAGAGAGTACATATTAAAAAGTGCATCATGTTAAAGAATATGTTGATGTCACTCTTTATTTCACACTTATTGTTTTTAATTGTGATAGTTAATTCAATTTCCATATTACATACAAAAAATATTTTTCTTTTTTTGGAATAGATAAATGTTAATATTGTTATGTTAACATCTTTTCTCCTTTGTCATAATTTTGAACTCCAAATTTTTTTACTCCATAACTCCTTTAATATCTTAATTAGCTCAAACCAATTGAGTTCCCAACACCTAAAAAATAGTATTCTTAATTAATGGTTTGAGATTTTTCATCTTATTGAAGATATAATTTCAAATAAGGCAACCTTTATAGTTTTCTTTATTGTATTTAGTACTGATATTCTAAACTTAATTCTATAAAAACAATTCTCCTATGAACAGTTCCTCACTTTTTTAACAGTAGTATCTACTACCATTTTTTATTTTCTCTTTATAAAAAAATCAAGATATTAGTACTTATAACAATGAATGTTTTCAATTGTATCATGTTATGTCCTTCAGAGTCTAGATTAGTTTGCGATTAGTTGGTTTTCCGGTTTCTGCCGTCTATACTATAGAGACTACTTCATTTTTCTCTTGCTTTGGTTGGTTAGGGGATTTGTTTGGTTGACAGGTGCCTTGGTTATGTTTTTGCTAACTGTTCTTTCCCCTTGCTATATTTTGCTAGTGATTTTTATCTTTTTCTTTTGTTTTGTGTTGTTTAGATTACAGAACAAAGTTTTTACATCAATTGGAAAACACTTTTCACATCAGGTGGCAACCGATGTGAGGTGAGGTGATGTGGCATGTCCACATCTTTTCACATCGGGTACGAACAGTGGTATGATATCTAACTTTCCACATCGGACCTCTCTTCCACTGATGTGATAAGTTCTTTTTAAAATTTAACAACACGGATTTCACATCAATTGTATGATAGACACTAAAGTTAAATATGAATATTTCACATCAGTCCTCTGACCCACCGATGTGAAACTTTTTCTTTTTAAAATAACCTTTTATAAAAATTGCTTATCAAATAAGCTTGAAACCATGTTCTTTTCTTTTATATTAAAAAAATGAAACATATATGGATATTTTAATGCCAAAAGGGAAGTTATATTAGTCAATCTAATTTGATATTTTTACATGATCAATTCTCAAAACTAGCCACATCGATATTCTATATATAAAAAAGTACATATGCATATATGAATACAATCTAGAAAGTTATATTATAGCAATATCAACATTTAGTCATAACAACATCTTTGGGCATAATCATTTCAACAAAAAAAAACATCTTTGGGCATAATATTCATTAAACCATCAGCAATGATAACTGAACACAAAATTTTTGACACAATACAGACACTATGGACAGTTTGGACATTTTAGACTTAAAAGCAGGGGCATTTTTGTAAAAACACCACACTCCATCTTCTTCATCTCTTCTATGCGTCCTTCTTCCCTCTATATTCTTCCACCATCCTTTGCTTCATCACCACGACAGCTCTCTCCCACCACCACCGTTCTCACCACCGCACCCTCCGTCCTCATTAGTGACCACCACCATCGTCGTTGTCCCTTCCATCTGTTCGGATCTGGAACTCACGGCGTCAGTGACCCCCTCTTCTCTCTCACGCCGCCGGAGATCTGTTCGGATCATCACCATCATCCTCACCAGTCACGAACGTCGCCGTCCTTTTGATCCGTCCAGATCTGGAGACGTCACGCCGCCAACGATCACCTCTCTTCTCCTTTACACCGTTGGATATATGTTCCCTACGGCGATCTTCTCTGTCTCGTGACCTGATCTTACGGTGGTGGTTCGGTGAGTGGTCGCCGAAGAGAGATTCATAGGTGAGATAGAGTTGTAAAGGAGAGTAACAGAGAAGAGGGAGAGGAGAGAGAGACTATGAGTTGCAGAAGTGGAGAGAGGAAGAGGGAAAGAAAAAAATAAAAAAAGTGCAAAAATAAGTATAATGATACGGTGTTGATTTTGTGTTAAAATTTTTGTGTCAGTTTATCATTTTTGTTAAACTATATACCCCGATCAAGCATAGCCACAACAACATCAGACAATATCATCTCGCCCATAAATATCTTCAATACCATTTTTCATTTGTAAAAGAAATAAGAATAAAATTCAATTGAAAAAGTTATTTCAACTGCAAAATTTGATTAAGAAACTAAATCAAACATAAGGACTGTCAATTTCAATAATGAGTTCGTTCAAAATCAAACAAAAGATCTCAAATTATCAGGATACAGTACTCCAGTTTTCACCAAAAAGAAGATAAACAAACTAACCTTCTAGGCTTTTGATATCAGCACACAGTACATCCTAAAACATTTATTGCCTACATGTAAAAAGCATGAATATCATAATTATTAACAACAACTACCATAATCATCAACAGAACCAAATTCCTAATTTCTAAGCATAAACACACTTCACACACACCCAAACCACCGCGCATTAAGAAGCAAACTACAAGTTCGTTCAAAATTCTACTATCTCAACAAATGTCAAATTCTCATATTGACTTTGAAACATACCATATAAATCATATAACTCTTCTTCCGTTAATGTTGTTGGATCATTGAATACCTACAATGAGTACAGTAGGTTAATATAATTAATTAATAACAATAAGGATATGTCTATCTTTGGAAATACATATATAAACAAGTCGAAGTAAAAGAAGAAAACTAAGTCAAAGCTATAAATAACAACTCATTTTCTTGATCCATTTCCTTAACAAGTCAAAAAATAAATTCACTACATCACTGAATCACAGTAAATAAATCAAACCATTCACATTTAGTAAAAACAAACAAGGAAAAATTAAGGCTAATACATGAGTGAGTTCGTGAGATTTAGAGAGTAGTGAGATTGAGAGCGAGTTTGGAAGATCAAGTGACCGATTGAGGGAGATCAATGCAGCTATTGAATTCGGGAGATCAACCTTCAATCAATTAATAAAAATAGTACACAAAATAACCACTGACTTGTATATTCCAACATAATAACCAGCACATATAGATATCTATTTAATGGATATTGTGTACCGCTAACACGGTAACCGGAAAAAGTCAACGGCTAACAGAATTCAAAAATAACTAAGGCATCAACACCAGAACTACTACCATCACTTTCAGCAAAAATTCTCATAGAATTGTTTACTATTTACTACATTTATGTTTGAAATTTGAAAGCTTGTAAAAATATTGCATCAGCTAACTAACTAAGTAGGTGTGATACATAAATTTGGCTAGCATCGAACAAAGCAATGAATTGAGAAGAATAAGAAATCATCATAACTAAAAATACCAAATGAAATGATGTGGAACTAAAAATAGCAAAGGTCACAAAATTTTTTTTTCACAAATTAAATATAGTATTCTAATATCATATCATTTAAACAAGTTAGCATTTTTAGCACATAGAATCCTAGTTTGTTCATAACTCATTCATTAAGCAACACAGTCTAATGAGTAAATTTTGAGGCGTTGTGATCACTTCACAGCTATCTAATAACTAACTAAGCAGCACAATTTAACAATCACAAAAATTAGATAGTCATCAAAGGCTAATAAGAAACATTTTCACAAATTATCTACAGTGCGCTAATATCCGATCGCATAAACAAGATATCATATTTGCACGTTGAATCCTAGTTCCTTCACTACTTATTCTCATTCATTAATCAACACACAGTTCAACGAGTAAATTTCAAGGTGCCATGATCACTTCACATTTATCCAATAACTAATCAAGGTTTTAAATTGCAATTGTAGATACATCACAATCCTAGATATTAAAACCATGAATCCAATACCTATAGGTCTAAATTACAACATGTCAAAAAAACAAATTTCTTAATTTGTTAAACCAGTTCAACCAATTTCACTAATCAATCAAAACACATTAGTGTACAGTTCCAAATAAAAGTTACAAAAATCAATAATCAAATTTCACATAAATAAGTTCTGATTCATACCATCAGCAATGAAGTGTTGACATTGTTGAATCAAATCAGTGAATCTGGAATCATTAGGAGCAAAAGAAGCCCCATTTTCAAGTGCAACCTTAGCAGTATGATATTCTTCAAGATTAATACAAGCAGTACTACAAATTCATATAACCCACACATAAATCAATTTATTTCAATCACAAAAACAACCCTAAAAACAAATAACATAAGAATTTAAAATTAATTTACCCTTTACGTTGATAAGCTTTAGACAAAGTAGAGTTTATGACCAAGCTAGGATGTAATTACTTGATAAGTTTGGCTTATCTTACCTTAGAACAGAGGCGAGTGAACATGGGCAAGTGAACTGAACTTGCGAAGAGTGAACTGGCGGCATCGAGAGAGAGAGAAAGGGAGAGACGCGACACAGGCAGAGGATGAATTGTGACGGCGGCGTGAGATGAAACGTGGTGAATTGTAATGACAGCGTTGTTGGAACAAGAAGAGTCTAGGACAATTCCTCTAAGGTTTTGATGATAATAAAGTATTGAAGAACAATTGGAATATTAACATATGTTCAAGTGTGCAAAATCAAGAAAGAATCTATCTATCAAGGATGAACATATGAAGAGCATCAGAAGGACCAAGAGAAGCTAAGAAGACTATGGTAAAAGACAAAAGGAAGGTCAACCATAAGTCAACGTCCTAAGAAGACGTGTACCACACAGATTTTGGTGAGGTAACTCAACAGACTCTGTGATGGTCATCAGACTCAGAAGCAGACATCACAGACATGAATTACCCTCAGACTTGAGTAAGTTAAGAGGTGAAAATCTGGCAAGACTGAGTCTGAACCGTAAAACAGAGTAGAACAGAGTACAATAGTTCAGAAGCAGAATAACAGACAGAAAGTAAAGAACACAAGTGTTTTGTTAACCCAGTTCGGTGACAACCACACCTACATCTGGAGGCTACCAAGTCAGGAAGGAAATCCACTAAATAGTATAAATTCAAAGACCTATGACAACAACCCCTGTTTCACAGCCTTCTCACTTAATCACTACCCGTATAGATTTCAACCTAGGAACTCCTAGACCTGAGACCCCTCTCATTTCCCTCAGTCAATCACTGCAAAGATGGAGACACTCTCCTAAAAACTCAATACATCACTTTTGCTTAAAAGCTTCAAGTGAATTACAACTCAATAAAACACAACCAACTCTAAACACTTGAGTGGTGTACAAAAACAAAGCACAAAACACTAAGTATGACTCTCTCTTCTGTTTTTAATGAATTTCTTCAATAGCAGCGTCCTCTATTTATAGCTTCAGCAGCAACATAATTCTTGAATCAAATCTTCTTCAAAGATATATTCCCAGAATTCTTTAGAAGCAAATAGAAGCACTTATTATTTCAGAAATATATTTTCCAAAGATTTCTTTGAAAATATATTCACAAATAATTGAATTCAATCTTCAGAAAATATCTTGCGAAATTAATCTTTCTTCTAGAAACATCAGCTTGAAGAATTCTTCAATTAAATCTTCAAAAGATAATGTGAGAAAATAAAACAGCTCCAAGACACAAGAAAGAACGCAGCTTCTGAACGCAGAAAACCATCTTCTGAATGTGCTTCTGAAATGCAGCTTCTGAAGATTCAGCTTCTGATGAACAGTGCTTCTGAAGTTCTGCTTCCACCTTCTGAAGACACATTTCAGCTTCTTGAAGACGCACATTGCTTGTATATTTGATTTTAGCAAACATGAAGCCAACAACCAAATATCCAACAATCTCCCCCTTTGGCAAATTTTTGGCTAAAATCAATTTGAGCACATAGATATACAACAACCAAATTCTTCACACATCAAAATACGCAACCATGAAGAACATAACACAAATGTAGCAATAACAGAGTCAGCAGCGGATGATTCACTACATTTCACAAATATACTCCCCCTGAACAGATCAGCTTCTGGCAGGAAACACACATACTTCCCCTGAACTACCTCTGAACAGATACTCAGGAACAACTCCCCCTGAACATAGAGACTCCCCCTGAACTACTGAACTGCTTCTGAAACAATCAAACTTTTCTCCCCCTTTTTAGCCAAACAATTTTGACAAAACTACCAGCAATCACCAGGAGCAAAGAAACACAAGAAACAACAGATACAGACCAGATGCACTCAAACAGAGCAAAAACAAACATAGAGGATATAACTATCCATCACAGACCAGCATACCACATAACACAGACCTCACATCAGAACCATTATCAAAACTATTATCAGGATCAGAATCACACAAACAGTACCCACACAAAGTCTCCTCAGAAGATCAAAACAAAACTGCAGAGTACAGCACAATTGCAGACCAGAATCACAAAATGCAACCCAGAACATAAAGCCAGCACATAGCTTGCAGTCTTTAGACTCATCATCAGACTCTGCATCAGACACAGACTCTGCAAAGTCTTCAAAAAAGACAAAAACCCATTTGACCCCTCAAATCTTCAAATTTCTTGGCATTTAAGGCTTTTGTAACTATATCAACACCATCTTCATCACCCTCAGCACACTGAACATAGGGCATGATGTTTTGAACATCTTGCTCAACATGATCCTCAGACTTACTAGGATCCACTTCCTTTCCTTTTAGTGTCTTCTTCTTAGGGACAGGGACCACTACCTTGCTCCAGACTTTAGATGGTCCAGCAACAAAACTCTTTTTTGCAACAGGAGTGGGCCTGCTGTCAGCAGCAACAGCCTTTCCTTTCCTATTGTTCAGCCTCTGGGCAACACTTGCACATTTTGGTCTCCATTCCTTCTTGACCTTGGTTTTGTTTACAACTGGTTCCACTTTTCTTTGTTGAAAGTGCTTGGGGTATCCATGCAACTTGTAACAGAATGGCTTTATGTGCCCCTTTTTACCACAGCGATGACATACCCAAGGATGAGATGCCCTCTTGTTCTTAGAACCCTGAGGTTGGTTCTGGTGTTTGAACTTAGTTTTCCTCATCATTGGATCACATGTTTTAACAGCTGCAGTGAACCTTTTAGCTGGATTTTGCTGTTTGTTCAAGGTCCCATCATTAAACCCAATTCCATTTGGTTTCCCTTGGTTCTGACTCTCCAAAATCTCTTCTAACACATCAGTACTAGTGTTTAACATTCTGACTTGTTTCTTCATATTTTCAAGTTGAGAGTTCAGTTGGGTTACCTCATCTTTGAGATCAGAGATTTTCTCTAAGTGTTCACTTCTTTCAGACTAAAGTTGACTGATAGTTCTCTTCTGTTCTTCCAGCAGTATGCACACTTCTTCAAATCTAACATGCAACTTCTTGCAAAACTCAGCAGGTTCTTTGTAGTAGGTAGCCAGTTCTTCACAAGATAGTTCTCCATCACTTGACTCAGTATCAGATGATGTCTCAGAACCTGATAGTGCTTCTGAAACCTTAACTTTATCACCAGACCTGCACCTACCAGTTAAAGCAAGAACATGCTTGGCTGATTCATTCTCCTCTTCACCTTCTGAGTCATCAGACCAAAACACAACCAAACTTTTCTTCTGATTCTTGAGGTATGTGGCACATTCTGTTCTAATGTGACCATATCCTTCACACTCATGACATTGAACACCTTTGGGTTGATCAGTTCTTGTCTTCTGCTTCAGAATCTTCTTAAATTGTTTACTCAGCATCACAAGATCCTCTGATAAGCTTTCATCATTTGCTGCAAAAGCAACACCTTTCCCCTTCTTATCAATTCTGGCTATTTCAAAGTTCTGAAGAGACCCTATCAATTCCTCAACCTTCATGCTGGAGATGTCATGTGCTTCTTCAATGGCAGTTACCTTCATATCAAATCTCTTAGGTAGGGATCTGAGAATCTTTCTCACAAGTTTCTCATCAGATATTCTTTCTCCAAGAGACTCAAATGAGGTGGTCATGTCCAGAACATTCATATAAAAATCTTGTATGTTCTCATCCTCCAACATTCTGAGATTTTCAAACTTGGTGGTGAGAAGCTGAAGTCTGGACAGTTTTACCTTGGATGTGCCTTCATGAGTAGTCTTGAGAATCTCCCAGATATCCTTAGCTATTGTGCACTGCTTGATCAGTCTAAACATATTCTTGTCCACTCCATTGAATATAGCATTCAAGGCTTTGGAGTTTGCAAGAGCTAATTCATCTTCTACCTTGGACCAATCTTCCTCTGGTTTTAATTCAGTTGTCTTCTTACCCTCTTTGTCAAGCACAACAGGATGTTCCCAACCTTTCAGAACTGCTTTCCAGGTCTTACTATATATGGATTTAAGGAAAGCACTCATGCGTGA
Source organism: Medicago ruthenica (assembly GCA_018208015.1). NCBI lineage: Eukaryota > Viridiplantae > Streptophyta > Magnoliopsida > Fabales > Fabaceae > Medicago > Medicago ruthenica. Next base: position 95,066,000 of record CM031373.1, on the reverse strand, counting down.
TTTCCAATATTCATAGTTGGAACCATCCAACAGAGGTGGTCTGTTCACAAATCCTCCTTCTTTCTCCATTATGCCAGAAAATAACCTCCCTGGAGCTCACCCTAAAACAGGCAGGGTGCCTGCTCTGATGCCAATTGAAAATCTGGCAAGACTGAGTCTGAACCGTAAAACAGAGTAGAACAGAGTACAATAGTTCAGAAGCAGAATAACAGACAGAAAGTAAAGAACACAGGTGATTTGTTAACCCAGTTCGGTGACAACCACAGAGGCTACCAAGCCAGGAAGGAAATCCACTAAATAGTATCAATTCAAAGACCTATGACAACAACCCCTGTTTCACAGCCTTCTCACTTAATCACTAACCGTATAGATTTCAACCTAGGAACTCCTAGACCTGAGACCCCTCTCACTTCCCTCAGTCAATCACTGCCCTAGTGATTATCAGACTCTAACAAATCAAACAAAGATGGAGACACTCTCCTAAAAACTCAATACATCACTTTTGCTTAAAAGCTTCAAGTGAATTACAACTCAATAAAAAAACAACCAACTTTAAACACTTGAGTGGTGTACAAAAACAAAACACAAAGCTTACAGACTCAAAACACTAAGTATGACTATCTCTTCTGTTTTTAATGAATTTCTTCAATAGCAGCGTCCTCTATTTATAGCTTCAGCAGCAACATAATTCTTGAATCAAATCTTCTTCAAAGATATATTCCCAGAATTCTTTAGAAGCAAATAGAAGCACTTATTATTTCAGAAATATATTTTCCAAAGATTTCTTTAAAAATATATTCACAAATAATTGAATCCAATCTTCAGAAAATATCTTGCGAAATTAATCTTTCTTCTAGAAACATCAGCTTGAAGAATTCTTCAATTAAATCTTCAAAAGATAATGTGAGAAAATAAAACAGCTCCAAGACACAAGAAAGAACACAGCTTCTGAACGCAGAAAACCATATTCTGAACGTGCTTTTGAAATGCAGCTTCTGATGAACAGTGCTTCTGAAGCGCAACTTCTGATGAACATTGCTTCTGAAGTGCAGCTTCTGATGAACAGTGCTTCTGAAGTTCTGCTTCCAGCTTCTGAAGACACATTTCAGCTTCTTGAAGACGCACATTGCTTGTATATTTGATTTTAGCAAACATGAAGCCAACAACCAAATATCCAACAAGAGGGACCCAGAATCCATGTAGATTTTGTCCTATTCCGTGAACTATCACTATCAAGGTTCTGATAAGTGCAATTCTTTTGTCTTCTTCTGTCTACGTGCACAATCGGACAAAGGACATCAAGAACAAAGTGAATGCAACAGATAATTCTTCTTTCAGGAAAGGAAAATTCAAAAACCATCCAATGGGATTATCCATGTCAGGCAAAAGGCCAACATTCTTGATCAAAGCTTCTCAACGACTCTATTTGCGCTTGCACTCTTATCCAACGTCTCTCAAATCCCTGCCTATAAAATGAGTTGAAGACCATGAAGAAGATTAATAAGACTCTGTTATTCAACTGTGTCATTACTCTGTCAAAATCATATGGCACAAAACACTTAGGATTTTTGTATTCAAGTTATATCTTAGAAATCATATAGTTTTAAAGAGTATGTTCATTTGTTTATATAAACTAAACATTGTTAAATCAAGTGTAGAACAAATTAGAAGTCTTTAGCTTGAGAAGCTAAAGCGTATAAGTCTCTTGGTGAAACCTTGAGCATTAGAAGTCTCTTAGGTGTGTCCTTAGAGCATTGGAAGTCTCTTCGAGTTGTCCTTGAGGAAGGAAGTCTTTAGGAGATTCCTAGAGCAGGAAGTCTTAAGCAGGTGTGCTTAAGCAAGGAAGTCTTTAGGAAGAGTCCTAGAGCATGAAGTCTTGAGCAGTTGTGCTTGAGCATAGGAAAGTCTCTTGGAAGTGTCCTTGAGCAATTTGTAATCCTGAGTGATTATAGTGAAATCCCTTGGAAGTGTAGGGCGACTGGACTACTCCTGTGTTGTAGGAGGAACCAGTATAAAATTGTTTTGTGTCTGCTTTCTCTCTCTCTCTATCTATCTTTATCTTTGTGTTTCTGTACTATATCCACTACACTCAGACTCCGTATCAGAATCTGTATACCTCAGATTCTGAACAGCTTTTAACACTTAGAAAAAGAAACCAAGAAAAAGCCAACACAATTCAACCCCCCTTCTTGTGTTTTTCTCACCTTCAAGCGTGACATGAAACGCGACATGGACATGTAGATGAAATAGATCTGAGGCGGAGGGTGATATGTACCGGCGAAGAGAGATACACGACATGGTCGGGAGTTTTGTGAACCTACGGCGTTGATGAGAAAAAGAGGCGACACATGCATGTAGATGAAACAAATATGAGGTGAGATGGAGAAGATGGAATAGGAAAATATTAGGGTTTGTGTGAGGGGGAAAAGTAAAATATGTTTTCAGATAACAGAGAAGAGGAAAATATCATAGTGAAAGGCTTTTCCCTCAGGTACCATCTAGCTGATGTGAAATATAATTCACCAAAATAACGAAATTGCCACCATGTTTTGTTTTCCCAACAGTTAATATATTCACTGATGTGAAAACCCTTTATCATTTATTTTTCCCTTCAGATATTTTGTCCAGTGATGTAAAAACGTTGTTGTAAAGTTCATAATAATTTCAAAAAATGCCACTGTGTTACCTTTCACATCTGATATGTTATCAACTGATGTACTATAAACCACACTTTCATCAGTTTAATTCCTAAGATTAAAAATCTCATTTTGCCTTCTGACTTCAGACCTATTAGCCTTTGCAATGTTATTTTAAAAATTATTACAAAAACTATGGCAAATAGGATTAAGTCAATCTTGCCAAGTATTATCAATGATCAACAAAGTGCCTTCCTTCTAGGCAGGTTAATCTATGATAATACTTTGTTAGCTTATGAGGTTTTTCACCACATTAACAAGGTGTCAAAAAGCAAGAAAGGGGTTGTGGGAATTAAACTGGATATGGCTAAAGCCTATGACATGATTGAGTGGGATTTTGTTAGAAAATACTCTTTTAACTGTGGGCTTTTCCTCTAAGTTGGTCAATAGGATCATGTGTTGTGTTAGGAGTGTTTCTTTCTCCGTTTTGATTAATGGTACCCCTTCTGAGCCTTTTGTGCCCCAAAGAGGCATTAGGCAAGGAGATCATTTATCCGTTTACTTGTTTATTATTTGTGTTGAGGTCTTCTCTGGCCTTCTAGCTGATGCTCATAATAAAAGGAAGCTTACCGAGGCATCTATTGCCACTAATGCTCCCCCTATAACCCACTTGTTTTTTTACTGATGATAGTATGATATTTTGTAGGGCTGACCCTGAAGAGACTAAGACCCTTATGAGTATTTTTTAGCAGTATCAAGATATCTCCAGTCAACAAATTAATATGGAAAAGTCTGAGATGGTCATTAGACACTGATATTGCTTCTGTTGGGATGTTCAAAGCTAATATGCATATCAGAGTTACTAGAAACATCGATAAATATTTGGGGATGCCTACTCAGCTCTCTAAATCTAAATCTAGAGATTTCAGTATGATCTTGGACAAAATTATCCATAAGCTGAAGGATTGGAAAGAGAAACGGTTGTCTTTTGCTGGAAGGGGGTGTTGACTAGAGCTGTTATTCAAGTCATACCGGTTTATATGATGAGTTGTTTTCTTATCCCCAAAGTGTTTGTGATAGTATTGAACACTCTATATGCAGGTTTTGGTGGGGAGGTAGTTCTGACCAGAGGAAAATACATTGGATTAGAAAGGAGAAGTTGTGCAAAAATAAGAAAGATGGAGGTTTAGGATTTAAGACTTTTAGGAGCTTTAATGAAGCTATGTTAGCCAAACATTTGGAGGCTGCATACTAATCCAAATACTTTGCTTGCTAAGTGTTTAAATGCTAAGTATTATCCTCAGAGTGATGTTCTTAAAGCAGGAATTGGTAATAATCCTAGTTTTATCTAGAGAAGTATCCATCATGGTCAACCTATTATAAACAGAGGCAGTTGTTGGAGAATAGGAAATGGGAATAAAGTTAATATTTGGCAGGATAATTGGATCCCATTCCAAAATGGGTTTAAAGTTATAAACCAGGGTGTTGGTAATACCAATACCGTTTTGGTTATGGACATGTTCGAAGAAGATGCTATTAGCTAAAATAAGGAACTTATTGATAATATTTTTATCAAATTTGAAGGGTATTTGATCAAGCAGATCCCTCTTATTAATGACAACAGGGAAGATGAGTTGATGTGGATGCATTATAAGGACGGGAACTATTCAAAAACGGAAGCAGGATAGTCAACATGGTCCCTCTAATAATGAACATGATAATCCAATGTGGAAAAAGCTTTGGGCCCTTAAAACAGTTCCTAGACACCATGTTCTATTATGGCGTATCCTTAATAGGGTCATTCCTAGTAGGTATGATCTAGCTAAAAGAGGAGTTGATGTTCCAATTATGTGCCCTCGATGTGATCATGAAGTTGAAGACACCAATCATATTTTTAGGGATTGTCTTATAGCATCCAAAGTCTGGAGAGCCACTAACATTGGGAATGATATTTTTAAACAAAACAGAATCAATTTTCGGATTGGTTATTTAGTTTCATCAAGGAAAGTCCAGGAAAAACAATCATTCATATAACATCTCGGTGTATTATCTACAGTTTATGGCATGCGAGAAATCAACACATTTTTTAAAATCTCGGTGTACCTGAAGAGACAATTCTGTCGAGAGCTCATAATAGTCTTGAAGCGTATTTCTAGGCTAACAACTTCAAGTTTTCTCCTCTTCAATTCCACTATGCGGTTCCTCTTCCCTCAAACAGCTATACCACAATTCAACGTCAGATCCAGAGTGGGGAAGCAAACCCATCACATTTGCGTGACTCTAGCAGGAGAAAGGAAAACTGTGAGAAACCCAAAGATGATTGGATTAAAGTTAACATCGATGCATGTCTTCAAGTCTCACATTTCTGGGGTTTGGGTGTTGTGATTTAGAATAGTGGGGGGGCTGTGTTAGCTTCAGCTACGTGGAAAGTATAAGGATATAAGGATCCAATCATGGCTGAAGCTTTTGGGATGTATAAAGCAATTGAGTTAGCTAAGGATTGTTGTCCTTTTCGTGTTAAATTTGAGAGTGATTGTGAAACCATTATTAAGCTTGTTGCAAGTTCATATGAGTTACCCAGGAACTATCTAGGCTCTATTGTTGGGGGGAATTAAGAATTTAAAGAGCCAATTTGTTGTTGTTAGTTTTAGCTTTGTTAAGAGAAATAAAAATCAAGTGGCCCGTTGGTTGGCCCAATTGGCTATTCATGATCCATCAATTGTAAGAAAATTGCTTTTCTCCCCCTACAAAATTGATCACTCCCATACAAACTGACCAAAATACCTCCAACGTGACTTAACTCACGTTCAGCATATACCAACGTGAGTTAAGCCACACTCGGTTATACCAACGTGAGTTAACTCACGCTAGGTATATATTATTACATTACATTAGAACAAAAATATTATTACATACAACAGAAATATTATTACATTACATTCAACAATGAATATTATAACATAAATTAAAGAAATTTACATTTGAAAGATTTTTTTTTTAAAAAATCGATTAATCATAATGATCAATCTTCTTGGGGTGGGGTAAAAGGCCACTTTGAGCAACCCCCTTATAACAAATCTAAGGTAGGCGTATCTGCCATAACCACCTCTACCTCTAGGGGGAAAACAAAATCAGGGCAGATTCATTTCGATTAATCATAATGATCCTAATAGACCTAAAAAATTCTCTCGTCGATTAAGATAATAATCTCAATCGTCGTCATAAAAAACAAGCATAAGGTCATTATGATTAATCGACGATGGGCATTGAGGTCGGCTACACCTATACTAACAAAACTACAAAAACGAAATATGAGAGAAGAGATGGGAGATGAGAGAATGAGAAGAAATGAGAATGAGAAAAAATGAAAGGAAAAGTTTCAATTTATAGATTTTTTACGTGAATTATATTGGTTGAACAAAGTAATAGCTCCTCCTTGATTGGCCACTGTCCTGACCACCGTCCATCCTACGTGAATTCTATTGGTTGAACAAAGTTAACTCACGTTGTCCCGACTTAAGTCACGTTCAGTCACCGTCCATCCTACCGAGCGTGACTTAAGTCACGTTCAGTACAGGTCAACGTGAGTTAACTCACGTTGGCTTTTGGTGTAGCAGTAGAATAGCATTGAATGCAAGCAGTCAAGCCATTAATGACCGATAATCAATACACACTCATAATTGATCCAAATTACACCATTTCAACAACATAATCACACATAATCGATCCAAATTACACGAATTCGTCGTTAATCACACAGTCACATAATCACACATAATCAATCCAAATTACATAAATTAGTCGTTAATCACACATAATCACTTAATCACACATAATCGACCCAAATTACACAAATTCGTCGTTAATCACACATAATCACACATAAACGATCCAAATTACACAAACTTGTTTGATAGTCGTCAAACTTTCTTTGTTTTTTTCCTTCAAATCCGTGAGAATATTCCTAGGCAACGTCAAGCTCTTTGTCATGTCGACAACTCTTTTCTTCTCCTATTTTATTCTACCCGCAAAAAGGTGACCGCCTAACTTTGGTTCCAACTCATGGTTGCGAATTCCACTAAGCATGGCTAACCACCAATCATTTGTATTCTTCTCAAAGTAACCGCGCAACCTAAACGGACAATCACATTTCTTTGAGCCCATGCCTTCAAGATTCAATTTCTTCCTCCTCTTTGGTGGTTTGTATACACCACTCATTTCACATTACAACGTCACTATTGGATTTTTTAGACTAGATTTATCTATAGATATAGTAAATCCCGCCCTTGCCGCTTGTCGACGAACCCAACCAAGCAAATCATCTCGCTCTCGCCATCTATCATTTGTTAAAAAAAAATGAGGCGGTGTTTACTTCATAGTTGCAAAGCTTCGCAACACCGGTAGGTACCGATTTAGGTTTATCTTCAATGTGAGCTTGAAAGAGAATTTTGACTTTAATTATGGCCGCTTTCGGCTCAACGCCATCATCCACCACATTTTCAACCATCACTATGTCTATTGAATAAAAAAATAAATAACAAGGAAAAAAATATAAATAACTTGTGCAACAAACTAATAAAGAAAAAAAATGGCGCAAAAATTCAAATACTGGGCACCAACGTGACTTAAGTCACGCTGAGCTAATACCTACGTGAGTTAACTTACATTGAACTCCGACGTGAATTAACTCACGCCCAGACCTGCTTCCCAGAATGACGAAACAACCTCAAAAATCAGCAAAATCAAAAGTGTTTAGATGATACATTACCTGATTTTTGACGTTTGATGAGCTTAGAAACTTGCTTCATGACGATTTGCAATGATTTTAGCTCAAAATTTTGCTCAAAATTTTCGCATTTTTTGGGTTTTTAGAGGTGAAGAGGGAAAGAAAATGGGTGTTTAAGTTGGAACTGTTGGGTTTTGTCCAAAAACAGTACTACATCGCAACGTGAGTTAACTCACGTTCGTATATACAGAGCGTGACTTAAGTCAAGCAGGGGTATTTTGGTCAGTTTCTGTGAAAATAAACATTATTGTTTGTGAGAAGAGCAATTTTTCAATTGTAACTCGTTTTCTCATTAATATAATATAATGTTTTGTTATTTAAAAAAAAAACTCTTAAAAACATTTATAAAGATTTTTTTTAGGAAATGTCCTTTCAATTTTTTTTAGGAAGAACAGTTATTAGAATGAAAAAACTTAGGTACAATTTCTTAGGTGCTTTTCGTATGGTTCTTAACTAAATTCACCATGATTTCCTTAAATTTCTCAAAGTTTGTTATATCCAAAAAATTTGTATTTTTAGTTAAGAACCATTCGAAAAACACGTAAAGAACTATACCTAAGTTTTGTTCTTATTAGAATTCCCTAAAAAAACATTTATAAAAATTAAAAATATATTTTAATGCCTATAAATTCAGAATATTTATAAGGATTAAAACATATTTTATTGGGTAACGATTGCGGATTTTCACTCATCTATTCAATCGCGTTGCAGGTTCGTATGGTTCTTCGTTTTCTCCTCATTCTTCACCGTGCTGTGGTTTTAATTTCAATTTTCAATTTTCAGGTTCATCTCTTTCTCTCGCTCTCTCTTTACACGCGCGCGATATCTCTCTTTCTCGGCCATTCTTGCTTTGCTCAACCCAAGGTATTTTCATTCTTCTTCTTCTTCTTTTTCAATTATAGTTGATAATAATGTCTCTTGCCTTTGAATCCGTTCTGTTCTGTGATTGCTGCAAATAATTAGTTGAATCTTCTCTAATTTGGGAGTTAGGGTTTCATAACTTTTTATTTAGGCTGCGAGAGATTATGAGAAATTGACCGTGTTGTGATGGTTGAATTAAACCCTAGACACTAATATCTGTCCTTTTTGCAATTATGAGTTTACTTTCTGTGTGTGTTTTTCTGCATGGTTCCTTTGTTTTCAAAGACCGAGAAGAATGAATGATCCCTCTCGAGGGTAATTTTTCTTTTAAACTTCAACTATATTCTTTTGTAATTTTCAATTCCGATTTAGGATCTAGATACAATATCGCTGTGACCGTCATAAACTAATTTGAATATTAAATTTTCGTGAAATGATATTTGTACAACCATTTTGTGACAATCCTCTCTTTCATGCTCTCATTGTGCTCTTCCTATCTCTTGTTATTGCTTTGGTTTTTGTGCCAATACCTATATTTCTTTATATATATCTGATTGTTCCATAAGTTGTCCAAAAAATGGTTGTTCAATAAGTAAAATAACATACCTCTAAATTCCATTAGGAATACATTGTACAATGTTTAAATTAAATTTTTAGTCGCAAATCATTGACCAATAATTTTGAAAATTGGAAATAATGTTTATTTATTTAAAATAAAAATTACCCTATGTTAAAATTTCCATATGCTTTTGTAACCAAAAAAAATAAAAATTACCAAATGCATTGGAAATTGAATGAAGTTTGGTGAGGCTCCCAAATACTGCTTGAATGCTTTGTTTGGTTCAGAAAAGAAAGTGGAAGGAAAGAAAGCAAGAGTTTCCATCCGGCCACTATTTCTTGAAACAAACAAATGTGGTAGTCTCGCTAAAGTAAAACCAAAACTCACACACACACTCTTCCGATTCAGGTTTCAACTTCTTCACTCTTCTTAATTCCTCTTTCTCATAATTTTGTTCTCTAATAATAAGACTTGCAATCGAATTTTTGCTTCTCGCCATCTATTTTTTTCTCAATTTGAATGTATAAATTTATCGTATAACCTAGATTTTTTTTTTCCAGCTATCAGGATTCCTTCACTCATGGATCCCAATTCACCAAAAAAATTTCCTGCTGGTATGTATCTATAATCAATGATGATGATATCGTTATTATGTTATTGGATTATTATTAATTTTTGGAAAATGCTAACAAGTGCCCCCGGGGCACTAGTTAAGAAAATAAATACTCCATGGTAAAAATATTTTGGAACTTGGGCAGTCAAGCTTTTAAAAGTGTAAAAAATTCTCTTTTCAATACAAAATTTTCTTTTTTTGTTTGCTTAACTAGTGCCCTAGGGCCATTAGTTAGCATGACCCTTAACTTTTTCCTATTGCTTCAAAATTCGTAGACGGATCCAAATAGGTGTGTCCTTATGTTTGCTGTATATCAAAAATCAAAATTACTAGACGTGTTTGATGTATTACTCGAGTTATTACCTATGAAGCGTATACACGGACACCAGACACATCCACACTGATAATTATTGCAAAAAATAACATAGTTGAATGTAATCACATGTGTCCGTGTGTTGTGTTGGTGTCAGACATTAGACACGCTTTTGATATTTATTAATTCATGTGCTTTAATTACACACATTTTTTTTATAATTTTGTAGATGAGAAAGTTGGTTCAGCGGAGAATAAAAATTCTAAAGATGAATTGTCAAAAAAGAAAAAGAAGAAAAAGAAATCCAAAAAGAAAACATCGTCCACAGCAAGGACCAGTTTTCTAGCCAACCCTTTTAATTTATGTCGTCTTCTCAATGTAAGTTGTTGTCTCTTTTTTTGTGTTATTTGCATTATATATGTGGTGTGTGCTATATTTATTGGTAATCAAGCTGTGTTAATTTTTAATGACTTTGATTATGTTTGCATGCACTCTATGAGTAGTATGGACTTTTGTTTTTGTCCTTGCATGTTTTTACAGCTCCTTGCCATGCATTAGATTTGGTCCATCTGCAATTTTGCAGCCTATGGTCGGACAATGATTCTAACAATAGGTTTTATGAAGACAAATTCTAAACGTTTTTCACAATATATATAAATTCAGCTCACACCCTATATACTATGGGAGGGGTCACAAGATCGTAAATTGGGGGATCGTATCACGGATCGTAAATTTCACAATATATATAAATTCAACTCACACCCTATATACTAATTGAAACTCATATTCAGGATCATAAAATTTATAAGATTCATACTATAAAGTCATACGAAAACCTTATAAATGCCACAAACAAAGCACAAGATAAGAAAAGCAAAGGGCACATGTTAAAAAAAAAAAAGCGAAGGGGATGGGCACAACCGCACAAGGCAGGAATAATAAAAGGGTTTGGATTTTTTATTAAAGAAAAGAAAAGCAAAGAATATTTTTAATTAATATTAAAACAATAAAGGTTTTATTAAAAAAAATAATGAGTTTGGATTTTTAATTAATAATTAATAAATAGTAAATGTCTTATTAAAAAATAATAATGGGTTTGGATTTATAATTACCAATTAATAAAACAGTGAATGTCTTATTAAAAAAATAATGGGTTTTTTAATTAATAATTTATAAAACAGTATATGTCTAATTTTACGGAAAAATAAATAAATAAATAAAGGTTTGGTCAAAGTGAGAGTACAATTGGTCTCCCGTGAAAAGTAACAAATAATAAAACAGTAAAGGTCCCAATTTTATGGAAGCGCCAATCTTACACTGATGTCACGACTTTGCACGGCGATCCCGGCCACGCCCACCAAACTCCGATTCTGGCCGTACACGAGCACGCCAAGGGGTGGCAAGATCGTAAAAGCGCACGATCTTACGTTTTGGCTCACGATCTTGACTATCATGTTGCTGCCAACTTGGATAAGATTTTGGCAGATGGTATTGTTCTTATGGCTGCGATCTTTGTAATAATCTTTTAAGGCCTGTAGACAACCGAGATTTATTGAAGAGTTCAAGTTAAGCGAAGCATTTGATGACTTTTGAACTCATTGTAACCCAAATCTTCCTCTTTTCATTTTTCACTCACTAGGGAATGTTATTTGTCAGATGCACACTATGAATTACCAATGTATATAATAGTATTATTTCATCATGGAGACTTAAAGATAAAATGTCAATATGTCATAGGATCCAAGTATTAAGAAATTGGCTGAACAAATAGCAAAATATCAATCAGAAAATCAGATGGTTGAACAGGGTCAGAAAACTTCGCTTGGAGCAACACAGGATGGTCTCCCAAAACTTGATGATAAAATTTTTAATTCAACCATGAGACATGTCATGGAGAATCCTACTTTTATGACCATGGCTGAGCACCTGGGTAATGCATTGATGCAGGTATTTATAAAATTTCTTCGTTACGTTTGTTACACATCTGCTGGTTGTTAGATTAGAACGTATATGCTGTCTATCACAGGATCCGTCAATGTCTTCCATGCTTGCAAGTTTTACCAATCCGTCAAATGAAGGCCAGCTTCAAGAGAGAAAAGCACGCATTTACGAAGAACCATATTTCAATCAGATTTTAGATGAGATAGAGAATGGTGGTCCTGATGTAATCATGAGGTTTAAATATCATTTATTTTTTAAATCATATTTTATTGTTTTGGCATTTCCCTATTTCCACCATATTTTGTTGTTGTGTAAATTGGTAGATAGTTTCTGAATGATTCTTTCCATGCAGATACTTGAATGATGAGGAGGTTTTGAAGAAGTTGGGACAAGCCTTGGGCATTCCTCCAAACTGTGGAGTAGCAGCTGCTGCTTCTGAAATTTCTGGGCCAGATGAGACAGAAGACGTGGGAAATGAAGATGAATCAATTGTTCATCATACTGCTAATGTTGGTGACGTCCAGGTATGACATAATGGCCATTCACTTAATCGTTGAAGTCATTCAAATGAAACAGTAAAAGACAAAATATGAAACTTTTATGGGTCGAGGGTGCAGATGTGGAACACAAACTTTAAGGTTAAGTTCACACTGAATTTGAAGAAATTAAAACAGGCTTCGAGTGTAATGAACTGTCTTGCAATTGTACTTGGAACTCCAGGTTTCTGCATGATTTGTTTAAGGAATGTCAAAATGAATCACAATAGCTTTCCAACTGATCCTTTAGAATTTCTACCAGTTTAGCTTCTAGAGTATGTTTTTCCTCTTACAAATTGGTTACATATCTCCTATTGATAAAAATAAAATCCTTATTAGTTTGATCTGGTCTCTTTTATACCCAACAATGCCCAAGTTTACTAAGGTCCTTTGTTTGAAAATGACGATATAAACAGGATTTTCGTTTGATGTTTGCAATGCCATTCCTGTCGTCACCTGTGATGATAATATGATCTGCATAAACCTCAATGCAAGTATTATAGTGTTTTTGTGTGCGTGTGTGTGCGCGCGCGTGCAAGGTAGACAGAATCGCGATCCGACTCGTAGGATTGGGATTGGACGATTCTGTGATTTCGCAACCCCCGCCGTGCCGGAACGTCGCCGGAATCGTAATCTGGTGGTTGCGTCCAGGATTGCCGTGGACAATCATGGAAACTGTGGTATCGTACGATTCATTCAATTCTAATCATCTCCTGAAATTTTCTGTCCCGCTGGTCGGGTTTGCGACCCTGTTTCACAAATACGCGTTTTACCTTCTCTAAACCCTAAAAACACGTTTTTTTACTTCCATGAAAAATCTGAAATGGTTCCTATTTTCACTCATTAAACCAATTATTATTATTTTTTGTTTTGAATAAGACTCATTAAACCAATTAATTATTCATTATTTTTTAAAATCTAACGGTTCCTATTTTCACTCATTAAACCAATTAATTATTATTGAAAATCCTTCCCAATAACCCACTAACTAATAATTTGGGGAAACTTACACATAAATTGTGGAGCTTTACCAATGCAATTCATCTCATACGAACAAACAACCCATCTGCTATGTTTCTACTGTTTTATAAACATCCATGGCCTGGAAGCACGGTGTTCCTGTTGGTGTTATGGATTTGCTTATTTTGAGTTTTCTAAGTTTTGTTTTTGGCATTTTTGACTTTAACTTATGAATCCTATGATCCTAAATTTAAGTTTTTAACGTATTTTTGGGTGTGATTTAAAGTTTTTTTTAAAGTTAATTCTAATATATATATATATATTTATTACGAATAGTTGAAATTGGTAGGATCTTCACGAACTTGTGACCCTTCCCCGATCCTGCATAGGATCTCAAGTTTGAGTACCTTGTGTGTGCGTGTGTGTGTGTACACACACACACACACACACACACACACATATATATGGATGAACGTGCTAGCTCCATCCATCCCTCTCTTCCTTCAAGGCAGGGCGTGCAAGAGAAATAAAGCTCAAAGATTTATGATTTTATGAATCTAGTTTTGTTCTTCTAATGTATGGATTAAAAGTTGCTAGTGATGTTATTCCAGGTGAAGCATGCGCAATTTCTCCTTGAGTGTGTAGCAGAAGTAGATTCTTTGGATAAGAACAAGAACACAACTCTTCGTCATGCATCAGGTTATGACTAGAAGAAATGTGTGGCCTTGTTATAATTCTATTTATTTGATCTACTCTTTGATATGTGCCCCTCATATAAAATTATCATAAACTTGTTAGCAAGACCCTTTAAATTGCCATATGTTAAAATTTCCATATGCTTTTGTACCAAAAAATAAAAATAACCAAATGCATTGGAAACTGAGTGAAGTTTGGTGGGCCCTCAGATATCGTTTGGATGAGAAAAGAAAGTGGAAGGAAAGAAAGCAAGAGTTTCCATCCGTCCACTATTTCTTGAAACAAACAATGTGGCAGTCTCTCTAAATAAAACCAAAACTCACACACACAAACACACGCTCTTCAGAAGGATTCATGTTTCAACTTCTTCCCTCTTCTTCTTAATTCCTCTTCCTCATAATTTTGTTCTTTAATATTCAAGGCTTACAATTGAAACTATTGTTCTTTTTTTTCAGCTATCAGGATTCCTTCGCTCATGGCTTCCAGTTCACCAAAAGATTTTCCTGCTGGTATGTATCTATAATCAATGATGATGATATCGTTATTATGTTATTGTTATTGATTTATTATTAGTTTTTGGAAAATGCTAACAAGAGCCCCGGAGCACAAGTTAAGAAAATAAATATGTTAAAAAATATCTTGGAACTTGTGCAGTCAAGCTTTTAAAGTGTAAAAAATTCTCTTTTCAGTACAAAATTTTCTTTTTGCTTGCTTAACTAGTGCCCTAGGGCCATTAGTTAGCATGACCCTTAATATTTTCCTATTGCTTCAAAATTCGTAGTCTGATCCAAATAGGTGTGTCCTTATGTTTGTTGTATATCAAAAATCAAAATTACTCGACGGGTTTGATGTGTTGCTCGAGTTATTACCTATGAAGCGTATACACGGACACCGGACACATCCACACCGTTAATTATTGAAAAAAATGACAATTGAATATAATCACATGTGTCCGTGTGTCGTGTTGGTAGAAACTAGACTTAGGTGGTTTGGGCATGTAGAGAGAATACCTGTGGATTTGGTAGTAAGGAGAGTAGATCAAATGGAGGGGAGTCAGATCACTAGTGGTAGGTGTAGGCCTAGAAAAACTATTAGGAAGGATCTAGAGATAAATGAGTTAGAGAAAGGCATGATTTTGGATAGAACACTATGACGTCCTTTGATTTATTAGTTGGCGCCACTTAGTGGGATAAGGCTTGGTTGTTGTTGTTGAATTGTATGCATGTTTTTATTCTAGATTGTCTTATTAAGATTAGGCAACTTAAAGTGAAATTAAATTTTCTCGATGTTGTAATGTTGAACTATTAATATGTTCTCTGCAGTCGGTCGAGTTATTTTGGGTTATTTTGCACTCCATCCATCTTTCAAGATTTAGATTTTGACTTTAGAACCATGTGAAGATGCAATTCTTTTTTCTTTCTTGTTTTTATGAAAATGCAAGCTCTTGAGGGTTGATGCACATAGGTTGGTTATGTTTTGGTTGGGATTGTTTTTAGACTTGAGATATTGAGCCCATTTCATTCATTATTATTTTAGTATATTGATGTCGTCCTACACTGATTTGTGCTTTCATTCCCATTTTTTTTGCTAGAGAGCATAAAGAAAGAGCTTTCTTTGGTCATACTCAAACTCCATCTAGTTGACCTTCTCTTTAGACCTTGGCCCCGGACGCCTCTTCCTTATTATTGGTACGGCTATCAAAGGGCTCTAACAGGGCATTCAAGGGTTAAATCTGGCCATTCAAGGGCTAAATCTTGCCATTCGAGGGCTAAATCTTCAACTTTGACTAACAACCCACGTGATCAAGAAACCCAGGCAAGTTTTTATACAAACGTTAACAAAGTTTATGGGATGGGGCCTTTAGCAATGCTTTTGATTCAAGTTTCTCAATTTTAGTTTCTTTATGCATATTTTTATTCTCTGGTATCAATTTTTAAACCAGCAGGTGGCTGGGAGTGAGGCATTGCTGGCTATCCTGGCTAGAGTTAAGGAGGATAAACCTCATGTTCGATTCACAAAGGAACTCGTTCTAGTTCTCTTTCTATATCACAGTCTTTGCAATCTGGGTTGTACTCTTAACCAAATTGATGAAGAAGAGGCGGCAAGTTTTTCTTGAAATCTTAACAAAGTTTATGGAGCTTTATCAATGCTTTTGATTCAATTTTCACAATTTTAATTTCTCTGTGCATATTTAAATTTTTTCAATATCCAACAGGTGGCCAGGGGAAAAGCAATTTTGGCTAGTGCAAGGGAACTTGAGGCTGAACTTTTTGGAGAGATGCAAACAGTTGAAGGCTCAGTGAGATCAAGGGTGTCAGAATAGTCAATTGATGAGTCCTTTGCCAATGCATTTTACACTGGAGCTCCAACCGTGAACCCTAACAGAAACCACTTGTGTGACATTGTGGTAGAAATGTTAGGGATGTTATATAACATTGCTCAACCACAATGTGACATGTGGCTTTCTCATCTTAAAATAAAACAAAAAAGTCTTGTGAAAGAGAGAGAAGAAACCAAAAAAATTATGTGTCACATTGTGGTTGGACAATGTTATATAACATTCTCACCACAATGTCACACAAGTGGTTCCCGAACCCTAACTCCTATTAGTTTTTAGATGTCCCGTTTATGGGCTATGAAGCTCGGATACTCTAAAATGAAGACGTACCCGTATCAAATACGTATCAGATACTGGTACTCCATAGATACTCGCAGATACGTACCCGCGAAGTATCAGAATTAATTATTTTAATTTAAAAAAAATATTTGATCCGATACTTACAAGATACTTCACAAAACACAAGGATACTTATAAGATACTTCAGAGATACGTATTCTATAAAAGATGAAAAGTAAAAAAGTGAGACAATGTTGTGAAAATTGAGTGGAAATGTATATGATTCAATTTTATAAGAAAACTTTACATTTTTTATTTTGATCACATATTATTTTTAAAAAATTGACTTTTATAATAATATAATAATGAAGAGCAATCAATGTTGGTTTTCTTCAAGTATTTTTTATGCATATAATTCTTAGTATAAAATTTTGTTAACGTATCTTAGCCGTATCGTATCCTAAATTTTAAAAATTCCGCATATCGGCGTACCCATATCGTATCCGCATCCGTATCACGTATCCGGGCTTCATAGTTTATAAGACTGTTGATACACTGCTTTGTGTCTAGTAGTAGATGCTTCCAACTATCTTTTCTTATTATTAATTAGTTACAAACCCGTGATACGCTGCTTTCTGTCTAGTAGTACTCCCAACTATCATTTCTTATTATTAACTAGTTGCAAACCCGTGCAAATGCACAGGCCTTGATTATGGTTAGAGCTTATAATTGATTAAGAAAATAATCATGGTCTTTAAAAAATTGCTCAATTGGTAAAACAATATCAATATATAACTAAAGCTGGTTCAAAACTTAATTGAAACAACAAAGGTTAAAAATTAGGTGCATCTGCACGGGTCTAAAAAATAAAATAATTGAAGCAATGATATTAATTTAAAGAGATAATATATTTACAACAATAAATTTTCTAATAATTTTGAAAGGAAAAAGTGCTTTTAACCTTCAAAATAATTGGTTCGTTGGTGGTCTTGTTGTTTATCATGTGTAGTAATGTTATATATTTCTATATCGTTGGCCTTAAGCTATATTAAAAAGAAATCATTCACCGATTTCATTAAAAATAAATCATTATTAACCACAAATATTTGCATATCTTGCATATCAATTTGTAGCACACATAACATAGTTTGCAAACAAAAAAAAGAAATAGTCTAAAAAAAGTTCTCCCCTAGGTTTTGCTCATCTAACCGCCCACCTTGTGAGAGTTGGCCATCGATCGGTTGATTCCTTTTCAATCTGATTGGTTTGCTTGTTAGCTTTGTGCTTTTAGCCATCATGCCTTATTCCAGCCGTAATGGAGATTATGGTGCTTATGATTGATATTACATGAAAGTATCGTTGATTACTCACATATCAAATTGGGTTCCTTTGTTCCATTGCATGGCTATGTGTGACGAGCAATTTCACGGTGCGTATTGTGCAATTACCAGTTGTGGAAATTAAGCAATACGACCACGAAGTTTTGCTTGGGTTCTCCCATTAAAAATTACTACTTGGGTTGTGGAAATTAGCAATACACTAGTCCTCAAAAATAACATTGAGGAATTACATTATGTTCTTGGTTTTGATGCTAACTTTTCTATGTAGAGGGGGTGGGATTGCTTTATGATAAATGATATTGAAGCTTGCTGTTCTCATTTCAACAATTGTTATAACACACCAGTAAATTACACATTTGTCCCCATCGACAGTTAACTGCCGCCGGATCTATGCGTTAAAAAAATTCCACAGCGGCAGTTGGCAAATTTTTTAGCAATTTCAAAAGTGGAAACAACAACTTTCAATGATATTTGTACAACCATTTTTTGACAACTTTTGTGACAACTTTCTCTCTCATACTCACATTATATTTTTCTTGGGAAATTCTTGTTTACCCATCAATAAAAGGTGGGTAATACTATCCATGTTGAGTTGGCCCAATCAAAACAATGTATTTATATAACATTAAAAATAATAGAAAACAAACAAATAATTTTGATTGGTGTCAACTCAACATGGGTTGTGTTACCCACCTTTTATTGATAGGTACCCAAGTTGTCACCATTTTTCTTTCTCTTTCTATTGTTTTGGTTTTCGTGTCAATATCTACTTTTCTTTCTAAATTTATGGTTGTTTCAAAAGTTGTCACTAAAATAGTTGTTCAAATAACACATCTTTTGCTTTATTTTGGTGCACCTCTTTTAATTGTTAAATTGTTGATTATTCAAATAACCATATAACTGCTGAAGTCGCTGATGTTATTCGTGGTTTGTGGAGACTCACATGCTACTACGTGTACCCTAACGGGGACATAGGCGTGCTGCATGGGATTTCCTTGTCTGGTCAAAAGAATGGTCCTTGGTGTATGTTTGGTGATTTCAATGATATTTTGGACACAAGTGAAAAAAATGTAAAACCACTTGCTCAAATTGACTAATTAATGGTTTCATACAAGTTGTACTTGTCTCTGGTTTATCTGTTGACGGTTATCCTTTTACTTGGTTTAAAAGTCTAGACACTCCACATGCGGTCGAGGAAAGGTTGGATAGAGCTCTAGCTAATACTGCTTGGTTTAATATCTTCCCAGAGGCAAGGTTAGAAAATCATGTTGCTCCAACGTCGGATCATTATCCCATATTGTTGGACATGAATCATGTGGTGCGGTCACATTTGATTAAACGTAATTTTCGCTTCGAAAATGCTTGGAATCACGAAGCTGGCTTCAAAGATATGGTATTTGAATGTTGGCACATGTACGATGATCATTCTATTCTACCTAAACTCAGGTGTTGTACTGATGAAATTTCTTCTTGGAGCAACGAGCCCTGCAACAAATTGAAAAGAGATATCAATGATTATCGTCGTCAGTTAGATAATGTATGACTTAATAGCTCAGGGGATCATCAAAATCAGTTGTATGACTTAATGCAAGATGATGCGTATTGGTGGCAGAGAGCCAAAACTTTTTGGTATAGAGATGGGGATCGTAACATAATTCTTTCACGCATCAGCCACAACAAGGAAAAAGGTGAATCAACTAGTATCTCTCCAGGATGTTAATGGTAACAAGGTAACCGACATTCAAGCTATGAGTTTGATTGCAAAAATTTAGTTTCTTGATTTATTTCAAAAGAAAAACAGTATGGCTGCCCCAATTATTAGTGTGATCCGCACAACAGTTTCGAATGACGATAATGTGCTCCTAATGATACCTTTTACCAAAGAGGAGTTCCTTGTGTCGATGTTTTCTATGCTTCCAGATAAGTGTCCCCGCCTAGATGGTTATAATCCACGTTTTTATCAATAATTTTGGAATTTGTTTAGTTCTGAGATTTTTGAAGAATGTTGTGCATGATTAGATACATGTCAGTTTTCGACTTCCCTTAATATGACAAACATCGCTCTTATCCCAAAATGTAATTATCAGTCTACAATGAAAAATTACAGACAAATAGCTCTGTGTAATGTTCTCTATAAATTAATTTCTAAGGTGCTAGCAAACAAGTTAAAAATTATTCTTCCACAGTGTATCTCATACAATCAGTTAGATTTTGGTACCAGGGCGATCGATTCTTAATGATGCCATGGTAGCAATAGAGGTCATCCACCATATGAAAACTAATACACGTGGTCATAAGGGGTTTCTGGTGCTGAAACTGAACATCAGTAAGGTGTATAATCGTATGGATTGGGATTTTTTGAACCAGGTGATGATTAAAACGAGGTTCGATGACAAATGGATTCATTGGATGAGCAGTTTGTGGAGTCTGTAGACTATTTTATGTTGGTTAACAATGAAGTTGTTGGGCCAGTTATCCCGGGGCGTGGCCTTTGTCAAGGGGGGCCTTTGTCCCCGTATTTGTTCATAATTTTTAAGACACACTGTTAGGAGTACGATTACGCAGAACTTAACACGCAACATTGCTAGGTTAGGTGCTCACTTTTTCCACATAAGTGTACTCCACCTGAGCCCTTTGACTTATGACAAGAGTCATACCAAGATCTTAGCGCTTAGTTATAGCTTCCTATAGCTTCCAGGCTCTTCTAAGATCAAGTTAACGTTCAAACAATCTCTCTTGATCCTTTCACCTTTCGATGCTTAAGGACTAATTCATATCTAACAAACATGTTCCACTTTCACACCGGTTAAGGATCAGGGAGCTATAACAGTAGAAATAAAAGTGATTAATTCTTACTTCTAAAGATTTTGAGTTAAATCAGTTTGTTAGAAAGAAGCTCGGCGATATAGCTTTATATATCGCAAGTAAATAATGTCACAACTTCACCATGTCTAAACCACAAGAAGGGGTTTAGATCATGGTGAGCTGAACCTCAGACATTGAGATGAAAATAAACATAAATGAAAACATGGAAAACTAAATTGATAGATCAAATAAAGTAGTACAAGATTACAATCCTCGAAGGAAAACGATGAGCTAAAAGCATCATCAAGTAATCTAACTCTAAACCTTTAGAATCTAGCAACCATGCTCATCTATGGAGAATATGAGATGGAATGAGAACTCTAAAGCTGTTAACCCTAGTCGTAACCTAACCTCTCCAATTATATTACAAACTTTCGGACCCTTGGCACCAACACATGGTTGTCCTTTTATAGTACAAGGTCAACCACTACAAGTTGTACCCTTTGGTCATTTTACACGTGGGTTGTCCTTATCAAATCCTACATACTCCTGACATATTCCTTTATTATTCCTAGGATTCCTCATTAAGCAATGTTGTAACACCCATACTAAATTTGTCTAGAATATATAGCATGTGTATTAATCTGATATTGGATACATTAAAATTTTCAATAATAAAATACAATACAACTGAATGAATACGAACATGCTCGTTTATACAACCAATCAAGTACCATAAAAATACACTTATACAATTGTCTGACAACCTCCTGAGCTGGTACAAGCCGAGCATCTGCACTCCATTCAGCGTCTTCCTGAAGAACTTCATCACGAACCTCTTGCTTACCTGTAAACCTGCATCAGAAGAATTGGGATGAGACATAATGTCTCAGTGAGCTCCACCCAACCTACTGTTGGCAACCTCGGGGAAACCTAGGGTCGCCATGCACTACCCCGTTGGCAATCTTGGGGATACCTATGATCGCCATCAGTCTCTACATATCTCGCGATCAAGGGGGAAACTAGGATCGCTATAAATCTTTATCATGTTCATATTCTCATACTTAGTGATCTAGGGATATCCTATGATCACTTCCTGATAACTGATGACTACTTTGTCATTTCTCATAATATATATATATATATATATATATATATATATATATATATATATATATATATATACGTCTTTCTGACATTGAAGACTATGCCATAATCTTATGTAATAAATACATCTTGCTTAACATAAAGTTAGAAAGTTAGCGTTGAACAAACAATAATTATCTTGGTTCGTTTTACGAAGTGCATTTCGAGTGGAGTAACCCCGAAATACATCTCCCATCTTACCGGTGAAATTCCTATCATATCAGGCTAACACCGGACTCCTCTTATCGTCGTGCAGGACTTACATAGAAACAATGCATGTCCACTACTAACGGGGAACCTCGACTCCACTACTAACGGGGAGCCTGAGAATCACGACTTACTTAACTTATTGCCGTGTAGGACTTACATCTGAAGAACGCCTAACCACTACTAACGGGGTACCTTAACTCCACTACTAACGGGGAGTCATAGAGTCACGACTTAACATTAAATTAACATATTCTTATAAACTTACGTGTGGATAGCCCTTTCGGAGAAATCCCATCCGGCATAATTCGGAGTCTGCTGAACACGTATAATCTTTATAAATAAATACTTAACTTTATACTCATATGTATATCTGATACATTACATAATCATATGCATATATATAATGCATTCATCAAGTATTAATCACGTAATACTTAACCTATAATAAGGTTTCATGCTTATCGTTCTCATAAGCCTTTACTTGGTTGTTGGAAATCCAACCCTTAAGCTTATCTGAAGCTTTGAATGTTGAAACATTCCTTGCACTTTGTACACTTAATGTGCACACTTAAATGTTACTTTCCTATCAAAGGATTTAGACATATCGTCATCATATGTCGTACTTAGGGATTTACTGTCCCACATACTTACTTGTTGGGAACTAAGCCCCCTTAGCTTTACTTGAAGTCCATTGGTAATCTCTACCCATTGCCATAATTTACATTGATCCTTATTGTGATTTTACCTCAATGATATATGAAATATCTATCCCCACTCTTATGCTAATACAAGATAAGTCTATGACCTTTTCTTCCATTACTAAATGTACAAAGACGTTCTGGCGTTGTGAGGATGGTTTTCTGGCCTTAAAACACATTTCAAAAATGGGGTGTCAATATGTTTTTGTGGTGGCACGACATGAGGCTCTCGTGGCATGATGGTGCCCAGATTTTCATGATCATGGCACGATGGGTGCCATCGTGGCACGACAAAGCCAAAGCTGCCAGGCCCTGTAGCACTTCCAGAAAATTTCCAAAACGAAATTTAACAAAACACAACACCAGCCAGTCATTATACATCATAATTTAGGGTTTTTGACTAAAAAGATCATAGCATATCAAGTATTAACAAAAGGAAAACTAACAACAAAAAATTAGGCATAATCATCCAAGTTTCTTATCTCATAATTCTCAAAATAACTACCCAAAGGGGGTATAAATCTATGAGAGCTCACCTTGTTTTCACATTTGCTGCCTTGCCAAGCTTCCTAACCCAAAGCCCTAGCTTGATTCTTCTTCTTTTCTTGATTTCTCCTCAAACCCTAGCTTTCAATCCCTTTTTCCTTTCTTGCTTTCTTGGCCTCTTGGCTCCCAATATTGTGTTTGCATAAGGATTAGACAAGGAATGATGATGAGATGAAGTTTGGGGAATATTGATGGGAAGAAAGGAAGATGGCGTGGGAGATTAGAGAGAGAAGGGAGAGGGGTTGCTTCTAGAGAGAGAAAGTGAGAAAGATTATGAGGAAATTTTGGGGAAAAAGGCTTTTATAGCTTAACCCACAAAATTACAACAATGGCATTCTTTAAAAATATCTCTGACACATCGTCTCACCACTGATAAATATTGAGTCTTAAGCGGGATGTTACAAATGTTCAGACGAGGTCACTTAGGTCGTACTAGTTGTATGACCCGACTAGCGATCCAGGGCGCTGCAACTTTCCAAATCTTCAGCGAAAACATTCCTGATCTCTGTTGCAGCTTCCCGTATCTTCAGAGTCATTCCTTAACCTTCATCATCAAACATCCATGACAAGCATTACTAGTTTAAGAGGATTAAATTACTTTAAAAACAAATTAAACTATAAAATCCTAAATAGTCACTGATTAGATGTCTTAGGCAATGCAATCACTCAATTTCTTGTTTATTATGGGAGCTAAGGGCAACATGATAACCAGCTAATTTGCCAGTTATCACCCATCCTTGCCTTTGAGATCCTTAACTTTGCAATCCGTCTTATACTTTGCTCTAACATTTATTTCAATGTGATATTCACACAACATAGTACTAGCCTTTAGGAAAATAGTTTCCACATCATTCATCAAACCAATGTCCCGATCAGTGACAACTACTTTGGATAAATTATCTTTGGAATGCAACAAATCACGACACCTCTCAAGATCCCAAGTAACATTATCTTCCTTCTCATACATCATATACGCAAATGCAATAGAAAACGTCAACTCTGTAGAAGTGACACCAGCAAACTCAAGCAACAGAATACGATATTTGTTGGTATTATAAGTGGAATCCAACACAAGCACAATAGACAATTTGAAGGGGGCGGGTGCATGGAAGCGAGGGCAGTAATGCTTAAACCCTCCCAACCCGATATTTTCGGTAATGCTTATAATCCGAAAATGCAATCGGATTATACAATTCGAACAAAGGGTATTTTCGAGAAAAAAATAGGGTGCGCGAGAAAACCATAGGATGAGAAAAGTAATAGTCAAAATAAAAAGTTATTTAATAAAAACACTACATTAATTTTGATATTTTGAAAATAATAATGAGTTTTCAAAATTTTATCATATCGACTTTCTGATATATGTACATAAAAATTTGTTTTCGCATATATAAAGCAAATAAAATCCACTACATGCGTGATTCAAATATTTAACAGATTTTTTTATGTATAAGAAAACAACATCTAGTAGAAACATTACATTAATGCTGATGATTTTCATTTAATATCTTTAAACATTTTGACAATATTGACAATATAATTATTTTTTATACAATTACCGCAGTGTTATGTGACGGGTCTTTTACTAGTTTTTTTTTAGCAATTTTATTAGTTATTATTAAAATAAAAGTTGAAATCACGACAAAAATTTAAAGATGGAAAGACAACATTTGTCTCTAATGTTCTTTCAAAAATAAAACATTTGTCTCTAATGTATATCACCATCAATTTTTATGTTTTGTTTTGACAGAATCAAGTTTGTTTCGTAGTTAATTAATTTTAGAAAAATGATATATGTACAACTATTTTCTGACAACTTTTGTGACAACTTTATATATCTTTTATATTCATATTATATTTTTACTTTCTCTCACTATTATTTTAGTTTCCGCGTCAATACCTATTTTTTCTTATAAATTGATGGTTGTCCCAAAAATTATCACACAAATGGTTATTCAAATAAAACACCTTTTAATTTTTTTTAAGGGTTAATAATTGTTTATGTAAACACACTATAATGTATTTCAATTTTTTTATGTATTGTATAATAAAATTAATGAATTTTTTTGAAGGAATAAAATTAATATATTTGTTTAGATAATGTATTTATAATACCCTAATATATAGTTCTTTAAAAAAAATACCCTAATATATAGTGTATATATTTTTTTGAATGAATATAGTGGATTTATTATAGGGAGCCCCTAATATCGTCCCTAATTTTAATGGTCACTGGTGGACCTCTTCAAATAACCCAGGTCACTTTTTATTTTATTTTTTATGAGTTACTAGCGTCTTGATGGACCCTTCCTATAAAAACAATGTTTTTTTTTTTTCTACTACATTAACATGTGTATCTCATAAACAATATGATTTTGTTTATTGTTTGTTTACTTTTTCTTGATATATCTTGGACCAAACTATCAGTATTAAAAGAAAGATCATACATGTACTTGATATAAAAAATCGAACTTGATCGGAAAGGTAAGATGATACATGTTCACCTTCAATATGTTGTATTAATCACTAATGAATTCTGATTAATCAACGCAATGTTCATACTCGGCAAAAAAATATTTATCAACGGAAAACTTATATTGTGTCATAATACTTGATCATTCACATCTTCATCGCATCACTTCTAGGCCTTTATCCCTCATCATTTGTCTATTTTATGTTATGTGTACCTTCTCTAGAAAATTTCAACTATCTAATGCCTCATGTCTCAAGTTTGCCCTGATTCAAGAAAACTATAATTCTTGAGTTAATGAGTTTAAAAGCCTTTAATATATCCAAGCGAGAAAAGGACAATCGGAGAAAAATAATTTTAGGCTTAATTGAACCTTTGATCACTTAATTTATTTGTTGTTTTCATTTTGGTACCATAACTCTAAATTTTTTCCGTTTGGTCCCTCAAATATACCTCTGTTAGTCAATTTGGTCCCTCAAATATATCTCTGTTTGTCAATTTGGTCCGTAGTGATGAGGAAAGACGGACCGTGCGACATGGTCTCCGGTCTTCAGATCATGCACCCTTTAATCAATTCATTGATGTTTTTGGTTTGGTTGACATTCCTTTGTGTGGTCGGAAGTTTACTTGGTACAAGGGCGACGACCTTTCTATGAGTCGGATTGATAGGTTCCTGCTGTCAGAGGAGTGGTGCCTGTTCTGGCCTAATTGTGTGCAAATGGCTCACCTGCGGGGTTTCTCAGATCATTGTCCTTTGTGCTTGTCGGTGGATGAGGAAAATTGGGGTCCTCGACCTCTGAGGATGTTGAAGTGCTGGCAAAATATTCCTGGTTATAAGCAATTTGTCATTAATAAGTGGCATTCCCTGCATATTGATGGGTGGGGCAGCTATGTTATCAAAGAAAAATTGAAGTTGATCAAATTAGCTCTCAAAGAGTGGCACGACTCTAATTCAAAAAATATTCCGAGTAAAATTGTTTCTCTTAAGGCTCGTTTGTCTGACTTAGATTGTAAGGGGGAAGACCAGGTGTTGTTTGGTCTTGAGATTAATGAATTACGTGATATTTCGGTGAACATTCATTCTTTGTCTCGGATGAATACTAGCATTTGTTGGCAGCAGTCTCGTCTCAGTTGGCTCCGTGATGGTGATGCAAATTCCAAGTATTTTCATTCTGTTCTATCTGGTCGTCGGCGACGAAACTCCATATCCTCTTTTTTGGTGGATGGCGTGAGGGTGGAGGGCGTTCAGCCTATCCGCCAAGCTGTGTTCTCTCATTTTTCTTCGCATTTTAAAGCTCATAGTGTGCCGCAGCCGTCGGTGGAGGACCTGCATTTTCGTTCTTTGTCCATTGCAGAAGGTCGTGGTTTGGTCCGACCTTTTTCAGTTAAAGAAGTTAGAGCCGCTGTTTGGGATTGTGATAGCTATAAGAGCCCGGGTCCAGATGGTATTAATTTTGGCTTTCTAAAAGAATTTTGGCATATCATGAAAGGTGACATCTTGCGGTTTATTTCAGAGTTCCATCGGAATGGTAAATTGGCAAAAGGTATAAATTCGACTTTTATAACTCTTATTCCTAAAGTTGATAGCCCCCAGAAATTAAATGATTTTCAGCCTGTCTCTTTGGTGGGAAGTCTCTACAAGATTTCGACTAAAGTTCTTGCAAATAGACTGAGGATGGTTATTGGAAGTGTCATCTCTGAGGCCCAAACAACTTTCGTTAAAGACAGACAAATTTTAGATGGGATTTTGATTGCGAATGAGGTGGTGGATGAGGCTAGGAAATTCAAGAAAGAGCTTTTATTATTTAAGGTTGACTTTGAGAAAGCCTATGACTCGGTGGACTAGGGGTATCTTGATGCCGTTATGCGACAGATGTCTTTTCCAACTTTGTGGCGGAAATGGATCAAAGAATGTGTGGGTTCCGCAACAGCTTCTGTTTTAGTTAATGGCAGTCCGACATCTGAGTGTCCCATGGAGAGGGGCCTTAGACAAGGTGATCCTCTCTCACCTTTTCTCTTTTTATTGGCGGCAGAGGGATTGAATGTTATGATGACTGCTATGGTTCATTCTAATATTTTTTCGGGCTATAGCATTGGTTTTTCGGACTCTACAGTTATCTCTCATCTTCAGTTTGCGGATGATACGCTCTTGTTAGGTGTCAAAAGCTGGGCAAATGTCCGTGCATTGCGGGCGGTGCTTGTTCTTTTTGAAGGGGCTTCTGGATTGAAGGGAAATTTTAATAAGAGTATGCTGGTTGGGGGTGAATATTTCTGAAACCTGGTTGATTGAGGCGGCTTCGGTTTTGGGATGTTCTGTAGGGAAGGTGCCTTTTATGTATTTAGGCCTTCCTATTGGCGGTGACCCTTGTCGTTTGTCTTTTTGGGATCCGATTTTATCTCAAATTCGTTCTCGATTGAATGGGTGGAAGAGCCGTTTTCTCACTTTTGGTGGTCGCTTGATCCTGGTTAAATCTGTCCTGACTTCTCTTCCGGTCTATGCTCTTTCCTTCTTCAAGGCACCGTCAGGTATCATCCCTTCTACTGAATCTTTACTGTCAAAATTTTTTTGGGGCGGGTGTGAGGAAAATAGAAAATTGTCTTGGATCAGTTGGAACAATGTTTGTTTAGGAAAAGAGTTTGGTGGTCTGGGGGTTAGGAGGTTGAGGGAGTTCAATCTTGCTTTGCTAGGGAAGTGGTGTTGGAGGTTGTTGGTTGACAGAGTAGGTCTGTGGTATAGAGTGTTGGTTGCTAGGTGAGGAGAGGAGGAAGGGCGGTTGAAGGTTGGGGGCCGGAGTGTTTCTTTGTGGTGGCGGGAGATTGCAAAAATTCGGGATGGGGTGGGTGTTGTTGGCGGAGGTTGGTTTGCTGATAGTATTGTAAGGAGGGTTGGCACTGGCGTGGATACACTTTTCTGGACGGATCCTTGGTTAGGTGGGGTCCCTCTGTGTGGGAAGTACCCGCGCCTTTTCGACTTGTCTACTAACATGTCGTGTACGATTGTGGGTATGTGCGCGTTGGGGTGGGAGGAAGGCGGGGCGGCTTGGCAATGGCGCCGCCAGTTGAGGGCGTGGGAGGAGGAGTTGCTAGGGGAATGCACAACTTTACTTTCTGGTTTTTCTTTGTCTTCTAACCTTTCAGATACTTGGCTATGGCGGCATGATCTTAGTGGAGGCTACTCCGTGAGGGTTGCATACAGTCTACTTACGTCCATGACTTCATTGTTGTGGATGCTACATTTGACTATATCTGGCACAAACAGGTGCCTTTGAAGGTCTCTGTCTTGGCATGGAGGCTTCTCCGTAACAGGTTGCCGACTAAGGATAATTTGGTGACACGTAACATCATTCCCCAGTACTCTCAATTTTGTGCGTCAGGTTGCGGGGGTTTGGAAACGGCTCTTCATGTGTTCCTTGAATGTCCCGTTACTACACCTTTATGGAATTTGGTTAGGTCCTGGATTGGTATATCCTCGGCTGATCCGAGTTTGATACCTGATCACCTTGTCCAGTTTACTCATTCATCTAGAGGTTTGCGTGCTCGTCGCTCCTTTCTTCATCTTATTTGGCTTTGTTGTGTGTGGGTGTTTTGGAATGAACGGAACAACCGCATTTTCAGGGCAACGACAAGCACTACTCACCAACTGCTGGATAAAGTTAAAATTAATTCTTTTTGGTGGCTGAAAGCCTATAATGTTAACCTTGGCTTATGTTCTCATTTGTGGTGGTCGAACCCTCTTGTTTGTATGGGTATAGGCTAGGTGTCTTTGGTTTTTACTTTTTGCTTGTTTTGACTGGTGACTGTTTTCTTCGAGTCTTCTTCTGGCACACCTTGTGCTAGGAGGGACTCGCTGTTTCTATTAATATATTACATCTTGACTTGTTCAAAAAAAAATTTGGTCCGTTTATGCTAACTTTAACCACAAAATCAAAAAACTCCGTGTAATTACCAATTTACCCCTTTCTTATTCCCAATCCAAATATGAACTTCAATTTTTCTTCTTCTTCTTCTTCCTAATCCAAACCAAAACCAGCAAACCCAAAAAACAAATCTGGAAGGAAGAAGAAGAAATGGCAAGAAGAGAAGGGGAAGAAGATGAAGGGATATGATAAGGAGGGAACATAAGACTAGGGACCTTGTATGTATTTGTAAGGCTATACGACACATTTGATTTTTTTTTTTATGAGAGAATCTTATTAATTAGCATGCTAAAGTGTAAGTTGTGCAAAACTGAAAGAAAAAAAGGCAACAAGGTAATACCCATGTCATACTACAACTACCCTAGAGATAAAACTGATACAAACACTACACAGACATGAAAACATAACTCCAACAAATACAACCAAAAAATTTACCAAAAATCCAACCAGCCAGAAAAGAAACTTATGCATAATTTCCATAGCTTCACCAATCTGAGCCTTTAGAAAAGAAAACATTTTGGTCTAGATGCATTAGATAAGAAAAATTCTAGCGTGATTTGGGAGATATGTTATAAGTGTTTGTTGTTCTCTTAAAGAATGATGTTTAATCTACTTTCTCATTTTTTTATGCTGCATATTCGTATATCCCTTTGTTTTTTATACATCTGGATCTTTTAAATATGTAGGCGTGGAAGTTGATTTTTTGAATTGAGGAAATTGGGGATTTTTGGTATGTTTATATTGATAGAAATTGAGTTTATTAACAAATGAATTTGAGTGTATGATTTTTGATTTTTTGATTTTTTTTGTTTTAAAGATGAAGATAGATGAATGTGTATGATGATTATGATGAAGATGAAGAAGAAGAAGAAGAAGAAGAAGAAGAAGAAGAAGAAGAAGAAGAAGAAGAAGAAGAAGAAGAAGAAGAAGAAGAAGAGGGAAAAAGATGAAGAAATGTAAGAAAATATTAGTTGTTTATGATGCACAATAAGATATAATAATAAACTTGCATTATCCAACCGCTCTCTTTTAAAATAAAAGACCAAACGGTTAAAGTTAAAAAAATTTAATAAGGTCTACGATGGACCACCCACAAAGTTGATCCATCTTAGACATTTGTGGTTAAAGTTAACAGAAACGAACCAAATTGACTAACGGAGGTATATTTGAGGGACCAAACGAAAAAAATTTAGAGTTATGAGACCAAAATGAAAACAACAAATAAGTTAGGGGACCAACGGTTTAATTAAGCCATAATTTTACGACCTTGGTGATCATTTCAATAGACATATCACTCTCGCTATTTTTCCAAAATAAAGGGAAAGAAGAAAATTAGTTAGTAATATAATTAAAATTAACTTAAAAATATGTTTAAATTTGGCTAAAATGCACTTTTGGCCCCCCAAGTTTGAAAATAGCACTTTTACCCCTCTAAGTTTCACCCCCTTTGCAAAACCATGCAAAAACATGGTCCCCCTCGGTCAAAGCTGATGTAAAGGGGGACCATGGTTTTGCATGGTTTTGCAAAGGGGTGAAACTTAGGGGGCCAAAAGTGCTATTTTCAAACTTGGGGGGCCAAAATCGCAAGTTTGTGAAACTTGGGGGGCCAAAAGTGCATTTTAGCCTTTAAATTTAGAGGAACATAACCTTTATGTTTTCAATAGAAAGTAAATATTGTGGTATCATTCATTCTTGGTAAGTTGCATTGAAAACAGCAAGTAAACCACTATCTCGATGTCTGACGCAACTTTCCCTCTACTGTCATCTCGTGTGATTGTCACTGCATTTAGATTGGCGTCGGAGGATGACAATCAAAACAAATTTAGGAGTTACCCTATTCCTCTACAAATTTCTAACGTAAAGCTAACCACATAGTCTTATCGTAAAGTAGTTACTTAATCCAAATTTCCTGATCAATTATAGAATAAAATTCACAACGAAGAAGGTAATTGAAATTCCTGGCAGGACCTGGTTCTGAACCGTAAAACAGAGTATGCAAACAGCATTTCAGAAGCAGAAATATAAAAGACAAAAAGTAAAGGAACACAATTGATTTGTTAACCCAGTTCGGTGCAACTTCACCTACATCTGGAGGCTACCAAGCCAGGAAGGAAATCCACTAAAATAGTATCAATTCGAAGTCCTATGACACAGCCCCTGTTTCACAGCCCCTTCTCACTTAATCACTACCCGTGGTATTTCTACCCAGGAACTCCTAGATATAAGAACCCCTCTTACTTCCTACTCAAGCAAACACTGCCCCAGTGATTGTAAACTCTAAAACAATTCAAGTATGAAGACACTCTTCAAAAACACAAAAACATCACTTTTGCTTAAAAGCTTTAAGTGAATACAACTCAATAACAAAACAACCAACTCTAACACTTGAGTGGTGCAAAGAAATAAAGCATAAAGCTTACAGACTCAAAAACTAAGACTCTCTCTATAATGACTTCTGTTTTTGATCGAATTTCTTCAATAGCAGCGTCCTCCTTATATAGTCTTCAGCAGCACATAATTCTGAACAAAATAATCTTCAACAGATATTGTTCTAAAATTCTTTAGAAGCTCATAGAAGCAAGTATATTTTAGAAATATATTTTCCAAAGATTGCTTTGAAAATATTTTCTTAAATAAAAGAAACAAATCTTCAATCAATATCTTCATGCGAATTAATCTGCGTTCTAGAAAAATCAGCTTGGATAAATCTTCAATCAAATCTTCGCAAGATACTGTGAGAGAATTAACAGAACCAAGGCACAAGAATGAACGCAGAAAACGTGCTTCTGAAATGCAGCTTCTGAAGGTCAACGAAAGTCAGCGTCTGAACAGTGCGTCTGAAGGTCAACGAAAGTCAGCGTCTAAACAGTGCGTCTGAAGGTCAGCTTCTGAACAGTGCGTCTGAAGTACTGTTCCAGCTTCTGAAGACCCAACTTCTGACCCAGCTTCTGAAGACATACTCCTTGAGATTTCAGCTTCTGAAGCACAAATTGCTTGTCTATTTGATTTTAGCAAACATGAAGCCAACAACCAAATATCCAACAATTTCCCCCTTTGGCAAATTTTTGGCTAAAATCAATTTGAGCATAGCAACAAGCAAATTCTTCACACAGCAAAGAACGCAACCATGAAGAACATAACACAAATGTAGCAACAGAGTTAGCAGCGGATGATTCACTACATTTCACACATATACTCCCCCTGAACTACCTCTGAACAGATACTCAGGAACTCCCCCTGAAACACACATTCAGGAACTCCCCCTGAAACAGACATTCAGGAACTCCCCTGAAACAGATCAATTAGAAACTCCAACTCACATACTTATTTCTCCCCCTTTTTAGCCAAACAATGTTGACAAAACAACCAGCAATCACCAGGAGCAGAGAAACACAAGAAACAGAGCATAAGCACATCACTGAATTCTATTTAGAGTTTATAACTAGCACAACACATAACAGCACACAAAGAACCACATCAGAACCAGTTTCAGAATCAGCATCTAAAAACATCAGCATAGAACCCATCACAGCACCAACATTAGAATCAGAACCACATAGCATCCACACACAGAAGAACAAAAAAAAACAACAACTGCAGACCAGAAGCACAAACAGAAATCCAAGACATCAGTCACAAATTGACAGTCTTTAGACTCAGCAACAGATGATGTTTCATCATCAGACACAGCATCAGAAGCTATTTAGTTAATGTGTGCTTCAGGCACATTCACAGGAATCTTCTTCCTAGCAATCTGCTTCTCAAGATCAGTAATTCTCTTCTGAACACAGGGCATGGTATCATGCTTAACAACATCTTCAGACTTACTAGGATCCACTTCCTTTCCTTTTAGTGCTTTCTTCTTTGGTACAGGAACCAACACTTTGCTCCAACATTTAGGTGGTCCAGCAACAGAACTCTTCTTTGCAACAGGAGTAGGCCTGCTGTCAGCAGCAACAGCCTTTCCTTTCCTATTGTTCAGCCTCTGGGCAACACTTGCACATTTTGGTCTCCATTCCTTCTTGACCTTGGTTTTGTTTACAACTGGTTCCACTTTTCTTTGTTGAAAGTGCTTGGGGTATCCATGCAACTTGTAACAGAATGACTTTATGTGCCCCTTTTTACCACAGTGATGACATACCCAAGGATGAGATGCCTTCTTGTTCTTAGATCCCTGATGTTGGTTCTGATGTTCCATCTTAGGTTTGCCCATCATTGGATCACATATTTCAACAGCTGCACTGACCTTTTTAGTTGGATTTTGCTGTTTGTTCAAGGTCCTATCATTAACCCCAATTCCTTTTGGTTTCCCTTGGTTCTGACTCTCCAAAATCTCTTCAAGCATATCAGTACCAGTGTTCAACATTCTTACTTGCTTCTTCATATGTTCAAGTTGAGAGTTCAGTTGGGTTACCTTATCATTGAGCTCAGAAATTTGTGCTAGAAGGTCACTTCTTTCAGCATGTATTTGACTGACAGTCTTCTTCTGATTTATATACATCTTGTATAGTTCTTTGAAAGAGACAAGAAGTTCTTCATAAGTTAATTCTCCTTCTGAGTCCATTATGCCAGAAAATATCTTCCCTGGAGCTCACCCTAAAATAGGCAGGGTGCCTGCTCTGATGCCAATTGAAATTCCTGGCAGGACCTGGTTCTGAATTGTAAAACAGAGTATGTAAACAGCAGTTCAGAAGCAAAAATATAAAAGACAGAAAGTAAAGGAACACAATTGATTTGTTAACCCGGTTCGGTGCAACTTCACCTACATCTGGAGGCTACCAAGCCAGGAAGGAAATCCACTAAAATAGTATCAATTCGAAGTCCTATGACACAACCCCTGTTTCACAGCCCCTATGACAACAGCCCCTGTTTCACAGCCCCTTCTCACTTAATCACTACCCGTGGTATTTCTACCTAGGAACTCCTAGATATAAGAACCCCTCTTACTTCCTACTCAAGCAATCACTGCCCCAGTGATTGTAAACTCTAAAACAATTCAAGTATGAAGACACTCTTCAAAAACACAAAAACATCACTTTTGCTTAAAAGCTTTAAGTGAATACAACTCAATAACAAAACAACCAACTCTAACACTTGAGTGGTGCACAGAAATAAAGCATAAAGCTTACAGACTCAAAAACTAAGACTCTCTCTATAATGACTTCTGTTTTTGATCGAATTTCTTCAATAGCAGCGTCCTCCTTATATAGTCTTCAGCAGCACATAATTCTGAACAAAATAATCTTCAACAGATATTGTTCTAAAATTCTTTAGAAGCTCATAGAAGCAAGTATATTTTAGAAATATATTTTCCAAAGATTGCTTTGAAAATATTTTCTTAAATAAAAGAAACAAATCTTCAATCAATATCTTCACGCGAATTAATCTGCCTTCGAGAAACATCAGCTTGGATAAATCTTCAATCAAATCTTCGCAAGATACTGTAAGAGAATTAACAGAACCAAGGCACAAGAATGAACGCGGAAAACGTGCTTCTGAAATGCAGCTTCTGAAGGTCAACGAAAGTCAGCGTCTGAACAGTGCGTCTGAAGGTCAACGAAAGTCAGCGTCTGAACAGTGCGTCTGAAGGTCAACGTAAGTCAGCGTCTGAATAGTGTGTCTGAAGGTCAGCTTCTGAACAGTGCGTCTGAAGTACTGTTCCAGCTTCTGAAGACCCATCTTCTGAAGACACACTCCTTGAGATTTCAGCTTCTGAAGCACAAATTGCTTGTCTATTTGATTTTAGCAAACATGAAGCCAACAACCAAATATCCAACAGTAATTATGAATAAAAATCAATGTTCATAGGGATCAATATATATAGACGGAAATGGAGCAAATGAACAACCCTAGCAAAGCAAGAAAGCGAGGAGAAGGCAATATGAGAATGAAGTGGGGTAAAATGTAGCTAATCGATAAAAGAAAGTTTTATTTCTCAAAGCAATAATAAATTAAAGACTATTATTTTTCCCACCTTACCTATTTCTTGCGCGCCCTATTTTTTTTTTACAAAAATGTCCATGAGATTTCAGATTATATAATCCGAAATATGCTTATATATAAGCAGCAATCAGAATCTCTCATTTCAGCAGTTGCGAATTTCACTTTTAAAAACAACAAAAAAACAATGATAAAACATGTCAAATAAAATAAAAAAATATAAAAATACCACCAAAAAATTCTAAAAATCAAATAAAACTAATGCAATTTTTTCGGATTTGTCTTAGAATATGAAAAAAATTTAAAAAATAAATAAAAAAGAGTCTAAACGATGAAATTTTGGATTTTGAGGGGCGGAGTCCCGTAAGAAATCTCTTCTATAGGAGTCTTGATCTTTGATTTTTTTTTGATCTTCTGAGAAAGTTTCGGAGCAATCCGATCAAGTAGCCCTAAAACCATATTTTCGACTGAGAACAACTAAGAATGACCTAAAATGAAAGGATGTGAGTTAGAAAGATTAATATGGTCCTTAAACTGGATATCCATGTTACAAACATGGTCAGAATTTGTGCTGATACAGTTCAGATTATATAATCCGAACTATTTTTTCCTCTAAATAAGGGTGTTTAGGGGGTGTTCGGATTCTATAATCCGAAAAAACAAGGAACGCGCCCTATTTTTTGGGGTGTTCGGATTATAAAATACGAATTGGTGAAAAACTCATTTTTCCACCCCCAAAACAAGGGGAAAACTCATTTAGGATTATAAAATCCGAAAATTCCATGGGCGTTTTCGTAAAAATAATAGGGCACGAGAGAAGGTGATTATAGGGTGGGAAAAGTAATAGTCTAAATTAAATCAAAGTGACTTTGTAACAACAAAAAATTGCTTTTTTTCCATTCAGCTTTGCTCATTCCCACCTCAAACTCCCTAAAATAACCCCAACGTGAGTTAACTCACGTTCGGTAGATCCAACGTGAGTTAAGTTACACTGATCCAAAGTGAGTTAAGTCACATTTTGTAGAAGCAGCGAGAGTTAACTCACGCTGAGTTCTGATATGCTAACAGAACAACATTGAATGCATGTAACTAAGCCATTAATGACCTGTAATCAATAAACGCTCATAATTGATCTAAATTACACCAATTCAACAACATCATTCACTCATAATACTCATCATAACATAATCACTCATAATTGATTCAAATTACACAAATTCGTCATTAAATATACAATCCACTAATGATTGAATTTCATTAAAAGTGCAACATAGTCAAGGATTTTTTTCGAACATATTACACTATTACATGTCAATACATATTACACTTCAATGGAGCGGACACAAAGATGTAGGATACTATTTTCAACCATCAACCTAAACATGTAATCTACATCGCCATAATCATGGATAACTTTTGGAAAATAAACGGTCTTTCAACTGTCTTCATCTTTATCCGCCGCCGGATTTACACATGACACCTGTACCAATAGTTGTTAAGTTGTGCCTTCAACTCATCTAACTTTTCAGTGAGGGTTAAAAAAAACCTTAATCGTCCTCTTAAAGGCAGAGTGTCAGACATGAGCTTCAACTTCAACTTGTGCATCTTCAGACATGTTTCACTTCACAAAAATTTATGGAATAACAAGTATAAGAATAAAATCAAATGAAAGATAAAATAAATAGTTGAATACTATTTACATGTCAATAAATAGTGAGGGAATTTTTTCCCTCCCTAAATCCGTCTCTAATTCGCGTTTTTCTAGTAGTGAGTTTTTTAAAATTAAAATTTCGTTATTTCTCTATAAGATTAACAATATTAAAAGATAAATTAAATGTATTGGAGTGAATTGTTAGAATTGTTTGGTTACAAAATTGACAAATAATCCTGCAGGTTATTTGTATCTAGATGGTTTTATTGTAGTTTCTTATGTACGACAGAGGCACTGAAGTTTGAATATAGGATCTCATACTTACTATCAGAATTTCTTATTACTAGGCCAATCCTGATAGCTTATATTTCATTATGTGATATGACCCGTCTAATCTCAAATCAACACTCAAGATTAGTTATTGCGTAAGATTGTGTAAATCTCCGTCCCTAAATGCCTTTCCGGTAGATTTGAAAAAGATGAACACTCTCATACTCTCGAATTTGGTTAAATATATTCATTTTTTTAGGTGATATGTATATGTTATTCAATCATTAAATATCATGTCATATTTTTATATGCAATAAAGTCTAAATTTTATTTAGGATTTCAACCAAACTCCATCCCCACAAACCACACTGTTGAGTCTTTTGGTGTTGGCTGCATGTTTTGGCAAAACCAAAGTATTGAATAGAAGCATCTCCGTATCTAGAACGTTTCTTCAGTTGGAAGTTTTTCATTTTGAAGCTGTTCAGAAGCTCAAAATGACATCAGAAGCTGAATGCTCATCAGAAGCACTGTAGCACTTCAGAAGCTAAATTCAGGTTCTGAAGTCCAGCGTTGACTTTTGTTGACCTCATCAGAAGCTGGGTTTTCAGAATTGTTTTGGCGCGAATATTTGCAAGATTGATCAAGGAATTATTCACGCGTATTGCTTCTAGAATGCTGATTTATTTGGAGAAGATTTTATTGAAGATTTGGTTCAAAGATATGAAATTCGTATTTTCCTGTTATGATCTTTCAAAGATTCAATGCAGTTTTATTTGTTACTCTATTGGATCATTCTTATTTCAGTAACAAATCAATTCTGAAGATTAGTTTGTTATTTATGCTGCAAGACTGAAGGCTATAAAAAGAGGAGGGCTGCTGCTATTCAAGACTTACGAATTTAGAGTTTTAGATCAGAGAATTGAGTCTTTGTTTTAAAACCTTAGGATTGTTTGTGCACCACTCATTGTTTGAGTTGGTTTAGTGTTTTCATTGAGTTGTAATTCATTCTAAGCCTTTAGGTACGAATGAAGTGTTGTCATTGAAATTGTGTTCAAAAACAGGGGTTTGTTAAGGGTTGTTCAAGTAGCTGGGTTTAGTTGCTTGAATAGGAAGTTAGAGGATTCTAATACTCAGAGTTGGGTAGAAGTCTGACTAGGTGGAGGTTAATTGCTTGGGATAGGAACTGGGAGTCAGTGTCTGAGTCTTGAGGATTAAATCCAATAGTGGATTTCCTTCCTGGATTGGTATCCCCCAGAGTAGGAGGTGTTTACTCCGAACTGGGTTAACAAACCTTGTGTGCCTTTTTTCTTTCCTGCACTTTATTTTCTTGCTTTGCATTGTGTTTTGTGTGTGCTCTGTTTTAAGCAAATTATTGTGCCCTGCGTATTGTTCAGAACCTGTTAGTCTCTTATTGCCTGGCTAGAATTTCAATTGGTATCAGAGCAGGCACCCTGCCTGTAAATTGGGTGAGATCCAGAGGAGTTAATATCTGGCAAGCATGGATAGAGAAGGAGGCTATGTCAATAGACCACCCCTACTAGATGGCACAAACTATGAGTATT
Organism: Medicago ruthenica; assembly: GCA_018208015.1. NCBI lineage: Eukaryota > Viridiplantae > Streptophyta > Magnoliopsida > Fabales > Fabaceae > Medicago > Medicago ruthenica. The sequence goes on along the minus strand of CM031373.1, from coordinate 95,026,927 downwards.
GGAAGTCAAGGATGTGTGCTTTTCTAAAGTCTATTGACAGCAGGACTTGGAAAGCTGTGATAAAAGGCTGGGATCATCCTGAGGTTTTGGACAAAGATGGTAACAAAACTGGAGTTTTGAAGCCTGAAGAGGAGTGGACCAAAGCTGAAGATGACTTGTCTCTGGGAAATTCAAAAGCTTTGAATGCAATCTTTAATGGTGTGGACCAGAACATGTTCAGACTTATCAAACAATGTACTGTGGCTAAGGATGCTTGGGAAATTCTGAAAACCACTCATGAAGGAACCTCTAAAGTCAAGATGTCCAGATTGCAGCTGCTGACCACCAAGTTTGAGAACCTGAAGATGAAGGAGGATGAGAATATCCAGGATTTCTATATGAATGTGCTTGATATGGCAAATTCTTTTGATTCTCTTGGTGAAAAGATGTCTGATGAGAAGTTAGTAAGAAAAATCCTCAGGTCCCTGCCCAGAAGGTTTGACATGAAGGTTACAGCAATTGAGGAGGCTCATGATATTTCTGCTATGAAGGTTGAAGAGCTCATTGGTTCTTTGTTGAACTTTGAGACTGCTTTTTGCAAACAGTCTGAGAAGAAAGGAAAAGGTGTAGCTTTTACTGTGAATTCTGAAGCAGATGATCAACAAGAGTCTGAGGAGGATGACTTATCAGAAGCTCTAGTGTTGCTGGGAAAACAATTCAACAAGATTCTGAAGAATGTTAACAGAAATGCCAAAACCAAAGGTCAGAACTTCAGATTCAATAACAAGAAGCAACAAACTGATGAGAAAAAGACCAAGTCTGAGGAGAAAAGTAACCAAGCCAAAGGTGTGCAGTGCTATGAGTGTGAGGGTTATGGACATATCAAAACTGAATGTCCTACTTTTCTTAAGAAGCAGAAAAAGAAGAGCCTAGCTGTTGCATGGTCTGATGATGGTTCTGAAGAAGATGATGTTAGTGAATCTGATATGTGTGATACTGGTCTGGTAGTGAGGTCAAGAGCTATCTTGAAGAAGGAAGCTGTTTTAGAGTCTGAGACTTTTTCAGAGTCTGACTCAGAGTCTGAAGCCTCATCTGTGTCTGAAGCTGCTAAAACCTCATATGATGAACTTGCTGACAACTATAGGAAACTATATACCAGAAGTGCTGAGGTTTGCAAACAAGTTTTGGATCAGAAGGAGACTATTTTTCAACTGGAGGCTGAAAAAGGAGAACTTCTAGTGCAGAATTCAGAACTAAAAGAAGAAGTGAACCAGTTAAATTCCCAACTTGATCAGATGAAAAAGAAAGTTAGGATGATGAACTCAGCTACTGATAAGTTGGAGGAGATTCTAGATGTCCAGAAGCAAGGAAAAACTGGTTTAGGTTTTGTTGATCAGACTCAGAACCCCAAACAGAAGATTCTTGTTAAAGAATTTGTTCCTGCCACTAAAACTGATAATCCTATGTTTGTGAAAGCTCAGAAGAGACCTCAGATGCAAGGTCAGAGGCATGTTCAGATGCAAGGTCAGAAGCATGGTCAGATGCTACCTCAGAAGCAACCCCAGAAATCTTTCAGAAACAGAAGGAGGAGGAATCATCCATGGATCTGTCATCATTGTGGAAAGAAAGGGCATATCAAACCATTCTGCTTCAAACTTTATGGCTATCCTGAACATTTTTAGTATAGAAGAGTGGAACCAACTGCTATCAGACACAATGTTCAGAAGGTATGGAAGCCCAAAGTTCAGAATGTAGGCCTTATAGCTCATACTTCTTTGAGAGCCACCTCAAAAGAAGACTGGTATTTTGATAGTGGGTGTTCAAGGCACATGACTGGTGTAAAGAAGCTGCTGAGCAATATCAGATCATACTCCAGAAGTTATGTGACATTTGGAGATGGTGTAAAAGGTCAGATTCTGGGTATTGGAGATTTGATCAGAGAAGGTATGCCCAGACTTAATGATGTGCCACTGGTGGAAGGATTAACCTCTAATCTGATCAGTATTAGCCAGCTATGTGATCAGGATTTAAAAGTGAATTTCAACAAGCAGGAGTGTATTATTACTGATCAGGATGGTAAAACTCAGATGAGGGGCTGCAAATCCAAAGACAATTGTTATTTGTGGGTTTCTGAAGAAGAAAGAAGTCTGACTTCTTGTCTTATGAGCTCACAAGAGGAAGTCAAACTCTGGCACCAGAAACTGGGACATTTGCACTTGAAAGGCATGAAGAAAATCCTAAGTACTGAAGCTATCAGAGGTGTGCCTAATCTGAAGATCAATGAGGATAATGTTTGTGGTGATTGTCAAATTGGGAAACAAACAAGAAAGTCTCATCCCAGATTAGTTCACCAGGTAACTACCAAAGTACTAGAACTTGTTCATATGGATTTAATGGGGCCTATGCAAGTAGAAAGTATTGGAGGAAAAAGGTATGCTTTTGTAATGGTAGATGACTACTCAAGATATACATGGGTCAGCTTTGTTAGAGAAAAGTCTGACACTTTTGAAGTCTTTAAAGAGATGTGCTTTCAACTACAAAGAGAGAAGGACAGTGGGATTATCAGAATCAGAAGTGATCATGGCAAAGAATTTGAAAACAAGAGCTTTTCAGAATTCTGTGCTTCTGAAGGCATAAAACATGAGTTTTCTGCACCTATCACACCTCAGCAAAATGGTGTAGTTGAGAGGAAGAATAGGACATTAGCAGAATGTGCAAGGGTTATGCTGCATGCTAAGAAGTTGCCATATATGTTCTGGGCTGAAGCAATGAACACTGCATGTTACATACACAACAGAGTCACTTTAAAGAAGGGTACTGCATCAACTCTGTATGAATTATGGAAAGGGAGAAAGCCTACAGTCAAATATTTCCATGTTTTTGGGAGCAGATGCTATATTTTGGCTGATAGAGAAAATAGAAGAAAACTGGATCCTAAGTCTGATGAGGGCATATTCCTGGGTTATTCAGTGAACAGCAGAGCTTATAGGGTGTTTAATTCCAGAACCAAGGTTGTGATGGAGTCCATAAATGTTGTGATTGATGGTCTGTCTGCTGAGAATGAAAAGAATGAACCTGAAGTTGTTCCAGAGTCTGAAGTATCAGAAGAACAAACCTCAGAAGCAGAAAAGCATTCAGAGTCTGAAGAAGCAGAAGATCAACCAGATCAAGTTCCTAATGGTAAAGGGCCATCAATTAGAGTTCAGAAGGATCATCCTAGAGACTTAATCATTGGAAGCTTAGATCAAGGTGTCAGAACCAGGAGATCAGATGCTGCTGCTACTGATTCATGCTTTGTGTCAAAGGTTGAGCCTAAAAATGTAAAAGAAGCCCTAACTGATGAATTTTGGATTGAAGCAATGCAAGATGAGTTGAATCAATTCAAAAGGAGTGAAGTGTGGGATCTAGTTCCAAGACCTGAAGGGCTGAATGTGATTGGGACTAAGTGGATATTCAAGAATAAAACAGATGAAAATGGTACTGTAGTCAGAAACAAGGCAAGGTTGGTTGCTCAGGGTTATACTCAAGTTGAGGGACTTGATTTTGATGAGACCTTTGCACCTGTGGCCAGACTAGAGTCCATAAGACTACTGTTGGGTGTATCCTGCATTCTCAAGTTCAAATTGTTCCAGATGGATGTGAAGAGTGCATTTCTGAATGGATATTTGCAAGAAGAGGTATATGTTGAACAGCCTAAGGGTTTTGTGGATCCTAAGTTTCCAGAACATGTGTACAAGTTGAAGAAGGCTTTATATGGATTGAAACAAGCACCAAGAGCATGGTATGACAGGCTGACTCAGTTTCTTGTGGCTCAAGGTTACAGAAAAGGAGGTTCTGATAAGACTTTGTTTGTGAAAGATGAAAATGGGAGTCTGATGATTGCTCAGATTTATGTAGATGATATTGTGTTTGGTGGAATGTCTCAGAAGATGGTCAAACTGTTTGTTCAACAAATGCAGTCAGAGTTTGAAATGAGTTTAGTTGGTGAGCTGACATACTTTCTTGGATTACAAGTCAAGCAAATGGAAGATACAATCTTCATTTCTCAAAGTAAGTATGCCAAGAACATAGTGAAGAAATTTGGATTGGAATCTGCTGCTCACAAGAGGACACCAGCTGCTACTCATCTGAAGCTAACCAAAGATAAATAAGGAGTATCAGTTGATCAAAGTCAGTACAAAAGCATGATAGGGAGCTTATTGTATTTAAGTGCAAGTAGACCTGATATCACTTATGCTGTTGGAGTATGTGCAAGATATCAAGCTGATCCTAAGATGAGTCATCTGACACAAGTTAAAAGGATCCTGAAGTATGTGAATAGCACAAGTTGTGCGCTCTCGTTAAAAACGCGCAATCCTCCGAGGACGTGTGCGAACGCTCGGAAGGCCTTGTGAAGTCGCCACCAAAGTTTTTGTGTAAAAGGAACGTTGATAAACCCTTAAGTTTTTTGTTTGAAGGGAAACGATAATAAAACCCTTGACGATGAGGAAAAGGACTGGTCATCGCAACCATTGTCGGGTTCGGGAGTCGATTACGCAAGGGGAAGGTATTAGCACCCCTCACGTCCGTTGTACTCAACGGGAACCTTCTATTTGGCTAAAGCTTAAAATGTTTTTAAATGTTTTGCGCGCATGCTTATCTATGTCAAAATATAATAAAAAGGGGGGAAAAAAGAGATGAAAACAAACGAAAGGGGAAAAGAATTTTTTTTTATTATTGCGCTTGACAAGATGTCGATCTTGCTCCTACGTATCTCCCGGTAGTCGGAGAATTCAAAGCGTACGTAGTCTTTGGTAGAAAAACGTAAATATGTTGGTTAATTTTAAATGGACGATGTTTTAACCGAATTCTGGCGATTAAACGTAGCTTGTATGCTCGCGCATGGGAGACTTATTAAGCGTCTTGCTTGTATGCTCGCGCATGGGAGACTTATTAAGCGTTTGTTTACGAATCGCGCTAGAATGTTAAAAGGCATGTCCGTTGGGTAAAAGGGTTCGAATTGGTCGCTATGGGACCAAAAGGGGTGCAATGGACTCAAACGAGTCGATCATTGACCGAAGTGACTCCAACGAGTCGGGGAATGGAATCTAGTGGCCACGGGGGACCAAAAGGTTCGGATTGACCACAAGGGCCAAGATTTGGTTTGGTATGGTCGGATACGTTGAAAAAAGGAATGACGATTGTCCGAACGACGAGACATACGTCACGCATTCGTACAATCGGGGCAATGGAGAGACATACGTCACACCATCCCTTTTTCATTCAAGTTTTTGGTTGAATCTCTTAGAAATCCCAAAGTTTATCAAAACATTTGGTTTGAAAACCCAAGATGAAGAGGTTTTAGCAATTTTGTTAGAAAACGCACAAGTTCGGCTCATTTTGCGAACAGTTTTGAAAAGCGAACAAATTCGGCCTATGTTCACGTTTGGTTTTGAAAATCATGAACAATGTTTATTGTTCAAGTTTGGATTTGAAAATGATGAACATAGCTGGTTTGTTCAAGTTGTTTTGAGAGATTGGAGACATAACTTGTTTTGCAAGTTATCCTCAAAAGTGTCACCCGAACTTGCGAATTTTCCAAAATTATGCAAAATCCTTGAACTTGTTTGAATAACATGGGTTTTAAAACTCCTAGGTTCTGAGCTTTTGGGCTAGAACCTCAAAAATTGGCCATTTGGGAGCCTAAACTCAGATTCTGAGTTCTGTCATGGTCGCACTGCGACCATGACTTCGCACTGCGAACAATGCGAATTTTTGAGTTTAGAAGCTGTTTCTGAACTGTTGTTCAGAAACAACTTCTGAACACACTCATGACCTTTTAGGAGAGTGAAAAGCTTTGAGTTTTTGCAATGAAAAGGGCTGGACAAACCAGTTTTGATGTTTTACAAACCTTGGGATTTCTTTTGAAATTCAAAAGGGGTTTTTAGAAAAAAAAGGTTTTGAACCAAGATTGATATGCAAGCACAATTGGGAATGCAAGATAATGACTTAGAAACTTACAGAGATCCTTAGCAAAGCTCCAGCTGCAATGAACTTGGATTGGTTGAAGGTTCTTGCAAAGGTTTTGAATGTTGGATATGAACTTTGAACTTTGGCAAAGCTTTGTGTTTGGATGGTTTTTGCTAGTGCTTTGTAATGGTTTTTTCTCTGGTTGTTTGTAAGTGTTTCAAGTATTATGAGTAGTGTTTCTTTGTGAATAATTGCTCTTAGAATCCTCTATTTCCTCTTGCCTTGCATCTCTATTTATAGGCCAAAATGCAATCCAATGTCATGATGGAAAATCCATAGGACCTAGCTGATTTGTGGGATAAATTCAGGCTAAATGGCTTTGCATTTAATGCTAATGGATAGAGGCAACCTTGCCTTGTGCCAAGGGTTAAAGTCTTGACTGATTTCAGCCACAAATTCAATGGTCTTTGGATAGAAATGATGATGAACATGGCTGGATTGCAATTGGCTATTCTTGGGGATTGATCCTTGCAATCTTAATGGTTGAACAATAAAAACGTGCACTGTGATGTGCAGAGATTGGGGGGATGCAAAAGGCTGCATGTGGCTGGTGTGAGAGGGATGAAAAGCTGCCAAAAAACAGGGCAAGCAATCATGGCTTTTTCAAGTGAAAAACCAGCTGGGTTTGACTGGTTTTGGGGGGAGCAAGCAGGAAGAAAGTCTTCAAGCAGGTGGCTGGCAACCTTGGGGTGGTTAACAGGTCACTTGGGAGGGACAAAAGCTGCCCAAGGGCAAGCCCACTTGCTTGTCACATGCTAGGTTGGAAGAAAAAGCTTCTTTCCTTGGCATTAATGGCAAGTCTCTCAACTCTGGCTTTGCTGAGCCCAATTAGCCATGAATGCTGATTAAAATAATTATGCAAATGATGTGTAACAAAAACTGGAATTAAATCAAAGAAACCAAAAATCTGCAGAAAAATCGCAGACTTCGAAGTGCGAAGTGAGCTTCGCACTACGAAATCATCATTTTTGAAATGTTGACTTTTTTGTTGACTTTGGTTGACTTTGACTTTTTTTCCCTCTTTGATTTTTTTGTTTTGAAAAGGCTTAGGACAAAATTGGGGTACTACAGCTGCCCCTACTTAATTGTGTCTTTGCATAGAGTGTGTGAGTGCCGAGGGCATCTCATGAACTCTTTGTGAAGATCAATTAAGTAAAAGAAGGACCCGAATTTTGTCCTTCGCGGTGCGAAAAGGTTGTAGTGAAAAATGTAAAAAAAGAACAAAGGTAAAAGGTTGACCATATCCAGCCGCTGACACTGGAGGTAGATCTCTAAGGATGGAGTGGTTCTATTCAGCCGCTTACACTGAAGGTTGATCCACTGGGGATAAAGGTTGATCGTATCCAGCCGCTTACACTGGAGGTAGATTCACTGAGGATGAAGTGATCTTATTCAGCCGCTTACACTGAAGGTCGAAACACTGAGGGAGGTGATCTTATCTAGCCGCTTACACTAGAGGTCGATACCTAAGGGAAAGGTGATCTTATTCAGCCGCTTACACTGAAGGTCGAAACACTGAGGAAGGTGATCTTATCTAGCCGCTTACACTGAAGGTCGATACCTAAGGGTGAAGTGATCTTATTCAGCCGCTTACACTGAAGGTCGAAACACTGAGGGAGGTGATCTTATCTAGCCGGTTACACTAGAGGTCGATACCTAAGGGTGAGGTGATCTTATTCAGCCGCTTACACTGAAGGTTGATACCTAAAGGTGAAGTGATCTTATTCAGCCGCTTACACTGAAGGTCGAAACACTGAGGAAGGTGATCTTATCTAGCCGCTTACACTAGAGGTCGATACCTAAGGGTGAGGTGATCTTATTCAGCCGCTTACACTGAAGGTCGATACCTAAGGGTGAAGTGATCTTATTCAGCCGCTTACACTGAAGGTCGAAACACTGAGGAAGGTGATCTTATCTAGCCGCTTACACTAGAGGTCGATACCTAAAGGAAATGGTCTTACCCTGAATAGGTGCCCTTGGTTTGGGCTGAAATGGTCTTACCCTGAATAGGTGCCCTTGGTTTGTAATCGTCTCTAGGCGGGGCTAGTACTTAGATTTTTGAAAAGGGAAAACATGATTGATGCATGATATGCTTCATGTTACCTTATGTAGTATGATATGCAATGTAATATGATATGAGCTAGACTCAATCAAGGGTTCCCGCTGGGGAAACTCAGCTGAGGAATTGGGGACAGTTTGTGAAGGAGGTTCACTGGGGAACACTTGCTTAACTGTTGATGGATGCTGGTGAATATGTGATATTCACTAGAGAATCCTTGTTGAGGATGCATGACATGATTATGAAATGCATGTGTATGAATGATTTGGATATGCATGCATGAATGAAATTGACATGATGCATGTATGAATGTTATGCATGATATGTGGGATGCATGTTGAATGCTGGGAGTTATGACTGGATGCCGAGCAAGGTCGGGCTTTTTTCTGGGGATTTGCGTTTGTCTGCCAATGATGATTGGACTTTTTTTCTTTTGGGTTGAGACTCCCTGGGGAATGTCAATGAGGTTTGGGCTTCATGGGGATATAAGGATCATTTTGGAAGCATGATCGATATCCAGCCTTGTTTGATGAAAGAGATGTTTGGGGTGTTTCGACTGGGGAATTTTGTTCCTCCAACCCTTGGGGTCTTTACGCTCCACGTGCCGTGAGCTATGCACTTGGCTTTTCTGAAGAGCATAAGTCCTTTGGTGCAATATTTTGGGGGAAATTACCGCAATTCTTTCAAAATTTACGAAAATTCAAATAAAACAACGTTTGTTTGCTTTTTTTTTGGAAGAAATTTCCTTTGTTTATTTCCCATGTTTCAATGCATTTTTATCATGAATAAAACAAAATTTTATGCGCTAATGAGAACACAAAATAATAAAAGGAATTTTATTCAATGCAGATTTGACTTCTTGAATGGGTAAAAAATACATGAAGTGAGAAGTGATTACTTCTCTGAGGAAAAAGATAGAGAAAGACAAGAAAAAAAAGCAAAAAGAAATTTGTTGGTTTTGGCACAACACATGCTATTTTCCTTATGACTTCGAGATTTCGGAAGATGCTGACGAGACCGATTCTTCTCCTCTTGAATCTTGTCCGGAGCTTGGATGTTGCAGTCATTGCCTTTCTTCTTTTGTTAACCCCTAATTTTTGCCTGGGCTGCTCTTTCGAGTTTTCAGTCCACCGGGGTGTATTTCCTTTTTTGATGTCCTTTATTTTTGCCTAGACCGCCTTTTCAAGTTTTCAATCTAACAGGACGCTCTCTATTGCCTAAACCGCCCTTTCAGGTTTTCGATTTAGCGAGCTTTTTTCTTTTTTTTTTCTTAGGCATAATACTTCTTGACTGCATCAGAGTTTATTGAGAGTGGGAACTCTTCTCCGTCCATAGTGGTGATGATCAAGGCTCCGCCAGAGAAGGCTTTCTTTACCACGTATGGTCCGTCATAGCTGGGAGTCCACTTCCCGCGGGGATCTTTGTGGATAGGTAATATCTTCTTGAGCACTAGGTCTCCTTCTTTGAATTCTCGAGGACGGACCTTCTTGTCGAATGCCCTCTTGAGTCTCCTTTGATAGAGTTGTCCGTGACATATCGCCGTCAGACGTTTTTCCTCTATGAGATTCAGTTGGTCAAACCTTGTTTAGACCCATTCAGCTTCTTCTAGCTTGGTTTCCATCAAGACCCTTAACGAAGGGATTTCAACCTCTACGGGAAGCACCGCTTCCATACCGTATACTAAGGAGAAAGGGGTTGCCCCAGTTGAAGTGCGAATGGCTGTTCTGTAGCCATGTAGCGCAAAGGGAAGCATCTCGTGCCAATCCTTATATGTTGTTACCATCTTTTGGATGATCTTCTTTATGTTCTTATTGGCTGCTTCTACCGCACCGTTCATCTTTGGTCAGTAAGGGGAGGAATTATGGTGCTCAATCTTGAAATCTTTGCACAACTCCTTCATTGTCTTGTTGTTCAGGTTTGCCCCATTATCAGTGATGATTCTATGGGGTGTGCCGTAACGGCAAATGATCTCCTTCTTGATGAAACGGGCTACCACTTGTTTGGTTACGTTTGCATATGAAGCTGCTTCTACCCATTTGGTGAAGTAGTCGATGGCAACGAGGATGAAGCGATGTCCATTTGATGCTTTGGGCTCGATCATTCCAATCATGTCTATGCCCCACATAGAGAATGGCCAAGGTGAAGTCATGACGTTCAGGGGAGTAGGTGGCACATGCACCTTGTCGGCATAAATTTGGCATTTATGACAAGTCTTGGCATAGTGGAAACAGTCAGCTTCCATGGTTAGCCAATAATAGCCCGCCCTTAGGATTTTCTTTGCCATTGCATGCCCATTGGCATGGGTTCCAAAAGATCCCTCGTGGATTTCTTTGATGAGCATGTCCGCTTCATGTTTATCCACACATCTGAGCAGGACCATGTCGTAGTTTCTTTTGTAGAGGGTATTTCCACTGAGGAAGAACTGGGATGCCAATCTCCTGAGGGTTCTCTTGTCGGTGTGTGAGACATTTTCTGGATACTCTTGCTCTTCAAGGTATCGCTTGATGTCGTAGAACCTTGTTGTCAAGTCCTTCTTCGACTGATGCACATACAACCGGTTTGTCTCTACGATCCATCCTTATGATTGGTGCTTCATTGTGGAAATTTACTTGGTACATTGATGATAATGTAGCCAAAGCGTCCGCCACCTGATTTTCTTCTCGAGGTATGTGATGGAAGTTGATTTCATCAAAATGCTCAATCAACTCTACAACCCGGGCTTGGTAGGGAATTAAATTGGGATGTTTTGTTTCCCATTCTCCTTTGACTTGATAGATGACTAAGGCTGAGTCACCGTATACTTCAAGGTTTTTGATCCTTAGATCAATTGCTGCTTCGAGGCCTAGGATACATGCTTCATATTCTGCCATGTTATTGGTGCAGTCGAAGCATAACCTTGCTGTGAATGGTTGATATCCATTTCTTGGGGAGATTAAAACTGCCCCGATTCCGTGTCCCATGGCATTTGAGGCGCCGTCGAAAGCGAGCTTCCATCGAGCTCTCGGTTCTGGCCCTTCATCATCGCTTGTGACCTTTTCGTCATTCAAAGCTACGACATCTTCATCCGGGAAGTCGAATTGTATGGGTTGATAATCCTCCAATGGTTGGTGAGCAAGGTGCTCGGATAAAATACTCCCTTTGATGGCTTTTTGAGCAACGTATTGGATGTCGTACTCAGACAGCAGAATTTGCCAACGGGCTATCTTTCCTGTGAGGGCAGGCTTTTCGAAGATGTACTTGATGGGATCCATCTTCGATATCAACCAAGTTGTATGGGTCAACATGTATTGCCTTAAGCGTCGAGCAGCCCATGCTAAAGCGCAGTAAGTCTTTTCAAGTGAAGTATACCTTGTTTCACAGTCGGTAAACTTCTTGCTTAGGTAGTAGATTGCGTGCTCTTTTCTTCCCGTTTCATCTTGTTGTCCTAACACACAACCCATTGATCCTTCAAGTACGGTTAGGTATAAGATGAGGGGTTTACCCGGAACCAGAGGTATTAAAATTGGTGGTTCTTCCAGGTATTGTTTGATCTTGTCAAACGCCTCTTGGCAATTCTCATTCCAATGAACGGCTTGGTTTTTCCTTAGCAGTTTGAAGATTGGTTCGCAGGTAGCTGTCATGTGTGAGATGAACCTAGCGATGTAGTTCAATCTTCCTAAGAAACCCCGGACCTCTTTCTCGGTATTTGGCGCTGGCATTTCTTGGATGGCCTTTACCTTGTCAGGATCCACTTCGATACCCCTTTGGCTGACGATGAAACCCAGTAACTTTCCGGATCTAACGCCAAATGTGCACTTGTTAGGATTTAAGCGCAGCTTGAATTTTCTTAGGCGTTCGAAAAGCTTTTGTAGATGGACTAGATGATCCTCCTCCGTTTGGGATTTGGCAATCATGTCGTCGACGTAGACCTCAATTTCCTTATGGATCATGTCATGGAAAAGAGTTACCATTGCTCTTTGGTATGTTGCCCCGGCATTTGTTAATCCGAAAGGCATTACCTTATAGCAGAATGTCCCCCACGGGGTGATAAATGTGGTTTTCTCCATGTCCTCTGGAGCCATCTTGATTTGGTTATATCCCGAGAAGCCGTCTATAAAGGAGAAGACTGAGAATTGGGCTGTGTTGTCCACCAATATGTTGATATGTGGTAGCGGGAAATCATCCTTTGGGCTTGCTCTATTCAAGTCCCGATAATCCACACACATTCTAACTTTGCCATCCTTCTTTGGAACTGGCACAATGTTGGCAACCCATGTCGGATACTTGGTTACAGCTAAGAAACCGGCATCGAATTGCTTTTTGACCTCCTCTCTGATCTTGAGAGCCATATCGGGTCGAGTTCTTCTCAATTTCTGCTTCACTGGCGGGCATTCCGGCTTGAGTGGCAGCTTGTGTACGACGATGTTAGGGTCTAAACCCGGCATGTCTTGATACGACCAAGCGAATACGTCCACGTAGTCTTGTAGAAGCTTAATCAACTTTCCTTTCACATCCTCATGCAGGGAGGCTCCTATCTTGACCTCTTTCTTATCCTCTTCGGTCCCCAAGTTGACCTTTTCAACTGATTCTTGGTGAGGTTGTATTACCCTATCCCCTTGATTTGCAAGTCTGGACAATTCTTCAGGCGGTTCATAATCGTCCTCTTCATCATCTTCCGTTTGATTAATCGGGAAATCGAAGTCATAAGGGATTAAGGCAGTGTTGTTTTTGGAGGGTGGATTTGTAGATCTGCATGAGTATGATTTTTTTTAGGCTTTTTGTAAAAAATTTTTTTTAAACAAATGCAAAAAGAAAAAGACTCAAATGAACATAAAAGAGTGATTTTATTCATGATTGAAAATAACTTTAAAACATGGGGGCCCCACACGACTAATCATTTGCCTTGGGCAGAGCTAAATGATTTTTTTTTAAAAGTAAAACAAACATGGTTTATTACTTGATCTTGGTAATAATCTCGGGAATTGCGATAGCCCTCCAATTGTTCAAAGCTTCATCCGAAGCGCAACGGTACACCAAATCAGGCACGTCTTCATCTACGTCTTCAAGTAGAGCCACTTGATCTTCATTGATAAATCCCGCACTGATGAATGTTTCCAAAATGGGGAGGATCCCTTGCTTTGGAGGCTTTGAGGATGTTTCGGCTGATGGATGATATCCCAACCCGAAGCGATTTTTCTTCTCCGGTACGTCTACTAACTTGCCCCATCCGGTGGGTCGGCTTTCTTCTAGGGCCTCTCTTATTGCCCTCCATGATGACATGGCTGTCCTAGCCTCTTTCTTGGGCTTTGAGCTCAAAGTCACGACATTCGCCACTTCCAAAGACTGGAAGGGAACATCCACAGCTTCTTCGTCCGTTTCTATATAACGGAATGACGAGAGATGGCTTACCATCATGTCCTCTTGCCCGGAAACTACAATCATTTGGTTATCAATGATGAACTTAAGTTTCTGGTGTAGGGTAGAGGTGATGGCTCCGGCCGCATGAATCCATGGTCGTCCGAGAAGACAACTGTAAGTTGGATTAATATCCATGACTTGGAAGGTTATGGAGAAAACCTTAGGCCCAATTTGGACTGGTAAATCGATCTCCCCTACGACGGCTCTTCTTGACCCATCGAAAGCTTTTACGACCAAGGCGCTGGGCTTCATTACTGTCCCTTCACAAGATAGCTTTAGGAGGGTAGTCTTGGGCATGACGTTCAAAGATGACCCCGTGTCCACTAACACTCGAGAGAGGATGTGGTCCATGCATTTCACGGAGATATGTAAGGCGCGGTTATGAATATGCCCCTCGTCGGGTAGCTCATCGCCATTGAAACCCAAGTACCTACTTGAGGTAATATTTCCGACTATCCCGTCGAATTGGTCCACAGGAATGTCCTTGATGACATGTGCCTCACTGAGGATCCGCAGCAACGCTTCTCGGTGTGCTTCCGAGCTTAGTAGTAGGGATAGCATGGAGATCTTGGAGGGAGTTTGACCTAGCTGGTCAATGATTTTATACTCGCTCTTTTGGATTATCCTTAGGAACTCTTCGGCCTCTTTTTGTGGGGTTGCCTTTTGAGAGGGCCCCGCTTGGTTCTCCTTTTCCTCCACGCTCTTTTCTTTGAGCGGTTCTCTTGGTAGTACGGCTGGCGTCTTCCCGAGTTCTTTCGGAGCGAAGACTCTACCACTTCTGGTTATTCCTCCAACACTGGTAATGTTAGTGATGCTGGGCTCAATTTTGGCTAGTGGTTTTCCTTCCACATAGGCCACAGGTTGGTAATTCCATGGTACCTTCTTCGTGCTTTCAAAAGAGAAGGGTGCAGGTACGTGGAATATTATGGGTTGTATAGGCATTGGTACCTCTCTCCTTTGGTAAGGGATTTCGAGAGGTTTTGGGTCATGAGACTCCAAGGTAGCAACGTCCGTGCCATCCTTTATGTAAGCCCATTTGGATCCAACCTTGGTCCATGAGCTCTTGAAGACAACTCTTTAACTCTCCGCACTTGTCCGGGTTGATTTTGCAGGCTTCGCAGTTGGCGTGCATCTCCTCGAACAAACCAAAACCGGTTAAACGCTCCCTTATGATTGACAGGGGAGTCTTAACATTGGCTACCTTCTTGATTGGACCAAAGTCCTCTTGTTCTTCCACCGCATTTATAGAGGGACCCGCATGCCCCGGCAATGGGTTATTTTTTACATTGGGGTTCTCTTCCTTGAAGGACAGCAATTTCCTGTCGATAAGGTCCTGGACCTTGTGTTTGAAAACTCTACAGTTCTCGACATTGTGCCCCGCGGTTCCCGCGTGGTAATCACATTTTGCATTTGCGTCATACCAATGTGGATATGGTGGCAACATTGGTGGTAGTGGTCTTGGCTCGACCATCCCTTTTTGGATTAGATATGGCAAGATTTGACCATAAGGCATAGGTATGGGATCAAACTGCCTATTGTTGTAGTTGTTCCTCGGGCCCGTTTGGTTCCTTGATGGGTACCCGCCTTGTTGTTGCTGCTGTTGATTTTGTTGAGGCAACACTGCTGGTTGTCGTGGTGGAGTTGTGGGAATTACTTGAGGTGAGTAACGCCCTTGAGCCGTTGCTGCTGCCACATAAGGATAGTGGTAGTGAGGCATTTGATTTGATGGTGGGCAAGATGGTCCCACTAGAACAACATTCGTCTCCCCCTCTTTCTTTTTGTGAAAGTTGCTGGGGGGTCTCCTAGCTCCACTTTGAGCTTCTAGAGGGCCTTGGATCTTTCCCCTCTTTACTCCGTCCTCTATTCTTTCACCAATCATGACTAGATCGGAAAAGCCGGAAGATGTGCTTCCAATCATTTTGTCATAATATGGGCCTTGAAGTGTGCCCATAAAGGTGTCGACAAGCTCCCTTTCCAATAATGGTGGTTGTACACGAGAAGCTAGTTCTCTCCACCGTTGAGCGTACTCCTTGAAGGACTCATTGCTTCTTTGCAGGAGGTTTTGCAGTTGCATCCTATTTGGAGCCATGTCCAAATTATATTTGTATTGCTTTAGGAAAGCATCGGCTAGATCCTTCCAAGTTTGGACGTGGGTACGCTCAAGTTGCATGTACCAATCCAATGATGCTCCGCTTAAACTATCTTGAAACACATGCACCATGAGTTTCTCGTTCATTGCGTAAGCTGCCATCTTCCTACAGAACATCCGTAGATGGTTCCGAGGGCATTGTATTCCCTTGTACTTTTCGAAATCCGGTGCTTTAAACTTCGGAGGGATTACCACGTCGGGCACTAGGCACATGTCCAAAGCGTTGTGGGCACCGTATGAACTGAACCCTTCGACAGCTTTCAACCTTTCTTCCAAAACTCGATACATTTGGGTGGTATCATTGTCTTGGTGGGTGGTGTCGGGAGCAGACTGCCTTGGCTGATTATTTTCCACATTATGAGAAATCACCTCATGCTGAGTAGTGGAAGTTCCTTGAGGACGACGCTCTTCGTTCCTTACGGGGATCGTGAGCGGTGGTGGAGGTGGTCCATGGCCCTCATTTTCAAATGGTGGGGTATAACCCACAGGTAAACCGTAAAGAGGCCATTGCACATTGGCCGCATCCGTTGCTGGGCGAGGGTTACTTTCTCGTGCCGATAGAGTTTGCATTAACTCTAGCATCTGATCCATCTTCCCCTTCATTTCATCAACCTCTTCTCTCAAAGCCGCTTGAGTTTGTTCCAAATTGTCCATGATCCTTTGTTTGTTGGCTCGTGTTCCGTACGAGTGTTGGAGATCTGGTTCTTGGACCGAGGGCTTTCGGGGTTTTCGGGCTATGATTGCTTTGAACTGTTTTTAGGGAAATGAAATGAGTTTTTTTTTTTGAAAAATGCATGAAGATGCATGTGGATGTATGTATGCGATGAGTATGCAAAATATGCGTTTTTTTTTTATTTTGCTTTATGAAGGAATTTAAAGGTGCACAATTAATATTAGCAATTTGAAATATTAAAGACCGGGAAATTGATTATGCTTCAAAATATTATTTGATTAGATAACATTTGTTTACAAAGTATAACTAATGTTATTACAAATCAAATGGCCGCTCGCTTCTCGGCTTTGCTCATCTCCTCCCTATAGAAATCTATGGTGTCCTTGCAGAACTTCATAAACTTCTGGATCTCCATAGGGATGACAAAGTAGGGCATGACCATCTCGGCCTCCGCTAGCCTCTTTGGAAGTTGGGTGATTACCAAGTTCGAGAATGCAACCAATTTAGTGAAATCCTCACTTAATCGGGTGGCGTCTTGCCATACACACTCAATCACTTCCTTGCGCTGGTCTAGCTTGACTCTTGCACTTCTAATTTCATCATGTAGTTGTGCAATATGGTCCCCGTGAGCTCTTGCAATCTTGTCGAAGTACTTCTTCGAATTTCTTGATGTCCTGCTTCGAGACGATTGCATTTTAGCCTCCCTTGATGAGAAAGGCTCTCATGTCTTTGCCGTTGGACGCGTTCGGCTTGAAGCTGCTCTTTGTAGTCTTTAACTACTTCTTGGAGCTGTTGATTTTTCTCTTGAAATTTCAACCTCCATTTCCGTTGAGCTTCGATGGCTAGTTCGCCGAATTTCTTGAGCTCTTGGTTGGAATGTAAGATTCTTTCCAACTCTTCGTCCTTGGCCACAAGGTTGGCATCCGCACTAACCAAGCCGCCTCCTATCCAATCTCTCTTCCCTTCGGAGATTCTTAGCCGCTTTTGGCACACTAGGAGAGAATTTGTCACTTCATCTCGATCTCTCTTCGTCCTAGTGATTTCTCCTAAAGCTTGGAGGTGCTTCAATTCTAAGTCTCCATTTTTGTTTTGGAGTTCTTGAATTTTAGCTTTGAGTTCCTCCACTTCTTTGTTGGGAATGGTTGCAATAGGTTTAGGTGTAGGAGGTTTTGGAGGGTTCACGACCACAAAGGGTAACTTGATTGCTTTGACCCTCTCCTTCACCCATTGAGTATAAAGGGGTTTGGCGACACAGTTTCTCTTGCCAACCCTTCCTTTGCGCACTTGGTTCCATGCTCCCCGGATTCTCTCTAGCAATGCCGGGTCTTGATCGCCTTCCCTTAAGAAGAAAGCTTCCAACAAAAGGTCATTGGGTTTATCTTCCATTGAAAAACCTAGTTGTCGGAGAGAGAGAACCAGATTGTAGTTAATACATCCCTTAGTACCAATGAGGGGTACATTAGGGAAGTCCCCGCAACTGAGGATGATTTCCGGGTCCTCTAAATTTGGAGAAAACCAATGGATGTCCTTCTCGGCGAGGGTTGTCATCCGTTGCGACCATTTGAGCTTGGCCCGGTTTTCCACAAAGTCTCGGTTTCTTGGCATGTGGGACATCATCCAAATTTGCACCACAGGAGTACAACAAGAAATTTTGCGTCCCCTTGCTTGTTCATGCCTAGAGTAGAGGGTATGATAAAAATCCGCCAAAATTGTGGGAACCGGATTTTTAGTCATAAATACCTCTAAAGCCGGAAAGTCTACGAAATCGTCCATGTTGGGGAATAAGACAATCCCGTAGACTAAGAGGGCTAGGATGGCGTTGAATGCTCTTCCCTCTTTGTTGGCTAACATTTCCCGAGCTTTGGCCTCCAAGAACTTTCTTGTGAATCCCTTAAGGTTTCCTCTAATTTCCAAGTTAGATGCTACTTCTTGGACATCAAGGTATAAGGATTCGGCGATGGCCTCTAATGTGGGGTCTTTTCCGGGACCGAGATAGAGTTCATGATCCTTCATGCTACAACCCAAAATCTTCTCAAATTCTTCCAAAGTCGGCGCTAGTTGGAAGTCTTGAAATGTAAAGCACCGTAGAGGTGGGTCGAAGAATTGCGCCAAAGTGGTTAAGGCCGTTGAATCTATTCTCACGGGTAGGAGATCAAGGATTAGCCCATAGCTTGCCTCGAAAATACTCTTGTTGACCGAAGAGAGCCTTTTACTTAGAGCTAATAAACTTTCCACCCTAGGAGCTTTAATCTTGAAGGCGAGCGTATTTTTATTCCCGGAATCCATATTTCTTTTTGCTAATATTTGGTTGTTCTTTTTAAATTCCTATAAAGCAAAATGATGCGAAAATTACTTTCATGAATGCAAATGATATGCAAGGGTATGGTTTATGAAGGTTCGGAACTTCCCCCCATCCTCACGTGTAGGCTCTAAAAGGTGAAATTTCCTAAGAAGAGGTCCCTAGAGTCATAGATCTCACATGGAATTAGGGTTGTCTATGGACATACGTCGACATGACTTCAATTAATTCCACGTGAAAATCTCCTCTAAGCGGGGTTGGGCATCCTACCTCACGGACATACGTCGACGCGGGCTTCCACTCACAACCACCATTCTAACTTAGTTTTTTCTCAAGCTCGGGTAGAGAGCCTCACACGTCCGGCATTAACCCGAACAATGTGGAGTAACATCGCTCAAGTAACCCCCGCATTTGATATATATGATATGAATATAAAGCAAAATAAAGCAATTATAAACATAAAGCACGGGAATGACATGGATAAATAAAATAAAAGCATGGCGCGCAAATAAAATAAAAACAATTGGCTTAAAAGCCAAATAGAATAGGCTTGACTCGCTAGTGGGAAAAGGGTCCCCAGTGAAGTCGCCAGCTGTGCGCACCTCGTTTTAAAAAACGCGCAATCCTCCGAGGACGTCCGTGAACGCTCGGAGGGCCTTGTGAAGTCGCCACCAAAGTTTTTGTGTAAAGGGAACGTTGATAAACCCTTAAGTTTTTTGTTTGAAGGGAAACGATAATAAAACCCTTGACGATGAGGAAAAGGACTGGTCATCGCAACCATTGTCGGGTTCGGGAGTTGATTACGCAAGGGGAAGGTATTAGTACCCCTCACGTCCGTTGTACTCAACGGGAACCTTCTATTTGGCTAAAGCTTAAATTGTTTTTAAATGTTTTGCGCGCATGCTTATCTA
Organism: Medicago ruthenica; assembly: GCA_018208015.1. Lineage (NCBI taxonomy): Eukaryota > Viridiplantae > Streptophyta > Magnoliopsida > Fabales > Fabaceae > Medicago > Medicago ruthenica. Next base: position 95,007,451 of record CM031373.1, on the reverse strand, counting down.
TGTCAAAAGAAAATATAATAAAAGGGGGAAAAAGAGATGAAAACAAATGAAAGGGAAAAAGAAAGTTTTTTATTATTGCGCTTGACAAGATGTCGATCTTGCTCCTACGTATCTCCCGGTAGTCGGAGAATTCAAAGCGTACGTAGTTCTTTGGTAGAAAAACGTACATATGTTGGTTATTTTTAAATGAACGATGTTTTTAGCCGTATTCTTGCGATTAAACGTAGCTTGTATGCTCGCGTATGGGAGACTTATGCGTATAGCTTGTATGCTCGCGCATGGGAGGCTTAAGCGTTTGTTTACGAATCGCGCTTAGAATAGGTAAAACATGTCCGTTGGGTAAAAGGGTTCGAATTGGTCGCGTTGGGACCAAAATGGGTGCAATGGACTCAAACGAGTCGATCATTGACCGGTGTGACTCAAACGAGTCGGGGGATTGAATCTAGTGGCCACGGGGGACCAAAAGGTTCGGATTGACCGCAAGGGGCCAAGATTTGGTTTGGTATGGTTGGATACATTGAAAAAGGAATGACGATTGTCCGAATGACGAGACATACGTCACGCATTCGTACAATCGGGGCAATGGAGAGACATACGTCACACCATCCCTTTTTCATTCAAGTTTTTGGTTGAATCTCTTAGAAATCCCAAAGTTTATCAAAACATTTGGTTTGAAAACCAAAATGAAGAGATTTTGACAATTTTGTTAGAAAACGCACAAGTTCGGCTCATTTTGCGAACGGTTTTGAAAAGCGAACAAACTCAGCTTATGTTCACGTTTGGGTTTTGAAAATCATGAACAATGTTTATTGTTCAAGTTTGGATTGAAAGTGATGAACATAGCTGGTTTGTTCAAGTTGTTTTGAAAGTTTGGGGACATAACTTGTTTTGCAAGTTATCCACAAAAGAGTTACCCGAACTTGTGAATTTTCTAATGTTATGCAAAATCCTTGAACTGGTTTGAATAACATGGGTTTTAAAACTCGTAGGTTCTGAGCTCTTGGGCTAGAACCTCAAAAATTGGCCATTTGGGAGCCTAAACTCAGATTCTGAGTTCTGTCGTGGTCGCTCTGCGACCATGACTTCGCACTGCGAACAATGCGAATTTTTGAGTTCAGAAGATGTTTCTGAACTTTTGTTCAGAAACAACTTCTGAACACACTCAGGACCTTTTAGGAGAGTGAAAAGATTTGAGTTTTTGCAATGAAAAGGGCTGGACAAACCAGTTTTGATGTTTTGAAAACCTTGGGATTTCTTTTGAAATTCAAAAGGGGTTTTTAGAACAAAAAGGGTTTTGGACCAAAATTGATATGCAAGCACAATTGAAAATGCAAGACAAAGGCTTAGAAACTTACAGAGATCCTTAGCAAAGCTCCAGCTGCAATGAACTTAAATTGGTTGAAGGTTCTTGCAAAGGTTTTGGATATTGGTGATGGACTTTGAACTTGTGCAAAGCTTTGTGTTTGATTGGTTTTTTTCTAGTGTTTTGGCTGGTTTTCTCTGGTTGTTTGAGTAGTGTTTCTTTGTGTGTATAATGCTCTTTGAATGCTGTATTAACTGCTGCATTTCCTCTTGCCTTGCATCTCTATTTATAGGCCAAAATGCAATCTCAAGTAATGATGAAAATCCATAGGACCTAGCTGATTTGTGGTCTAAATTCAGGCTATTTGGCTTTACATTTAATGCTAATGGATAGAGGCAACCCTGCCTTGTGCCAAGGGTTAAATCCTTGACTGATTTCAGCCACAAATTCAATGGTCTTTGGATAGAAATGATGATGAACATGGCTGGATTGCAATTGGCTATGCTTGGGGATTGATCCTTGCAATCTCAATGGTTGAACAATAAAAACGTGCACTGTGATGTGCAGAGATTGGGGGATGCAAAAGGCTATATGTGGCTGGTGTGAGAGGTGAAAAGCTGCTGCAAAACAGGGTAGGCAATCATGGCTTTTGCAAGTGAAAAAACCAGCTGGGTTTGACTGGTTTTGGGGGAGCAAGCAGGAAGAAAGTCTTCAAGCAGGTGGCTGGCAACCTTGGGGTGGTTAACAGGTCACTTGGGAGGGACAAGAGCTGCCCAAGGGCAAGCCCACTTGCTTGTCACATGCTAGGTTGGAAGAAAAAGCTTCTTACCTTGGCATTAATGGCAAGTCTCTCAATTCTGGCTTTGCTGAGCCCAATTAGCCATGAATGCTGATTAAAATAAATATGCAAATGACGTATAACAAAAACTGGAATTAAATCAAAGAAACCAAAAATCTGCAGAAAAATCGCAGACTTCGCAGTGCGAAGTCATCATTTTTGAAATGTTGACTTTTTTGTTGACTTTGGTTGACTTTGACTTTTTCCCTCACTTTGATTTCTTTTTATTTTTTGTTTTGAAAGGCTTAGGACAAAATTGGGGTACTACAGGGGGACCAAGAAAAGGTTCAATTGACCGCGAAGGGTCGAGAATTGATTCAATTGACTACGGGGAGTCAAGAAAGGGTTTGGTTTGGTTTTTGAAAATAGAATGACGATTGTTCGAACAACGAGACATACGTCAAGTATTCGTGCAACCGGGGAATGGAGAGACATACGTCAAACCACCCCTTTTTCATTCAAGTTTTTGTTGAAATTTAAAGAAATCCCAAAAGAGCAAAACACTTAGTTAAAAACTTATGAACAAGTGTAAAACTCAAATTAGTTGTTGCAACTTATGAACAAGTGTTGTTCAAGTTATTGTAAAAAGAAAGAAAATGTTTTTGTTGTTTTTATTGATTTGGAAGGACAAGGTCCTTTGCCTACATACCCGAATGGGATCTAAACCATGTAGTTCGGGGTAAAAAGGCGAGTGATTGGTTATGTTGATTTTAAAGTTTGAAAATGTTTGTGAAAGATAAAATGAGCCAAAGTGGCGGGTGAGTGAAGTTTGATTGATTTTAATTGTAAAAATAAAGTCTAATATGATTAACATTGATTGAAGTTTGATTAAAAGAAAGTTGCTTGGTTTGAAATCCAAGGCTTTGTTAATGAAGAATATTTTTTGATGAAGTTTTTGAATATTTGAAATGTTTTTGATTTTTATGGTTTTTTCTTGGAGTTAAAAAGAAATTAAGTGTGATGAAATAAACTAAACGCGAGGGAATTAAAAACGATGTTGGATCAAAAATGAAAAATCCCCTTTTCTTTGGATTATGAATTAAACTTATGAAAAATGAAAAATAAATGCAATGCATATTTATATTTACTTTGTTCCTAAATACATTCTAATGACATAAAAATGCAAAATAAAATGAACAAATAAAAATAAAATAAAATGCATGAGATGATGTGATAAGTAAATAAATAAGATGTTAAAAATAAAAGAATAATAAAAAGGAAATAATAATAAAAGGAAATAAAAATTGCAAAGAAAAATAAAAGAAATAAAAATAGGGAGGTGTAAAAAATAAAATGGGGGGTGCAGGAAGTGAGAAAATAAACAGATTTAAAAAAAAAGGCTCAAAATGCATTGGGCCAGCGTGATTTGATCTGGACCGTCTGATTAATCAGAGGGCCCTGATCTGATCACAAGGGGGAATAACCAAAGCCGTCTGATTTAAAATCAGAGGGCCAGAGGGGCGAGGGTGCACGCTAACGCGTACACCCACGCGCACTGAATCAGGGAGGGGTATAAATACCCATTCCCTTTACAAATTTTCTCATTTTTCATTTTCTTTCTCTCTCCCCTCCTTCTCTCTAACTCGGCTCTCTCACTTCTCTCTCCCCTCTCTCATCAAGCCTGGCCGGAGGTGGTTTCCGGTGCGGTGGCCGCCGGCCTAGAGGGCGGCGCCACCGTGCCGGAGAGAAAACAACTTCCTTTTTTAAAAAAAAAAACCCATTTTTCTCAAATCCTTTTTCCTCCTCTTCCCTAATCCGAGCTTGGATTTTTCAAAAACTCTTTAAAAAAGAGTAGATCTACATTTTAAAAACGAGAAAAAAAAAAACTACCTCTTCTTCTCTTCTTTGATTCGGTTTTTGTGTTGTTGTGAGTGTTGTGGTTGGTTTTGGAAAGGCTTTTGTTGATGTTGTGTGTGTGTGTGGTTGGTGCGTGTGTATTGTGTGTATGTGTGTTGTTGGCTTTGCGTGTGTATTGTGGCTGTTTGGGCGTGTGGGTTGCTGTTTGGGTCGTGTTTTGCTGGGCCGTGGGTGAGTTTGTTTTTGATGGGTGTGTTTATGTGTTTTGCTGCTGGGCGTGTTGCTGTTTTGCTGCTGGGCGTGTGGCTGGGTTGTGTGTGCGCTTTTGTGTGTGTGTGTGGGCTGTTTATGTTATGTGATGGGTGTGTGTTGTGTTGTTTTTGTGTTTTGTGTTTGTTTATGTTGCTGAAAAAATCCTCTGTTTGATTCCAAATTTTTCTTCTTTTTTTTCTTCTCTTGTTTGGTCCCTATTATATAGAGGTTTTTGAGTTGTTATTGTTGACCACAAGATTAACTTGAAAGCTGGGTTTTTTCTGTTTTGGCCAAGATTGTGTAAAACATTAATGGGGAAGTGACTGTGTGATCTTTGGTTGAAGATTTTGGAAGATTTTGACAGAAAATCAATGATGAAAAAAATCCCAGCAAAGGGGCGCTGCAGGCAGCAGTGTTTGCTGACTTTGGACCAAAAAAATAATAATAATAATAATAATAAAAAAGGAAAGTAAATAAATAATAATAATGGCAATAAAAGAAAAAGAAAAAGAAATAAATAGTAATAATGATAAGGAAAGAATAATGATAAATAAAAACCATGAAATCAGAAGTAAATAAAATAAAATAACGAGATAAAAAAAGTGGCCCTAAAACGGAACAAAAATGAGGTATTTTAAAATACCTCCCTGCCGAAATTTCGTCTGAAACGACAAAAATTCTCGGCTTTAAAAGATGAATAAAACAAGGCGAAATTGGGTCAAAAAATGGGGTATGACATCTAGAATTTTTTATTTTGATAGAATATTATTCTAAACCTAGATTCAAAAGTATTTTTCAATATCATTTAAATCAAACATAATAATGGAAAATAAGAATAAACTCAATGATATATAAAAGGCTAGAATCATATATTTGAAAGATCAAAAGATTACATCTAAGATTGATTGATTACCTCTAATCCCAACAAAGGGGATTTAGTTGTTCATTTTCATGACAACAATACAAAAGTGGAAAGAAAGATGGAGATCCAAAGCTAAGACTTGCTTTCTCAAAGATTCTTAGTTAATCTACACTTAGATCACTTTTGCTCTATGAAGAATGCTCTTTTTAGCCCTATTCTCTTTCTGGAAGTATATGTTAATTTTCAGAAAATGAGCTAAAAGGCTTAAATACTATCTGCTTTTTATAAGGCTCGCTACAGCGATGAGTTGGTCACTGTAGCGATGGAAGATTTCTTGGCCTTTGGGTTTGCTCCACGTCAGCAAACGGGGTTCAAACCGCCCTTGGTCGCTATAGCGACCAGATCCATCGTTGTAGCGATGGAACCTTAGTTTCTCCCTGCCTAGGCGCGCTATAGCGACCAATCCTCTGCTGTAGCGATGAAGCCTTATCAATTCTTCATGTTTCTTTGCTCAATCTCAGGTCCTAGCATGGTATTTCCTGCACAAATAGATGGGGAAAGACATAGGATCAATAATTTGGCATTCAATCAATAATTCTGAGCTTATCCTATGGTAACTTGCAAAACAAGTAACATAAGTGCCTAAATATATATCAAATGATAACTACTTTCTGGCACTTATCACTCATGACAGGAGAAAAGTCTATGTTCCAAACCCTGACCATTAAAGTGGGAGGAACTGTGGGATCTGGAGGAAACCAAAAAGACTAGATCATTGGTACTGAGCTATTGAGAGTTTTGCAGATATTCAGCTCTCAGAGGACACTTCAGAACATGAACATATTTCTGAGTCTAAAGAAAGTCCAGAAGCTGAAAATCCTCCAGAAGCTGAAAAACTCTCAGAAGCTGACACCCCTCCTGAAGCCAATCAAGATCAAGATGTTTCTGAACAAGGTCTTAATGATTCTCAAAAAGCAAATCCACCCCGAAACTCATTCAAGTACAAGTCTTCACATCCTGAAGAGTTAATCATTGGAAACAAGGATAGTCCAAGAAAGACCAGATTAGCATTCAGTCAGAATGACTCTTTGCTTGGATTACTATCAATGATTGAACCTGCAACAGTTGATGAAGCAATTGCAGATGATGGATGGATTGTGGCTATGCAAGAAGAACTCAATCAGTTTCAAAGAAATGATGTTTGGGATTTAGTTGCAAAACCAAATCACAAGAACATTGTTGGAACAAAATGGGTGTTCAGAAACAAACTAAATGAACAAGGAGAGGTAGATCAGAAGCTCTACAGAGGTATGATTGGTTCTCTGTTATACTTAACAACTTCTAGACCAGATATTTTGTTCAGTGTATGCTTATGTGCAAGATTCCAATCAGATCCTAGAGAATCTCATATGACTGCTGCTGTCAAGAGAATCTTCAGGTATCTGAAGGGAACAACTAATCTTGGACTTCTTTACAAGAAATCCTTAGATTATAAGTTGGTTGGATTCTGATATGCTGATTATGATGGTGATATGATTCAAAGAAAATCCACCAGTGGAAATTGTCAATTCCTTGGTGAGAATCTGATATCCTGGGCCAGCAAAAGACAATCAACTATTGCATTGTCAACAACAGAAGCAGAATACATCTCAGCTGCAAGTTGTTGCACACAACTGCTCTGGATGAAACATCAGTTGGAAGACAATCAGATTCATGAAAACAACATTCCTATCTCTTGTGATAATACTGTTGCTATCTGTTTGTCTAAAAATCCAATTCTTCATTCAAGAGCCAAGCATATTGAAAATAAACATCATTTTATTAGAGATTATGTTCAGAAGGGTGTTTTGGATATTCAATTCATTGATACTGATCATCAATGGGCTGATATATTTACAAAACCCCTCACGGAAGATAGATTTAATTTTATTAAAAAGAATCTGAACATGCATTTTATCTTTGAAAAAAAAATTGGTTGACTCTGAATAGAAACTGAGAATCTGAAGTTCATCAGAAGCTAAGACTTATCAGACACTCACTTTGAGAGTCTGAAGAAAGTTCAGCCTCTGAAGACATCAGAGTCTGAGTTTCAGAATCTGAATTTTTGACTTCTGATAAAACTCATTATAAGTGGACACTTTACACGTGGCCCATTAATGAGAGTGAATCTGAACAGTAGTCTGACACATGGTCAGAAACTGGTAAGTTATAACTGCTGGGCAGTGATGAGTTAGTTTTGAAAGTTGTACTTTGCGCCCTCCTAAAGTCATTAATGTGCAGTTGTGTTTAATGTTTTTTTTTCTGCTTTCAGTTTCTGAAACGTTTTAACAAAAACACTCAAAACACAGTCACACTTTCACTTTCACATCTTACACGTTCAGTTTTCAGACCCATTTAAAAAACTCTCAAACGTTTTTTGAAAGAGTTCAGTAGTACTAAACCATATGTTCTGAACAATTGTGTCTGAAAGAGTTCAGTGGTACTGAACAAAATGCTCTGAACATTTTTATCTCACGTTTTAACTCTCTTGTGTCTTAAATTCTTGAATTTTCTTTTTGTTGATGACAAAAGGGGGAGTAAAAGTAACAAGTATTTCAGGCTCTGAGCCATATCAGAACATAAGTTAATTATTGAAAATTAATTAACTTAGGAGAACATCTTCTTATCTCTTAGCCTCTGATTAATTCTTTGTGAGATAATTCTGTGAAAAATCACTCAGAAACAGTTTGGATTTTTCACCTGTTTGTTTTAAATTGAATTTAATTAACCTGGATGAGACTCGGGGGGAGCTTACAAACCTCACTTTGTGAATTATCAGACTCAGGGGGAGCTTACAAACCTCAGACCCTGAAGTCAACTTGTTAATTAAATTAACAACAATTTTCTATTAATACTTGTGTTTGTCATCATCAAAAAGGGGGAGATTGTTGGAACAAAATGTATGAACAAGTCCCTTTTGAGTTTTGATGATAACAAAGTGTTAGAAAGAAAATTGGATACGCTAATACTTGTTCTAGTGTGCAGGACCATATACTGAAAGTTATGTATCTAATAGTGGTTCTGAAAGAACAAGTTAAGAGCAAAGGAAAATATTGAAGCTTGTGTTGCAAGTCTGAAGACAATCAGCGTTTGAAGGTCAGCGTCTGAAGATCAGCGTCTGAAGACCAGCGTCTGAAGGTCAGCGTCTGAAGAATAACGTCTGATGAACAGTGTCTGAAGACCAGCTTCTGAAGAACTGCGTCTGAAGAACAGCGTCTGATGAACAGTGTCTGATGAACAGTGTCTGAAGACCAGCTTCTGAAGAACAACGTCTGAAGACTGGGAGTCTGAGTCTGAAGGAAACGCAGAAGTCAACAGCTATCACTGTCAACAGTACAGTACGACAGAAATCTCAGAGTCAGAACCGCTCTCTGCAACTTTGTCTCCTTGGAAGAAACACTCAACCCTGTTTTAAGGAAACAATTCAAAACGTTATTCCTCTGTTCCTCTGTTTCGCATACCATATCAGGAAGGAATTAACGTTGGCTGAAGCTTCAATTACAACGACTCTAATTGATGACCTGGCATCTTCTCAACGGCTCTTTGTTCCTCTATAAAGGACTGGAGATTTGAAGAAGAAATTAAGACTCTGTTTTCTGGAAACGCCATACTCTGCCAAATTCAAAAGTTATCAAGTAACTTAGAAATTCTTACAAACTTTCTTATCTTAGAATTTCTTAAGTATAGAGTCTGAATCTGTGTTGTATTTTGTGAACACCACTGATAGTATATCAAGTGTTCAACTCAAACATATTCTTTTGTAAATCTGTTTGATTCAAAGTCTCTTGCCTGTGTGCTTGAGCAATCAGAAGTCTCTTACTTTGTGTTTGAGCATAGGAAGTCTCTTACTTTGTGTTTGAGCATTGGAAGTCTCTTACTTTGTGTTTGAGCATAGGAAGTCTCTTGCTTTGTACTTGAGCAATTGTAATCTTTGTGATTATAGTGAAAATCTCTTGTAAGTGACAAGGGGACTGGACTACTTCCGGGTTGTGGAAGGAACCAGGATAGTTGCTTATGTTCTTATCTCTCTCTCTCTCTCTCATTTACTTTATATCCGCTGCAAAACAACTCTGAAAATAGCTTCAGAATCTGATCAATATCAGACTCTGAACTAACATAAGTTTTTGAGAAAGAAAAAGGCCAACACAATTCAACCCCCCCTTCTTGTGTTTTTCTCACCTTCAGTCTGCAATGAGCATCCCTGGTCGAAGTGCTCCATTGGCGCTGACTAATACGTCCATGGTGTCACTGCCAAATCCTAGAGCGCTACAGTTGGTGGAAGAAGGGATAATATGGTAAACCAGGCACAGCCACCGGTACCCCAAGTGGCAGAAGAGCCGGTTATAGGGGCAGCAGAACAAGCCCATGAAGTCGTCGTTTTAGTAAATAGGAACCAAGACGCAGCCGAAGTGGTTAGGCAAGTCCGACAGAATAATCGAGGAGGACAAGATAATATAGCCCATCTCGTCGAAACAATTCTGGTCCAGAATGGCCTTAATGTAGGCCTACACAGACCAAATTTTGTATCAGCTTTATCTGAATACGTCTTGCAAACTGAACTTCCTAGGGGATTGAAAATCGCAAGAACGTAGGTGGACGTTGAGTTTTGAGCTCGTCTTTTGATGAGGCTACCAACTCAACACATTGAGTGTATATGCAAAGTCTTGTATCTTTTCGTAGAAGTGTCGTCCGTGCACAAAACTTTGGTGGGCAAAGGCACCGCGTTGCGACTTCCCCACAAAACTCGACGCACGGCCAGCCACTTGCACAAGGCCAGTCAATAAGAAGTGCATCGAGAAACATGACAAGTACTAAATGTAAGTCAGTCCCCCTTGGCGTTTTGATAGCGAGGCCAGACGCTTCCTCACTGGGGCATGGCCTTGTGCCTCTTGTTTTGACTTCTAAACCCTGAGGCATGCGTGTGTGTCAGGCTACATGTGGGTTGGGAGGGACGAATCGAAATGACAAGGGCTGAATCTCAGTGGATCGTGGCAACAAGGCCACTCTGCCACTTAAAATACCCTGCCGCGTATTTAAGTCGTCTGCAAAGGATTCTACCCACTGCTCAATAGGAATTGTGTTTCAAAGTGTCCCGTAAGGCTCATCGCCTTACGAGGTCCACCAACGGCATGTGCCTCTGGGGGCCAAGGCCCCCTACTGCTGGCCGGCAAGCGAACGACGGGTGCACACATTGCTTCTAGCCCGGATTCTGACTTAGAGGCGTTCAGTCATAATCCAACGCACGGTAGCTTCGCGCCACTGGCTTTTCAACCAAGCGCGATGACCAATTGTGTGAATCAACGATTCCTCTCGTACTAGGTTGAATTACTATTGCGACACTATCATCAGTAGGGTAAAACTAACCTGTCTCACGACGGTGTAAACCCAACTCACGTTCCCTATTGGTGGGTGAACAATCCAACACTTGGTGAATCTTTTCCTCTAGCACGTGTTAAGTGCTTTGACTTTTTTCAGAGACTGGGCTCTGATACCGATTGAAGTAGCAATAAACGTCGCAAGAAAGGGGGGTTTGAATTGTGACCCTTTTAAAATTATTCCTGAAAACTAAACAAGTTTGTATACTCAAGAAAGTTCTTGGTAAATGTTAGTATAAAAAGATTATGGGTTTTAAATATAAATGTTTGTTTTATCTTGACCAGAATGTTCTAGATTAAACATAAATCAAATATTTAAGTTACTTTAATAGGGACCAAAATGTTCTGGATAATTATTAATATATATAAGCAGAATGAGTAAAATGATATTGAATTGTAAAGCAAGGACCAAAATGTTCTGGAGAATGATTAATATAAAATCAGAATGATAAAGCAATATTATAACGTACGAACCAGAATGTTCTGGAGAATGAATAATATAAGAGCAAAATTATAAAACAATATATATGTTGATTTTAAATGTGAGTTTAATTTAAGTTGTTTGTTTTATCTTGGACCAGAATGTTCTGGAAGCAGTTGTATGAATTAATAAGACAATATAGTGATTAATTTAGGACCAGAGAACTCTAGATTAATTTCACTGTAATTAATTAGAACCAGGAGAGATTAATATATATTATTATGATAGTGATAGTGTGTGAACTTTGTGTAACGAAAATAATAGAGAGAGGGAAGAGAGAAAAACACAGGAGATTTATCCTGGTTCACCAAACCCTGCTACTTCTAGTCCCCACACCTCGTGTGAGATTATCCACTATAGTATCCTGCTAACAGAAACTTCTAACTAGCACTATAAGTTCTTGATCACACCAGATCAGTCTGCTACACCCTGTATTATCAACCTCTGCAGGCTTCTGCAATACTTTTCTTTCGCACAAGAAAGGTTGTTACACTTCTTTCTCAAACTATTTTTACAAATAAACTTGAGAACACAATACACTTTGTATGAAAAAGATGAATTTGGATCAAATTAAATTCTCAACACATGTTTGAGATTTTACAAAAAAAACTCGAATAAGTATAATGTAGAGAGAGAGCTTTGAGACTTGTTTGTGAAGAGCTTTTGTATGTAGTGATGATTTTCACTTGAGAGAATGTTTGCTTTCAAAACTCTTGCATTTAACCTCCAAAGCCTATTGTATTTATAGATGGGGAGTGACTTGGTGATCAAGAGTGAAAGTAGAGTTGTTGGACACGTTTTTTACAGTTGTCCAAAGCTTCATTTGATTTCACTTTTCTTCTTCACTTCAAACAGAATGTTCCTTTTGTACATCCAGAACGTTCTGGACGTTCAGCTTGCCTTTGTTGCTTTAACGTGTGAGATACAGCTGTAGTGAGTTGTTGCTTGCTATGTAGAAGTGACATTGCATATGTCATTCTCTTTCACTTTAGTGATGTCATGATTATAATACACATGTGCTTATTTCCATTCATGAGATATTTTTTCATTTAAAGGGCTTTGCTCCAAATGGGTCGAAATCTTTTTGAGGCCCAAGACAACTTCTCATAAAATTTCTCATGTCATGCTCCCTTTTTGCTGACTTGCTCTTTTGATGTAAATGTTTCATTTGCTTTGTGAATCCAGAATGTTCTCAGATTGTTCTTATGAAACAATTCTCACAAAACAAATTAGTAGATAACAAGATGAAATAAATTTAATAGGTTTGTAATCTTTAAAACATCAAATAAGGATTTTATCTCAACAGATGTTTCGACCCTGAGTTCGTCGTTTGAGAAGGTCAATCGCAAACTCAAGTTCCTCCATTACAGTAGCCAACAAGCACTCTGAGAAGAAGGTTCAAAGACTTTGAACGTCGCCAATCCTAGACCAGTATTTCGCCCTTCATCGGTTAATCTTGGCATCCTCAAAGATCAGCGTGGAAAGCCAAAGTCGGTTAACATGAATCCCTTTGTACCCCTATTGAAAGGACACCAAGATTAACCGACATTGACCTACGAACTCCAATGGCAACCTCATACCTCCATCATTCATTTGATAGACAACCTTCGAAGAATATAACATAATGTAAACAAATATGAGAACAAAGGAAAAGAAAATGAAACATATGTGGGAGGATTGGAGATGAATGCCTCATTTTATAACCAGAGAAGGAACCTCATAATACACTTTGTCAAAGAATTCAAAGAAAACCATGAGCGATCAAACATTAGATAACACTTATAGACCCCCTTTTTCAGTTATGACAGAGTTAAACATCGAAAAATAAAGATAAATGGTCAAAATACCAATTTCCAATGAACTGACAATACAATGGGTACATATAAGGCTGACGTTTCCAAAGCGGCCGCGGAATCTGAAACAAGCAAAAATTCTCCTCTCTTTACTCCCACAAGGGTCGTTCAAGAAAAAAGATAGAACAATAACTTCTCCAAACAGACACAAAGACCAGTCGGCCACAAGTTAGTCAGAGCACAAGCACCAAAGTTGGAATGCACGACTGGACCTCACCAAGCAACAAGACCAATGACCAACTCGCAATAACAAAACAGATGACCTAAAAAATGGAAAAAACACACACGAATGGTTTCCAACTACGAAGGGATTTCCATTTAGCTTCATGTACAAGATATCACTTAAAAATTATCTTGGGGGAAACTATTTCGGCATGGGCCGGATCCCATCTTGGGGGAAACTATTTCGGCATGGGCCGGATCCCAACCTCTAATAAGTTCCAAAAGGCTCCTTCAAGAAGAAGTCTACGGGGTCGTGGCTTAAGAGCTAACATACCCATAAGAAGGAAAACAAAAGAAACCTGCACAGATAAGAATGCGTGCCAAGGTGAACAACCAACACGTTCTGTGAGTATCCTTTAGTTACTAATATTTGATTGTCTCCCAAAAATTTATCAACACCCTAATTTGTTGACTCTCCTTCAACGATCTACCCCACAGACGACAATGAGTATCAATGGGCACATATTGTATGATACTTGTGTGTTGCCCCTTTGGATAAACAAGATATATGTGTCCGCCCCATATCCACACAAGTATTTGCTAAATGGGAAATCCATTGAATTTTAGGTATCCGCAAATATTTGCAGATATCCATGGATAAAAAGTTTTAATTTTTTTGAAAAAATTATTATCTTTTTGTAATTACGGAGAATTACTTCACCATCTTTTTAAGACACAAAAATATATTAACACATAAAAATATCCATATATTTCACTCTCAGTATAACAACAAAATTTCTAAACAAAACAAATTTCATCACATTCATTTCTTTCCTCCTTTTACCATATAATAGTTCTGAATTCATCAAAAATAGTAATAATAGTTCCAAGGACAATCAAATTAATACAAATAGTTTTTTTTTACCCAAGCTTCTTTATATTTAATAAGTGATATTTAACTAGTTTTATTAATCTATTAACATGTACAAATACATGTGGCAATTGACACCCTTGAATTCACATTTGTATCCATTAATCTATTTTAACCGCGGATATCCGTTGAGCTACCCGCCATGTGCCAACGACGGACTTTATCCATGAGTATGATTTTTTTTTGCTATTCGTAGTCTCACTACCTCATCTAGCTGTAGTGTGCTCTTTCCTCCTAACATTGACTGCACTATTAATTTGTAAGATTTGGGTAATGAAGCCAACAAAAGTAACACTTGCTGTTCATCTTAGATATTGTGTCATAAGTCTAGATACCAAGTCATTAAACTTATAAACACATTACCTTCATCATTCATCTTCAATTAGTAGCTAGAAACTGATTTACATCATCAATTGATGGATTAAGGTGATTAATGGAAGCATGAATTCCAGCAAATCCTACAATTTCTTTGGAGAAGTATCTTTCAACATAGTCACGTTTTAGATATGGAGGAAGTTCCAATAAAATTGTACTCACTCGAATCTTTCGTCTCACTATGTTTTTCTTTTTCCAAAGCATAACCAAGACCTTGTTGAACCAAATAGTCTTGGATTATGCATTGACTCAACACTTTCTAAGAAAACCATAATGAGATGATAATTAACCCATATTAAAATGAATTTCTTCGTGCATTATTCATCTTCTCTCCCTCTCTTTATCATCACATTTGCTCTTATGTCAGTTGTTATGTAAACAGTCAGAAAATCTCCACAAAAGATGAAAAAAAATAAAAAATTGAAAAAGAAAACTCAACAGAAATTTGCAAACTCTCTCATGTTCTCACACAATTGCAATTTTTACAAAAATATAATTGCAAACCTCTCAATAACAATTTTTGCCCAAACAAATTGTAAATTCTCTAAACTACAATTTTTGCACCAAAAAATTGTCAATTCTATCAAGACACTCAACTATCCAAGCTCTAATACACCAAAAAGACTAGAGTTTTTCCTTCATCAATATTAAATGTTATGTATCTTCAATGTAGAGCAAAGGTAATGTGTTTATTGTTGATGATATAATCAAGAACTCATTAAGTTCCTAAAATTTCTTGAACAACTCACATTTGAATTTGGGAAGGTGATTTTTTTATTTATCAACGGATAAAAAGTTGTCTTATTTCATTAATAACACAAATGGGGAATACCATTATAACGAGAAACTAGACTGGACGACTTTGTAAGACCACACAAACCTTTATAATTGAGATTTGGTGGGACATAATATGTCCAATTCACAATACATTTGAATCAAAATGTATATAATTATCCATAAAACAAATATAAATTAATTAAACTATGTTAACTAATGCAAACCACCTCCAATTGAAGCCTTGGCCATCTCGTCTGGCTTTGGAGAAGGCAGAAGGATGATTGCCAATGTAGCACTGATGACTGCCGCCACGGCACCGACCACAAACGCAGGCAAGTTGCCACCACCAAACAAAGTATCCCATTGTCCACTTAATGCTGATACAATCATCTGAAATATGTGTGTATATTCATAAATACCAAATAAAGAAATGACGTGACAATCTCATAAGTACAATTTATATGATAAAAGCTCATAAAGGCATTTGCTATGTAGGTGCACGAGTTCAAACCTGTGTGTGAATTTTATTGTTATGCTCTTTCGACTATAAAATAAGTGACAAATATATAAAATGTTAATGGAATCTCACTTGTGGTACGACAATTGAAATGTTGAGAACTCCCAAAGATAAACCTGAAATTTTTGAAGCATTATTAGAAAAATGTAATAATAGTAGTTAACAAAAAAATGTTATGCTATATGAGTTTCTTTACCTTGTCCGGCCCCTGTTGAGCTGGAGTAAATTGATGCTAAAGCAAACGGCACACTGAAATTAATCTACACAAGTGTTCATAAAAAGTGTATTAGTTAATAAGTAAATATTATGTTCTTTCAAAACAAATTATATAATAATTTTTCTCACTAAAACAAAATTGTCACAAGAATATTTATATGAATGAGTCATTTATTTATTTTCAGTCAAAGACAAAGACAAAGACAAAAGTTATTTCATTTACTATATCATTTAATTCTACGAAAGTATTGTTTTTCTTTTTGATGGGGAAAATATTGTTTTTCGTGAACATATAATGAGATATATTATATAAGTGGCTTCTGAAATTGTATTAGTTGAAATTGATCGGTGACACGATCTTTTGTTTATCTTACAAAAAAATACTTCTCTATATTTGTTTTATTTTTTAGAAATATTTGACAAAAAAAAATACCTTTTATCTTATAAATACGATGAACAGTATATATTGTATCCCGTGTGTCATAATAACATTTCACAAGAATATTTGCCTAAACAATGTACCCTGGCAGGATGGTGTAATATTTTTCCATAAAACAAGTGAGGTATAATATTTTTGAAGAGAAGTGTGGTATAATATTGATGACATATATATTATCTTATAGTATTATATTATATACCATAATTATTTTTTGACTGGACAGTACCATTATTTAAAAGTATTCTCTTCATAAATTACGTTCATAGTATTCTGACGATTTTAAACCAAACTGAAACAGTAACCAAAAAAAAAAAAAAACTGAAACGTTTTTATCTATGTGTGTATATGCAATAGTCAAAATGGAAGAATAGGAAATTATTAAATAAAAAGAATAATCCTAGGAAGGAGATTTGTATACCGCTAGAGGGATCCCAAGGACGCCGAAGAAAGCTAATGCGGCAGCCTTAACACCGTTAGAGGGTTTTCCGACGACATTGTTTATGTGTCGTTCATGTTCCGCCATCTTGGTGATGAGTACCGTCATAGCGAGACCAACAGCAAGAATGATATTCACAATCCCCCAAAGTCTCTTTGCACCCCCAACTAAACGCCCCAATGGTTCCACGGCCAACGACATAAATGCAAGCACAAAAGCATTGAGCATGAGTCCCAACGCTCCTGCACGCACTCCTTTGCTATATGCATTATCTCCTGGTTTGCCACCGTACACTTCTTGACCCATCCAATCAGTGTCAAACAAGAAGAACGGGAACCATGCAACCCAGTTGATAGCCGTAACTAACATCAACATCCACATCGGTTTTTGTATACCATTGAAAGCTCCTACCATATTCCCAAAGCACGAAACCTATGATTCACGAAGTTGGTTTGGTGATTTATGAGACAAATATAAATATTAGAGCAATAAAAAGGTTATGGATTCAACTTTCGTTCCGATAAAAATAACTACTAGTATTGAATATTTAAATAAAATTAAAAACCTGTGATTCTGATTGTGATTGTGATTCCGACGATGTAATTGGAATATCTTCAACATAAAGTAGAGCGCATGTAGAAACTAATGCAAGGAGGAATATGGAAAAGAAGAAACATGTTTTGAGGTTTGCACAAAACTCGTTGCAAGCCACGGTTTTTGTGAAAGGGAACTTTGTGTAGAGTTTGTCGTATGAGCCAGCAGCATAACCAAGGACATTACCGACGGCCATAAAAAAAGAGAACAACCCATTGCCAATTCTCATTCCACGGTGGTCACCAGCAGCGAGGTCGCCAATGAAAGCACGACAAGGTCCTTGAAGCATATTGTTGGCGACGTCTAGTATCCAAAAGCCGAAAACAAAGATGACCACCGCACGGGGCCGTGTTTTCTTCGTCAGATCATCACCCATGGAGTGGCCAAGATCGGCAGCATAGCCAATCAGAAAGACCGCGATCGCAACAGCTATGGCTCCAAAGAAGATAAAAGGGCGACGACGACCGAAACGGGAACGGCTTCGGTCACTGTAGTAGCCTACGAGTGGTTGTATGATCATACCGGAAATTGGACCACATAGCCAGATGTTGGCAGCCCACTCATGTGGGACACCAAGCAGCTGAACATATGGTGTTAGCAATGAAAGTTGTAGGGCCCACCCGAATTGAATACCGGCTGCGATGGATGCGACCGCGGCTATCTTACGTAGAGGGGTGGGCTTCCGGTTTGAAGCAGCCTCTACATTAAGGGACAAAGTTCTAGTAATGCTAATGTTGTTGTTATTGGTGGCAGCATTATCCATTAGGGAAAGAGGTTGAAACTATGACACAGAAAGAGAAAGAAAAAATGTGTCTTGTACGAAAGATGAGGATGAGATTTCATGTGAATATATAACTTGCGAAGACTATGAGATGAAATTGTCGTTTGGCAAATAAATGGATTATGAACAATGCTTATCCATTTGGCTGGTCGGTGTGACTGTGTTAGTATTATGGAACTGTGCATTCAATATTGATTTTGATGTTTCCTTTATTCAGTCAATGTAATGGATCCTATCTGTTGAGTATTACTTTTTGACTTTCAATGCATATATCTGACTTTTTAGAATGAAGGGATCAAAATCTCAGTCAAAAAATTAAAAATATTATACAATTTTTTTTGACTAATATGCAAATTATCTTTTTGTTATTGATTATATAGATTATTATAACATAAATAATCATATGTGGTATAATATTTTTATTTTTGGGAAATTCTTGTTTACCCATCAATAAAAGGTGGGTAATATTACCCATATTGAGTTGACCCAATCAAAATTATGTATTTATATAACATTAAAAATAATAGAAAACAAACAAATAACTTTGATTGGTGCCAACTCAGCATGGGTTGTGTTACCCACCTTTTATTGATGGGTACCCAAATTGTCACCATTTTTTTTATTTAACAATAGTAATCAAGATCTTTGACTGTGAAATTGACTCCAATTGATAACTGAATGGACAAGTAGACAATTGATTTATTTTTTATTATGGTTGGATTACTCCTTAATATAACAAGGGACCCTAGAAATCGAGTTTGACTAGTTTTCCTTGAAAAAAAGTTATGTTCACAATTCTACCAGCCGCATTTTGGTTTATTAATTTGTTTTTATTTTAAAAGAATTATTAAATTGTCTTTATTATTAATTACTTGAGTATTATTATTAAATAATAATCATATTATGAAAGCATAGTAAAGGGTATAACTTGAGGATAAAATCAGATATATTAAAAATTTAATGTTTGCATCAATTTGTAATCTAAAGAAATAAATATTGTATGAGTAAGATAGTCCGTCTCTCTTTCCTTTGAGACATGAAAAATATGTTTGTTTGAAAATTGAAAAACTTGCCTCTGTTTTTTTTTTTTAAAGTTGGATATCGATAAAATACTAGTACTATTGGGCAAAATTTGTGACATTTCTATTTGTCCTAAGTTATTATTATTTTTTCAACTTCTTCTCCTTTTGAAAAAGTTAGATGCTCTTATTTTTAGTGTTAACCCTCCAATTTTTATGAAAAAAACCTTAGTAATCCGAAGTTTATATTAGAGGTAAGCAAAGTCTAACCAGAGTTGTTCCACCAAGAAGCGAACTCGAGTTCTTATTCCCAAATACGATACAAATTTAATTTGATTTAAATTTCATTCTTGACATGTCATGTTTAATGTCTTTATACATATTATTATTATTATTATTATTATTATTATTATTATTATTATTATTATTATTATTATTATTATTATTATCATCATCATCATCTTCATCATCATCAAATATGTTTTTAAACCTAGAAAAAATTATAAACTTTTTTTTATTTCATAAAAAATGTCTTTAATACATAGTAGTATTTAAAATATTTTTTGTCTAAGATTTTTGGTTGCCGTTGTTAAACTGTTTGTAAAAAGATAAAGAAAAACTAAAAAAAGGGAGAGATTTTAATTAAATAGTTTTGGAGAAGTTTTAAACTTTGTGTCCGTAATGATGCCATACTTGCTTTTGGGACTTGGAAGAATCAGATCTTAACCTAACCTATTTGCACAATGGATACAATCCGCTCATTGTAAAACTTCATATGGGTTCAATATATTTTGAAAATTGTTCTTCTCCCAAAGGGAAATGCTCCCTCTCATACGAAGTACCCAAAATACCCTTGCGTGACATAAGTCACGCTCGGTAGCATCTGCGTGACTTAAGTCACGCTCGGTACAAGTCACGCTGCGTTATGTTATAGAAACAGAAACGCAAAAACACAAAATCATTGTGTTTCAAACTCAAGCATACGAATTTTCTCCCTCCAAGTGCAATTTTCTTCATTCTTGCGTCAATCAACGTCAATTTCTACCCCAAAATCAAGTAAGTGTTTATTATTTTACTGCATTGGCTTTTATGGTATAAATATTGTTTTTTTTTTTTGGGAAATTTAACATTTTTATCCTATTATCTTGATGTCATTGCTGAGTACACGACTCATGTCCCTCCTTACGAGGAGGTTATTGTTCAGCAGCAGTGGGCCAGACAGGTTCCCGACCCACTGCAGATTATTGCGAACATCAGAGCCATAGTGGACAGTGCAATCGGTTGTCCTGATGTGTTTGGAAATCCAGTCGTTGCCGGTATTATGCAGGGCATCCAGTCGGAATATATAATTTTGCAGGAGGAGGCGGTTCCCCGGAGGAGGACTAGGAGCCATAGTCTAGCGGAGTAGGGTCTTGTGACGTTTGTACTTTGTATATTTTTAGTTATTTATTTATGACATTGATGTATTATATTTACACTCGCGCCTTTGCTCATTTTTATGATATTTTGGTACATTTTTTGTTTTATTTTTGTGTATTATAACGTTGATTGAATTTGCGTATTTTAACTTTGAATGAATGAATGATTGAATTATTGATTGAATGGATGAAAATGGAATAATGAATGGATGAAAGAAGGAATGGATGAATGAAAACAGGGAGAAATGATGCATTTTGCTTGTTCTGGTTGCTGACACAAATAGAGTCTTACTTAAGTCACGCCGGTGTATAACCTGCCTGACTTAAGTCACGCTTGGTAGATGTCAGCGTGACTTAAATCACATTGCGTGGCAGTACCTCATTTCTCCATTTCACTTCTCAAATCTCTAAAAACTCTCTCAAATCATCCAACCTCAAATTTCTTTAACTTCAAATCACCCACCACTCCAATAACAAGTAAGTTTTCATAATCAAGTACCATTGACATTTTATGTTTATATGTTACATTTTTCCTCTTAAATTAGAAATTTTTTAGTTTTAGCGTTTGTTTAAATTTTGATTTTTTTTTTGCAAGAAATGATACAATGTTTACATGTAAATGACTTATGTTGCTTAAATGTTTAGATGTTTGCATGTTTATGTTGTAGTTTTTAGTTTTAGGGTTTATGTATAATTTGCACTCCAAGTGTTTGATGAAATGTTTGAATGAGTTTTTCATTGATTGTTGTTAATTTCTTATGGTGTAGATCTGAAACAATGGACAATTTGTTCAACGCTCAAGTATGCTTCAACGGAGGAAACCCTAATTTTTTCAAGGTTCGGGACAATGTCACATTAAAAGAACTGAAGGATCAACTTGATGAAATCAACCAACGACTCAACCATGGAGACACAAGGAGGGTGGAATATGTTTGGTATAAACATCTGATCTGTCCGGTAAGAGACTGATGAAGGCAACAGTGGCAGAATGTGCTCTGGTACAGTGGCGATGCGTCTGTGCGGTGGAACGAAAATGGCCTGCAGGCACGTTAGCACTCCGACGATCAAGTCAGTAATGGAACTGAGAAAGAATGAGTGAAAAGTGTGTGTAAAGTGAATCGTACCTTGAGAGTGAAGCTACCTCACCCTTATATAGGCGCTCCGCGGGAATAATTGTAAGTCCCTGATCCCCGAGACTACTATTTAAACGATAAATCATGCAATTCAATAAATCGGGATATTACAAATCATCATACATCTCATAATAAAATAATCAATATAAAAATTTCGTCAAATATAATCGTAGCACAACGGAAAATAATCATCTCAACAAATATCATGTTGGGTTTCAACATAAAAATCTCAAATAAATACATCATCATCATGATCATAAATATCCATCATCAATAATCCAACAAGTAAAATAAAATCCCCAAAACGCATAGATCAGAGCACATAATCTAGACATCCTCAAAAGCAACATAAATGGAGTAGGCATGACGTCATCCTCAGTAAAATTCACCAAGCAAACTACTCCTCAATCTGCAAGTCTACACCACGAGGATGCAGGCGACAACAAAGCCACTGGAGAGTAAGATATACATTCTACAAAAAGGATTAATAAACGCATGTAAATTTCAGGCAAATCTCAACATCATATAAGCATTCATCAAATAAAGTCTGGTTACAATCATTGACATTTATCTCGCATATATATATATATATATATATATATTCCATTAACAGTTTACTGACATCAACATTTCAATCCAAGATACATACATCGTACATAACACACTTTCGTCAATAAGGTATTCATCAACTATAAATATTCACATCTCATCAACATGTAATTATCAACCCTACTATAAATTATTCACAATCTCAACACATTCATCACTTAGACATTTACCACATAAATCCACAAGTTCACACCAAAACATTACCAAGCACGACTCATGTGCATACAATGCGCCTAACATGACTCTACATGCATATGGTACCATAGCGATCTTAAATCACCCAACTATAAATAGTGATCTCAAATCACCCAACTATAAATAGGGATCTTAAATCACCTAACTTTCAACTGAAAATGAATCCATGGATGTTCACGTATGGACTTGACAATGCACACAACTATAAATCATGATCTTAAATCATGCAACTTTCACAACTATCACAACTTTCATTTGCATTATAAAACCAATACAACCACACCATTCATGTTTAAGCACAAGTGATGTTTTTGTTGTGTTGAAGAGTGTCTTCATCGTATTTGGTTTTATTGAAGAGTTGTTAATCACTGGGTTGTGGTTACGTGGTTAGGAAGTAAGAGGGGGTTCTTATACCTAGGTGTTCCTGGGTAGAAATCTAAACTAGTGGAGATTAAGTGATAAGGCTGGGAACAGGGGTTGTGTCTGAGTCTTTGAATTAATTCCTCATAGTGGATTTCCTTCCTGGATTGGTATCCTCCAGACGTAGGTGTTGTTTATCACCGAACTGGGTTAACAAATACTTTCTGTTATTTACTTTCTGTCCTGTTTATTCCTGCTTCTGAACATTTGATTTCATACTCTGTTTTACATGCTAAGAATCAGAAGTGATAATGTCATTATCAGAAGGATAGTGTCATTATCAGAATCAGAAGTGATAATGGGAAGGAGTTTGAAAATAAGAAGTTTTCTGAGTTCTGTGCTTCTGAAGGGATCAAGCATGAGTTTTCAGCACCTATAACACCTCAGCAAAATGGTGTGGTAGAGAGGAAGAACAGAACCTTAGCAGAATCAGCCAGAGTTATGTTACATGCTAAGAATTTACCCTATCTGTTCTGGGCAGAAGCAATGAATACAACTTGCTATATACACAATAGGGTGACTCTGAAGAAGGGAACTACCTCTACTCTGTATGAGTTATGGAAAGGAAGAAAGCCTACTGTCAAGTATTTTCATGTTTTTGGTAGCAAGTGTTACATTTTGACTGATAGAGAAAACAGAAGAAAGATGGATCCCAAGTCTGATGAAGGAATTTTTCTGGGTTACTCAGTAACCAGCAGAGCTTATAGAGTGTTTAATTCCAGAACAAAGGTTGTTATGGAGTCTATCAATGTTGTGATAGATGATTTATCTGTTGAAAAAGATAGAGTTGAGTCTAAAGTGGTTCCAGATGATGTAACATCAGAAGAACAACTGTCAGAAGCTCCAGTTGCAGAAAATGAAGTAGAGTCTGAAGAAGAAGAAATTTATCCAGATCATGTATCTACTGGTAAAGGACCATCAATTAGAGTTCAGAAAGATCATCCCAAAGATTTAATCATTGGTAGCCTTGATCAAGGAGTCAGAACCAGAAGATCAGATGCAGTAGCTACTGATTCATGTTTTGTGTCAAAATTTGAACCCAAAAATATTAAAGAAGCTCTTACTGATGAATTCTGGATTGAAGCTATGCAAGAGGAATGAAATCACTTTAAAAGAAGTGAAGTGTGGGATCTTGTTCCAAGACCTGAAGGTATGAATGTCATTGGCACTAAGTGGATTTACAAGAATAAAACAGATGAACATGGAACTGTGACCAGAAACAAGGCAAGGTTAGTTGCTCAACGATACACTCAAGTAGAGGGACTTGACTTTGATGAAACCTTTGCACTTGTGGCCAGATTAGAGTCCATAAGATTACTGTTGGGAGTAGCATGCATTCTTAAGTTCAAACTGTTTCAGATGGATGTGAAGAGTGCTTTTCTGAATGGATACTTACAGGAAGAGGTTTATGTTGAACAGCCTAAGGGGTTTGTGGATCCTAATTTTCCAAATCATGTTTACAAATTGAAGAAAGCTTTGTATGGATTGAAGCAAGCACCTAGAGCATGGTATGAGAGACTCACATAGTTTCTTGTTACTCAAGGCTACAGAAAAAGAGGAACTGACAAGACATTGTTTGTGAAAGAAGAAGATGGAAGTCTGATGATAGCTCAAATTTATGTTGATGACATAGTTTTTGGTGGGATGTCAAACAAGATGGTTCAGCTATTTGTTCAGCAGATGCAATCTGAGTTTGAGATGAGTCTTATGGGTGAGCTAACATATTTCCTTGGACTTCAAGTCAAGCAAATGGAAGATACTATATTCATTTCACAAAGCAAATATGCAAAGAATATAATCAAGAAGTTTGGGATGGAGAATGCTAGTCATAAGAGAACACCTGCAGCTACTCACTTGAAGTTAACTAAAGATGAACAAGGTGTTTCAGTTGATCAATGCCAGTATAGAAGCATGATTGGGAGTTTGTTATATCTAACTGCAAGCAGACCAGACATAACTTTTGCTGTTGGAGTCTGTGCTAGATATCAAGCTGATCCAAAAATGAGTCATTTGACACAAGTGAAGAGGATTCTGAAGTATGTCAACAGTACAAGTAATTATGGAATTATGTACTCACACAGTGCAAGTTCTGAGTTAGTTGGGTATTGTGATGCTGACTAGGCAGGAAGTGCAGATGACAGAAAGAGTACTTCTGGTGGATGTTTCTTTCTGGGTAACAACTTGATTTCATGATTCAGTAAGAAGCAGAATTGTGTATCATTGTCTACAGCTGAAGCTGAGTATATAGCAGCTGGAAGTAGTTGTTCTCAGTTGGTGTGGATGAAGCAGATGCTGGAAGAATACAATCTTGAACAAGATGTTATGACTCTGTATTGTGATAATCTGAGTGCTATCACCATTTCTAAGAACCCCATACAGCATAGCAGGACTAAGCACATTGATATAAGACATCATTTCATAAGAAACCTTGTGGAGGAGAAGATTGTATAGCTTGAACATGTTGATACAGACAAACAAATTGCTGATAATTTTACAAAAGCTTTGGATGCCAAGCAATTTGACAATCTGAGAAGCAAGCTGGGAGTTTGTCTGTGTCATACCCCAATTTTTGAACTAAAATTTATTTTTTACTCATCTTTTTAGTTCGGAATTTTTCGTCGTCTCAGACAAAATTTCGACAGAAAGGTATTTTAAAATACCTCATTTTTTTTTAATTTCGTCCGGGTCCGTCTTTTTGTTTTTATTATTATTTTCTATCTTTATTTTTATTCTTTTAAATATTTTAATTTGTTATTTTATTTAGCATTTTTATTATTTATTTTTTTTTCTTCCTTTTTATTTACTTACCTTTTTTAAACAGCTGACCTTTTTTTTGTTTATTGTAGAGGAGACTTTGTTAATATTTATTTGGTTTTAATTTGTTATTTATGCTGTCATTCATTGTCCTTTATGGTCAGTTATAACAATTTGATGTATATAGAATCAGTCCACAGTATTAAAAATACACGCCTCCATCCTGGGATCAGACACAAAAGCCAATTCAAAATTGAATCAGGAGGATCAGCAACCAAACCAGCACAAAATCCATCAAAAAAAAAAACAATCAGCCAGCCAAACGACCTCCCCCACACTACAACCTCCACCACGCATCTCCCTCCAAACCCAAAACACACAGCCACTGCGCCACTCATCTTCCCTAACTCACCACAACCGCCACCCACAACCCTTCACCACAACACCAGCCCAAACAGCCTCCTCCCCATCTCACATTCATCCACACTCCACCCATCTCCCACCACAACAATCCAAACTCGTCACCACCACCAACCACAATCAACCACCCTATACACACGCGGCCATACCCAACAACCCACAAATCCCAAACAGCCGCGGCCCAAAAAAACACCAGCCACACCCAGTCGCGAACAGTCCCCTCACACGCAAACCTCCCACAACCCGGCCACACCCATACAACCTTCCATAACCAGCTTGCGTTTTAGTTCATCTTCTTGGTGGATTTGTGTTTCTTTTTCAGATTTGTTGTGTGAGAAAAAAAAGAGAGAAGGGAGAGGATGAAGGAAGAGAGAAAAGAAGAGAGAGAAAAGATAGAAAAAAAAACAAAAAAAAACAGGTTGTCTGATTTATTTAAGCTCCGAACCGGTTCGGTTCCCTTAAACCGAACCGGTCCGGTTTTCTCTACTCTTCAGCCCAATGGGCTTTGCACGCCCCAGTCTTCTACTTCCTGTTTCATTTTTCTGCCTGCTAAGTGCACCCCATTTCCTGCTGCTTGCACCCCCTTTCCCCTTTATTCTCCATCTTTTATTTTCTTTTTATTATTTCTTTTCTTGCATTTTTAGTTTAGTCCTTTTGTTCTCATGCATTTTATTTTAATGTCTTTATTTTTAACACATCATGCATTTTTATTTTTTATTTTCCTTTTATTTCAAGCATTTTCAATTTAGTTTTATTCTTAGCATATTTATTTTCATGCATTTGCAATTTTGTTTTTTTTCTTGTTTATCATTTTGTCATTTTATTCCATTTTATTAGAATGTATTTAGGTACAATGTAAAGTATAAATGAGAATATGCACTGACACCACACTTTATTTATTCCGCTTTATGTCTTTTATTTTTATTTTATTTTATTTCGCCTTATAAAAAAAAATACAAAAAATATTAGGTTAGTTTAAATTTCAAAAGGGTTTCGTGGTGATCCAACGTCACCACGGAATTTCCTCGCGTTTAGCTTTTTTAGTTATGTTTTTAGTCTTAGTTTATTAAAAACAAAAAAACCAAAAACATGCAAATAATCAAAAATCGCAAAAAAACTTTTTTTAAATAAACCTTGATTGTCAATCAAGTGTCCCTTTTTTCTTTTATTTTCTTTAAATAACCATTAATCCATTTTAATAATATTTAAATCATTTTCAAAAATTAAAAAACACAAATGAATCTTATTTTGCCATTTGGCTTTTATTTTATCTTTAAAACCTTTTTAAACCAATAAAAAACACAAAACAAATCAAACGTCATTTTTACCCCGAACTACGAGGTTTTGATCCCTCACGGGTACGTAGGCAAAGGACCTTGTCCTTCCAAATCATAAAAAATATAAAAAACATTTTTTTCTTTCTCACTACTCAAATTCTTTCTTTTAAAAAAAATAATAAGCAAGTTATAGCCAAAATAAATAAATAAAATCAAGAGGTTCTCGTAGAGTATTACGAACGTTTAGGGTGCTAACACCTTCCCTAAACGTAACTAACCCCCGAACCCTAATCTTTAAAAATGTGGTAATTTAGAACTTTTTTCCACTTTTCTTTTAAAAAATTAAAAGTTCAGTCGTGAAATAAAATTAGTGAGTCAACGCTAATCAATAGCTTGATCTCCGAAAATCACCGCGACAGAAATGGCGACTTCACTGGGGATTCCCTAAGAGGGTTGAGCCTAACTTGAATTTATTTAATTATTTTGTGCTATAACTTGCTTAAAATAAAAATAAGGGTGTAAATATGTGCCTATGTGTTTTTTTTTTCTTTTTTTACGTGAGTGGTGAGATAAGTCCTACACCCGGACTTGAGGGAAACATAAGATAGGATGGTGGTATAATCAAAGTGTCTTTCCGAGGGTAAATTTCGGATGTGGCACATGTGATAACCCCGCTCAATGGAGGGATCTTGGAAGTATTACTATGTCGGCATGAGTAAGTCGTGTTCGGCATTGATATTTTCAAGTGACCTATGAAGTTGATGACCTTTAGTTACCTTTAACCCATCTTGGCCTTTTAGGACGTAGTGCGGTGGCTAACCAAGAGTAATCTTGAATTAGTTGATACGCGATAGTACACTCAAACGAGACTTTCTTACAAGTATTGTTGGACCGGGAGTCAATCTCGTAACCCGATGATATTTGAAAGGGGTTGAGGACTTTGGGAACTTGGTAGAACCCGTGATACAGGTACATGTGAAACCCTAGTCCTTACCAAATGGCGTGTTTACCCTTGACTTCAACATTTTGGACTTAACCTCACCATGTTTTCTCCGTTCTTTAACATAACCATGCATACATGCATCCATTCGTAAATACCTTTTATCATCCAGTTATCGAAGGACTTAAACAAGTTTTTTTAAAACATCATAGAGGAGCACTAGGAAGTACACCTTCAAGAGCCCTGATTTGTTGAATTTAAGGAAGCTAGGAGTCTTTAGATTCTTTTAAAAAAAAAAATCTAGCTTCCACTAAAGGACTTTTGAACTGGTCCCTTGGCTTGGTTTCTAAAAAAGAACTATTTTGTAATGCCTTGATGCTCAATGAAATGTTCAAACCATGATGTTTACGATTACTTCAACAAAGTCCTTCGATAACAAATCTTTCTTCTTTTTGCATAAGCATAATCATGCATCATATCGCATTCATAGTTTCTCAAGTCGAGTCTCACGTCTTGTTTTTCCAAAGGTCTATCTACCCAGTCCAAGAAAGTGGCCCGACGAATTCTCCACAAACTGAATCGCATTTACAACACTATGGCTAATTGGAAAAGAATGGATCTGTTAGAGCAAGAAAACCAGAACCTCCGGGAAGAGGTGGCCAATCTCCGGGAAGGGATGGAGAAGTTGACCTCCATGATGAATGCTATGTTGGCTTCCCAAGCCCAAACGTCCGTTCCTCAGCCTGCTGCCACTACTCTTGAGCAGCCAATCTTATTTGCTTTACCAACTTCTACCATACTTGCTCGGCACGTCTAGAGCTTACCCATGGGGATGTCATTCCTATCAGACGAAGGTTTTCATCCCACCTCTTTTGGAACCCCAACTCCGGCTATCCAGAAATCAGCTCCAGCCCCAACAAAGGCCTCAGCAACAATATCAACAACAGCCTCGACAACAGAATCGGGTTCAGCGGGTATCCCATTTTGATCCAATCCCCATGGCGTATGCAGAGTTGCTTCCCGCTTTGCTGGGTAAAAATCTTGTTCAAACTAAGGCACCTCCTAAGGTACCTGAAAGGTTGCCACAGGGGTATAAACCTCATCTTTTTTGTGCTTTCCATCAAGGGGCACCCGGTCATGACGTTGAGCATTGTTATGCCTTGAAAGCCGAAGTCCAAAAGTTGATCCAAGCCAACATCCTATCCTTCAAAGGGTCGAGTCCCGATGTGCAAACTAATCTACTACCTGGCCATGGGACCCCATCTGTTAATTTGGTGCAAGATTGCTCAGAAGCTCACCCTGGTGAAGAAGGTGGCATTGAATTTTGTAACACATGGCAAAGGTTACTGCAATTGGATCGTTGTTGACATTCCCTCAGTTAATCATAGGTCCAAGTAATGTGTTTTGTTGTCCTGTCATTTTCAAAAAAATTCCTTTCGTTCCGCCCGTGACGAAAGTGAACTTTTTAGGGCTTTTTGTTTCATGCATTCCCATCATTAAATAAAAAGTCGTTTTGTCCTCGACTTTGTCTTTTTATATTTTGTTTTTTCTGGAAAATGGTAACACAAAAAACCAAAAAAAAGTTAATTATCTTTCTTTTATCTGTTTTCTTTTTAATCATTTCCAAATGTCTGCATTCTCCACTCATTTTCTAAAAAAAAAAAATCAATCATCAATCATATGCATCCTTGAACCCATTGAACACTGTAACCCTATGCTCTCTCCCGACTTTGAATTCCCTGTTTATGAAGCTGAAGAGGAGGAGGATGAACAAATTCCCGAAAAGATCTCTCTGTTACTAGAATATAAAAAACATCATTCAGCCTCAGGAAGAAGCGCTCGAAATGATTAACTTGGGTTCCGAAGAACTGCCATTATAGTATTCCTGGTCAAATCCCAGATGAATGGTGCCATCGAGGCTGCAAAAAAAAAACAAAAGAAATAAACAAAGAAAGAAAATACATCAAAAAGATGGTGCAGAAGATGGTAACCACTTACAAGGACTTGCATGGGATGTTATCGTATGCTTTACATGGATATCGTACTTCAGTGTGTACCTTAACAGGGGCAACCCCCTCTTCTTTAGTGTATGGCATAGAAGCAGTACTCCCTGTGGAGATTGAGATTCCATCAATGAAAGTTTTAATGGAACCCAAGTTATCCGAGGCTGAATGGTGTCAAAGTAGGTATGATCAGCTGAACTTGATTGAAGAAAAACGCATGGCTGCCTTGTGTCACGGGCAGTTCCCGTGTGTTCCAAGAAGGAGGTCTTGTGCTCAAGAAGATCCTATCTTTTCAACCCGATTCCAGGGGCAAATGGACGCCTAATTGTGAAGGTCCATATGTCGTCAAGAGAGCTCTCTCCGGTGGTGCAATGACTCTTACAACTATGGATGGTGACGAGCTTCCCCGTCCTGTGAACGCCGATGCAGTCAAGAAATACTTTGTCTAAAAATAAAAAGAACAACTCGGTAAGTCGAAAACCCGAAAGGGCGGCTTAGGCAAAAATGAGCGTCTCGGTGGACCGAAAACCCGGAAGGGCGGTCCAGGCAAAAATTAGAGACATGAAACAAAAAATAATCATCCTGATAGGTTGAAAACCCGAAAGGGCGATCTATGCAAAATTAAGGATCAAAAGACAAAGTAACTGCAGCGGGTTGGCCATGACTCACTTGGGGCACATTAGCGGTCAAAGAGACTCTGAATCTGAAGCATCTAAACGGTGAAATTCAAAGTTGTTAGGGAGAATAACGGTTATTGTGTTCAATGTACCTTCCCCTTATATTTACCATTTTCCAAACTTTGTGAGATCCGTGGAGCCACGCCATTGGCGGGTCACCACTCTGTTAAAATGAATTTGAGCCTGTGTCTTTTATTTGGAATTCCCATTTATTCTGTTTATAAAATTTTTTCTATTTTTGATGGTAGTACCTGAAGCAAAACCTCTTTCAAAATAAATCATAAATCTTTTTATATTTTTCGGAAAGCATAAGAAACAAACACATTCTCTCTGAACTCATGAATAACTGAAGTGTGCGTCAGCATCTGTCCCAAGAACGGGTAGACTCTGATCTTTAAACATGGTCAATTGCTTGAAAAAAAAAAGAAAAAAAGAGAAAAGAAAAGCTCGGTAAGTCGGAAACCCGAAAGGGCGACTTAGGCAAAAATGAGCGTCCCGGTGGATCGAAAACCCGAAAGGGCGGTCCAGGCAAAAATTAGGGGCATACAAAAGATTCCCGGTGGATCGAAAACCTGAAAAGGCGGTCCAGGCAAAAATTAGGGACTCAAAAAGCTAACAAAAAACAAAAATAAGCATGACCACAGAAGCGCCAATTCTTCTGCCAGGTCTATGGATTAACACGTCTCCCCCAGGGAGTGCTTGCTCCCCACCGGTTGTTGCATACATCGGGCTTTACCCCGTCAATGTTTTGGATATGTCCCCAATGGCATCGTCCCCACTGAAGATTGCTGAGTGTTTGTACTGCGTCGTCGGTCCACTTTCCATCTTACTTGTCCAGTCTTGTCTCATCAAGTCTATCAGTCATACAAATCGTATTGTCTTACATACATTTATACATTCATGCATATACACATTCATGCATACACAACATGCACATAACATCATTCAATACATGGTTGCATTAACCACCCTGAGTCTTGTTTTTCACATCAATCAGTCATGACCAATTTTTAACTCTCTTTGTCCCCAAGCGTCATCCCCAGTGTGTTTGGTCCAAAGATGTCACCCTCTTTTCGCCAAGTGACAGTTCTTTAATGAATAGCTTGTGCATACCTTTTACCATCGTGTCGTCAGTGGCAAGTTCGGCTACATCCCGAGCAGCTGACATTATCTCTTACCTTCTTTAAGCTACCCTCACAATGGTAGTAGGTAAAATATTTTGTCTGCCTTTTTTAAGCTATCCGCACACCGATAGTAGGCAAGGTCTTCTCCTTTTATATTACCTTTTTTAAGCTATCAATACACGATAGTAGGTAATACATGTCATCTGTCTTCTTTAAGCTATCCATACAACGATAGTAGACGGTGTCTCTTTTTATATTACCTTTTTTAAGCTATCAATACATGATAGTAGGTAATACATGTCATCTGTCTTATTTAAGCTATCCATACAACGATAGTAGACGGTGTCTCTTTTTATATTACCTTTTTTAAGCTATCAATACACGATAGTAGGTAATACATGTCATCTGTCTTCTTTAAGCTATCCATACAACGATAGTAGACGGTGTCTCCTTTTATATTACCTTTTTTAAGCTATCAATACACGATAGTAGGTAATACATGTCATCTGTCTTCTTTAAGCTATCCATACAACGATAGTAGACGGTGTCTCTTTTTATATTACCTTTTTTAAGCTATCAATACACGATAGTAGGTAATACATGTCATCTGTCTTCTTTAAGCTATCCATACAACGATAGTAGACGGTGTCTCCTTTTTATATTACCTTTTTTAAGCTATCAATACACGATAGTAGGTAATACATGTCATCTGTCTTTTTTAAGCTATCCATACAACGATAGTAGACGGTGTCTCTTTTTATATTACCTTTTTTAAGCTATCAATACACGATAGTAGGTAATACATGTCATCTGTCTTTTTTAAGCTATCCATACAACGACAGTAGACGGTGTCTCCTTTTATATTACCTTTTTTAAGCTATCAAGACACGATAGTAGGTAATACATGTCATCTGTCTTCTTTAAGCTATCCATACAACGATAGTAGACGGTGTCTCCTTTTATATTACCTTTTTTAAGCTATCAATACACGATAGTAGGTAATACATGTCATCTGTCTTCTTTAAGCTATCATCTTTGTTGATAGTAGACAGTGTCTCCTTCTTTTACCTTTTTTAAGCTATCATTTACACGATAGTAGGTAACATCGGTCTTTGTCTTTGTTAAGCTATCGTTCTGAATTAGTGCGATAGTAGACAACTCCTTCCCCAGTGAAATCATGTTATTCCCCAGTGGAGTCGGATCCCTTTCTTTAACGAATTCGGGTATCCTTTTGTTTTGTTTTACCCCCGGTCAGGTCATCTTCGTCGTCTTGCATTTGCATTTGCATCATGAGCATCTCATTTTTTTTTAGGTCCAAAATTGGCGTACTCTGTATTTAAGTCCCTTCGACCTGCCGAATCAAAGATTTTATCTTCAAATCTCCGGACGAAGAGACTTAAATAGGGGCATCTGTCATACCCCAATTTTTGACCTAAAATTTATTTTTTACTAATCTTTTTAGTTCGGAATTTTTCGTCGTCTCAGACAAAATTTCGACAGAAAGGTATTTTAAAATACCTCATTTTTTTTTAATTTCGTCCGGGTCCGTCTTTTTGTTTTTATTATTATTTTCTATCTTTATTTTTATTCTTTTAAATATTTTTATTTGTTATTTTATTTAGCATTTTTATTATTTATTTTTTTTTCTTCCTTTTTATTTACTTACCTTTTTTAAACAGCTGACCTTTTTTTTATTTATTGTAGAGGAGACTTTGTTAATATTTATTTGGTTTTAATTTGTTATTTATGCTGTCATTCATTGTCCTTTATGGTCAGTGATGACAATTTGATGTATATAGAGTCAGTCCACAGTATTAAAAATACACGCCTCCATCCTGGGATCAGACACAAAAGCCAATTCAAAATTGAATCAGGAGGATCAGCAACCAAACCAGCACAAAATCCATCAAAAAAAAAAAACAATCAGCCAGCCAAACGACCTCCCCCACACTACAACCTCCACCACGCATCTCCCTCCAAACCCAAAACACACAGCCACTGCGCCACTCATCTTCCCTAACTCACCACAACCGCCACCCACAACCCTTCACCACAACACCAGCCCAAACAGCCTCCTCCCCATCTCACATTCATCCACACTCCACCCATCTCCCACCACAACAATCCAAACTCGTCACCACCACCAACCACAATCAACCACCCTATACACACGCGGCCATACCCAACAACCCACAAATCCCAAACAGCCGCGGCCCAAAAAAACACCAGCCACACCCAGTCGCGAACAGTCCCCTCACACGCAAACCTCCCACAACCCGGCCACACCCATACAACCTTCCATAACCAGCTTGCGTTTTAGTTCATCTTCTTGGTGGATTTGTGTTTCTTTTTCAGATTTGTTGTGTGAGAAAAAAAAAGAGAGAAGGGAGAGGATGAAGGAAGAGAGAAGAGAAGAGAGAGAAAAGATAGAAAAAAATAAACAAAAAAAAACAGGTTGTCTGATTTATTTAAGCTCCGAACCGGTTCGGTTCCCTTAAACCGAACCGGTCCGGTTTTCTCTACTCTTCAGCCCAATGGGCTTTGCACGCCCCAGTCTTCTACTTCCTGTTTCATTTTTCTGCCTGCTAAGTGCACCCCATTTCCTGCTGCTTGCACCCCCTTTCCCCTTTATTCTCCATCTTTTATTTTCTTTTTATTATTTCTTTTCTTGCATTTTTAGTTTAGTCCTTTTGTTCTCATGCATTTTATTTTAATGTCTTTATTTTTAACACATCATGCATTTTTATTTTTTATTTTCCTTTTATTTCATGCATTTTCATTTTAGTTTTATTCTTAGCATATTTATTTTCATGCATTTGCAATTTTGTTTTTTTTTCTTGTTTATCATTTTGTCATTTTATTCCATTTTATTAGAATGTATTTAGGTACAATGTAAAGTATAAATGAGAATATGCACTGACACCACACTTTATTTATTCCGCTTTATGTCTTTTATTTTTATTTTATCTTATTTCGCCTTATAAAAAGAAATACAAAAAATATTAGGTTAGTTTAAATTTCAAAAGGGTTTCGTGGTGATCCAACGTCACCACGGAATTTCCTCGCGTTTAGCTTTTTTAGTTATGTTTTTAGTCTTAGTTTATTAAAAACAAAAAAACCAAAAACATGCAAATAATCAAAAATCGCAAAAAAATCTTTTTTTAAATAAACCTTGATTTTCAATCAAGTGTCCCTTTTTTCTTTTATTTTCTTTAAATAACCATTAATCCATTTTAATAATATTTAAATCATTTTCAAAAATTAAAAAAACACAAATGAATCTTATTTTGCCACTTGGCTTTTATTTTATCTTTAAAACCTTTTTAAACCAATAAAAAACACAAAACAAATCAAACGTCATTTTTACCCCGAACTACGAGGTTTTGATCCCTCACGGGTACATAGGCAAAGGACCTTGTCCTTCCAAATCATAAAAAATATAAAAAACATTTTTTTCTTTCTCACTACTCAAATTCTTTCTTTTAAAAAAAAATAATAAGCAAGTTATAGCCAAAATAAATAAATAAAATCCAGAGGTTCTCGTAGAGTACTACGAACGTTTAGGGTGCTAACACCTTCCCTAAACGTAACTAACCCCCGAACCCTAATCTTTAAAAATGTGGTAATTTAGAACTTTTTTCCACTTTTCTTTTAAAAAATTAAAAGTTCAGTCGTGAAATAAAATTAGTGAGTCAACGCTAATCAATAGCTTGATCTCCGAAAATCACCGCGACAGTCTGCATGAAGAATTATAGCAATTACAGATTGCAGAGGGTGAGCAAGCTGGAAGTGAGGGAGATGAAGATGTTGCAGATGCTGAGTCTGATACTGAGTCTGATTCAATCTGTGTTAAAAATTCAGTTTTTGTTCCCTATGTGAAGTCTGTGTTTTGTCAAGATTATTTGGCTAAAAAGGGGGAGAAAAACTTGTGTTTGGTTTCAGAATGTAGCTGTTCAGAATGTACTAAGTTTCAGAGTTTGTTTTGTTCAGAATTCAGGATTTTCAGAAATTAACTGTTTTATTCAGAATTCAGAAGCAATACAACAAGAGCTGTGTAGTTTTGTTTGAGGGTGAGTTTCTGGCTCAGGGGGAGTGCATAAGTGTTAAGTTCCTGAGTTGTGTGCTGTTTCAGTTTCAGAAGCAATATCTCAGAGTTTACTACAGTTCAGAATTAAGGGGGAGAGTTGTTTGTGATGTGCTGAGTTGCAGGGGGAGTTTACTGGTGTGTTTGTGCTTCAGGGGGAGTTTATTTGTGTGCTTCAAAAACTGAGAAGTTGATTGTGTGCTTCAGGATGTGTTGTGGTAGTTCAGAAGCTGAAGCTGGTTGATTTAACATAACATTTTATCCGCTGCTGACTCTGTGGCTATGTTTGGTTGTGTGTAGTTCTTCATGGTTGAGTACTTGTGTTGAATGAAGAACTTGTCTTTGTGGTTCATTTGATTTTAGCCAAAAATTTGCCAAAGGGGGAGATTGTTGGATATCTATATGTTGGCTACATGTTTGGTAAAATCAAAGTGTGCAAGCAATGCGTCTCCAGAAGTTATTTTGTGTCTTCAGAAGCTGGAAATTGGTTTTCAGAAGTTTCAGAAGCTGTTACTGTTCATCAGAAGCTGGAATGGCCTTCAAACGCAGAACTGTTCATCAGACGCAGAACTATTCATCAGACGCAGAACAGGTCTTCAAACGCACTGTTCAGACGTTGACTTCTGTTGACCTTCAGAAGCTGCCTTCAGACGTTGACTTCTGTTGACCTTCAGAAGCTGCCTTCAGATGTTGACTTTTGTTGACCTTCATAAGCTGCCTTTCAGAAGCTGAATCTCTGCGTTCTTTTTGTTAATTCTTGCTGCGTATCTTTTGAAGATTTGTTGAAGATTTATCAAGGTTGATGTTTCCAGAAGGCTGATAATTTTATGTGAAGATCTTTTTGAAGATTGGCTTCGTGTTTATTTATGACTATATTTTTAAAGGATCTTTTCAAAATATATTTCCTTCTTTGAGCTTCTAAACAATTTCAGAATTGTATCTTTGAAGATTATTTGATTCAGAATTATGTGAGCTGCTGAAGGCTATTTAAGGAGGACGTGCTGCCTTTGAAGACTGATTTTATCAAAAACCAGAAATTAGAGTCTTAGAGTTTTAGTGTTTTTGAGTCTTTAAGCTTTTGCTTTATTTTGTACCACTCATCTGTTTAGAGTTGGTTGTTTTGTTTAGAGTTGTAAATCACTTAAAGCTTTTAAGCACAAGTGATGTTTTTGTTGTGTTGAAGAGTGTCTTCATCGTATTTGGTTTTATTTAAGAGTTGTTAATCACTGGGCTGTGGTTACGTGGTTAGGAAGTAAGAGGGGGTTCTTATACCTAGGTGTTCCTGGGTAGAAGTCTAAACTAGTGGAGATTAAGTGATAAGGCTGGGAACAGGGGCTGTGTCTGAGTCTTTGAATTAGTTCCTTATAGTGGATTTCCTTCCTGGATTGGTATCCTCCAGACGTAGGTGTTGTTTATCACCGAACTGGGTTAACAAATACTTTGTGTTATTTACTTTCTTTCCTGTTTATTTCTGCTTCTGAACGCTTGATTTCATACTCTGTTTTACGTTTCTGGTACTCTGTTTTACGTTCTGATTCAGTACCTGCAAGAATTTCAGGTAGAAATACCACTGGTAGTGATTAAGTGAGAAGGCTGTGAAACAGGGGCTGTTGTCATAGGACTTCAAATTGATACTATTATAGTGGATTTCCTTCCTGGCTTGGCAGCCTCCAGACGTAGGTGTGTTTGTCACCGAACTGGGTTAACAAATCACCT
The DNA here is from genome assembly GCA_018208015.1 of Medicago ruthenica. Lineage (NCBI taxonomy): Eukaryota > Viridiplantae > Streptophyta > Magnoliopsida > Fabales > Fabaceae > Medicago > Medicago ruthenica. Next base: position 94,969,634 of record CM031373.1, on the reverse strand, counting down.
GTGCATTTTACTTTCTGTCTATTTTTATTCTGCTTCTGACCTACTGTTTTGTGTACTCTGTTTTACACGTGTTTAATGATCAGAATCAGGACGTGCCAGAAATTTCAAGTATGAACATACCATAATTCGTTTGCACATCCGGTTCTTCGCAATTCAAATGACACATCAGAGTATTGCACTGAAAGCCACAACCGACGTCTGCGACATGAGCATAGTGGTAAATTTATAAATGAAAGCAATCACGGAAAAAAACTCGCAAACAACAAAACATAACATAAACAACACCTACGAATGCACAACAGGGACAACAGGAGCAACACTGCGTACATTTTGTTTGTCGATGGAATGGTGGATAAGCTTTCCATTTTGAACTGTGTATTTTCTAGGAAGCAAACGACCCTGCAAGCAACTGATTTGATCGTTGTGATGCAGTCTTCGCAAACCAACCGAACAAACTGGACAAAATTGCTGAACAATTTAGATGAAACAACGATAAGGCAGGTTTTTAAATTCACGAGCTGGCATGTATCTGCCCTTTAAAAAAAGGATAAAGATCGAATAAAACGGGAGCTGGACAAAAAGAATGAATATTGCATCATCATATGAGTGGGTGGACTACTTACTGTTGGAACAAAATGTGTTAAACAACTCTCTTCTGAATTAAGGGGGAGATTGTTGAAACATTATGTGTAAACATATATCTCTTTATGGTTTTGATGATAACAAAAGTGTTAAATAGAAAATTGGTTATTTGCTAATGTTTTGTTCAAGTGATTTCAGAACCACGTGTTTTATGATTGCTTATTGATAATGGCTATAAAAGAACAAGCTTAGAGCAAGAAAGGAAAGCTTAGAAGCAAGTTGCAAAGCTGGAAGAAAACTGGGTGCTTCTGAAGTGGTCCTGAAGTGGTGCTTCTGAAGAGTGCTCCTGAAGTGATGCTTCTAAAGTCTGAGTCTGAAGCCTGCGTCTGAAGGCAGCTTCTGAAGTCTAAGTTTGAAGGCAGCTTCTGAAGGAAGTCAACAAAAGTCAACGTCTGAAGACCAGCTTCTGAAGTCTGAGTCTGAAGAAGTGCTTCTGATGTACTGTTCACGCAGAAGCTTCTGAAGGCTGATGTGGCATGGAAAACAACTGTTACTGTGCGCATTTAATGCCTGGATGTGTCAGAACAACCCAATGGAATAGTTGTCTCCCTGACTCAAACATTCCCCAGCTTTTAAGGTAGGCAAATTCAATAATGGCTGCTGCTCTGTTTTCTGGAAAAAGTTCAGCACTAAATTACAGCTATGCTAGCTCTCAATTTGCAACGGCTCTCTGCTTAATTTCTGCAAGTCTTCAACAGCTCTAATTTCCTCTATAAAAGGAAGAAGAATTGAAGAAGAATTCAGCTAAGACTCTTGAAACAAAATTGCTGAACCTGTGCTCTGTTTCTGCTGTCAAAACTCATAAGTTCATAAAACTCTTAGAAATTCTTTTAGTTTCTGTAACTTAGAATTTCTTAAGGTTAAGAGTCTTAACCTGTGTTGTATTAAGAGAACACCTCTGATATTTTATCAAGTGTTCAATCCAAACTCATTTCTTTGTAATTCAGTTTGGTCCCTAAGTCTCAGTCTGTATACTGAGCAATTGTAACCTCATTCCTTTGTGGTCTGAGCTGTTAGTCACATTCCTGGGTGGTCTGTGCAGGGAGTCTTATTCCTTTGTGGTCTAAGCAAGGTTGGTTCATTCCTTAGTGGTCTGAACATTAGAAGTCTTATTCCTTGGTGGTCTAAGCAACTGGAAGTTTCTTCCTTAGTGGTTGAGCAATTGTAATCTGCTGATTATAGTTGAAATCTCTTGTTTGAAAACAAGGGGACTGGACTACTTCCTACATTGGGAAGGAACCAATATAAATCTTTGTGTGTCTCTCTTCCCTTCTCTATTTACTTGTTAATCCGCTGCAAACACTCTTTGAAAATAGTTCAGAACCTGTTTCTGAACTAACCTTAAGTTTTGAGAAGAAAAGAACCAAGTTTTTGACTTACATAATTCAACCCCCCTTCTTGTGTGTGTTTTTCTCACCTTCAGTTGGTATCAGAGCTCTGGTTCTGATATTAACACTTAACAGTGTGTCAGTAGGATCTTGAGAAAAACATGTCATCTGATAATGAAGATTCACCTCCTCCTCCTGGTGGTAGACATACTTCTGTACAATATGATTATGGCACTGATGAGAGAAGATCCAGGTCACACAATAAACCTCCAATGTTTACTGGTGATCCTGAGAAGTTCTCATGGTGGAAGAGTAAAATGTACAGCCATATCATTGGTATTGATGATTCTCTATGGGACATCATAGAAGATGGAATCACAATTCCAGTTGTTGAAGAAGGTGTTGTTGTCAACAGAAGAGCTTTAAGTGATGCAAAAAGAAAGATTTATAGGAAGCATCACAATGTCAGAGGTATCATTGTGGATTCATTACCTCACAATGAATATCAGAAGCTGAGTGACAAGTCAACAGCCAAAGCTATATTCACATCGCTCTGCTCTAACTATGAAGGTAACAAAAAGGTTAGAGAAGCTAAGGCAAACATTCTTGTTCAACAATATGAATTGTTCAGAATGAAAGAGGATGAAAATATTGAGGCAATGTTCTCAAGATTTCAGACTCTGGTTTCTGGACTTCAGATTCTGAAGAAGAGTTATACCACAGCTGATCATGTGAATAAAATCCTTAGAAGTCTGCCATCTAAATGGAGACCTAAAGTGACTGCTATTGAGGAAGCTAAGTATCTGAATACTTTAAGTATTGAGGATCTTATAAGCTCCCTCAAGGTGCATGAACTAGGACTCAATGAGGATGAGTCTGTTAGAGAATCAAAATCATTAGCACTGAAATCTAAAAGAAAGCCTGCTAAAGCTTTGAAAGCTATTGAATCTGAAGAAGAATTTCCTGAGGAAAATTCTGATGAAGATTCAGATGCTGATGAGCTTGCAATGCTTTCTAAAAGAATTCAGTATCTAATGAATAGAAAGAAAAAATTCTCTAACAGAAGCAGTAACTTTAGAGGATCTGGTTCAAAGAGGGATAACCAGAAGGAATGCTACAACTGCAAGAAACCTGGCCACTTCATTGCTGAATGTCCTGATCTTCAGAAGGACAAATCAAAGGAAAAAGCAAAGAAGTCCAGCTCAAAGTCTAGTAGTTTCAGAAACAAGCTTAAAAAGAGTCTCATGGCAACATGGGATGATCTGGACAATGAGTCTGAATCTGATGAAGAGGAAGCAAACCTAGCTTTGATGGCAACTACATTTTCAGATGCAGAATCCTGTTCAGATTCAGATGAAGAAGTTGAGGTATATTCTGAACTCACTAGATCTGAATTAATTGAAACAGTTAATGATCTTATGAGTCATCTAAAAAGTAAGTTAGGAGAAATTAAATCTTTGAAAAATAAAACTAACTTGCTATCTAAGGAAAATCTTAAACTTCAAAATCAAATTTTTGAATATGATGAAGAAGTTGAAGAACTCAGAAAAGAGGCTCATAAGAAACTGAAGAGATTCCTAATGAACATGAAATAGCTCTTCAGGATTTCATTTTAACTGGAATCAATAGAACTAAAATTGCCTCTATACTTTATAATATGGTCAGAAACAAAGGTGAAGGCATTGGCTATGATTCATTCAAACTTTCAAATGAATCAAACTCACCTTCCTGTTCTGGAAATATTTTAAAAGGCAATGGTATATGCTTTGTGCCTGCTTCTGATAACTCTGAGAAGTTGAAAATGTCAAAAACTGAGACTAAGTCTGAAGTTCTGAACAGCTCAGACTCTGAAGCTTCTGAACCTAAGGGTAAGATGAAGGCAGATGTTAAAACCTTGCCTAAATCTAAGCCAAAAGGTCCTAAGCCTAAGAGTAATAGAAAATCAGACTCTGAACCTGAAAATGTTCAGAATCAGAAGAGTTCAGAACCTGGAACTAGTAAGTCTCAGAATCTGAATAATTCAAATTCAAATTTTTCAAAGACTGAGTTTATTAAAACTTCAAAATCTATTAAACCAGTCAATACAAAACATTTTCAATCTCAAAATGTTAAGCAAAGCAAGCAAAAGCAAACCAATCAGTTTTCTACTTCTAATTGTTTTAAGAAAGGTAAAACTGAAGCTTGCCTTGTGCCTGAAGCAAGCAGAGTTAGACTTCTGAAGAGATCAGAACCAAAGTGCTCAATAGTTCAGACTCTAAACAAATCAGAACCAAAGACCTTCAAGTCTCAGGTTCTGAAGAAATCTGAGTCCAAACCTTTGAGAACTCAGGTTCTGAAACTCAGACTTATTCAAGATACAAGGATTCATATCCAAAGTATCAGAACAAGTCTGAATATCATAACTTCAATCACAAGATGAAAAAGCCAAAACCTTTCAGGACTAATCCCAAAGGACCCATGAAAATCTGGGTACCTAAGTCTGAGATCATTTCAATTGCAGATATGCTTAACATCCAAAGAAAAGGAAAAGTCCTGGTACCTGGACAGTGGATGCTCGCATCATATGACAGGGGACAAGTCTATGTTCCAAACCCTGACTCTGAAAGAGGGAGGAACTGTGGGGTTTGGAGGAAGTCAGAAAGGAAAGATCATTGGTACTGGTAAGATAGGTAATTCTTCCCTGTACATTGATAATGTTTGGCTGATAGATGGACTTAGACATAATTTACTTAGCATAAGTCAATTATGTGATAGTAATTATGAAGTTCTGTTTAATAAGAACACATGTACTGTAATCAATAACAAAGATAAGTCTGTAGTGTTCAAAGGTAGCAGGAAAAACAATGTTTATAAAATAAATTTTTCTGAATTGGTTCAGCAGAAGGTAGTTTGCCTTCTGTCTCTGAGTGATGAGAAATGGGTTTGGCACAAAAGGCTGGGACATGCTAACTGGAGACTAATCTCTAAGCTTAGCAAGTTAGAGCTGGTCAGAGGCCTACCCAGCATTGATTATCACTCAGATGCTTTATGTTCAGCATGCCAAATTGGAAAATTTTCTAAAACTTCTTTTAAATCTAAGAACATTGTTTCCACCTCTAAACCTTTAGAACTCCTTCACATTGATTTGTTTGGTCCTGTTGGAACAGCTTCAATCAATGGGAAGAAGTATGGACTTGTAATTGTTGTGATTATAGTAGGTGGACTTGGGTTAAATTCCTTAGAACCAAAAATGAAACATATGATGTGTTTTACAAATTCTGCAAACAAGTACAAACTGAAACTGATTTGAAAATTTTAAAAATCAGAAGTGATCATGGTGGGGAATTTGAAAATGAACCTTTTGAAAATTTTTGTGAAGATCATGGAATTCTTCATGAGTTCTCATCTCCTAGAAATCCACAACAAAATGGAGTTGTAGAGAGAAAGAACAGGTCTTTACAAGATATGGCTAGAACCATGATCCATGAATCCAAAATTGCTAAGTACTTTTGGGCAGAAGCTGTAAACACAGCATGTTATATTCAGAACAGGATCTATATCAGACCTATTCTGAATAAAACAGCATATGAATTGTTTAAAGGAAGAAAACCAAGTATTTCTTATTTGCATCAGTTTGGTTGTACATGCTACATACTAAACAATAAAATCTACCTAAAGAAATTTGATGCCAAGGCTCAAAAGGGTACCTTTTTAGGATACTCAGAGAGATCTAAGGCATACAGGGTGTATAATTCTGAAACACATGTTGTTGAAGAAGCTATACATATTAGGTTTGATGATAAGAAGCCTGGTAATGAAATACCAGAGCTGGTTGAAAGTTTTGCAGATGTCATAATCTCAGAAGAACTTTCAGAAGCTGAACCCAGTTCAGAGTCTGATGAAGGTTCAGAAGCTGAAAACAATGAAGAATCTGAAAAACTCTCTGATAATGACACTACTCCTGAAGAAAATCAAGACCAGCATGGTTCTGAACAAATCCCTGATGGTTCTTCAGAAGCTAATCCACCCAGAACCTCATTCCAAGTACAAGTCTTCACATCCTGAGGAGTTGATCATTGGAAACAAGAATAGTCCATGGAAGACAAGATCAGCATTCAGTCAGAATGAGTCTATGCTTGGCCTGCTATCCATAATTGAGCCCACAACTGCTGATGAAGCACTTGCTGATGATGGCTGGATTGTAGCAATGCAAGAAGAACTGAACCAGTTTCAAAGGAATGATGTCTGGGAACTAGTTGCAAGACCTGATCATAAGAACATCATTGGAACAAAATGGGTGTTCAGGAACAAGCTCAATGAACAAGGAGAAGTGATCAGAAACAAGGCTAGATTAGTAGCTCAAGGGTACAGCCAGCAAGAAGGAATTGATTACACTGAGACTTTTGCTCCAGTTGCAAGACTGGAAGCAATCAGGTTACTTCTTTCTTATGTTGTTAATCATGATATCATCTTATATCAAATGGATGTTAAGAGTGCTTTCTTAAATGGTGTAATTTCTGAAAAGTGTATGTAAAACAACCTCCTGGTTTTGAAGATGTTAAAAATCCAGATTATGTTTTAAAACTTAAGAAGTCTTTGTATGGTCTGAAACAAGCTCCCAGAGCTTGGTATGAAAGGCTAAGCAACTTCTTGATTAAAAATAATTTTGTAAGAGGTCAAGTTGATAATACTCTCTTCAGGAAAAGTGATAAGAAAGAAATCTTAATTGTGCAAATATATGTTGATGATATCATATTTGGTTCTACTAATGCCTCCCTTTGCAAAGAGTTTTCAAAGTTAATGCAGGATGAATTTGAAATGAGCATGATGGGTGAGCTGAAATTCTTTTTGGGAATTCAAATCAACCAATGCAAAGATGGTGTCTATGTTCATCAGTCCAAATACACTAAGGAGCTTCTGAAGAAGTTCCAGCTTAATGATTGCAAGCTGATGACAACACCAATGCATCCCACCTGCACCTTAAGCAAAGAGGACAATGGCTCTAAAGTAGATCAGAAGCTGTACAGAGGTATGATAGGTTCTCTTTTATACTTTGAAATTCTGGCCAGGCAATAAGAGACTAACAGGTTCTGAACCAGCAGGTTCTGAACAATACGCAGGGCACAGTAATTTGCTTAAAATAGAGTACACACACAAACACAACACAAGCAGCAAAATAAAGTGCAGGAAAGTAAAAGGCACACAAGGTTTGTTAACCCAGTTCGGAGTAAACACCTCCTACTCTGGGGGATACCAATCCAGGAAGGAAATCCACTATTGGATTTAATCCTTAAGACTCAGACACTGACTCCCAGTTCTTATCCCAAGCAATTAACCTCCACCTAGTAAGACTTCTACCCAACTATGAGTAATAGAATCCACTATCTTCCTATTCAAGTAACTAAACCCAGTTACTGAAACCCTTAATCAAAAACACTCTGTTTTTCAGAAAACTTCAAAAACACAAAGACGTCATTCGTACCTAAAGGCTTGGAATGAATTACAACTCTATAAAACTCTTAACCAACTCAAAACATATGAGTGGTGCACAAAACAAAGCTAACCAGCTTAAAACTAACACAGACTCTTTTTCTGAATTAAAACTCTCTAAAATCGTAAGTCTTCAATAGCAAAGCTCCTCCTTTTATAATCTTCAGCAAGCCTCTTAATTATGCTCCAAATCTTCTGAATTGATTTGTTACTGGAATAAGATTGTTCCAATAAAGTAACAAATAAAACTGCATTCAATCTTTGAAAGATTTAAAACAGAAAATACGAATTTTCATAATTTTGAACCAAATCTTCAAAGATATCTTCTCCAATTAACCCAGCATTCTAGAAGCAATTATACAAACATAATTCCTTGCTAAATCTCCCAAGATACGTACAAAAACAATCCAGCAAACCCAGCTTCTGATGTGGTCTACAGAAGTCAACGCTGGCTTCAGAACCTGAAACTGCTTCTGAAGTGCTACAGTGCTTCTGATGAGCATTTCAGCTTCTGATGTAGATTTCAGCTTCTGAATGGCTTCAAATGAGAAAACTTGTAACTGAAGAAATGTTCAACATAAGGAAATGCTTCTATTCCATACTTTGGTTTTGCCAAACAATGCAGCCAACACTTAAAGACTCAACAATCTCCCCCTTTGGCAAATTTTTGGCTAAAACAGAGTATCAAAAACTCCAGCTTCACAACACTCCCCCTGATCATTAGAAACACTCCCCCTGAAGCTACATAAACAAACACTCCAGCTTCACAACACTCCCCCTGCAACTCAGCTTCTCACAAAAATCACACAAACTCCCCCTGACTTCTGAACTGCAGAGAAACATGGTATCAGAGCATATCAGAAGCACACTTTATGGTATCAGAGCATACTTCAGGATCACAAAAACACTCAGGATCATTACAATCTTGTACTCCCCCTGAGACACATATTCCCCCTTGATCATATCTGGTCATATATTGCTTGGTATCAGAGCAAAACTAGTCACCTTCTGAATTAATGACACACTTTCTGAACCACACTGACAGCTTAACATCTGAAATGCAACAATACATCTTCTAATTCTTGGTATCAGAGCCAACACAGTGCATAAGATTTTCTCCCCCTTTTTAGCCACAAAATTCTGACAAATCTCAGACTTCAAATAGGGAAGGAAAACTGCACAAACATCTTCAACTACTGTCCCAGTTTGAACTTCAGACTTAGTATCAAAAACAGCATCACACTTAGCACTAACAAAGCTGGCAGGTACTCTATCTTCCTCACATCCAGTTTGCAGTAATTGCTATACCTCTTCATGCAAACACACGCCTAACTTGCTCCTTAAGTTTTCAAACTGCTTAGCATCCAAGGCCTTTGTGAAAATGTCAGCAACTTGATCTTCAGTAGCTACATGTTCCAGCTGAACAATCTTGTCCTCCGCAAGGTTTCTGATAAAATGGTGTCTGATATCAATGTGTTTAGTTCTGCTGTGCTGTATTGGATTCTTAGAGATGTTGATTGCACTCAAATTGTCACAGAACAATGTCATAACACCTTGTTTCAAGTTGTACTCCTCCAGCATCTGTTTCATCCAAACCAGTTGTGAACAACTACTCCCAGCAGCAATATACTCAGCTTCAGCAGTTGACAATGAAACACAGTTTTGCTTCTTGCTGAACCAAGAAATTAGATTATTTCCCAAAAAGAAACAACCTCCTGAGGTGCTCTTCCTGTCATCAGCACTACCAGCCCAGTCAGCATCACAATATCCCATCAGTTCAGAAGTTGAACTATGAGAATACATGATTCCATAGTCACTTGTGCTATTCACATACTTCAGAATTCTTTTCACTTGAGTTAAATGGCTCATCTTGGGATCAGCTTGATATCTTGCACATACTCCAACAACATAAGTGATATCAGGTCTGCTTGCAGTTAAATACAATAAGCTCCCTATCATGCTTCTGTACTGACTTTGATCAACTGAAACTCCATGTTCATCTTTGGTTAGCTTCAGATGAGTAGCAGCTGGTGTCTTCTTATGAGCAGCAGATTCCATACCAAACTTCTTTACTATGTTCTTGGCATATTTACTCTGAGAGATGAAGATTATATCTTCCATTTGTTTGACTTGTAACCCAAGAAAGTAAGTAAGCTCTCCAACCAGACTCATTTCAAACTCTGATTGCATTTGCTGAACAAACAGTTTGACCATCTTCTGAGACATTCCTCCAAACACTATATCATCCACATAAATCTGAGCAATCATCAGACTCCCATTTTCATCTTTTACAAACAAAGTCTTATCAGAACCTCCTTTTCTGTAACCTTGAGCCACAAGAAATTGAGTAAGCCTTTCATACCATGCTCTTGGTGCTTGCTTGAGTCCATACAAGGCTTTCTTTAACTTGTACACATGATCTAGAAACTTAGGATCCACAAAACCCTTAGGTTGTTCAACATATACTTCTTCTTGCAGATATCCATTCAGAAATGCACTCTTCACATCCATCTGAAATAGCTTGAACTTGAGAATGCAGGAAACACCCAACAGTAGTCTTATGGACTCTAGTCTGGCCACAGGTGCAAAGGTCTAATCAAAATCAAGTCCCTCAACTTGAGTATAACCCTGAGCAACCAACCTTGCTTTGTTTCTGACCACAGTACCACTTTCATCTGTTTTATTCTTGAATATCCACTTAGTGCCAATCACATTCAACCCTTCAGGTCTAGGAACCAGATCCCACACTTCACTCCTTTTGAATTGATTCAACTCATCTTGCATTGCTTCAATCCAAAATTCATCAGTCAGGGCTTCTTTCACATTTTTAGGTTCAAGCTTTGACACAAAGCATGAATCAGTAGCAGCAGCATCTGATCTCCTGGTTCTGACACCTTGATCCAAGCTTCCAATGATTAAGTCTCTAGGATGATCCTTCTGAACTCTAATTGATGGCCCTTTACCATTAGGAACTTGATCTGGTTGATCTTCTGTTTCTTCAGACTCTGAATGCTTTTCTGCTTATGAGGTATGTTCTTCTGATACTTCAGACTCTAGAACAACTTCAGGTTCATTCTTTTTATTCTCAGCAGACAGATCATCAATCACAACATTTATGGACTCCATCACAACCTTGGTTCTGGAATTAAACACCCTATAAGCTCTGCTGTTCACTGAATAACCCAGGAATATGCCCTCATCAGACTTAGGATCCAGTTTTCTTCTATTTTCTCTATCAGCCAAAATATAGCATCTGCTCCCAAAAACTTGGAAATATTTCACAGTTGGCTTCCTCCCTTTCCACAATTCATACAGAGTAGATGTTGTTCCCTTTTTCAAAGTGACTCTATTGTGTATGTAACATGCTGTGTTCATTGCTTCAGCCCAAAACATATATGGCAGCTTCTTAGCATGCAGCATAACTCTTGCACATTCTGCTAAAGTCCTGTTCTTCCTCTCAACTACACCATTTTGCTGAGGTGTGATAGGTGCAGAAAACTCATGCTTTATACCTTCAGAAGCACAGAATTCAGAAAAGCTCTTGTTTTCAAATTCTTTGCCATGGTCACTTCTGATTCTGATGATCCCATTGTCCTTCTCTTTGTAGTTGAATACACATCTCTTTAAAAACTTCAAAAGTGTCAGACTTTTCTCTAACAAAGCTGACCCATGTGAATCTTGAGTAGTCATCTACCATTACAAAAGCATACCTCTTTCCTCCAATATTTTCTACTTGCATAGGCCCCATTAAATCCATATGAACAAGTTCTAGTACTTTAGTAGTTACCTGGTGAACTAATCTGGGATGAGACTTTCTTGTTTGTTTCCCAATTTGACAATCACCACAAACATTGTCCTCATTGATCTTCAGATTAGGTACACCTCTGATAGCTTCAGTACTTAGGATTTTCTTCATGCCTTTCAAGTGCAAATGTCCCAGTTTCTGGTGCCAGAGTTTGACTTCCTCTTCTGAGCTCATAAGACAAGAAGTCAGACTTCTTTCTTCTTCAGAAACCCACAAATAACAATTGTCTTTGGATCTGCAGCCCCTCATCTGAGTTTTACCATCCTGATCTGCAACAATACACTCCTGCTTGTTGAAATTTACTTTTAAATCCTGATCACATAGCTGGCTAATACTGATCAGATTAGAGGTTAATCCTTCCACCAGTAGCACATCATTAAGTCTGGGCAAACCTTCTTTGATCAAATCACCAATACGCAGAATCTGACCTTTTACACCATCTCCAAATGTCACATAGCTTCTGGAGTATGATCTGATATTGCTCAGCAGCTTCTTCACACCAGTCATATGCCTTGAACACCCACTATCAAAATACCAGTCTTCTTTTGAGGTGGCTCTTAATGAAGTGTGAGCAATCAGTCCTACATTCTGAACCTTAGGTTTCCACACCTTCTGAACACTGTGTCTGGGTGCAGTTGTTTGCACTCTTCTATATTGAAAGTGTTCAGGGTAACCATACAATTTAAAGTAGAATGGTTTGATATGCCCTTTCTTTCCACAATGATGACAGATCCATGGATGATTTCTCCTCCTTCTGTTTTTGAAAAATTTCTGGGATAGCTTCTGAGGTAGCATCTGATCATGCTTCTGACCTTGCATCTGAGGTCTCTTCTGAGCTTGCTTTTGAGGTCTCTTCTGAATATGCTTTTGACCTTGCATCTGGGCTTGTTTCTGAGGTCTCTTCTTTGATGTTCCAACCAAAGAATCATGAGTTTGAGTAGCAGGAACAAAATTCATCTGTTTAGGAATCTGAGTCTGATCAACAAAACCTAAACCAGTTTTTCCTTGTTGCTGATTCCCCAAAATGTCCTCCAACTTATCAGTAGCAGAGTTCAACATCTTCACTTGCTTCTTCATTTGATCAAGTTGGGAGTTCAGTTGGTTCACTTCTTCTTTTAAATCTGAATTCTGCACTAACAGTTCACCTTTTTCAGCCTCCAGTTGTAGAATAGTCTCCTTCTGATCCAAAACTTGTTTGCAAACCTCAGCACTTCTGGTATACAGCTTCTTGTAGTTATCAGCTAGTTCATCATATGAGGTTTTAGCAGCTTCAGACACAGATGAGGCTTCAGACTCTGAGTCAGACTCTGAAAAGGTCTCAGAGTTTAAAACAGCTTCCTCCTTCAAGATAGCTCCTGACCTCACTACCAGACCAGTATCACACATATCAGATTCACTAACATCATCATCTTCAGAACCATCATCAGACCATGCAACAGCTAGGCTCTTCTTCTGTTTCTTCAGGAAAGTAGGACATTCTGATTTGATATGTCCAAAGCCCTCACACTCATAGCACTGCACACCTTTAGCTTGATTACTTTTCTCCTCAGACTTAGTCTTTTTCTCATCAGTTTGTTGCTTCTTGTTATTGAGTCTGAAGTTTTGACCTTTGGCTTTGGCTTTGGCTTTTCTGTTTACATTCTTCAGAATCTTGTTGAATTGTTTTCCCAGCAACACTAGAGCTTCTGATAAGTCATCCTCTTCAGACTCTTGTTGATCCTCAGCTTCAGAATTCACAGCAAAAGCTAAACCTTTTCCTTTCTTCTCAGTCTGTTTACAGAAGGAAGTCTCAAAATTGAGCAATGACCCAATCAGCTCCTCAAGCTTCATAGTGGTAATATCATGAGCCTCCTCAATTGCTGTCACTTTCATATCAAATCTTCTGGGCAGGGACTTGAGGATTTTTCTGACTAACTTCTCATCAGACATCTTTTCACCAAGAGAATCAAAAGAATTTGCCATGTCCAGCACATTCATGTAGAAATCCTGGATATTTTCATCCTCCTTCATCTTCAAGTTCTCAAACTTAGTGGTCAGCAACTGCAATCTGGACATCTTCACCTTAGAAGTTCCTTCATGAGTGGTTTTCAGAATTTTCCAAGCATCCTTAGCCACAGTACATTGTTTGATAAGTCTGAACATGTTCTGATCAACACCATTAAAGATAGCATTCAAAGCTTTTGAATTTCCCAGTGACAGATCATCTTCAGCTTTGGTCCATTCCTCCTCAGGCTTCAGAACCTCAGTCTTGTTACCATCTTTGTCTGTATACACAGGATGATCCCAGCCTTTAATCACAGCTTTCCAAGTCCTGCTGTCAATAGACTTTAGAAAAGCACACATCCTTGACTTCCAATACTCATAGTTTGTGCCATCTAGTAGGGGTGGTCTATTGACATAGCCTCCTTCTCTATCCATGCTTACCAGAAATTAAGTCCTCTGGATCAAACCCAAAATACAGGCAGGGTGCCTGCTCTGATGCCAATTGAAATTCTGGCCAGGCAATAAGAGACTAACAGGTTCTGAACCAGCAGGTTCTGAACAATACGCAGGGCACATTAATTTGCTTAAAACAGAGTACACACACAAACACAACACAAGCAGCAAAATAAAGTGCAGGAAAGTAAAAGGCACACAAGGTTTGTTAACCCAGTTCAGAGTAAACACCTCCTACTCTGGGGGATACCAATCCAGGAAGGAAATCCACTATTGGATTTAATCCTTAAGACTCAGACACTGACTCCCAGTTCTTATCCCAAGCAATTAACCTCCACCTAGTATGACTTCTACCCAACTCTGAGTAATAGAATCCACTATCTTCCTATTCAAGTAACTAAACCCAGTTACTGAAACCCTTAATCAAAAACACTCTGTTTTTTAGAAAACTTCAAAAACACAAAGACTTCATTCGTACCTAAAGGCTTGGAATGAATTACAACTCTATAAAACTCTTAACCAACTCAAAACATATGAGTGGTGCACAAAACAAAGCTAACCAGCTTAAAACTAACACAGACTCTTTTTCTGAATTAAAACTCTCTAAAATCGTAAGTCTTCAATAGCAAAGCTCCTCCTTTTATAATCTTCAGCAAGCCTCTTAATTATGCTCCAAATCTTCTGAATTGATTTGTTACTGGAATAAGATTGTTCCAATAAAGTAACAAATAAAACTGCATTCAATCTTTGAAAGATTTAAAACAGAAAATACGAATTTTCATAATTTTGAACCAAATCTTCAAAGATATCTTCTCCAATTAACCCAGCATTCTAGAAGCAATTATACAAACATAATTCCTTGCTAAATCTCCCAAGATACGTACAAAAACAATCCAGCAAACCCAGCTTCTGATGTGGTCAACAAAAGTCAACGCTGGCTTCAAAACCTGAAACTGCTTCTAAAGTGCTACAGTGCTTCTGATGAGCATTTCAGCTTCTGATGTAGATTCCAGCTTCTGAATGGCTTCAAATGAGAAAACTTGTAACTGAAGAAATGTTCAACATAAGGAAATGCTTCTATTCCATACTTTGGTTTTGCCAAACAATGCATCCAACACTTAAAGACTCAACATACTTAACTGCTTCTAGGCCAGATATTTTATTTAGTGTATGTCTGTGTGCTAGATTCCAGTCAGATCCTAGAGAATCTCATATGACTGCTGTCAAGAGAATCTTTAGGTATCTGAAAGGAACAACTAATTTGAGACTTCTGTATAAGAAATCTCTAAATTATAAGCTAGTTAGATTCTGTGATGCTGACTATGCTGGGGACAGGATTGAAAGAAAATCCACCAGTGGAAACTATCAGTTTCTTGGTGAGAATCTGATATCCTGGGCCAGCAAGAGACAAGCAACCATTGCTTTGTCAACAACAGAAGCAGAATACATCTCAGCTGCATGTTGTAGCACACAACTGCTCTGGATGAAACATCAATTAGAGGATTATCAGATTCATGCAGATAATATTCCTATTTATTGTGATAATACTGCTGCAATATGTCTGTCTAAAAATCCAATTCTGCATTCTAGAGCCAAGCACATAGAAATAAAACATCATTTTATAAGAGATTATGTTCAGAAGGGTGTTTTAGATATTCAGTTCATTGATATTGATCATCAATGGGCTGACATATTCACAAAAACCCTAACAGAAGAAAGATTCAATTTAATTAAAAAGAATCTGAACATGCACTTTATCTCTTGAAAATGTGCTTGAATCTGAATGAAAACCTTGATTCTAAGTTTATCATAAGCTAAGACTTATCAGACACTCATTTTCTGAGAGTCTGAAGAAAGTTAAGCCTGAAAAACTTCAGAGTCTGAAGGTTCAGAACCTGGATTTTCTGACTTCTGAATCTGATAGGAATCTAATGTTTGGTCAGAATCTGATAAGTATAACCATGGGCAATGATGATTTAAAGCTTTGAAAGTTTAACTTTGTCCTTCCAAAAGTCATCAATATAAAAATGTGTTTTTCTGTTTTTGGTATCAAATACTCAAACTGTTTTCACACAGACACATTTTTCAAAATGCTCAAAATACATCAGACATGTTCAGTCTTTTTAACTTATTTAAAATGTTTGGTATCAGTCTAAGATCATGAAATTCTGAAAGAATTCAGCAGCACTTGAACTTTTGAGTCCATATGCTACATCTTGGTATCAACACTGAACCATTTTTGGTATCAGGTTCTGATATAAAATCAAGAGTGCTCTAAACCATTTTTGTTTTAAAATGAGTTAAAACTGCTCTGATACTGAACAAATTTTACTGAACAGCTATGTCTGAACATAGAATGCTCAGATCAGAAGCTTTGAACTATCTTTTTCTGCTTCTGAACATCTTTCAGTTTTACAATGCAAAGTCATATACTCATTGAAAATCAAGTATGCTCTGTTGCTCATCTTTGCTGCTTGATTATCTATATGATTGCATAAATATCTCACATGTTTTTCAAACTCTCTTTTGTTTTTAGAAATCCTTCTTTTCTAAAAACTTTTTGTTGATGACAAAAGGGGGAGAAAGTAAAACAAGTATTAAGGCACCTGAGCTCACAATATAAGTTAAATTTTGTCAATATATTAACTTATGAAAGGGGAGTAAAAGGTATTAAAGCCTGAGGCTCTGAACATAAGTTAAAGTTCTGATTGAATTTAACTTATGAGAACTGATTTTAACTCTTAGCCTCTGAATTTAATTCTGTGAGATACATAACTCTTAGTGAGTTAAAATGAATTTAAAATAACTTGGATAAGACTCAGGGAGCTTACAAAACTCATCCTGTGGATTATCAGACTTAGGGGGAGAGCTTACAAACCTCAGAACCTGAAGTCAGCAAGTTATTTATAATTCTGAGTGCAAATTTCACTTGATTGTTTTAAGTTGTGCTTAATTAACTTGGATAAGAATCAAGGGGAGCTTACAAACCTAACCTTGAGGATTATCAGACCTAGGGGGAGCTTACAAACCTCTCCTGAAGTCAGATTGTTAATTAAACTTAACAACAATTATGAAATTTTCCCATTTGTGATTTAAACTGAACTTAATTAACTTGGATCAGACTCAGGGGGAGCTTACAAACCTCACATCCTGCAGTTAACTTGTTAATTAAGTTAACAACAATTTTCTGATTAATACTTATGTTTGTCATCATCAAAAAGGGGGAGATTGTTGGAACAAAATGTGTTAAACAACTCTCTTCTGAATTAAGGGGGAGATTGTTGAAACATTATGTGTAAACATATCTCTCTTTATGGTTTTGATGATAACAAAAGTGTTAAATAGAAAATTGGTTATTTGCTAATGCTTTGTTCAAGTGATTTCAGAACCACGTGTTTTATGATTGGTTATTGATAATGGCTATGAAAGAACAAGCTTAGAGCAAGAAAGGAAAGCTTAGAAGCAAGTTGCAAAGCTGGAAGAAAACTGGGTGCTTCTGAAGTGGTCCTGAAGTGGTGCTTCTGAAGAGTGCTCCTGAAGTGATGCTTCTGAAGTCTGAGTCTGAAGCCTGCGTCTGAAGGCAACTTCTGAAGTCTGAGTCTGAAGGCAACTTCTGAAGGAAGTCAACAAAAGTCAACGTCTGAAGACCTGCTTCTGAAGTCTGAGTCTGAAGAAGTGCTTCTGATGTACTGTTCACGCAGAAGCTTCTGAAGGCTGATGTGGCATGGAAAGCAATTGTTACTGTGCGCATTTAATGCCTGGATGTGTCAGAACAACCCAATGGAACAGTTGTCTCCCTGACTCAAACATTCCCCATCTTTTAAGGTAGGCAAATTCAAAAATGGCTGCTGCTCTGTTTTCTGGAAAAAGTTCAGCACACAATTGCAGCTATGCTAGCTCTCAATTTGCAACGGCTCTCTGCTTAATTTCTGCAAGTCTTCAACAGCTCTAATTTCCTCTATAAAAGGAAGAAGAATTAAAGAAGAATTCAGCTAAGACTCTTGAAACAAAATTGCTGAACCTGTGCTCTGTTTTTGTTGTCAAAACTCATAAGTTCATAAAACTCTTAGAAATTCTTTTAGTTTCTGTAACTTAGAATTTCTTAAGGTTAAGAGTCTTAACCTGTGTTGTATTAAGAGAACACCTCTGATATTTTATCAAGTGTTCAATCCAAACTCATTTCTTTGTAATTCAGTTTGGTCCCTAAGTCTCAGTCTGTATACTGAGCAATTGTAACCTCATTCCTTTGTGGTCTGAGCTGTTAGTCACATTCCTGGGTGGTCTGTGCAGGGAGTCTTATTCCTTTTTGGTCTAAGCAAGGTTGGTTCATTCCTTAGTGGTCTGAACATTAGAAGTCTTATTCCTTGGTGGTCTAAGCAACTGGAAGTCTCTTCCTTAGTGGTTGAGCAATTGTAATATGTTGATTATAGTTGAAATCTCTTGTTGGAAAACAAGGGGACTGGACTACTTCCTACATTGGGAAGGAACCAGTATAAATCTTTGTGTGTCTCTCTTCCCTTCTCTATTTACTTGTTAATCCGCTGCAAACACTCTTTGAAAATAGTTCAGAACCTGTTTCTGAACTAACCTTAAGTTTTGAGAAGAAAAGAACCAAGTTTTTGACTCACACAATTCAACCCCCCCTTCTTGTGTGTGTTTTTCTCACCTTCACTTACTTCGCTTTAGGTGCAAGACAAACTAATGGTTTTAACGCAAGAACAAAATCATGCTCACCATCTATAGTATTGTGCAATGGAGATATATATGTGTTGTGGTTAGAGGAAGACTCGCCTCCATGACATTGATTGTTTGGTTCATCGGAATGAATGATGGGTCTCTTCAATGGCCGCTTTTCCGATGCTATGGAAGAAATAACAAAAGGGTGAACGATAGGCATCCATTATCATGACACAAGTCATGGCGTAAAAAATGATAGACCAACTATATAAAACATACCATCAGCAATATTAGTGAGATTAGACAAAGGAATCTTGTCAACACCATGGGGGGATGCATCATGCCTTGTTGGATTCCAACGTCTTTTTTGAGCAGTGTCAATGAAGAAGTGTTAAATACGACAAAGATATTATCTAGAGCTGTTTATACACTTACATGATACGAAGATGCAGAGAAATGGGACATGAGGTATGAGAAATAAGGCAGCATATAGGATGGACGTAAACTGAATCATAGACAATGTGGATGTGAGTGTTGGTGTAATCCCTATAGGCCAATAGTTTATGTCAAACATCATATGTATCGTGACTTTTATTATTAAATAAAATATGGCATTATTTATTACACTTGTTATGAGATTAATAAAGTCCCTAGAATAGTTGGATCATGTGATGGAATATTAACTGTGACTTAATCATGAGATTACATCAACAGAAAGAACACTATTCTTAAAAGTATCTGTTGTTGGAACAAAATGTATGAACAAGTCCCTTTTGAGTTTTGATGATAAAAAAGTGTTAAAAAGAAAATTGGATATGCTAATACTTGCTCTAGTGTGCATGACCATATACTGAAAGTTATGTATCTAACAATGGCTCTAAAAAGATCAAGTTAAGAGCAGAAGGAAAATATTGAAGCTTGTAGTGCGTCTGAAGACCAGCTTCTGAAGATGTGCGTCTGATGAATAGTGCATCTGAAGACCAGCTTCTGAAGATGTGCGTCTGATGAACAGTACGTCTGAAGACCAGCTTCTGGAGATGTGCGTCTGATGAACAGTGCGTCTGATGAACATTGTCTAAAGACCAGCTTCTGAAGAATTGCGTTTGAAGAATAGAATGGGAGTCTGAGTCTGAAGGAAACGCAGAAGTCAACAATTGTCTCTGTCAACAGTAAAGTACTGTACAGTCAGAACCGCTCTCTGCAACCCTTGTCTCCTTGGACGAAACACTCACCCTGTTTTAAGGAAACAATTCAAATGTGTTGCTCTGTTTCGCACACCATAACAAGAAGGAATTAATGTTGGCTGAAGCTTCAATTCCGACGACTCTTTTGATGACCTGGCATCTTCTCAACAACTCTTTCTTCCTCTATAAAGATCTGAAGATTTGAAGAAGAACTTGTTCAAGACTCTGAAAACAAGACTCTGTTTTCTGGAAACGCACATAATCTGCCAAATTCGAAAGTCATCAAATAACTTAGAAATTCTTACAAACCTTCTTATCTTAGAATTTCTTAACTATAGATTCTAAATCTGTGTTGTATTTTGTGAACACCACTGATAGTATATCAAGTGTTCAACTCAAACATATTCTGTTGTAAATCTGTTTGATTCAAAGTCTCTTGCCTGTGTGCTTGAGTAATCAGAAGTCTCTTACTTTGTGTTTGAGCATAGAAAGTCTCTTACTTTGTGTTTGAGCAAGGAAGTCTCTTACTTTGTGTTTGAGCAAGGAAGTCTCTTACTTAGTGTTTGAGCAAGGAAGTCTCTTACTTAGTGTTTGAGCAAGGAAGTCTCTTACTTTGTGTTTGAGCATAGGAAGTCTCTTACTTTGTGTTTGAGCATTGAAAGTCTCTTGCTTTGTGCTTGAGCAATTGTAATCTTTGTGATTATAGTGAAAAATCTCTTGTAAGTGACAAGGGGACTGGACTACTTCCGGGTTGTGGAGGGAACCAGGATAATTGCTTGTGTCCTTCTCTCTCTCTCATTTACTTTATATCTGCTGCAAAACAGCTCTGAAAATAGCTTCAGAATCTGATTAATATCAGACGCTGAACTAACATAAGTTTTTGAGAAAGAAAAAGGCCAACACTATTCAACCCCCGCCCCCACTTCTTGTGTTTTTCTCACCTTCAGTTGGTATCAGAGCTCCGGTTCTGATATCCAATCACCTAACAGTGAGTCAGTCAAGATCCTGAGAAAAACATGTCTTCTGGTGATTCTGGAGAATTCTCTCAAAGAAGTGGTGGTGCTTTTGTATCATATGATTATGGTACAGATAACAAGCAATCTCACTCACACCATAGACCTCCTATGTTTACTGGTAATCCTGAAGAATTTTCATGGTGGAAAAGCAAGATGTATAATCATATCATTGGAATAGATGATAGCCTTTGGGATATCATTGAAGATGGTATAACTATACCAGTTGATGAAGAAGGAGTTATCATAAACGGGAAGAGCCTTACTGATGCTGAAAAATTTTTTTACGGAAAGCATCACAAAGTAAGAGGTATTATTGTGGACTATCTGCCTCACAATGAATACTTGAAGCTGAGTGATAAATCTACTGCAAAGGCCATCTTCACTTCTCTCTGCTCTAACTATGAAGGAAACAAGAAAAGCCTTATGGCTACTTGGGATGAGCTGGACAAAGAATCTGAATCTGGTAATGAGAATGAAGAAGAAGCCAGCCTGGCTTTGGTGGCAACAGTGTCATCTGATGTGGAATCTGAATCAGAATCTGATGATGAAAATGAGGTATATTCTACATTCACCAGATCTGAACTTATTGATACTGTTAAGGAACTTATCAGTCACTATCATAAGAAGTCAAAAGAGCTAAAACTTTTCAAAGAAAAACTTGAGTGCCTGAATAAGGAAAGTGAGAAAGATCACCTTCTGATATCAGAACTTAAAAATAAAAATTTTGAACTTATGAAAGAACTAGCTGATAAGAAGGGAGATAAATCCTTGAGTGAGGAAGATTTAGCACTCCAAGAGTTTATCTTAACCAACATTGACAGAAGCATGGTTGCATCTATGATTTATGGTGTTAAAAGGAACAATGGTGAAGGCAT
This sequence comes from Medicago ruthenica, assembly GCA_018208015.1. Lineage (NCBI taxonomy): Eukaryota > Viridiplantae > Streptophyta > Magnoliopsida > Fabales > Fabaceae > Medicago > Medicago ruthenica. The sequence goes on along the minus strand of CM031373.1, from coordinate 94,948,202 downwards.
TGACTTCACAGAAGATTTGCTAAGCAAACCTAAGAAAGCCAATCTGTCATCTGATTCTGATTGTATTAAGAAAGGTCTGAAAGTTTGCTTTGTGTCAGGAGCAGGCAAAACTAAAGTTCTTAACAAATCAGAACCAACTACTTCTGAATCCAAGATTCTGAACAAATCAGAATCAAAGACTCTTAAGTCCAAAGTTCTGAAGAAAACAGAATCAAAGTCTTCAAAGGTTCAGACTCTAAAAAGCTCAGAACCAAAGACCTTCAAGTCTCAGGTTCTGAAGAAATCTGAGTCAAGACCATTGAAAGCTCGGGTTCTGAAGAACTCAGTGTCTCATACTAAGACTTTTTCAAGATTAAAGGATTCATATCCAAGGTATCTGAACAAGTCTGAGTCTTATAACTCCAGACATAAGGTGCAACAAAAGACTATACCTTTCAGAACTAACCCAAGAGGACCCATAAAGATATGGGTACCTAAGTCTGAAATTATTTATGTTGCAGATGTGCTTAAAAGTAAAAGAAAAGCAAAGATCATGGTACCTGCACAGTGGCTGCTCGCATCACATGACAGGAGAAAAGTCTATGTTCCAAACCCTGACCATGAAAGAGGGAGGAACTGTGGGATCTGGAGGAAACCAAAAAGACTAGATCATTGATACTAAGCTATTGAGATCTTTGCAGATATTCAGCTCTCAGAGGACACTTCAGAACCTGAACAGATTTCTGAGTCTGAAGAAAGTCTAGAAGCTGAAAATCCTCTAAGCTGAAAAACTCTCAGAAGCTGACACTTCTCCTGAAGCCAATCAAGAACATTGTTGGAATAAAATGGGTGTTCAGAAACAAACTGAATGAACAAGGAGAGGTAGATCAGAAGCTCTACAGAGGTATGATTGAATCTCTGTTATATTTAACAACTTCTAGACCAGATATTTTGTTTAGTGTATGCTTATGTGCAAGATTCCAATCAGATCCTAGAGAATCTCATATGACTGCTGTCAAGAGAATCTTCAGGTATCTGAAGGGAACAACTAATCTTGGACTTCTGTATAAGAAATCCTTAGATTATAAGCTGGTTGGATTCTGTGATGCTGATTATGCTGGTGACAGGATTGAAAGAAAACCCACCAGTGGAAATTGTCAATTCCTTGGTGAGAAACTGATATCCTGGGCCAACAACAGAAGCAGAATACATCTCAGCTGCAAGTTGTTGCACACAACTGCTCTGGATGAAACATCAGTTGGAAGACTATCAGATTCATGAAATCAGCATTCCTATTTTTTGTGATAATACTGTTACAATCTGTTTGTCTAAAAATCCTATTCTACATTCAAGAGCCAAGCATATTGAAATTAAACATCTTTTTATTAGAGATTATGTTCAGAAGGGTGTTTTGGATATTCAATTCATTGATACTGATCATCAATGAGCTGATATATTTACAAAACCCCTCACAGAAGATAGATTTAATTTTATTAAAAAGAATCTGAACATTCATTTTATCTCTGAAAAAAATTGCTTGACTCTAAATAGAAACTGAGAATCTGAAGTTCATCAGAAGCTAAGATTTATCAGACACTCACTTTGAGAGTCTGAAGAAAGTTCAGCCTCTGAAGACATCAGAGTCTGAGTTTCAGAATCTAAATTTTTGACTTCTGATAAAACTCATTATAAGTGGACACTTTACACGTGGCCCACAAATGAGAGTGAATCTGAACAGTAGTCTAACACATGGTCAGAATCTGATAAGTAATAACTGCTGGGCAGTGATGAGTTAGTTTTGAAAGTTGTACTTTGCGCCCTCCTAAAGTCATTAATGTGCAGTTGTGTTTAATGTTTTTCTGTTTTCAGTTTCTGAAAAGTTTTAACAAAAACACTCAAAACACATTTACACTTTCACTCTCACATCTTAAACGTTCTCAAACGTTTTCTAAAAAAGTTCAGTAGTACTGAACCATATGTTTTAAACAATTCTGTCTGAAAGAGTTCAGTAGTACTAAACCATATGCTCTGGACAATTCTGTCTGAAAGAGTTCAGTGGTACTGAATTAAATGCTCTGAACATTTTTTTATCTCACGTTTTAACTCTCTTGTGTCTTAAATTCTTGAATTTTCTTTTTGTTGATGACAAAAGGGGGAGTAAAAGTAACAAGTATTTCAGGCTCTGAGCCATATCAGAACATAAGTTAATTATTGAAAATTAATTAACTTAGGAGAACATCTTCTTATCTCTTAGCCTCTGATTAATTCTTGTGAGATAATTCTGTGAAAAACAGTTTGGATTTTTCACCTGTTTGATTTAAATTGAATTTAATTAACCTGGATAAGACTCAGGGGGAGCTTACAAACCTCACCTTGTGAATTATCAGACTTAGGGGGAGCTTACAAACCTCAGACCCTGAAGTCAACTTGTTAATTAAATTAACAACAATTTTCTATTAATACTTGTGTTTGTCATCATCAAAAAGGGGGGAGATTGTTGGAACAAAATGTATGAACAAGTCCCTTTTGAGTTTTGATGATAACAAAGTGTTAAAAAGAAAATTGGATATGCTAATACTTGCTCTAGTGTGCAGGACCATATACTGAAAGTTATGTATCTAACAGTTGTTTTGAAAAGATCAAGTTAAGAGCAGAAGGAAAATATTGAAGCTTGTAGTGCGTCTGAAGACCAGCTTCTGAAGATGTGCGTCTGAAGACCAGCTTCTGAAGATGTGCATCTGAAGACCAGCTTCTGGAGATGTGCGTCTGATGAACAGTGGGTCTGAATACCAGCTTCTGAAGAAGTGCGTCTGATGAACAGTGTTTGAAGACCAGCTTCTGAAGAACTGCGTCTAAAGAATAGAATGGGAGTCTGAGTCTGAAGGAAACGCAGAAGTCAACAACTGTCACTATCAACAGTAAAGTACTGTACAGTCAGAACCACTCTCTGCAACCCTTGTCTCCTTGGACGAAACACTCACCTTGTTTTAAGGAGACAATTCAAATGTGTTGCTTTGTTTCACACACCATAACAAGAAGGAATTAATGATGGCTGAAGATTCAATTCCAACGATTCTTTTGATGACCTGGCATCTTCTCAACAACTCTTTCTTCCTCTATAAAGATCTGAAGATTTGAAGAAGAACTTGTTCAAGACTCTGAAAACAAGACTCTGTTTTCTGGAAATGCACATAATCTGCCAAATTCCAAAGTCATCAAATCAATTAGAAATTCTTACAAACCTTCTTATCTTAGAATTTCTTAAGTATAGAGTCTGAATTTGTGTTTTATTTTGTGAACACCACTGATAGAATATCAAGTGTTCAACTCAAACATATTTTGTTGTAAATCTGTTTGATTCAAAGTCTCTCGCCTGTGTGCTTGAGCAATCAGAAGTCTCTTACTTTGTGTTTGAGCATAGAAAGTCTCTTACTTTGTGTTTGAGCAAGGAAGTCTCTTACTTTGTGTTTGAGCAAGGAAGTCTCTTACTTAGTGTTTGAGCAAGGAAGTCTCTTACTTTGTGTTTGAGCGTAGGAAGTCTCTTACTTTGTGTTTGAGCATTGGAAATCTCTTGCTTTGTGCTTGAGCAATTGTAATCTTTGTGATTATAGTGAAAAAACTCTTGTAAGTGACAAGGGAACTGGACTACTTCCGGGTTGTGGAAAGAACCAGGATAATTGCTTGTGTCCTTCTCTCTCTCTCTCTCTCTCTCATTTACTTTATATCTGTTGCAAAACAACTCTGAAAATAGCTTCAGAATCTGATCAATATCAGACTCTGACCTAACATAAGTTTTTGAGAAAGAAAAAGGCCAACACAATTCAACCCCCCGCCCCTTCTTGTGTTTTTCTCACCTTCATCCGTAGTCAAGCTTTAATATAAATCGGGATAATAATAAAGCGTGGAGACTATTATGTATGTAGACTGATGACCATATCTCATAGGTCATGAATATGAGATATTAAGTCTATACATAGGTATGAGTATTATGAGTAATATTTATTGTTGGATATTTGGTTGTTGGCTTCATGTTTGCTAAAATCAAATAGACAAGCAATTTGTGCTTCAGAAGCTGAAATCTCAAGGAGTTTGTCTTCAGAAGCTGAAATGTGCCTTCAGAAGCTAGAAACAGAGTTTCAGAAGCTGGAAATGTTCATCAGAAGCTGAACTGGTTCTTCAGAAGCTGACTGTACACTTCAGAAGCTGAAACAGTACTTCAGACGCACTGTTCAGACGCTGACTTTCGTTGACCTTTAGAAGCTGCATTTCAGAAGCACGTTTTCTGCGTTCTTTCTTGTGTCTTGGAGCTGTTAATTCTCTCACAGTATCTTTCGAAGATTTGATTGAAGATTTATCCAAGCTGATGTTTCTAGAAGGCAGATTAATTCGCGTGAAGATATTGGTTGAAGATTTGTTTCTTTTATTTGTGAATATATTTTCAAAGAAATCTTTGGAAAATATATTTCAGAAATATAATTGCTTCTATTTGCTTCTAAAGAATTATGGGAATATATCTTTGAAGAAGATTTGATTCAAGAATTGTGTTGCTGCTGAAGCTATATAAGGAGGACGATGCTATTGAAGAAATTAATTCAAAACAGAAGATATATAGAGTCATACTTAGGTTTTGAGTCTTTAAGATTTGTGTTTTGTTTTTGTACACCACTCAAGTGTTTAGAGTTGGTTGTTTTTATTGAGTTGTAATCACTTAAAGCTTTTAAGCAAAAGTGACGTATTGAGTTTTTAGGAGAGTGTTTCCATCTTTGTTTTGTTTAGAGTCTGATAATCACTGGGGCAGTGATTGACTGAGGAAAGTAAGAGGGGTCTTATATCTAGGAGTTACTAGGTAGAAATACCACGGGTAGTGATTAAGTGAGAAGGGGCTGTGAAACAGGGGCTGTTGTCATAGGGGCTGTGAAATAGGGGCTGTGTCATAGGACTTCGAATTGATACTATTTTAGTGGATTTCCTTCCTGGCTTGGTAGCCTCCAGATGTAGGTGAAGTTGCACCGAACTGGGTTAACAAATCAACTGTGTTCCTTTACTTTCTGTCTTTTATATTTCTGCTTCTGAACTGCTGTTTGCATACTCTGTTTTACGGTTCAGAACCAGGTCCTGCCAGGAATTTCATTTATACTGGATTGATCCACCGTGAGAATACTACATAGTATGTTATGAAATCGTCATAAGTTATTCTCATAATAATAATAGTGTATACCACTCTTAGACCTGAAACCACTGTGATCCCTAGATGTGGACTCAAGTGTTTTATTGTCATTCAAACGTTATCTGTAACAAGATAACTGAAATTCTGGCAGGTACGGTTCTGAACTTGTAACAGAGTATCAAATACGCAAAATAGAGCACTTTAAAAAACAGGTTCAGAAGCAATAATAAAGAACACAAGTATTTGTTAACCCAGTTCTGTGATAAACAACACCTACGTCTGGAGGATACCAATTCAGGAAGGAAATCCACTATGAGGAATTAACTCAAAGACTTAGACACAGACCCCTTGTTCCCAGCCTTAGCAATCAATCTCCACTAGTTAAGACTTCTACTCAGGAGCACCACCTAAGTATAAGACACTACTTACTTCCCAATTACTTAACCACAACCCAGTGATCAGCAACACTCAAACAAACAACCCAATTCTGAAGACACACTTCAATACATCAATGACATCATTCGTACTTAAATGTTTAGAATGATTTACAACTCAAAACAACTAAACCAACTCAGATGAGTGGTGTACAATCAAAGCCTAAGCTTACAAACTCAAAAACTCTTAAAACTCTAAGACTCAATTTTCTGGTGTTTGATTAACTAATCTTCAAAGCAGCACGTCCTCTCCTTAAATAGGCTTCAGCAACTCTCATAATTCTGAATGCAATCATCCTCAAAGATATGATACTGAAATTTGAAGAAGCTCAAAAAGGAAACATATATTTCTGAATCATATAATTCAAAGATCCCTTTGAAATATATTCATTCATAAACACGAAGCCAATCTTCACCAAGATCTTCACCAAAATAATCAGCCTTCTAGAAAACAAATGCCTGGATAATTCTTCAGTAAATCTTCAAAAGATACGCGCAGAATTAATGACAAAGAATGCTGAAATCCAGCTTCTGAAGTTCAACTTCTGAAGGTCAACGCGGGTCAACGTCTGAAGGCAGCTTCTGAAGGTCAACGCTGGTCAACGTCTGAACAGTGCGTCTGAAGACCTGTTCAGCGTCTGATGAACAGTTCTGCGTCTGAAGACACTTTCTGCGTCTGAAGGTCATTCCAGCTTCTGAAACTTCTCAAATCCATTTTCCAGCTTCAGAAGGACCAAAATAACATCTGAGGACGCATGCTTGCACACTTTGATTTTACCAAAACATGTAGCCAACATATAGATAACCAACAATCTCCCCCTTTGAAAATTTTTTGGCTAAAATCAAATAAACCACAAAACTAAGTTCTTCACTCTTCAAAAATAAATCCACCATGAAGAACTACACATAACAAACATAGCCACAGAGTCAGCAGCGGTCAAAAAGCTATGTTAAACATGATAAACCAACCAACTTCAGCTTCTGAACAACCTGAAGCACACATACAACTTCACACAACTTCTAAGTTTCTTAAGAACACAATCAAACTCCCCCTGAAGCACAAACATACCAGCTCCTGACAGAAAATACCCATAAAACTCCCCCTGCAACTCAGAACATCACAAACAACTCTCCCCCTTAATTCTGAACTGCAGTAAGCTCAGAAAATTGCTTCTGAAACTGAAACAGCACACAGCTCAGCTACACTATACTTATACACTCCCCCTGAGCCAGAAACTCCCCCTCAAACACATCTGTGCGCACCTCGTTTTAAAAAAAACGCGCAATCCTCCGAGGACGTCCGCGAACACTCGGAGGGCCTTGTGAAGTCGTCACCAAAGTTTTTGTGTAAAGGGAACGTTGATAAACCCTTAAGTTTTTTTTGAAAGGGAAACGATAATAAAACCCTTGACGATGAGGAAAAGGACTGGTCATCGCAACCATTGTCGGGTTCGGGAGTCGGTTACGCAAGGGGAAGGTATTAGCACCCCTCACGTCCGTTGTACTCAACGGGAACCTTCTATTTGGCTAAAGCTTAAATTGTTTTTAAATGTTTTGCGCGCATGCTTATCTATGTCAAAAGAAAATATACTAAAAAGGGGGAAAAGAGATGAAAACAAACGAAAGGAAAAAAAGTTTTTATTATTGCGCTTGACAAGATGTCGATCTTGCTCCTACGTATCTCCCGGTAGTCGGAGAATTCAAAGCGTACGTAGTTCTTTAGTAAAGAACTTAATGTTGGTTAAATGGACGATATTTTGACCGTATTCTTGCGATTTAAACGTAGCTTGTATGCTCGCGGATGGGAGACTTAAGCGTATTAGCTTGTATGCTCGCGCATGGGAGACTTAAGCGTTTGTTTACGAATCGCGCTTAGAATAGGTAAAACACGTCCGTTGGGTAAGGGGGTTCGATTTGGTCGCGTTGGGACCAAAAGAGGTGCAATGGACTCAAACGAGTCGATCATTGACCGGAGTGACTCCAATGAGTCGGGGGATTGAATCTAATGGCCACGGGGGACCAAAAGGTTCGGATTGACCGCAAGGGGCCAAGATTTGGTTTGGTATGGTCGGATACGTTGAAAAAAAAAAGGAATGACAATTGTCCGAACGACGAGACATACGTCACGCATTCGTACAATTGGGGCAATGGAGAGACATACGTCACACCATCCCTTTTTCATTCAAGTTTTTGGTTGAATCTCTTTAGAAATCCCAAAGTATATCAAAACATTTGGTTTGAAACCCAAAATGAAAAGACTTTAGCAATTTTGCTAGAAAACGCACAAGTTCGGCTCGTTTTGCGAACGGTTTTAAAAAGCGAACAAATTCGGCGTATGTTCACGCTTGGTTTTGAAAATCATGAACAATGTTTATTGTTCAAGTTTTAATTTGAAAATGATGAACATAGCTGGTTTGTTCAAGTTGTTTTGAGGGTTTATGGACATAACTTGTTTTGCAAGTTATCCACAAAAGTGTTACCCGAACTTGCGAATTTTCCAATATTATGCAAAATCCTTGACATGGTTTGGATAAAATGGGTTTTAAACCTCCTAGGTTCTGAGCTCTTGGGCTAGAACCTCAAAAATTGGCCATTTGGGCACCTAAACTCAGATTCTGAGTTCTGTCATGGTCGCTCTGCGACCATGACTTCGCACTGCGAACAATGCGAATTTTTGAGTTCAGAAGCTGTTTCTGAACTTTTGTTCAGAAACAACTTCTGAACACACTCAGGACCTTTTAGGAGAGTGAAAAGCTTTGAGTTTTTGCAATGAAAAGGGCTGGACAAACCAGTTTTGATGTTTTGAAAACCTTGGGATTTCTTTTGAAATTCAAAAGGGGTTTTTAGAACAAAATGGTTTTGGACCAAAATTGCTATGCAAGTACAATTGAAAATGCAAAACAAAGGCTTAGAAACTTACAGAGATCTTTAGCAAAGCTCCAGTTGCAATGGATTTGAATTGGTTGAAAGTTCTTGCAAAGGTTTTGAGTATTGGATATGAACTTTGAACTTGGTAAGGCTTTGTATTTGATTGGTTTTTTCTGGTGCTTTGAGTAGTGTTTCTTTGTGAATAAATGCTCTTTGAATTGCTGTATTAACTGCTTAATTCATGCTGCATTGCATCTTGCCTTGCATCTCTATTTATAGGCCAAAATGCAATCTTGAGTAATGATGAAAATCCATAGGACCTAGCTGATTTGTGGGCTAAATTCAGGCTATTTGGCTTTGCATTTAATGCTAATGGATAGAGGCAACCCTGCCTTGTGCCAAGGGTTAAAGGTTTGACTGATTTCAGCCACAAAATCAAAGGTCTTAGGATAGAAATGATGATAAACATGGCTGGATTGCAATTGGCCAAGCTTGGGGATCAATCCTTGCAATCTCAATGGTTGATCAATAAAAACGTGCACTGTGATGTGCAGAGATTGGGGGATGCAAAAGGCTACATATGGCTGGTGTGAGAGGTGAAAAGTTGCTGCCAAAACAGGGTAGGCACTCATGACTTTTTCAAGTGAAAAATCCAGCTGGGTTTGACTGGTTATGGGGAGCAAGCAGGAAGAAAGACTTCAAGCAGGTGGCTGGCAACCTTGGGGTGGTTAACAGGTCACTTGGGAGGGACAAGAGCTGCCCAAGGGCAAGCCCACTTGCTTGTCACATGCTAGGTTGGAAGAAAAAGCTTCCTACCTTGGCATTAATGGCAAGTCTCTCAATTCTGGTTTTGCTTGGCCCAATTAGCCATGAATGGTGATTAAAATAAATATGTAAATGATGTGCAACAAAATCTGGAATTAAATCAAAGAAACCAAAAATCTGCAGAAAAATCGCAGACTTCGCAGTGCGAAGTGACCTTCGCAGTGCGAAGTCATCATTTTTGAAATGTTGACTTTTTTGTTGACTTTGGTTGACTTTGACTTTTTTCCCCTCTTTGATTTTTTTTTATTTTGAAAGGCTTAGGACAAAATTGGGGTACTACAACATCTTCATAGCAGTTGTTGTATTGCTTCTGAGTTCTGAACAACTCTGTCAACTTCTGAAAAATCTGAATTCTGAACAAGACAACTTCTGAACTCTAAGACTTAGCACACTCTGAACAGCTACATTCTGAAATCAAACACAAGTTTTTCTCCCCCTTTTTAGCCAAATAATTTTGACAAAACACAGTCTGCATATGGAGAACAAAAACTAAATTTTTCTCAGACTCAGGATCAGCATCTGCAACATCTTCATCTCCCTCACTTCCAGCTTGCTCACCCTCTGCATTCTGTAATTGCTATAATTCTTCATGCAGGCAAACTCCCAACTTGCTTCTCAGATTCTCAAATTGCTTGGCATCCAAAGCTTTTGTAAAAATATCAACAATCTGGTTGTCAGTATCAACATGTTTAAGCTGAACAATCTTCTCTTCCACAAGGTTTCTGATGAAATGATGTCGGATATCAATGTGCATGGTCCTGCTGTGCTGTATGGGGTTCTTTGAAATGTTGATAGCACTTAAATTATCAAAGTATAGGGTCATAACACCTTGATCAATGTTGTATTCTTCCAGCATCTGCTTCATCCACACCAAGTGAGAACAACTACTTCCAGCTGCTATATATTCAGCTTCAGCTGTAGACAATGAAACACAATTCTGTTTCTTACTGAACCATAATATTAAATTGTTACCCAGAATGAAACATCCACCAGAAGTACTCTTCCTATCATCTGCACTTCCTGCCCAGTCAGCATCACAATACCCAATCAACTCAGAACTTGCACTTTGTAACTGAGTGAACAGATCCTTAAACACATCAAAAGTATTTGACTTCTCTCTAATAAAGCTAACCCAAGTAAATCTTGAATAATCATCAACCACCACAAAGGCATACTTCTTTCTTCCAATGCTCTCAACTTGCATAGGTCCCATTAAATCCATATGCAATAATTCAAGTACCTTAGTTGTAATCTGATGATCCAATCTGGGATGAGATTTTCTTGTTTGCTTACCAATCTGACATTCACCACAAACACTGTCTTCATTAATCTTCAGCTTTGGTAGACCTCTGATAGCTTCAAAATTCATCACTTTCTTCATACCTTTCAGATGCAGATAACCCAATTTCTGGTGCCAGAGTTTGACCCCTTCTTTTGAACTTATAAGACAAGTAGATAGGCTTGTTTCTTCTTCAGACATCCACAAATAGCAATTATCTTTTGATCTGCAGCCTCTCATTAGAACCTCACCTTCTTTACCAGTTACAAGGCACTCTTGCTTGTTGAAATTCACTTTTAAATCTTGATCACACAACTGGCTTATACTGATCAGATTTGAAGTCAACCCTTTCACAAGTAGCACATTTTCTAGTCTTGGTAATCCATCTCTGATTAAATCTCCAATACCCAGTATCTCACCTTTTGCTCCATCACCAAAAGTTACATAACTGCTGGTATATGGCTTTAAATTACTCAGAAGTTTCTTCACACCAGTCATGTGTCTGGAACAACCACTATCAAAGTACCAATCTTCCTTAAAGGTGGCTCTCAAAGATGTATGTGCTATGAGGCCAACAGTATTAACTTTTTGTTTCCAAACCTTCTTGACATTGTTTTTGGATGCAGCAGGTTCCACTTTTCTGTACTGAAAATGCTCAGGATAACCATATAACTTGAAACAAAATGGTTTAATATGCCCCTTCTTTCCTTGATGACAAACCCATGTATGCTTTCTCCTCTTTCCTCTAGACTTTTGAGATTGCTTCTGAGGTTTCATCTTAGATGTTCCTATCATGGGGTCATAAGTTTCAGTAGCAGGAACAAATCTTTTAGCAGGATTCTTCTTCTTGAGATTCAGACTCTCATCTACAAATCCAATGCCATTCTGTTTCCCTTGTTTCTGATTCTCAAATATCTCCTCCAGCACATCAGTAACAGTATTCATCATTCTGACCTGCTTTTTCATATTCTCAAGTTGGGAATTTAGTTGACTCACTTCATCTTTCAGATCAGAATTTTGCACTAACAGTTCACCTTTCTCAGCCTCCAGTTGACAGATTATCTTCTTCTGATCCACAATTTGCTTGCAAACTTCTACACTTCTGATGTATAGCTTTTTGTAATTGTCAGCCAGTTCTTCATATGATGATTTTTCAACTCTGGCTTCAGACTTTGAGAGTGCTTCAGACTCTGAAAATGCTTCAGACTTTGAACAAGCTTCTGAGGCCTTAACCTTCACACCAGACTTATACCTTCCAGTTATGGCAACCACATACTTAGCAGATTCACTCTCAACATCTTCTTCTGAGTCTTCATCTGACCAGGACACAACTAAGCTCTTCTTCTGCTTCTTAAGAAAAGTAGGACATTCTGACTTGATATGCCCATAACCTTCACACTCAAAGCACTGAACACCCTTTGATTGTTTGCACTTTTCTTCAGTCTTGACCTTCTTCTCATCACTTTGTTGCTTACTGTTGTTGAATTTGAGGTTCTGACCTTTGAATTTGGATTTCCTGTCAACATGCTTCAGAATTTTGTTGAACTGTCTCCCCAGCAACCCAAGAGCTTCTGATAAGCCTTCATCATCCTCATCAATTTCTTGTTGATCCTCAGCTTCAGAATTAACTGCAAAGGCAACACCTTTTCCTTTCTTCTCCGTACGGTTACAATGAGCTGTTTCAAAATTGAGCAAGGATCCAATTAACTCCTCAACCTTCAAATTAGAGATGTCATGAGCTTCCTCAATAGCTGTCACTTTCATGTTAAATCTTCTAGGAAGTGACCTGAGTATCTTTCTAACAATCTTCTCATCAGACATCTTCTCCCCAAGAGAATCAAAGGAATTAGCCATATCCAGGACATTCATATAGAAATCTTGAATGTTCTCATCCTCCATCATCTTCAAATTTTCAAATTTTGTTGTGAGTAATTGAAGTCTGGATAGCTTAACCTTTGAAGTACCTTCATGAGTGGTCTTGAGTATCTCCCAGGCATCCTTGGCTATGGTACACTGCTTGATCAGTCTGAACATATTCTTGTCCACTCCATTGAAAAGTGCATTCAAAGATTTAGAGTTTCCAAGAGCCAAATCATATTCAGCCTCTGTCCATTCCTCCTCAGGTTTCAACACTTCAGTCTTATTCCCATCTTTGTCCAACACAACTAGATGATCCCAACCTTTTAGCACAGCTTTCCAGGTCCTGCTGTCTATGGATTTCAGGAATGCACACATACGGGACTTCTAGTATTCATAATTTGTCCCATCCAACAAAGGTGGTCTTTTGACATATCCTCCTTCCTTGTCCATTCTTGCAAGAAAAGTCTTCCCTGGAGCTCACCCAATAACAGGCAGGGTGCCTGCTCTGATGCCAATTGAAATTTTGGCAGGTACGGTTCTGAACTTGTAACAGAGTATCAAATACGCAAAACAGAGCACTTTAAAAAACAGGTTCAGAAGCAGTAATAAAGAACACAAGTATTTGTTAACCCAGTTCGGTGATAAACAACACCTACGTCTGGAGGATACCAATCCAGGAAGGAGATCCACTATGAGGAATTAACTCAAAGACTCAGACACAGACCCCTTGTTCCCAGCCTTAGCAATCAATCTCCACTAGTTAAGACTTCTACTCAGGAGCACCACCTAAGTATAAGACACTACTTACTTCCCAATTACTTAACCACAACCCAATGATCAGCAACACTCAAACAAACAACCCAATTCTGAAGACACACTTCAATACATCAATGACATCATTCGTACTTAAAAGTTTAGAATGATTTACAACTCAAAACAACTAAACCAACTCAGATGAGTGGTGTACAATCAAAGCCTAAGCTTACAAACTCAAAAACTCTTAAAACTCTAAGACTCAATTTTCTGGTTTTTGATTAACTAATCTTCAAAGCAGCACGTCCTCTCCTTAAATAGGCTTCAGCTGCTCTCATAATTCTGAACGCAATCATCCTCAAAGATATGATACTGAAATTTGAAGAAGCTCAAAAAGGAAACATATATTTCTGAATCATATAATGCAAAGATCCCTTTGAAATATATTCATTCATAAACACGAAGCCAATCTTCACCAAGATCTTCACCAAAATAATCAGCCTTCTAGAAAACAAATTCCTGGATAATTCTTCAGTAAATCTTCAAAAGATACGCACATAATTAATGACAAAGAATGCAGAAATCCAGCTTCTGAAAACAATTTCTGAAGTTCAGCTTCTGAAGGTCAACACGGGTCAACATCTGAAGGAAGCTTCTGAAGGTCAACGCTGGTCAACGTCTGAACAGTGCGTCTGAAGACCTATTCAGCGTCTGATGAACAGTTCTGCGTCTGAAGACACTTTTTGCGTCTGAAGGTCATTCCAGCTTCTGAAACTTCTCAAATCCATTTTCCAGCTTCTGAAGGACCAAAATAACATCTGAGGATGCATGCTTGCACACTTTGATTTTATCAAAACATGTAGCCAACATATAGATAACCAACAATAACCTTAACATTGGTTCGGCACTTGACGAATCATGTTAAGGGACATGAGCGTCCTAGATGGGATTTGTCCGTCCTTCATAACAGGAGATATGTCTTTAGGCCTCTTGATGAAATATGACTGTAAAAATGCATGGTCATGCCGAATTAAGTCAATATGAGATATTAGATGTATTCGTTATTCAGTATATTTCGGGATCAAGAAATATAAATATTGAGCTATACAAGGGTGACACAATCTATGCCTTATGTTCAATAAAGATATTAGGACAAAGGAGTAATATTACACATAGATATTATCATGGAAAAAGTGTACTGGCTGTGAGTACAATGTATGAAAACTAGGGTTTCAGAGTCTGTTTAGGTCATGCCTTGGGAATGATCCCAAGGTTACTATTTGTAGCCTCGACTTGGGCCTATCCGACCATGGTTTTGGGCCCAAATCGTAAAGGGCCAAAACCATGACTAGGGTGCCCTCGTAAGCTGCTGAGGGCGCCCCCAGAGGGTGCCCTTTAGGGAGGTCACCTAGGGTTATTTATGATTGTCAAGTGGGCCCTGCGACCTCCTGGAGGGCGCCCAGCCTTACTCCAAGGGTTCAAACCCTTGTCTTTAGGATCTTAAGGCCTAAATGGTGAGATCTATGGTCCACAGCCCAACAAGCACGAGTCTTGGGACAAGGCGAAGTGATTAAACTATTAATGGGGGGGTTTGTCTATGACCTTTTGTCCAGCAAGTGGGGCTTATTGATCATGAAGCTATGTGAAGAATTTTATGAGTACTAGCCCAACATGGATGCTAGCCCAATCATGGGCGCTAGCGCAATCATGGGCGCTAGCCCACGATAGGTGCTAGCCCAACATGGGTGCTTAAACCAACATGGGTACTAGCCCAACACGGATACTAGCCCAACATGGGTACTAGATCCATGTTTCACGTTTCTGTTTTGGGGGCCTTAGTGGGTGCTAGCCCAACGAGAGTATTCATAGCCCAAAAAGCACGAGTCTTGGGACAAGGCGAAGTGATTAAACTATGTGTTGAAATGGCTCCTTTGAGTAGATTATATCACCGCGCCGGAACTAGCCCATCGTGGACGTGATTCCTTTTGAAGGTTTAGGTTGATGACGCGCCTTAGTGGAATCTGACGGTTGACATGAGGTGACCAATCGCTCTCGCTGACATGTTCGCATCGCAACGGTTCTTGGAAATCATGCCAACTTAAGTGACGTCATCTGCGCGTTTTCCCAGGCTTTTGTACTTTAAATTGATTTTCGGATCTACTTTCCTTTTCCCTTGTTCATCCCATACCTTTTCACTTCCCTTACTGTCGTTTTCTTCTCTCTAAATCGTCTTTCGTCGTTCAAACTGTTACAGTCTTTGTGGATCGCTGCGCCTACCGTTTGCGGATCGTTCGAAGCCCGTGTTCGTTCTCAATCCTTCTCTTGTCTAAATCCAGGTAACCCTATTCGATCTTGTTCTTTTTAAGTTAAATCAGTAGTATGGTGGTAATTAGGGAGTGCGATGAGGCGGGTAGGGAGTTATCCCCAGCGAATTCGGAGGAGAGATGTAGGTTGTGGAGGGAGAGTTTTAGGCATGCGTAGCGGTCAGATGGAACCACTGACTGGGTGGTGTTCGATAAGGCCTACTACGGCCACTCCCTTTTAACAAAGTTTTCAAGCGATTCAGACAAGGGTGAAAGAGGAAGTAATAGTGGGAATTCATCTGACTGTGTTATTCATTCTGTTCGCCCAGGTCCGTTTTGTAGGAGAGGAGTTTGTTACATGGCGTCCTCCATTGGATCAGAGCAGGAGAGTTTCGCCGACGAAGTGCTTCGTTCAGAGTCCGTGTACATGGACCCCCAGCGAGTGGCATTTTTTCGGAGTAAGCTGCACGTGTCCTCTACGGGATTTGAAGAGGACGTGGTCTTGGAACATTGTCGCCCAGGTGAGAAAGTGTGCTTACAAAGGCCGAAGGGAGTGAAGAGTGAGATGTTTCACATGTATACAGCTGTTTTTGAGGATCTGGGTGTGAAGTACTCCTTCACGCCCTTTGAGGTTGACGTACTCAATTGTTTGAATGTGGCACCTTCTCAGCTGCAGCCAAACAGCTGGGCGTTTATACGTGCTTTTGAGATTTTATGCGAGGGGCTGGATTTCCAGCCCTCAGTTGGATCCTTCTTCACGTTTTATGGCACGAAGGGGGTAGATAAGCTGTCTTGGGTGTCCATCAGTGTGCATCCTGGCAAGAGGTTGTTCCCGCCCTACGTCTGTCATTATAAAAATTGGAGACAGACGTTCCTCAGGATCCGGGGACGAAAGGATTGTGAGGCAGCTGATGTGTGGGTTGATGGTAAACTGAGGTTTCCCATATGTTGGACGAGTGCTCCGGCGTCTATCATGGGATTTGACTACGAGAAGCTGGACGCATACGACCAGGGCGTCGTCTGTTTTTTGGATAAAATGCTGCCCATGAACATCCGGGAGTTGTTGAATAGGGAAGGGGATGTGAATATCTTAGACGCGTACTTACGTGAGTCGAATTTATTTATTTATGCCTATACTGTGCTTTTCTATTTTCTTGTCCTCTTAACTTTTCTGTTTTCATTTTCTGTAGAGGACATGGCGCCCATGACTGCGGCGGAGAGGAAAAAATATCTTGAGGAAATGAAGGACAAGAAGGCTGCTGAGGAGTTGGTAGCCACTGATCCTGCTAGACTCATCACACGCAAGCCGAAGAGGAAGGCTGATCATCCGCCCGAGTTTCAGGCTGAGTCCCTCACAGAGGCCACGCATGATAAGGCGTCGCCCGAGAAAGATGATAAAGGGAAGGCAGTAACTGAGAAAAAAGGTAAGAAAACGCCTTCTTGTTCCTCGATTAGCGCCATCAAGACCAGTGGATCGGTGCAATCTTTCTGGGACAAAGGTTTTGACTACGGTGCCTATGTCAAAGAGAAGTTGGTTTTTAATCCAGAAGACGTGGAGGCGGGGAACCAGGGCGCTGTTCCCTTTATGACGAGGGATGTGGGAGTTCATTGCTTGCGGTCTATAATGCTCTTGGACGCGGTGGATCGGAAGTATGAAGAATTGGTGCAGAATGAGGAGGCCCTTCAAGCTACGGTGAGGACATTGGAAAAAGAGGTGAAGGAGGCCAAGGACGCGAGGGAGAGAGAAGTGAAGGAAGCCAAAGAGGCGGTGAAGCTTGAGTGTGATAAGCGCATCTCCGATCTGAAAATTGGTTATGCAACGAATGTTGCTGGGAAGGATTGGGTTATCGCTAAGCTGCAAAATGATGTCGCGGCTGGAGCGGAAAGGGAGGATCAGCTTAAGGCTGAGGTTTCCGAGGCGAAGGGCGAGCTAGCTCTGATTTTCGATGCTGGCTTTGAACGGGCTAAAGCTCAAGTCGCCCTTCTGCACCCTAGCGTCGATCTTTCCGCTCTTATTCCTTTAAGGTTATTGTAGATGGCGCCCTAGTGGATGAACCATAATCTCACTTGTTGTAATTTTGATTTATTTTGAACTCGGTATTCTTCTTTGAATTTGTAATGATACATCGTTTTCCTTAAACTTCTCATATGTTCCTTTTATCTTCGAATTTATTCATTTTAGAAAGCACCTCCTGGGCGGTGGTCATTACTTGTGTTCGTTTTATAACAATGTTGAGAAGTGTCGGGTTGTTTCATTTGGTGCACGACGCCTTAGGGCCCTCTTTAGAGGGTTGAGGAGTTAGGTGGCGATCTCTTTTTAAGCTCACGACGTCTTAGAGCCCTCTTTGGGGTTAAGGAATTGGGTGGCGATTTCATTTTCGGCTCACGACGTCTTAGAGCCCTCTTTGGGGTTAAGGAATTAGGTGGCGATTTCACTTTCGGCTCACGACATCTTAGAGCCCTCTTTGGGGTTAAGGAATTAGGTGGCGATTTCATTTTCGGCTCACGACGTCTTAGAGCCCTCATTGGGGTTAAGGAATTAGATGGCGATTTCATTTTCGGATCACGACGTCTTAGAGCCCTCATTGGGGTTAAGGAATTAGGTGGCGATCTCTTTTTAAGCTCACGACGTCTTAGAGCCCTCATTGGGGTTAAGGAATTAGGTTGCAACCCTCGCTGGGGTTCACGAATCAGATGACGATCTCGTTTAAGATTTGGCGTTGTTGATCTGTTACAGGCCATGTGAGTAATATAAAACAAGTGATATATATATATATATATATATATATATATATATATGTTAATAAGAAATCGGGGCGTCATTAAAAACTGTTGGATATCTGAAGGTTGGCTAAATGTTTGCTAAAATCATATTGTACAAGCAAAGCGTCCTCAGATGTTAATTTGCGTCTCCAGAAGCTATTTATGTCTTCAGAAGCTGAAAACTGGATTTACTGTTCATCAGAAGCAAAACTGGTCTTCAGTCGCTGGAACTGTTCATCAGACGCAGAACTGTTCATCAGACGCTGAACTGGTCATCAGATGCACTGTTTAGACGTTGACTTCTGTTGACCTTCAGAAGCTGCCTTCAGACGTTGACTTTTGTTGACCTTCAGAAGCTAAATTTCAGAAGCTGAATTTATGCGTATCTTTTGAAGATTTGTTGAAGATTTATCAAGGCTGATGTTTCCAGAAGGCTGATTATTTCGTGGGAAGATCTTTCTTGCAGATTTGTTTATTTTATTGATAAATATATTTTCAAAGGAATCTTTGCAAAATATATCTCAGAAATATATGTGCTTCTATTTGCTTCTAAAATAATTCTGGGAGTATATCTTTGAAGATTGTGTTCAGAATTATGTTGCTGCTGAAGACTATTTAAAGAGGGCATTGCTATTGGAGATTTCACGAATCAAAAACCAAAAATTAGAGTTTTAGAGTTTTAGTGTTTTTGAGTCTATTAAGCTTAGTGCTTTGTTTTTGTGTACCACTCATTTGTTAGAGTTGGTTGTTTTGTTTAGTTTGTTTTTCACTTAAAGCTTTTAAGCACAAGTGATGTTTTTGTTGTGTTGAAGAGTGTCTTCATCATACTTGAGTTTATTGAAGAGTTGTTAATCACTGGGCTGTGGTTACTTGGTTAGGAAGTAAGTAGGGTTCTTATATCTAGGGGTTTCCTAGGTAGAAGTCTAGACGGGTGGAGATTAAGTGATAAGACTGGGAACAGGGGCTGTTGAGTCTTAGAATTAATTCTACCTAGTGGATTTCCTTCCTGGATTGGTATCCTCCAGACGTAGGTGAAGTTTGCACCGAACTGGGTTAACAAATTACTGTGTTCTTTATCTTCTGTCTGATTTATTTTCTGCTTCTGAACTGCTATTTTCCAGACTCTGTTTTTTAGTTCAGTACAAGTACCAGCCAGAATTTCAAAAACCCCCCACTACTGCGGGGGAAAAGAGTGCCCCTTGCTCCTTTTCTTTTAGGCTGTACAGAAATATTGCAATACATAGGATAAAAGACAAAGTAAAAATTAAAATGGTTTTGTTGACCCTCTAGTTCACCTTTGAATTGTTGTGGCGAGCTTCTCCCTGCTTTGTAGCTGAATCATGGACGTGCTTAGGTTTGTGAAATCCCAGAATCATGTTTGTTCCCTTTGGTAGGTCTGTCTTGCTAGCTTTCTTTGTGAAATTCCCGGTACGCCCGGCAGGCATGCTGATTGGCTTGGGTACATCTGTCTGCTGGACTGGATAAAGAGCGAGGCGACGACACACTTCGGTGGGGTGAACGCTAAGCATATCTATCGGCTGACGAGTGGTAAGATTCAGATTTGTCTTTAGGGGCTTTGTTATGCTCAGCTCTTCATCCATCAAACTTTCCTTTGGACCTCTCGCTGCTTCTATGCGTTCTTGCTGAAACTCTTCTTCTGGATTTGTGCTAACGATGTTCACCTGGTGTGCTTTTGGGTTGCTGGTTCCTTTCCTTTCTCTCAGTAGCTTCAAGCTATTGTGATAACATTCTCGTGCAATTTTCTGATCTGCTCTGATGGTGCCGACCCGTCCATTGTCCAGCGGGTATTTCATGACGAGGAACTTAGTGGAAAGATAAGTGTCAAGGACGTTGAAGGCTGGGGCGGCCTATTATGATGTTGTAAGAACAGGGCGAGTTTACCACTAAATATTTAATCCTGATGGTTTTGGCGCTGTTACATGTGCCGAAGGTTGTCTTCAAGGTGATGAATCCACGAACGTGTACCTGCTCCCTTGTGAAGCCAGCCAGGATTCCCTTGAAGGGTTGCAACTGGTCCTCGTCCAGTCCCATTCTTTCAAAAGCAGAGTAATAAAGGATGTAAGCGGAGCTTCCAGGATCAATTAACACCCTATTGACATCCCAATTGAAGATTTGCACAGTAATGACCATGGGATCGTCATCGTAGGGGATCACTCCATTGCGGTCGTCGCCTGAGAAGGTGATATCTTTCTGGCACTCTGGCTCTGTCGTGGCGTGGTCATCGACCAGCATTACCTGCCTCACATATCTTTTTCGGGAGGTGCTGGATTCTCCTCCTCCTGCGAAACCGCCGGATATGGTGTTCAAAGTGTGGCGCTCACCATCCTTCGCCACATCTTTCTCCTTTTGGGGGTTTTCGGGGGGGCGTCTGTCTCCTTCTCTGCTTTCCTTCACGTATCCTCTTAGCCTACCATTCTGAATCAGCTTCTCAATCTCTCTCTTCAGGTGGATGCAATCATCCGTGGTATGTCCTTTTATGCGGTGATACTTACACCAGGCTTCCTTGTCGTTTCCCATGATGTTTCCTCTCGGTGGTGGGGGTTTGGGGATGAGTCTAGAATGGTACACATCTCTCCAGATTTGCTCACGGCGAGTGTTGAGGGTCGTGAAGGATTCCGGATGGGGTGCGCGCCTATCTTGGACGTGACGCTTGTATGGCGCTCTGTCTCTGTGGGCGGGTGGATAATAGTTGCGGCGATGGTCGTAGTTGCTGGGTGCACGCTCCCTGGAATCCCTCGCTTTCTTTTCAGTGTTGCTCTCCTATCCCTTTATGTAACATTCCGCCCTGGACATGATCTCTTCCATGGAATCGGCCGGTTTTTGTGCCAGCGATTCGTTGAACTGTCCGGCGCGGAGGCCGTTTTGGAAAGCTCCCACGAACAGCTCCTGGTTCGGGTTCACGACTTTAATTGTGGCGTCGTTGTATCTTGCAAGATATTCACGGAGGGTCTCATTCGACCCTTGGCGGACGTTGAAGAGGCTGGTGGATGACACCTTGCGGTGGCGACTAGCCGAAAACTAGTGTGTTAATTTGCGCGTCATGTCTTGGTAACTGACGACTGAGAAATGGGGAAAGTTCATGTACCACCTGAGGGCGGCGTCTTTTAAGGTCCCTGCCAACAGCTTACATTTGAGGGAGTCAGCAGCGCCGATGATGGCCATCTGGGTGTTGAAAGCTGTTGCTCCACTGGATCGCTCTTTCCGTCAAAAGACGAAAGAGAGGGTGGCTTGAAGTTTTCCGGGACCGGCGTGTTCCAAACTTCAGCGAAAAGTTGTTGTGGATCTGGATCTATTGACTCGTTCTGCCGGGACCCGTTCCCCTCAGCGTGTTTTTGTTGCTGGATTGTCTCCATTGTCGCTTGCAGAGCTTCGTTGTGGTTGCGAAGCTGCTGGATTTGTTGCTATAGGGCTTCCAAGACCGCCGGGTCCGCCATCAATGGTGACGATGACGGTCGTTTGGGTCGGTTATGAAGATTAAGATTGGTGGTTGAAGATTAGCGGTTAGGATCGCGAATCTCAGGGAGAGGATTGGTTTTTTAAACAAGGAATAGGTTGAACGTTTGATTAGAGTTCGGGATGGATTTAGGGTTGAATCGCGGCGGATTCGGAAGTTTCAGGGTTGCTCCTGAGAAAAACGGTGGATTCACGGCGTTCTGGAGATTTTCAGAGGTCGTGGATCGATCGCCTTTCTTTCAGAGATGGTGGCTAGGTCAGTTTTACCGTAGCCCCACGGTGGGCGCCAACTGTACTGGCTGTGAGTACAATGTATGAAAACTAGTGTTTCAGAGTCTGTTTAGGTCATGCCTTGGGAATGATCCCAAGGTTACTATTTGTAGCCTCGACTTGGGCCTATCCGGCCATGGTTTTGGGCCCAAATCGTAAAGGGCCAAAACCATGACTAGGGCGCCCTCGTAAGCTGCTGAGGGCGCCCCAAGAGGGTGCCCTTTAGGGAGGTCACCTAGGGTTATATATGACTGTCAAGTGGGCCCTGCGCCCTCCTGGAGGGCGTCCAACCTTACTCCAAGGGTTCAAACCCTTGTCTTTAGGATCTCAAGGCCTAAATGGTGAGATCTACGGTCCAAAAAGGTTTCGTCAGATCACTTGACATTCTTGTCACTTAGGTAGCAGTGATGTGTTGCTAGATATCGCTCACTGTTTATAATATTAAATATAAGATTTAATATTATTGCCAATGTTACAAGAACCTATAGGGTCACACACAATAGAACTTTCAAAAGGAGAAATATAATTAAGACTTATAAGATGGGGTGCGTTTAGCGATTGACGCTAATTAGTTAGCGAAAGCTTATGGGTTAATGGGCTTACAGAAGCCCAATGGTGATTGCTGATTTCAGAACACACAAGGAGCAATATAAATAGAACTCTTGTGCAGAAATTAGTTACACTTTTGAGAAACCCTAAAGACTAAAATCGAAACCCTAGTTTTTCTCTCAAACCTTTGATCGCTTGGCTAGCACCGGGAATCAGAGGAGAATTGTTCATGTGGACAAGTAGAGGCTTTACTTTCTTGCTTGGCTGTGATCGAAGAAATCGTTTCTGCACTTAAAGAGGTAACAATTCCATCACTGATTCATGTCAAATTCGTAATGTTCTAAGGAAAGAAAAACAAAAATTTTAATTATGCTGTCTTTAATCATGTCGATTTTCCTTCAGTGACAATGAAGCATGAATGCAAGATGATTATATAGCAGGCCAATAAGTAAACCTCCACAACACTTAAAAGCATAAGCTTTTTCCTACACTTAAAAACAAAGAATTGTGGAGCTCAAGAAATAAATTTAGATGCTACAATGGCAATAATTATGGTAAATCTTATCACTATAAGATATAAATAATTCGAGATGGAATGTATATGCGAGATGACTATATAATAGTAAACTTAGAAAACACTCAACCTCCATTACGGTCAATGAGCCATCCATGTGGTCAAACTTCAAAAGCACAAATTTTTTTTTGAGATAGAAGATTCGAAATTTGCAGGGTTCAAGAAAGCTTGCTTATATCTCACACTAATAATCATTATAGAAAATCTTATCACCATAAGCTATAGACAACTGGTAATTGGTATTGAATTTGATCTGATCTATGCAAGATTTGTGGCAATTTGACACGAACACCAGCTGTCTGACATGAGATACATGCCATGTGATTTATGACTGTAAAACCATGGCAACTGGATATGAACAACGAATGCGTAAATTAATCATGAATTTGATTTGTAGTTACATATCCATCTCAATTAGACCACGAATTTGAGCTATGCTATATCCATGATATAAGAACCCGATCCCCGAAACTACTAATCAATGATAAATAAATATCTAACATGCAATCGGAACCTTACATTACTTCATATAGCTCATATTAAACATATAATATGAAAATCTCGTCAATAAAAATAAACAGATCACAGCGGAATATCTCAGCATACATATAATCATCTCAGGTCATCTCAAAACATCTCAAAATAATACATAAGTATCTGGATCATAAAGATCACTCAAAATAAATCCAACAGAGTACGAAAATAAAATCCCCAAAAGACATCCTAATCAGAGCTCCTATCTCTAGACATCTCCAAGCAAAGCAGAAAAACATGAGCTAGGCGTCAAGCCACAACCCATCACGACTCACCGATAGCAAAATACTCAATCCTGCAAATCTACATCCACAAGGGATGAGGCAACAATAGTCACTAGAGGGTAAGATATACATTCATTAAAAAGGAATAATAAACAAGTGTAGTTTAGACAACATTCATATTAACAACAATATTCAAACATAACAAATTTGGTTATCCGAAATTCAAGAACATGTAACTCATAATCATATTCTCATACAAGCCTAACTACTCCATCATATCAACTTATCATTTATAATCATTCAGTTCATACCATCATCGATAAACAATTATCAAGTCAATTATGACAATTCATCACATCACATCTTCAATGCACATTTACCAATTAGATGCACAAATTCTCATCAACACATTAATACATAAGACTCATACTTATGCAATGTTCCTAGGCGACTCTAAATGCATGTGGTACCAGACATCGTCGCTTTTTGGATATCGTAAATTACCGAGTGATCCCATCGTCGCTAACATCATCGCTTAACATCGTCGCTGGACTTGACTCATGAATGAATGCATGATCATATATTCGACTCACATAAAGTACACATAAGACTCGACAACAACATCATCATCATTATCATATAAACTTTCATATGATCAAACATCGTCACTTAATACATAACATGTATCATCATCACCCATCATTCAATAGCATCACCAATATCATCATTCACATATTCACATCACAAATTTAACTCAAACAAAGTCACACTAACCCATCACTAATTTACTCATCACATTCTCCACTGTTGAGTCTTTTGTGTTGGCTGCATGTTTTGGCAAAAACCAAAGTAGTGAATAGTAGCATCTCCTCATCTAGAACATTTCTTGAGTTGGAAGTTTTCCATTTTGAAGCCATTCAAAAGCTGAAAATGCCATCAGAAGCTGAAAGCACTGTAGCACTTCAGAAGCTGTTTTCAGGTTCTGATGCCCATGTTGACTTTTGTTGACTTCATCAGAAGCTGATGTTTTTCAAGTTATTTTTATGCGAATCTTAGCGACATTTGGCAAGGATTTGCTCCAGGATTATTGCTTGTAGATTGCTGTTGAATTGGAGAAGATTTAATGAAGATTTGGTATTAAATTATGAAGCTCGTATTATTTCTGCAGAATCTTTAAAAGATACATTCCTGGTTTATTTGTTTCCTTATTGGATTTCTCATAATTCAGAAACAAATCTAATTCAGAAGATTGTGAGCATAATTAAGAGCTTTGCTGAAGGTTATAAAAGGAGGAGTATTGCTGCCATTCAAGACTTACGGAGAACAGAGTATAATTCAGAAATAGAGTCTTTGTTTTTAAACTTAGAGTTTTTATTGTGCACCACTCAGTTTGAGTTGGTTTAGGTTTGTTATTGAGTTGTAACTTCATTCTAAGCCTGTAGGTACGAATGAAGGTCTGTCATTGAAATTGTGTTCAAAACAGGGTAGTTTTCAAGGGTTGTTTAAGTGGCTGGGTTGCAGTTGCTTGAATAGGAAGTTAGAGGTTTTTCTAATACTCAACGTGTTGGGTAGAATTCAAGACTAGGTGGAGATTAATTGCTTGGGATAGGAACTGGGAGTCAGTGTCTGAGTCTTAAGGATTAATTCCAATAGTGGAATTCCTTCCTGGATTGGTATCCCCCAGAGTAGGAGGTGTTTACTCCGAACTGGGTTAACAAACCTTTGTGCCTTTTACTTTCCTGCACTTTATTTTGCTGCTCTTGTATTGTGTTTACTTGTGCTCTGTTTTGCGATCTATTGTGTCCTGCTAAGTTCTGTTCAGAACCTGTTGGTTCAGAACCTGCGTTTATCTCTTAAGTATTGCCTGGTCAGAATTTCAATTGGCTTTAGCGCAGGCACCCTGCCTGTATTTTGGGTGAGATCCAGAGGACTTAATTTCTGGTAAGCATGGATAGAGAAGGAGGATATGTCAATAGACCACCCCTACTAGATGGCACAAACTATGAGTATTGGAAGTCTAGGATGTGTGCATTCTTAAAATCTATTGACAGCAGGACTTGGAAAGCTGTGATTAAAGGCTGGGATCATCCTGAGGTGTTGGACAAAGATGGTAACAAAACTGGAGTATTGAAGCCTGAGGAGGAATGGACCAAAGCTGAAGATGATCTGTCACTGGGAAATTCAAAAGCTTTGAATGCTATCTTTAATGGTGTTGATCAGAACATGTTCAGACTTATCAAACAATGTACTGTGGCTAAGGATGCGTGGGAAATTCTGAAAACCATTCATGAAGGAACTTCTAAGGTGAAGATGTCCAGATTGCAGCTGCTGACCACCAAATTTGAGAACCTGAAGATGAAGGAAGATGAATCTATTCAGGATTTCTACATGAATGTGCTGGACATGGCAAATTCGTTTGACTCACTTGGAGAAAAGATGACTGATGAGAAGTTAGTCAGAAAGATCCTCAGGTCCCTGCCCAGAAGGTTTGACATGAAGGTTACAGCAATTGAGGAGGCTCATGATACTTCTGCTATGAAGGTTGAGGAGCTGATTGGGTCTTTGTTAAACTTTGAGACTGCTTTTTGCAAACAGTCTGAGAAGAAAGGAAAAGGGGTAGCTTTTACTGTGAATTCTGAAGCTGATGATCAACAAGAGTCAGAGGATAATGACTTATCAGAAGCTCTAGTGTTGCTGGGAAAACAATTCAACAAGATTCTGAAGAATGTTAACAGAAAAGCCAAAGCCAAAGGTCAGAACTTCAGATTCAATAACAAAAAGCAACAAACTGATGAGAAGAAGACCAAGTCTGAGGAGAAAAATAACCAAGCCAAAGGTGTGCAGTGCTATGAGTGTGAAGGTTATGGACATATCAAAACTGAGTGTCCTACTTTTCTTAAGAAGCAGAAGAAAAGCCTAGCTGTGTCATGGTCTGATGATGGTTCTGAAGAAGATGATGTTAGTGAATCTGATATGTGTGATACTGGTCTGGTAGTGAGGTCAGGAGCTATCTTGAAGAAGGAAGCTGTTTTAGAATCTGAGACCTTTTCAGAGTCTGACTCAGAGTCTGAAGCCTCATCTGTGTCTGAAGCTGCTAAAACCTCATATGATGAACTAGCTGATAACTACAAGAAGCTGTATACCAGAAGTGCTGAGGTTTGCAAACAAGTTTTGGATCAGAAGGAGACTATTCTTCAACTGGAGGCTGAAAAAGGTGAACTGTTAGTGCAGAATTCAGATTTAAAAGAAGAAGTGAACCAACTGAACTCCCAACTTGATCAAATGAAGAAGCAAGTGAAGATGTTGAACTCTGCTACTGATAAGTTGGAGGACATTTTGGGGAATCAGCAACAAGTTAAAACTGGTTTAGGTTTTGTTGATCAGACTCGGATTCCTAAACAGATGAATTTTGTTCCTGCTACTCAAACTCATGATTCTATAGTTGGAACATCAAAGAGGAGACCTCAGAAACAAGCCCAGATGCCAGCTCAGAAGAGATCTCAGATGCAAGGTCAGAAGCATGTTCAGATGCAAAGTCAGAAGCATGGTCAGATGCTACCTCAGAAGCAACTCCAGAAAGTTTTCAGAAACAGAAGTAGGAGAAATCATCCATGGATCTGTCATCATTGTGGAAAGAAAGGGCATATCAAACCATTCTGCTTTAAATTGTATGGTTACCCTGAACACTTTCAATTTAGAAGAGTGCAACCAGCTGCACCCAGACACAGTGTTCAGAAGGTGTGGAAACCTAAGGTTCAGAATGTAGGCCTGATTGCGCATACTTCTTTGAGAGCCACTTCAAAAGAAGATTGGTATTTTGATAGTGGGTGTTCAAGACATATGACTGGTGTGAAGAAGCTGCTAAGCAATATCAGATCATACTCCAGAAGTTATGTGACATTTGGAGATGGTGTAAAAGGTTAGATTCTGGGTATTGGTGATTTGATCAGAGAAGGGTTGCCCAGACTTAATGATGTGCTACTGGTGGAAGGATTAACTTCAAATCTGATCAGTATTACCCAACTTTGTGATCAGGACTTGAAGGTTAATTTTAACAAACTAGAGTGTATTGTTACTGATCAGGAAGATAAGATTCAGATGAGAGGCTGCAGATCCAAAGACAATTGTTACTTGTGGGTTTCTGAAGAAGAAAGAAGTCTGACTTCTTGTCTTATGAGCTCAGAAGAGGAAGTCAAACTCTGGCACCAGAAACTAGGACATTTGCATTTGAAAGGCATGAAGAAAATCCTAAGTACTGTAGCTATCAGAGGTGTGCCTAATCTGAAGATCAATGAGGACAGTGTTTGTGGTGATTGTCAGATTGGTAAACAAACAAGAAAGTCTCATCCCAGATTAGTTCACCAGGTAACTACTAAAGTACTAGAACTTGTTCATATGGATTTGATGGGGCCTATGCAAGTAGAGAGTATTGGAGGCAAGAGGTATGCTTTTGTAATGGTAGATGACTACTCAAGATACACATGGATCAACTTTGTTAGAGAGAAGTCTGATACTTTTGAAGTGTTTAAAGACTTATGTACTCAATTACAAAGAGAGAAGGACTGTGGTATTGTCAGAATCAGAAGTGATCATGGCAAGGAATTTGTAAACAAGAGTTTTTCAAAATTCTGTGCTTCTGAAGGAATAAAACATGAATTTTCTGCACCTATCACACCTCAGCAAAATGGTGTAGTTAAGAGGAAGAATAGGACTTTGGCAGAATGTGCAAGAGTGATGCTGCATGCTAAGAAACTTCCATATATGTTCTGGGCTGAAGCAATGAACACTGCATGTTACATACACAACAGAGTCACTTTAAAGAAGGGAACAACATCTACTCTGTATGAATTGTGGAAAGGGAGGAAGCCAACTGTGAAATATTTCCATGTTTTTGGGAGCAGATGCTATATCTTGGCTGACAGAGAGAATAGAAGAAAACTGGATCCTAAGTCTGATGAGGGCATATTCCTGGGTTATTCAGTGAACAGCAGAGCTTACAGGGTGTTTAATTCCAGAACCAAGGTTGTAATGGAATCCATAAATGTGGTTATTGATGATTTGTCTGCTGAGAATGAAAAGAATGAGCCTGAAGTTGTTCCAGAATCTGAAGCCTCAGAAGAACAAACTTCAGAAGCAGAAAAGCATTCAGAGTCTGAAGAAGCAGAAGATCAACCAGAACTAGTTCCAAATGGTAAAGGGCCATCAATTAGAGTTCAGAAGGATCATCCTAAAGACTTAATCATTGGAAGCTTAGATCAAGGTGTCAGAACCAGGAGATCAGATGCTGCTGCTACTGATTCATGTTTTGTGTCAAAGGTTGAGCCTAAAAATGTGAAAGAAGCCCTAACTGATGAATTTTGGATTGAAGCAATGCAAGATGAGTTGAATCAATTCAAAAGGAGTGAAGTGTGGGATCTAGTTCCAAGACCTGAAGGGCTAAATGTGATTGGGACTAAGTGGATATTCAAGAATAAAACAGATGAAAATGGTACTGTAGTCAGAAACAAGGCAAGGTTAGTTGCTCAGGGTTATACTCAAGTTGAGGGACTTGATTTTGATGAGACCTTTGCACCTGTGGCCAGACTAGAGTCCATAAGACTACTGTTGGGTGTATCCTGCATTCTCAAGTTCAAATTATTCCAGATGGATGTGAAGAGTGCATTTCTGAATGGATATTCGCAAGAAGAGGTATATGTTGAACAGCCTAAGGGTTTTGTGGATCCTAAGTTTCCAGAACACGTGTACAAGTTGAAGAAGGCCTTGTATGGATTGAAACAAGCACCAAGAGCATGGTATGATAGGCTGACTCAGTTTCTTGTGGCTCAAGGTTACAGAAAAGGAGGTTCTGATAAGACTTTGTTTGTGAAAGATGAAAATGGGAGTCTGATGATTGCTCAGATTTATGTGGATGATATAGTGTTTGGAGGGATGTCTCAGAAGATGGTAAAATTGTTTGTTCAGCAAATGCAGTCAGAATTTGAAATGAGCTTAGTTGGTGAACTTACTTACTTTCTTGGATTACAAGTCAAGCAAATGGAAGATACAATCTTCATCTCTCAGAGTAAATATACCAAGAACATAGTGAAGAAGTTTGGAATGGAATCAGCTGCTCATAAGAAGACACCAGCTGCTACTCATCTGAAGCTAACCAAAGATGAACAAGGAGTATCAGTTGATCAAAGTCAGTACAGAAGCATGATTGGGAGCCTATTGTATTTAACTGCAAGCAGACCTGATATCACTTATGCTGTTGGAGTATGTGGAAGATATCAAGCTGATACCAAAAGGAGGAGAAAATCTTATGTAATGTGTTGGCTCTGATACCAAAAGTCTTATGCAAAGTGTTGCTGCTCAAAAGTTCAAATTTCAGATGTTCAGTTTTCAGTGTGGTTCAGAAGTTATTTGTGAAGCTCAGAGTTCAGAACCAATATAACAAGAGTTGTCAAGATGTTATTGAGGGGGAGTATGTGTTTCAGGGGGAGTATTATGTTGTTCAGAAGTTAATCAGTAGCTCTGATACCATGTTTGTGATGATCAGAGTAACTGTGTTTGTGTGCTTCAGAAGTTCAGAAGCTGAAGCTGATGTTTTACATAGCTGAATCCGCTGCCTAAACAAATTGCTATGATGTATGGAGTTCTTCATTGCTGAATTGATTATAAGGGAGATTGAAGAACTTGGATGGTTTTAGCCAAAAATTTGCCAAAGGGGGAGATTGTTGAGTCTTTTGTGTTGGCTGCATGTTTTGGCAAAAACCAAAGTAGTGAATAGTAGCATCTCCTCATCTAGAACATTTCTTGAGTTGGAAGTTTTCCATTTTGAAGCCATTCAAAAGCTGAAAATGCCATCAGAAGCTGAAAGCACTGTAGCACTTCAGAAGCTGTTTTCAGGTTCTGATGCCCATGTTGACTTTTGTTGACTTCATCAGAAGCTGATGTTTTTCAAGTTATTTTTATGCGAATCTTAGTGACATTTGGCAAGGATTTGCTCCAG
This sequence comes from Medicago ruthenica, assembly GCA_018208015.1. Classification (NCBI taxonomy): domain Eukaryota; kingdom Viridiplantae; phylum Streptophyta; class Magnoliopsida; order Fabales; family Fabaceae; genus Medicago; species Medicago ruthenica. The sequence goes on along the minus strand of CM031373.1, from coordinate 94,917,355 downwards.
GATTATTGCTTCTAGATTGCTGTTGAATTGGAGAAGATTTAATGAAGATTTGGTTTTAAATTATGAAGCTCGTATTATTTCTGCAGAATCTTTAAAAGATACATTCCTGGTTTATTTGTTTCCTTATTGGATTTCTCATAATTCAGAAACAAATCTAATTCAGAAGATTGTGAGCATAATTAAGAGCTTTGCTGAAGGTTATAAAAGGAGGAGTATTGCTGCCATTCAAGACTTACGGAGAACAGAGTATAATTCAGAAATAGAGTCTTTGTTTTTAAACTTAGAGTTTTTATTGTGCACCACTCAGTTTGAGTTGGTTTAGGTTTGTTATTTAGTTGTAACTTCATTCTAAGCCTGTAGGTACGAATGAAGGTCTGTCATTGAAATTGTGTTCAAAACAGGGTAGATTTCAAGGGTTGTTTAAGTGGCTGGGTTGCAGTTGCTTGAATAGGAAGTTAGAGGTTTTTCTAATACTCAACGTGTTGGGTAGAATTCAAGACTAGGTGGAGATTAATTGCTTGGGATAGGAACTGGGAGTCAGTGTCTGAGTCTTAAGGATTAATTCCAATAGTGGAATTCCTTCCTGGATTGGTATCCCCTAGAGTAGGAGGTGTTTACTCCGAACTGGGTTAATAAACCTCTGTGCCTTTTACTTTCCTGCACTTTATTTTGCTGCTCTTGTATTGTGTTTACTTGTGCTCTGTTTTGCGATCTATTGTGTCCTGCTAAGTTCTGTTCAGAACCTGTTGGTTCAGAACCTGCGTTTATCTCTTAAGTATTGCCTGGCCAGAATTTCATCAACAATAATCACTCATAGCACATCATTATGAATTGCAACTCCATCAATACATACTATTTTATTAGCTCTAAAAGCTCCCTTAGACTCATTATTAATTATAAGGATGTTTCATGGTTCATTGGAAAAGTTACGCTGAAGTTTCATAAACAAATGTATATGACCTATGTGTAGTATATTACTCATAACTCAAGTTAGAATAATCTAAATGAAATAAAACCAACGGCATATGAAAGCTAACATCCATATCTACAACTTTCATGTTTACACTGAAACCCAGTTGAAAACGGAAAATGGTAAAAAAAAAACAAATGAAAGCGGAATTTGGGTTTCTGTCATGACCAATTTCGTGGCGCGATGGCTTCCCCTCGTGGCACGATATTTCCAGGGCCAGAACACCAAATTCTGGGCTCAACATCATGGCACGATGGTCCCCCTCGTAGCACGATGTGGACAACAGTCAACCACCATAAATCAGTTTTTAAAACACGTTTTTTACCAAAAATCATTTTTAAATCACTTAATTCAATCCCAACACACCCAAATCATTCCAAATCATTACTCATGATCAAAACACTTATAATTAACACTTTCACCACTTCATAACACCAATTACACACTCAAAATCATGATTTCCATCCACTTTTCCAGAAATTCAACAACAACACATAATCACAACTTAACCATGAATTTATCAATTCAAATCTCATACAAATAGGACATTCTCATACCCAATATCAGAACAAGAATATAGAACACATCTTAACATCATTTCATCAACAACTTAGTCATATCAACAACAACTTAATCATTTTCACTTAATTAAGTTATTTTCACCAAAACACCAACAACAACTTATTTCACAACAAATCACATAATAAACATAGTCTTTTGATTACAATCATATCCTTAACATTAGCACAAACTAACAGCAGCAAATTAAGAAGATTCTGTCATATAAGCACTTTTAGCAAAATCACTTAATTCACAACTTATATGGACCATAGATCTTACCATTCAGGCCTTAGAGCCCTAAAGACAGGGCTTGAACCCTTAGAGTAAGGCTGGGTGCCCTCCAGAAGGGCATAAATCCCATCTGACAGTCATATACAACTTTAGGGAACTCTCCTAAAAGGCACCCTCTGGGGGCGCCCTCAGCAACCTGTAAGGGTGCCCTAGCTATAGTTTTGGCCCTTTATGATTTGGGCCCAAAACCATGGCCGGGTAGGCCCAAATCGGGACTACAAATAGTAACCTTGGGATCATTCCCAAGGCATGACCTACACTGGCCATGAAAATCCTAGTTTTCCTAGATTGTACTCACAGCCAGTACAGTTGGCGCCCATCATGGGGCTACGGTAAAACTGACCTAGCCACCATCTCTGAAACAAAAGCAGCCGATCCGTGGCCTCAAAGAACCGCCCGAACGCCGTGAATCAGTCGTACCTTTCAGAGCAACCCTAGATTCTCCGAATCCGCCTAATTCATAACAAACCCTCACAAATCAAACGATTGACCCGTATCTATTGGAAAAACCCAGATCTAGAACCTGGGATTCGCGATCTCGGTCGCAAATCTCCAACCATCAATCGCAACCTTTACATACAAACTCAAATAACTGTCACCGCCACCACCGATGGCGGACCCGGCGGCCTTAGAAGCTCTACAACAACAGATCCAGCAACTTCGTGACCACAACGAAGCCTTACAAGCAACCATGGAGAGAAAGGGAGCAAGAAACACCAAGACTCACCGAGTAAACGCAATCGACTTAGACCCAAGAGAGGAGTTTCAGAATGAACGCCTTGAGCCTACGGAGGATCTGAAGGAAGTCATAATAGGCCCAGAACCGCATCAAACAACCAAGGTGGGGACATCCCTAGACCGGGCTGAGGAACAAAGTCTGATAGACCTTTTGAAGAAAAACTTAGATCTGTTTGCTTGGCAACCATCAGACATGCCAGGAATAAACCCCGCCATCGTATGTCATCACCTCGCCTTACACCCAGGGGTGAAGCAGGTGGCATAGCGCAAAAGAAAATTGGGCGAGGAAAGAAGGAAAGCAGTAGATGAAGAGGTCGCCAAATTGAGAGATGCTCGTTTCATAAGCAAGATCAAATATCCTACGTGGCTAGCCAATGTCGTCCTTGTGAAAAAATCTAACGGAAAATGGCGCATGTGTGTTGATTACACGGATTTGAACACCACCTGCCCGAATGACCCCTATCCTCTCCCAAATATCGACCACCTGATTGATAACGCTTCAAGATATCAAACCCTCAGTTTCATGGACGTGTACTCTGGTTACAACCAAATAAAGATGGATCCTCTTGATGCTCCGAAGACTGATTTCATGACCAACCACTAGAACTGTCACTACGAAGTCATGCCTTTCGGCTTAAAGAATGCAGGCGCTACTTTTCAAAGGTTAATGGACACCGACGGCTTGGTAGTGAAGACAAAGCAGGATAAAAGCCATTCAAAGGACCTGGAGGAAATCTTCAATCAAGTTTGAGCATAAAACATGCGCCTCAACCCAGCGAAGTGCTCCTTTGGGGTTTACGCCGGAAAGTTCCTAGGCTTCATGTTGACCAGGCGAGGTATCGAAGCAAATCCCGACAAGTTCCAAACGATAATCAACATGAGAAGTCCCTCTAGTATCAAGGAGGTGCAGCAGTTGACAGGAAGACTTCCGGCGCTTTCCAGATTTTTATCTTGCTCCGGCGACAAAGCTTTTTTGTTTTTCGCATCAATCAAGAAGAAGGAGCTCTTTCAATGGACCGAAGAATGCGAGGAAGCTTTCGCGAAGATCAAAACATTTCTTTCTAGCCCACCCGTTTTACATCGTCCGAATGCAAACGTGATCCTTTTCCTATACCTGTCCATATCAGAAAACGCCATGAGCTCTGTCCTCGTGCAAGATTCTGACGAGGGCGAGAAGCCGGATTATTTTGTGAGCAAAGTGTTCAAGGGAGCAGAGCTAAGATACCAGAAAATAGAGCGCCTCGCGTTAGAAGTGGTAGCAACGGCAAGAAAATTGTGCCCATATTTCCAAGGACACAGAGTTGTAGTCAAGTCTAATTACCTCATTAAGCAGGTGCTTAGGAAGCCAGACCTCACCGGAAGGATGGTGTCCTGGGCAGTAGAGTTATCGGAGTACGACATCCAGTACCTTCCCAGAGGTAGCATAAAGTCACAGGTTATGGCCGATTTCCTAATGGAATTTTCATCCCCGATAGAGGAAGTTGCCCCCTTCGTATGGCTATTATTAGTTGATGGATCCTCAAACCTCAAGGGCAGTGGAGCCGGCATAGTATTGGAAAGGCCAGGGGGCCTGATAATAGAGAAGTCGCTTAGATTTGAATTCAAGGCGAGCAATAATCAAGTAGAGTATGAAGCCCTCGTCGCGGCATGAAATTAGCACAGGAGATGGGAGCCGAGAATTTGAGGGCGAGGAGTGAGTCCAAGTTGGTAACGAGTCAGATAACAGGGGAATACCAAGAAAAGGACACACAGCTTGTTAAGTATTCAGCAAAGGTTAATAGTTTAACTTCCACTTTCAAGTTTTTCGAGGCAGTCTACATTCCGAGAGAGCAAAATTCAAGAGCAGATGTTCTGTCTAAACTCGCTAGTACCAACCGACCAGGAAACAACAGAACGGTCATTCAAGAGGTGTTGGCAACCCCTAGCACAGACATAATGGAAGTAAAAGCCTTGGAAAATGAGGAGGAGGGGTGGATGACGCCGCTCATCAAGTATCTCACAGGATCGTTTGAACCCAAGAATGAGGAGGAAGGGCTACAAATACGGAGGAAAGCCTCAAAGTATTGCATGGTCGTTGGAAAATTATACAGGAGAGGCAGAGCAACCCCCTTGCTCAGGTGTTTGAGCGAGAGCGAGACCAACCTCGTCCTCTTATAGGTACATGAGGGAGTGTGTGGAAGCCACATAGGGGGCAATCCCTGGCTGCAAAGCTCTTGAGAGTAGGTTACTACAGGCCAACGATGATTCAAGACAGCGCCGACTTCGTAAGAAAGTGTGACAAGTGCCAGAGGTTCTCCGACAAGAAACACGCCTCTGCTTGTGAGCTCACCTCAGTTTTCTCCCCATGGCCTTTCCACAAGTTGGCAGTGGACATTGTGGGCCCATTCCCATTAACGCCCGGACAACTCAAGTTCCTCATAGTAGGAGTAGACTACTTTACCAAATGGGTTGAGGCAGAGGCGGTCGCCAAGATTACGGCGGACAGAGTGATACGTTTTTACTGGAAAAAGATCATATGCAGGTTTGGACTACCCAAAGTCATTGTGTCAGACAACAGAACCGAATTTGCCAGCTCCAAGGTGGTAGAGTTCTGCAACCATCTCGGAATCCAAACGAAGTTCGTGTCGGTCATCCACCCCCAAGCAAACGGGCAAGCCGAATCTGCAAACAAGGTAATCTTGAACGGCATCAAAAAGAAGCTCGACGACGCCAAAGGACTTTGGGCTGAACAGTTGCATGAGGTACTCTGGTCATATCATACGACGCCGCACTCAACAACCAAGGAAACCCCGTTTACTTTGGTCTATGGCGCAGACGCTATACTCCCCATAGAAATTGACACGCCAACATGGCGTCGTGAAAATTTTTCAGAGGAAGCTAATGAGACAGGCTTGCTATGTGGAATGGATATGATTGATGAGATACGTGAAGCCGCCTACATCCAAGAGTTCACCGCCAAACAAAGAGCAGCTCGCCGATACAACTCGAAAGTGATCCCAAGGGACATGAAGGAAGGCGACTTGGTCCTAAAGCAGCTCGTCGCACCCACGCGGATTGGCAAACTACTACCTAACTGGGAGGGGCCATACCGAGTCAGGGGAAAGCTTTCACATGGAGCGTACAAGCTAGAAGAGCTGAACGGAGATGCGGTGCCACGAACCTGGAATGCAGTGAATATGCGCCATTACTACAGTTAAATATGTCGTTGTTGTCACAAGGCGAGCCATGTAAGGAATACGGGAGCACTCTTTTCATTAGAACTCTTTGTATTTTTCGACTAATTAAAAGGAATACGGGAGCACTCTTTTCCCCTGCAAGGGCTAGGGTTTTTAACGAGGCACCCTATTCTTGTTTATTTCTATCTGTGTTATAAATCTGATACTGCAGGCATCATCACAACAAGCTAGACAACGCCAAACTACAAATAAAAACAGAAGGAAAAGAGATCGCCACCTAGTTCCTTAACCCCAATGAGGGTTGCCACCTAATTCCTTAACCCCAATGAGGGCTCTAAGACGTCGTGAGCTAAAATGAGATCGCCACCTAATTCCTTAACCCCAAAGAGGGCTCTAAGAAGTTGTGAGCCGAAAAGAAGTCGTCACCTAACTCCTTAACCCCAACGAGGGTTGCCACCTAATTCCTTAACCCCCAATGAGGGCTCTAAGACGTCGTGAGCTAAAAAGAGATCGCCACCTAATTTCTTAACCCCAAAGAGGGCTTTAAGACGTCGCGAGCTGAAAAGAAATTGCCACCTAACTCCTTAACCCCAATGAGGGCTCTAAGACGTCGCGAAAATAGGAAGGTCCTCGCAAAAAAGATGCCTCAACAAAACAATAACGTCGAGAATAAAACGGTTTGACAAATTTCAACAAGTCGCGAAATAAGCACAAGTAATAGTCATCACCCAGGAGGCATTTTCTAAAGCATTGCCATTAAGAAGAAGAAATTCGAAACTAAATAATAGAAGAATGGTTGAACAACATAAAGAGAATAATGCTTCATTATAAATTCAAAGAGAGTACTAAGTTCAAAACAAAATTAAAAATTACAACAGTAAGATTATGGTTCGTCCACTAGGGCGCCATCTACAACAACCTTAAAAGAATCTAGACATGAGAGATTGACGCCAGGGTGTAGAAAGGCGACCTGTTCTTTAGCACGGTCAAAACCATTCTCAAAAGACATTGCCAGCTCGCCCTTGGCTTCTGAGATTTCAACCTTCAGCGTCATCTCCCTCTCTCCTCCAGAGGCAACCTCGTCCTTCAACTGCGTAATCACCGTGTTCTTCCCAGCCAAATCAGCATCATGACCGATCTTCAGATCATTGATGCGCTCATCACATTCAAGCTTCATCGCCTCTTTGACTTCTTTTGAAATTCTGGCAGTTAAGGTTCAAAACTATAAAACAGAGCACGATTTTGCAAAAAACAGGGCACAATTAAAATCAGTTCAGAAGCAGTAATAAAGGTGCAGAAAAGTAAAAAGGCACAGATATTTGTTAACCCAGTTCGGTGCAAATGCCACCTACGTCTGGAGGATACCAATCCAGGAAGGAAATTCAATATTGGAATTAATCCTAAGACTCAAGACACAGACCCCCTGTTCCTAGTCTTCTGACTTAATCTCCTATAGTTCTGATTTCTACCCAACACCTTGAGTATAAGAAACCCCCTTCTTACTTCCTAATCAAGTAACAGCCTAGTTACTAAACAACTTCTGAAAACACAACTCAGTTTTATGAAGAAACACTTCAAAATAACAAAGACTTCATTCGTACCTAAAGGCTTAGAATGAGTTACAACTCAATAAAACTTCTAAACCAACTCAGATGAGTGGTGTACAAATAAACCTAAGTTTAAAACACAAAGACTCTATTTCTCTGAATAATAATCTATGATTCGTAAGTCTTCAACAATAGCAACACATCTCCTTTTATAGACTTCAGCAGCTTTCTTAAATCTGTATCCAATCTTTTGCATTTGATATGTTTATGAATTATGAATGGCTCAATAAGGATACAAATAAATTTGAATTCAATCTTCAAAGATTCTTCAATACAAATATAATTAAGCATAAACACGAGGCAAATCTTCTCAAGATCTTCAACAAAAATATCAGTCTTCTAGAAACCAAATGGCAGAATAAATCTGTCGCGGTGATTTTTGGATATCAAGCTATTAATTAGCGTTGACTCGCAATTTTTAATTTCACCACCGATCTTTTATTTTTCCGAGGAAAAGGGAGAAAGTTCGAAAAAACCCTATTTTTTAGAGAGATCAAAGGTCCGGGGGTTGGTTACGCAAAGGGAAGGTATTAGCACCCTAAACGTCTATAGTACTCTATAGGAACCTCTTGCTTATTTTTATCTTTATGCTAAAATGATTATTTGTTTGTAAAATAAATGCCTAAGTGTGAAAAGATTAAAGTGATGAAAATGAAAGAAAGGAAAATGTTTTGTTTATTTTATTGATTTGGAAAGACAAAGTCTTTTGCCTACGTACCCGAGCGGGATCAAAATCACGTAGTTCGGGGTAAAAAAGCTGAGTGATTGGTTTTGATTGATTTTAGAGTTTGAAAAAAAAGTTTTAAGAAAGATGAGAGGCCGTAAAGGCATAGAAGGATAAAAGAAAGTGAGTTTGATTGATTTTAATTTGAAAAAGGTTTGATTGATTAAAAGTTGGTTGAAATTTGATTAAGAAAAGAAAAGAAAAGGTTGATTTTTTTTTTTGAAGATTTTGATTACAAAATGTTTTTGAGTTTTGACTTTTTTGACTTTTTATGAAAATTGTTTTGATTAAGTCCTAAGGTCCAGAGACTAAGTTATGCTGAGATATCTAAACGCACCGGATCCCTCAAAATGACGTTGGATCAAGTGAGGGTCCTTTTCCTCGGATACGGTCCAAATTACGATATCGTCCTCGACATAAAGCATAAAAAATAAACGTGGTGTCGGTGCATATTCTCATTTATATTTATTTACATTGGACCTAGATACATTCTAATGACTATAAAATAAATGACAAGAATAATAAAAATTGCATTAAAGTAAATATGCTAAAAGAATTAAAAAAATGCATAAAATGTAAAACAATAAATAAATATGGTGCTTAGAGTAAATAAAAAAAATAAAAATGCAAGGCATAAAATAAATATGATGCTAGAAATAAAGAATAAAATAAAATGCAAGACATAAAATAAATATGATACTAGAAATAAAAAAATAAAATAAAATGCAAGACATAAAATAAATATGATGCTAAAAAATAAAATAAAATGCAAGACATAAAATAAATATGATGCTTAAAATAAAAAGAGAAAATAAAAATGCAAGACAAAAATAAATATGGAGCTGAAAAATAAAATGCAAGACTGAATATTAAATATGGTGCTGGAAAATAAATAAAAAATAAAAAAAATGCAAGGCATAAAATTAAATATGATGCATAAAATAAAAGAAAATGTAAAATGCAAGACAAAAAATAAATATGATGCAATAAAAATAAAAAATAAAAAAAATGCATAGTACTGGAAATTAAAAGCAATAAATAAAGTGCTAAAAATAAAAGAAATAAAAGAAAGTGCAAGAAATAAATAAAGAAAATAAAAGAATAGAGAGGAAGAAAAGGGGTGCAGAAGTAATAAGGGGAGTGCAGAAATTAAAAGAGTAGTAATCAGAAAAAATAAAGAAGAAGGGGAATTGGGCCAGGGGACAGTCCAGTAATATAAGTCCAGAGAGAAAACCCGGTCTGGTTCGGTCCGAAAGAACCAGACCGGTCCAGGTGCTTATTTAAGTCAGAACATGGTTTTTTTATTCATTTTAACCCTCTCTTTCTCTTTCTTCTCCTCACTCTCTCACTCTCTCAGATTTTTTCTCTCTTCTTCCCACTGTCTCACGTCCTCTCTCAATTGCCTCACGTGTTTCACTTCTTCTTCTCACCTCTTCTCTTCTTCCTCTCACATCCTCTAACCTGTATCCTTTCTTCTTCCTCTCACATCCTCTAACCCGTATCCTTTCTTTCTCTTCTCTGAAAACGAGTTCGAATTTTTGCGAAAAAAGGAAAGGAAAAAGCTAGATCTACGATTAAGAGTTTCGGAAATCTACCTCCTGATTTCGTTTCTGTGAACTTTGTGTTGGTTCAGTTCCTGGACGTGTGGTTCTGGTTTTGTTTTGATCTGATTTCGCTGTTTGTTTATGTGGCTGGGTTTTGGCCTGTTCGAATTTCGTAGTGAGTCTTTGTGATGAGACCGGTTTTGATGGATCTTGGGTTTAAATTGTGACCTGTGATATTTGATCTCTGTTTTGCGGTTTATGTTGTGATTACAGTGGTGTGATTTCGTTCTAATGTTGTGGTTCGGAATGGGAAAGAAAAGAAAAAAGGAATTAGTTTTCTTTTTTTTTGGGGTGGCCGGAAACTGAGTTCTTTGGGTGGTTGTTGGTGGCTCACGGTGGTTGAGTGGGTGGCTGGATTTGTGACTGACTGTGTACTGTACTGGCTTCTGACTGGTCCCTGTACTTGGGGTACTGTGCATGCCTTTTATAATAAAAAAAAGGGTGAACGAAAAAAAGACTGAAATGCCCCTCTGGGCTTTGGACAGAAAATGGACCAATAATGACTTAAAATTGATAAAAGCAAAACAGTAAAAAACACACTAATAAAAAAACGAAAATAACAAAATAAAATAAAAACTAATAAAAAGAAAAAAAGAAGAGAAATAAATAAAAGTAAAAAAAAAATAATAATAAAAATAATAATAAAATAACAAAAAATAAAAATAATTAAAAAACGGTTGCCTTCGGAAAAAAAATGAGGTATTTTAAAATACCTCCCTGACGAAATTTCGTCTGAAACAACGAAATTTTCGGCCTAAAAGACGAGAGAAAAGAAATAAAAACGGGCCAAAAATGGGGTATGACAGATGCCCCTATTTAAGTTTCTTCGTTACGGAGATTTAAAAATGAAATTTTAAAATCGACGGGTCGAAGAGACTTAAATACAGAGTACACCATTTTTGACTCGTTTCAAAATGCAAAACGCTATGAACGTAATGCTATGCATATGATGCTATGCATGTAATGTTGTGAAAGCTCGCAATGCAAGTATGAGTGCACGACGGCGAGGATGACCCGACTGGGGACAACAAGACAAAAGGATACCCGAGTCTATTAACGGAAACGGGGTCCGACTCCACTGGGGGATCATATGGTTTTACTGGGGATAAATGTCAGCTGTTCGGGTTGACGACGAACTGTCACTGACGACAAAGGGACAAAGATAAATGTCAACTGTTCGGATTGTTGCCGAACTGCCATTGACGACAAGAAGTGAGATGAATGCCAACTGTCCGGGTTATTGCCGAACTGCCATTGACGACGAGGAGTAAAGGTAAAATGCCAACTGTCCGGGTTATTGCCGAACTGCCATTGACGACAAGAAATAAAGGTAGATAAATGCCAATTGTCCGGGTTATTGCCGAACTGCCATTGACGACAAGAAGTAAAGGTAGATGAATGCCAACTGTTCGGGTTATTGCCGAACTGCCATTGACGACAAGAAATAAAGGTAGACAAATACCAACTGTTCGGGTTATTGCCGAACTGCCATTGACGACAAGAAATAAAGGTAGATAAATGCCAACTGTTCGGGTTATTGCCGAACTGCCATTGACGACAAGAAATAAAGGTAGATAAATGCCAACTGTTCGGGTTATTGCCGAACTGCCATTGACGACAAGAAATAAAGGTAGATAAATGCCAACTGTTCGGGTTATTGCCGAACTGCCATTGACGACAAGAAATAAAGGTAGATAAATGCCAACTGTTCGGGTTATTGCCGAACTGCCATTGACGACAAGAAATAAAGGTAGATAAATGCCAACTGTTCGGGTTATTGCCGAACTGCCATTGACGACAAGAAATAAAGGTAGATAAATGCCAACTGTTCGGGTTATTGCCGAACTGCCATTGACGACAAGAAATAAAGGTAGATAAATGCCAACTGTTCGGGTTATTGCCGAACTGCCATTGACGACAAGAAATAAAGGTAGATAAATGCCAACTGTTCGGGTTATTGCCGAACTGCCATTGACGACAAGAAATAAAGGTAGATAAATGCCAACCGTTCGGGTTATTGCCGAACTGCCATTGACGACAAGAAATAAAGGTAGATAAATGCCAACTGTTCGGGTTATTGCCGAACTGCCATTGACGACAAGAAATAAAGGTAGATAAATGCCAACTGTTCGGGTTATTGCCGAACTGCCATTGACGACAAGAAATAAAGGTAGATAAATGCCAACTGTTCGGGTTATTGCCGAACTGCCATTGACGACAAGAAATAAAGGTAGATAAATGCCAACTGTTCGGGTTATTGCCGAACTGCCATTGACGACAAGAAATAAAGGTAGATAAATGCCAACTGTTCGGGTTATTGCCGAACTGCCATTGATGACAAGAAATAAAGGTAGATAAATGCCAACTGTTCGGGTTATTGCCGAACTGCCATTGACGACAAGAGATAAAGGTAAATGCCAACTGTCCGGGTTATTGCCGAACTGCCATCGACGACAAGAAATAAAGGTAAATGCCAACTGCCCGGGTTATTGCCGAACTGCCATTGACGACAAGAAATAAAGGTAGATAAATGCCAACTGTCCGGGTTATTGCCGAACTGCCATTGACGACAAGAAATAAAGGTAGATAAATGCCAACTGTCCGGGTTATTGCCGAACTGCCATTGACGACAAGAAATAAAGGTAGATAAATGCCAACTGTTCGGGTTATTGCCGAACTGCCATTGACGACAAGAAATAAAGGTAGATAAATGCCAACTGTCCGGGTTATTGCCGAACTGCCATTGACGACAAGAAATAAAGGTAGATAAATGCCAACTGTCCGGGTTATTGCCGAACTGCCATTGACGACAAGAAATAAAGGTAGATAAATGCCAACTGTTCGGGTTATTGCCGAACTGCCATTGATGACAAGAAATAAAGGTAGATAAATGCCAACTGTTCGGGTTATTGCCGAACTGCCATTGACGACAAGAGATAAAGGTAAATGCCAACTGTCCGGGTTATTGCCGAACTGCCATCGACGACAAGAAATAAAGGTAAATGCCAACTGCCCGGGTTATTGCCGAACTGCCATTGACGACAAGAAATAAAGGTAGATAAATGCCAACTGTCCGGGTTATTGCCGAACTGCCATTGACGACAAGAAATAAAGGTAGATAAATGCCAACTGTCCGGGTTATTGCCGAACTGCCATTGACGACAAGAAATAAAGGTAGATAAATGCCAACTGTTCGGGTTATTGCCGAACTGCCATTGACGACAAGAAATAAAGGTAGATAAATGCCAACTGTCCGGGTTATTGCCGAACTGCCATTGACGACAAGAAATAAAGGTAGATAAATGCCAACTGTCCGGGTTATTGCCGAACTGCCATTGACGACAAGAAGTAAAGGTAAAAGCTGGATGAAATGTAAAAGCTGAATGGAATTTAAAAGCTGGATGAAATTTGACAGCAGGATGAAAATTAAATGCAGGATGAAATTTAAAAGCTGGATGAAATTTAAAAGCAGGATGAAAATTAAATGCAGGATGAAATTTAAAAGCAGGATGAAATTTAAATGCTGGATGAAATTTAAATGCTGGATGAAATTTAAAAGCAGGATGAAATTTAAATGCTGGATGAAATTTAAAAGCAGGATGAAGTTTAAAATGCGGGATGAAATTTAAATGCTGGATGAAATATAAACGTCAGCTGTTCGGATTGTTGCCGAACTTGCCACTGACGACAAAAGACTGGATAAGATAATGCACAAGCCGTTCGATAAAGGACCGCCACTTGGCAAAAAGAGGATGATATCTCAGGATGAAATACTGGGGATGACATTTGGGGAAAGAGGGGGTTACAAATTATTCATGATTGATTGATATGGAAAGATATTCAAAACAAGACTCAGGGTGGTTAACGCAACCATGATGTTGTTTGTATGCATGAATGTGTATATGCATGAATGTATGAATGCATGTATGATTTGTGTGACTGTATGACTATACGAAGGATTAATTTGTGTGATAGTGTAATTGATGAATTTGATGAGACAAGATTGGATAAGATGGGGAGTGGTCACTTCCTGGGGAAGATGGTTACAAATTATTCATGATTGATTGAAATTAAAAGATAATTGAAGCAAGACTCATGATAGTTAATGCAGCCATGTATGCATGATATTGTTTTTATTGTATATGCATGAATGTGTATATGCATGAATGTATGAATTGTATGACTGTATGGAGGATTGAATCATGTGACCGGATGACTGATTAACTTGTGATTGTATGAAGGATTGACTGGATGAGACAAAATTGGACGGATAAGATGGAAAGTGACCCGACGTCGCATCGCAAACACTCGGCAATCTTCAATGGGGATGGTGCCACTGGGGGCGTATCAAGACAAAGACGGGGTAAAGCCCGGCATATGCAACAAATGATGGGGAATAGACACTTCCTGGGGAGAACGTGCCAATCCAAAAACCATGGTAGAAGAACTGGTGCTCCTGTGGTCAAGCTTATCTTTTGTTTTTTTTTGAATCCCTAATTTTTGCCTGGACCGCCCTTTCGGGTTTTCAGTCCACCGGGAAAATATTCTTTTGTATGCCCCTAATTTTTGCCTGGATTGCCCTTTCGGGTTTTCGATCCACCGGGACGCTCATTTTTGCCTAAGCCGCCCTTTCGGGTTTTCGACTTACCGAGCCCTTTTCCTCTTTTTCTTTTTTCCTCTTTTTTCATATATTTCGTTTTCTCTTTTTTTTTTAAAAAAGCAATTGACCATGTTCAGCCTGCAAAGTTTATCCGTTCTCAGGATAGCTGTTGACGCCCCCTTCACTTATTCACGAGTTCAAAGAAAATGTGTTTTGTTGTTTGTGCTTTTCAAAAAGACATGAAAAATATTTATGATTTTTTGAAAAATATTTTGTTTCAAACACTATCATCAAAAATAGAAGAAGTTTTTTATAAACTGAATAAATAGGAATTCCAAATGAAAGGCAATAGGCTCAAATTTATTTAAAAGAGTGGCGACCCGCCAATGGCACGGCTCCACAGATCTTACAAAGTTTGGAAAATGGTAAATATAAGGGGAAGGTACATTGAACACAATAACCGCTATTCTCCCTGACAACTTTAAATTTCACTGTTTGGATGCTTCAGATTCAGAGCTTCTTTGACATTTTATTGTGCCCCAAGTGAGTAGAGATCAGCTCAATGCAGTTACTTTGTCTTTTGATCCTTAACTTTTGCATAGATCGCCCTTTCGGGTTTTCGACCTATCAGGATGATTATTTTCTGTTTTATATCTCTAATTTTTGCCTGGACCGCCCTTTCGGGTTTTCGATCCACCGAGACGCTCTTTTTTGCCTAAGCCGCCCTTTCGGGTTTTCGACTTACCGAGCTGTTCTTTTGTTTTTTAGACAAAGTATTTCTTGACTGCATCGACATTCACAGGACGAGGGAGCTCATCACCATCCACAGTCGTAAAAGTTAATGCGCCGCTGGAGAAAGCTCTCTTGACGACATATGGACCTTCATAGTTAGGCGTCCACTTGCCCCTGGAATCGGGTTAAAAAGATTAGACTCTCTTGAGCGCAAGATCTCCTTCCTGAAACACACGGGGATGAAGCTTCTTGTTAAAAGCTTGTTTCATCCTCTTTTGATATAACTGCTCATAGCACAAGGCCTTCATGCGTTTCTTTTCAAGTAAGTTCAACTGATCATATATTTTTTTTTTGACACCATTCAGCCTCTGACAACTTGACTTCCATTAGAACTCTCATTGAGGAGATCTCGACTTCCACAGGGAACACTGCTTCCATGCCATACACAAAAGATAAGGGGGTTGCCCCTGTTGAGGTACGCATTGAAGTACGATATCCGTGTAAAGCGTATGGTAGCATCTCATGCAAGTCCTTGTAGGTGGTTGCCATCTTCTGCACCATCTTTTTGATGTATTTTTCTTTTGTTTTTTTTTTTGCTTTTGTTTTCTTTTTGCATTTGTTTTTTTTCCTTTTGTTTCTTTTTGTTTGATTTTTTCTTTTGATTTTTTTTTGCTTTTGCTATTGTTTTTTGCCTTTTTTGTTTGCAACCTCGATGGCACCATTCATCTGAAATTTTATCAGGAATACCGTGGCAGCAATCCCTTGGAACCAAAGTTTATCACTCCCAATGCTTTTCCATGAGGCTGAATGATGTACCTTTCATATTCTAGTAACAGAGAGATCTTTTCGAAGAATCCCTTCATCCTCTTCCTCTTCAGCTTCGTAAACAGGGAACTCAAAGTCGGGAGAGAGCATAGGGTTACAGTGTTCAACGGGTTTATTAGTGTTTAGATTTACATATGATTGATGATTAGTTTGAGAAAATGAGTGAACAATGCAGATTTTTCCGAAATTGATTGGAAATAAAAGTAAAAATGAAATATTTTTGGGTTTTTTGTGTTACCATTTTCCAGAAAAAGCTAAGAATAATAAAACATAGTCGGGAACAAAACGACTTCTTATTTGATGATGGGAATGCATGAAACAAAAGCCCTAAACAAGTTCACTTTCGTCTCGGGCGGAACGAAAGGATTTTTTTTGAAAAGACAAGACAACAAAACACATTACTTGGACCTATGAGTAGCTGAGGGAATGTCAACAGCGATCCAATTGCGGTAAACTCTGCCGCGTGTCACGAAATTAACTGGCACCTTCTTCAAGATTATTTTCAACAGGGCGAACTTCTGAACAATTTTGCACCAAATTAACAGATGAGGTCCCATGATCCAGTGGTGGATTGGCTTGCACGTCGGGACTCGACCCTTTGAAGGATAGGATGTTGGCCTGGATCAACTTCTGGACTTCGGCTTTCAGGGCGTAACAATGCTCAATGTCATGACCGGGTGCCCCTTGATGGAAAGCACAAGAGAGATGAGGTCTATACCCATTTGGCAACTTTTCAGGTACCTTAGGAGGTGCCTTAGTTTGAACAAGATTTTTATCAAGCAACACGGGGAGCAACTCTGCATATGCCATGGGGATTGGATCAAAAGGGGAAGTCCGCTGAACCCGATTCTGTTGTCGAGGCTGTTGTCGATACTGTTGCTGAGGCCTTTGTTGGAGCTGGAGATGATTTCTGGATAGCCGGAGTTGGGATTCCGAAAGAGGTGGGACGAAAACCTTCGTCTGATAGAGATGACTTCCCCATGGGTAAGCTCTAGACGGGCCGGGCGATGGAGTAAGTATGGTAGAAGTTGGTAAAGCAAATAAGATTGGCTGCTCAAAAGTAGTGATTGCAGGCTGAGGAGCGGATGTCTGGGCTTGGGAAGCCAACAGAACATTCATCATGGAGGTCAACTTCGCCATCCCTTCCCGGAGATTGGCCACCTCTTCCCGGAGGTTCTTGTTTTCTTGCTCTAACAGATCCATTCTTTTCCGTTTAGCCATAATGTTGCAAATGCGAGTTGGTTTGCAATGAACACGCCGGGCCACTTCCTTTGCAGATTAACCTTTTATTGGTGAACAAAATGTGAGACTCGATTTAGAAACTATGAATGCAAGATGATGCATGGTTATGCTTATGCAAAAGAAAAAGAACAAATTATTATCGAAGGACTTGTTGGAGTAATTGTAAACATCATAAACTGAACACCTCACTAAAGCATTGAAATATTACGAAGAGTTTTTTTTGTTTACAAATCAAGAGATTTTGGAAGCTAAGATCTAAACATAAGGTCCTAAGACTTCAAACTCAAACTCCCGGAGTAGATGGATCCTCGGAATCTGAAAGCGCACTAGAGATCGATTCCATAAACTTCCTCTTCCTTCTAGCATCCTGGCGGAGTAACGCGTCTTTCCGACGGAGCAAGTCATCCTTCTCGATTATCCTCTGGTTCTGGACGAGAAGCTCATGGCTCTGCTGGGCTAGCTTTCCCTTCAAGGTCTCATGCTCGAGCTCAAGCTCCTGGTACCTCCTCTTCCAGGTTTCCTTCTCTTGCTTTTCCTTGGTTAGCTGCTCCTGAAACTCCTCCTTGGTGTCAAAGGGGATAGGCAAGGATGATGGTGGGATGGTAGAGGATAGATATCTAGGTAGATGGTAGGGTAGGCCAAAGCTCATGGTCCTATCAATGACCCACTGAGTATAGGATTCATGCACATAACCAAACTTCTTCCCCAGCTGGCTCCTGTTAAGTCTGCGGATGGCATTCCAAGCTCGTGCGGATCTCTCTCTCCTGTTTGTGTGGTCTTCCTGATAGAGATAGAACTCACTGGTCAAGGCAAGGTTGTTTGGCTTTTCTCTCACTGGGTAACCAAACTGTCGACGGGCTAGAAAAGGGTTGTAGCTAATCCCGCCACGCATACCAAGAAGAGGTACGTTGGGGTATTCACCACAACTGACAATGAATTTCCCCGTGTCGCAGGCTGCTTGATACCAAACTATATCTGAGGGATGGAGGGCCATGATTCTTTGGGACCAAGGAAGATCTTCAAGGTTAGCTTTGAAGGTATGAGTTTGAGGTAGGTGGGAGATAAACCATTTGTAAAGCAATGGTGCACAGCAAAGGATGGTTCCACGGCCGGCTAAGGTACGGTCATGGATGAAGTGGTAAGTATCGGCTAGCAGGGTGGGTACAGGGTTCTTGGAAAGGAATATTTTGATGGCATGGATGTCGATGAAGTTGTCAATATTTGGGAAGAGTACAAGGCCATATATGAGAAGGGCTAGGGTGGAATGGAAGGCATAAGTGCTTGCTGCTTCAGCGAATATGGAGGCTTGTTGGTATAGGAAACGGGTGGGAAGACCTTGGAGGCCTCCTTTAGAGGTAAGGTTTGCTTTGATGATGGAGGTTTCAAGATGGAGAGCGGCCGCGATGTCGGAGGGTTTAGGGATGGGCTCAAGACCGTGGAATGGTATCTTGTCTGGCACAGGTAATCCAACTAGGTAGGAGTACTCCTCAAGTGTGGGGACAAGCTGATAATCAGGAAAGGTGAAGCAATGGTAGAGTGGGTCATAGAACTGAACCAGGGTCTCTAGGCATCCTTCCTCAACATCTACTCTCAGAATATTAAGCAGCTTCCCATGATGAGTTTGAAAGTTCATTGGATCACTCACTAAAGACCTTAGCTCCCTTAACTTTGACAAGTCTGGTTTCTTGAAAAGATACTTCTTAGTGCTTCTTCGTGGAATGTCCATATCTACAATGTTTACAAAAAGCTTATTTAAGTCCTTCGATGTTTGAATGAAAAAGAAAAGAGTTTATGCATGGATGCATGTATGCATGATTATGCTAAAGAGCGGAGAAAACATGGTGAGTTTAGGTCCGAAATGTTGGAGTCAAGGGTAAACACGCCATTTGGTAAGGACTATGGTTTCACATGTACCTGTATCACGGGTTCTACCAAGTTCCCAAAGTCCTCAACCCCTTCCAAATATCGTCGGGTTACGAGATTGACTCCCGATCCGATAATATTTGTAAGAAAGTCTCGTTTGAGTGTAGTATCGCGTATCAACTAATTCAAGATTACTCTTGGTTAGCCACCGCACTACGTCCTAAAAGGCCAAGATGGGTTAAAGGTAACTAAAGGTCCTCAACTTCATAGGTCACTTGAAAATACCAATGCCGAACACGACTTACTCATGCCAACATAGTAATACTTCCAAGATTCCTCCATTGAGTGGGGTTATCACATGTGCCACATCCGAAATTTACTCTCGGAAAGACACTATGATTATACCACCGTCCTATCTTATGTTTCCCTCAAGTCCGGGTGTAGGACTTATCTCACCACTCACGTAAAAAGGTAAACACTTAAGCACATATTTACAATTACAAATAAGAACAAAGCATAAAGATAAAGAAAAGCAAGATAGGTTTAACCCACTTAGGATTTTGATCCCCAGTGAAGTCGCCATTTTTCTGTCGCGGTGATTTTTGGATATCAAGCTATTAATTAGCGTTGACTCGCAATTTTTAATTTCACCACCGATCTTTTATTTTTCCGAGGAAAAGGGAGAAAGTTCGAAAAAACCCTATTTTTTAGAGAGATCAAAGGTCCGGGGGTTGGTTACGCAAAGGGAAGGTATTAGCACCCTAAACGTCTATAGTACTCTATAGGAACCTCTTGCTTATTTTATCTTTATGCTAAAATGATTATTTGTTTGTAAAATAAATGCCTAAGTGTGAAAAGATTAAAGTGATGAAAATGAAAGAAAGGAAAATGTTTTGTTTATTTTATTGATTTGGAAAGACAAAGTCTTTTGCCTACGTACCCGAGCGGGATCAAAATCACGTAGTTCGGGGTAAAAAAGCTGAGTGATTGGTTTTGATTGATTTTAGAGTTTGAAAAAAAAGTTTTAAGAAAGATGAGAGGCCGTAAAGGCATAGAAGGATAAAAGAAAGTGAGTTTGATTGATTTTAATTTGAAAAAGGTTTGATTGATTAAAAGTTGGTTGAAATTTGATTAAGAAAAGAAAAGAAAAGGTTGATTTTTTTTTTTTGAAGATTTTGATTACAAAATGTTTTTGAGTTTTGACTTTTTTGACTTTTTATGAAAATTGTTTTGATTAAGTCCTAAGGTCCAGAGACTAAGTTATGCTGAGATATCTAAACGCACCGGATCCCTCAAAATGACGTTGGATCAAGTGAGGGTCCTTTTCCTCGGATACGGTCCAAATTACGATATCGTCCTCGACATAAAGCATAAAAAAATAAACGTGGTGTCGGTGCATATTCTCATTTATATTTATTTACATTGGGCCTAGATACATTCTAATGACTATAAAATAAATGACAAGAATAATAAAAATTGCATTAAAGTAAATATGCTAAAAGAATTAAAAAAATGCATAAAATGTAAAACAATAAATAAATATGGTGCTTAGAGTAAATAAAAAAAATAAAAATGCAAGGCATAAAATAAATATGATGCTAGAAATAAAGAATAAAATAAAATGCAAGACATAAAATAAATATGATACTAGAAATAAAAAAATAAAATAAAATGCAAGACATAAAATAAATATGATGCTAAAAAATAAAATAAAATGCAAGACATAAAATAAATATGATGCTTAAAATAAAAAGAGAAAATAAAAATGCAAGACAAAAATAAATATGGAGCTGAAAAATAAAATGCAAGACTGAATATTAAATATGGTGCTGGAAAATAAATAAAAAATAAAAAAAATGCAAGGCATAAAATTAAATATGATGCATAAAATAAAAGAAAATGTAAAATGCAAGACAAAAAATAAATATGATGCAATAAAATAAAAAAAATGCATAGTACTGAAAATTAAAAGCAATAAATAAAGTGCTAAAAATAAAAGAAATAAAAGAAAGTGCAAGAAATAAATAAAGAAAATAAAAGAATAGAGAGGAAGAAAAGGGGTGCAGAAGTAATAAGGGGAGTGCAGAAATTAAAAGAGTAGTAATCAGAAAAATAAAGAAGAAGGGGAATTGGGCCAGGGGACAGTCCAGTAATATAAGTCCAGAGAGAAAACCCGGTCTGGTTCGGTCCGAAAGAACCAGACCGGTCCAGGTGCTTATTTAAGTCAGAACATGGTTTTTTTATTCATTTTAACCCTCTCTTTCTCTTTCTTCTCCTCACTCTCTCACTCTCTCAGATTTTTTCTCTCTTCTTCCCACTGTCTCACGTCCTCTCTCAATTGCCTCACGTGTTTCACTTCTTCTTCTCACCTCTTCTCTTCCTCCTCTCACATCCTCTAACCCGTATCCTTTCTTCTTCCTCTCACATCCTCTAACCCGTATCCTTTCTTTCTCTTCTCTGAAAACGAGTTCGAATTTTTGCGAAAAAAGGAAAGGAAAAAGCTAGATCTACGATTAAGAGTTTCGGAAATCTACCTCCTGATTTCGTTTCTGTGAACTTTGTGTTGGTTCAGTTCCTGGACGTGTGGTTCTGGTTTTGTTTTGATCTGATTTCGCTGTTTGTTTATGTGGCTGGGTTTTGGCCTGTTCGAATTTCGTAGTGAGTCTTTGTGATGAGACCGGTTTTGATGGATCTTGGGTTTAAATTGTGACCTGTGATATTTGATCTCTGTTTTGCGGTTTATGTTGTGATTACAGTGGTGTGATTTCGTTCTAATGTTGTGGTTAGGAATGGGAAAGAAAAGAAAAAAGGAATTAGTTTTCTTTTTTTTTGGGGTGGCCGGAAACTGAGTTCTTTGGGTGGTTGTTGGTGGCTCACGGTGGTTGAGTGGGTGGCTGGATTTGTGACTGACTGTGTACTGTACTGGCTTCTGACTGGTCCCTGTACTTGGGGTACTGTGCATGCCTTTTATAATAAAAAAAAGGGTGAACGAAAAAAAGACTGAAATGCCCCTCTGGGCTTTGGACAGAAAATGGACCAATAATGACTTAAAATTGATAAAAGCAAAACAGTAAAAAACACACTAATAAAAAAACGAAAATAACAAAATAAAATAAAAACTAATAAAAAGAAAAAAAGAAGAGAAATAAATAAAAGTAAAAAAAAATAATAATAATAATAATAATAAAATAACAAAAAATAAAAATAATTAAAAAACGGTTGCCTTCGGAAAAAAAATGAGGTATTTTAAAATACCTCCCTGCCGAAATTTCGTCTGAAACGACGAAAATTTTCGGCCTAAAAGACGAGAGAAAAGAAATAAAAACGGGCCAAAAATGGGGTATGACAAAATCCTTGACAAATCTCACAAAGATACGCACAGAAAGAATGCACAAAAACCCAGCTTCTGAAGCAGTCAACGCTGGTCAACTTATGAAAGTGCGTCTGTAGAACTGTAGTGCGTCTGAAGGCACTTTCAGCGTCTGAAGGAACATTCAGCTTCTGAAGGTCAAAACAGCTTCTGAACCTCTTAAAATCCACTTTCTTGCTTCTGAAGACTTCTCTAAGACATGGAGATGCTTTGCTTGAACACATTGAATTTACCAAAACATGCAGCCAACTTCAAAATACTCAACAATCTCTCCCTTTGGCAAATTTTTGGCTAAAATCAATGTTTCACAAATAACAAGCTCTTCAAATCAACATAAACAATCTCAGCAATGAAGAACTCCACAAAATTCAACCATAACAAACATAGTACAGAGTCTGTAGCAGCGGATACAGCTATGTTTAACCATGAACCATACACAACAGCTTCAGTTCTTCAAAACACAACAACTTCTGACAAACTGAAGAACACACAACTCTACTGATCATCTTCTGATAACACTCAGTCTATGATCATCACATGCCAGCAACACACACAACTTCAAAACTACTCTCCCCCTGCAGCTCAGCACACATACAAACTCCCCCTTAATTCTGAACTGCAGAAAATTCTGAGACATAGGCTTCTGAAACTGAAACACTAAACTGAAACACTCTTCAGCACATAATTCTGAATACACAAACTCTGAGCACAACTAGTCAGCTTCTGAAAACTCTGAATTCTGAACAAACACTTCTAAATACATTCTGAATAACACTGGTTTTTCTCCCCCTTTTTAGCCACAAAATTATGACAAAACTCAGACTTCATATAGGGAATAAAAACTGCACAAAAATCTTCAAAATCAGTCCCAGTATCAGACTCAGACTCAGGATCACACTCAGCATTTGAAAATCTGGCAGGTACTCTATCTTCCTCACATCCAGCTTGCAGTAATTGCTATATGTCCTCATGCAGACAAACACCCAACTTGCTTCTCAGATTCTCAAACTGTTTGGCATCCAAAGCTTTTGTGAAAATATCAGCAATTTGGTTCTCAGTATCCACATGTTCAAGCTGAACAATCTTTTCCTCCACAAGATTTCTGATAAAATGATGTCTGATATCTACGTGTTTGGTCCTGGTGTGCTGTATGGGGTTCTTAGAAATGTTTATAGCACTCAAATTACCACAAAACAGTGTCATAACATCTTGTTCTATGTTGTATTCTTCCAGCATCTGCTTCATCCATACCAACTATGAACAACTACTCCCAGCTGCTATATATTCAGCTTCAGCTGTAGACAATGACACACAATTTTGTTTCTTGTTGAACCATGAAATTAAGTTGTTACCCAGAAAGAAACATCCTCCAGAAGTACTCTTCCTATCATCTGCACTTCCTGCCCAGTCAGCATCACAATACCCAATCAATTCAGAACTTGCACTGTGTGAGTACATAATTCCATAATCACTTGTACTGTTGACATACTTCAAGATCCTCTTAACTTGTGTTAAATGACTCATCTTAGGATCAGCTTGATATCTTGCACACACTCCAACAACAAAAGTAATATCTGGTCTGCTTGCAGTTAAGTACAGTAAACTCCCAATCATACTTCTGTGCTGGCTTTGATCAACTGAAACTCCTTGTTCATCTTTAGTTAATTTCAGATGTGTAGCAGCAGGAGTTCTCTTATGGCTGGCAGTCTCCATTCCAAATTTCTTCACAATATTCTTGGCATATTTACTTTGAGAAATGAAAATTGTATCTTCCATTTGCTTGACTTGCAGTCCAAGAAAATAAGTAAGCTCACCAACTAAACTCATTTCAAACTCAGATTGCATCTGCTGAACAAACAACTGAACCATTTTCTTTGACATCCCACTAAACACTATGTCATCAACATATATTTGAGCAACCATCAGACTTCCATCTTCATCTTTTACAAACAAGGTCTTGTCAGTTCCACCTTTTCTGTATCCTTGAGTCACAAGAAATTGAGTAAGTATTTCATACCATGCTCTAGGTGCTTGCTTCAATCCATACAAAGCCTTCTTTAATTTGTAAACATGATCTGGAAAGTTATGATCCACAAACCCCTTAGGCTGTTCAACATACACTTCTTCTTGCAAATACACATACAGAAAAGCACTCTTCACATCCATCTGGAACAGTTTGAACTTCAAAATGCATGATACTCCCAACAGTAACCTTATGGACTCTAATCTGGCCACAGGTGCAAAGGTTTCATCAAAATCCAGTCCCTCTACTTGAGTGTAACCTTGAGCAACTAACCTTGCCTTGTTTCTGACCACAGTACCATGTTCATCTGTTTTGTTCTTGTAAATCCACATAGTGCCAATCACATTCAAACCTTCTGGTCTTGGAACAAGATCCCACACTTCACTTCTTTTGAATTGATTCAACTCATCTTGCATGGCTTCAATCGAAAATTCATCAGTTAGGGCTTCTTTCACTTTTTTGGGTTCAAATTTTGACACAAAACTTGAATCAGTAGCAGCTGAGTCTGATCTTCTTGTTCTGACTCCTTGATCCCGGCTTCCAATAATTAAATCTCTGGGATGATCCTTCTAAACTCTAATTGATGGTCCTTTACCAGTAGGAACATGATCTGGATGAATTTCTGCTTCTTCAGACTCTGCTTGATTTTCTGCTTCTGACAGTTGTTCTTCTGATGCTCCAGACTCTGGAACTACTTCACATCAGTTTGTTGCTTCTTGTTATTGAATTTGAAGTTCTGACCTTTGGTTTTAGATTTTCTGTCAACATGCTTCAGAATTTTATTGAACTGTCTTCCCAGCAACACAAGTGCTTCGGATAGGTCTCCTTTATCCTCATCAGACTCTTGTTGATCATCAGCTTTCAGAATTGACTGCAAAAGCTACTCCTTTCCCTTTCTTCTCAGGCTGTTTACAAAAAGCAGTCTCAAAATTCAGCAGAGACCCAATCAGCTCCTCAACATTCATAGTGGTGATGTCATGAGCTTCTTCTATAGCTGTTACCTTCATGTCAAACCTTCTGGGAAGTGACCCGAGAATTTTTCTCACTATCTTCTCATCTGACATCTTCTCCCCAAGAGACTCAAAAGAGTTTGCCATATCCAGGACATTCATGTAGAAATCTTGAATATTTTCATCCTCCATCATCTTCAAATTCTCAAACTTAGTGGTGAGAAGCTGGAGTCTGGACATCTTGACCTTAGAGGTTCCTTCATGAGTGGTCTTTAATATCTCCTAGGCATCCTTTACAATGGTACATTGTTTGATCAATCTGAATATGTTCATATCAAAACCATTGAATATTGCATTCAAAGCTTTGGAGTTTCCAAGAGACAGATCATCTTGAGCCTTTGTCCACTCTTCTTCTGGTTTCAGCACCTCAGTCTTGTTCCCATCTTTGTCTAAAACAACTGGATGATCCCAACCTTTGAGCACAGCATTCCAAGTTCTGCTGTCAATGGATTTCAAAAATGCACACATTCTTTACTTCCAGTATTCATAGTTTGTGCCATCCAGCAATGGTGGTCTGTTGACATATCCTCCTTCTCTGTCCATGCTTGCCAGAAAACACTTCCCTGGAGCTCACCCAATCACAGGCAGGGTGCCTACTCTGATGCCAATTGAAATTCTTGCAGTTAAGGTTCAAAACTATAAAACAGAGCACGATTTTGCAAAAACAGGGCACAATTAAAATCAGTTCAGAAGTAGTAATAAACGTGCAGAAAAGTAAAAAGGCACAGATATTTGTTAACCCAGTTCGGTGCAAATGCCACCTATGTTTGGAGGATACCAATCCAGGAAGGAAATCCACTATTGGAATTAATCCTAAGACTCAAGACACAGACCCCCTATTCCTAGTCTTCTGACTTAATCTCATATAGTTCTGATTTCTACCCAACATCTTGAGTATAAGAAACCCCCTTCTTACTTCCTAATCAAGTAATAGCCTAGTTACTAAACAACAATTCTGAAAACACAACTCAGTTTTATGAAGAAACACTTCAAAATAACAAAGACTTCATTCATACCTAAAGGCTTAGAATGAATTACAACTCAATAAAACTTCTAAACCAACTCAGATGAGTGGTGTACAAATTAACCTAAGTGTAAAACACAAAGACTCTATTTCTCTGAATAATAATCTATGATTCGTAAGTCTTCAACAATAGCAGCACATCTCCTTTTATAGACTTCAGCAACTTTCTTAAATCTGTATCCAATCTTCTGCATTTGATATGTTTCTGAATTATGAATGGCTCAATAAGGAAACAAATAAATCTGAATTCAATCTGCAAAGATTCTTCAATACAAATATAATTAAGCATAAACACGAGGCAAATCTTCTCAAGATCTTCAACAAAAGTATCAGTCTTCTAGAAACCAAATGGCAGAATAAATCCTTGACAAATCTCACAAAGATACGGACAGAAAGAATGCACAAAAGCCCAGCTTCTGAAGAAGTCAACGCTGGTCAACTTATGAAAGTGCGTCTGAAGAATTGTAGTGCGTTGAAGGCACTTTCAGCGTTTGAAGCACTGTAGTGCGTCTGAAGGCACTTTCAGCGTCTGAAGGAACATTCAGCTTCTGAAGGAAAAAACAACTTCTGAACCTCTTAAAATCCACTTTCTTGCTTCTGAAGACTTCTCTAACACATGGAGATGCTTTGCTTGAACACATTGAATTTACCAAAACATGCAGCCAACTTCAAAATACTCAACAATCTCCCCCTTTGGCAAATTTTTGGCTAAAATCAGTGTTTCACGAATAACAAGCTCTTCAAATCAACATAAACAATCTCAGCAATGAAGAACTCCACAAAATTCAACCACAACAAACATAGCACAGAGTCTGTAGCAGCGGATACAGCTATGTTTAACCATGAACCATACACAACAGCTTCAAATCCCCAAAACACAACAGCTTCTAACAAACTGAAGAACACACAACTCTACTGATCATCTTCTGATAACACTCAATCTATGATCATCACATGCCAGCAACACACACAGCTTCAAAACTACTCTCCCCCTGCAACTCAGCACACATACAAACTCCCCCTTAATTCTGAACTGCAGAAAATTCTGAGACATAGGCTTCTGAAACTGAAACACTAAACTGAAACACTCTTCAGCACATAATTCTGAATACACAAACTCTGAGCACAACTAGTCAACTTCTGAAAACTCTGAATTCTGAACAAACACTTCTAAATACATTCTGAATAACACTGGTTTTTCTCCCCCTTTTTAGCCACAAAATTAAGACAAAACTCAGACTTCATATAGGGAATAAAAACTGCACAAAAATCTTCAAAATCAGTCCCAGTATCAGACTCAAACTCAGGATCACACTCAGCATTTGCAAATCTGGCAGGTACTCTATCTTCCTCACATCCAGCTTGCAGTAATTGCTACAAGTCCTCATGCAGACAAACACCCAACTTGCTTCTCAGATTCTCAAACTGTTTGGCATCCAAAGCTTTTGTGAAAATATCAGCAATTTGGTTCTCAGTATCCACATGTTGAAGCTGAACAATCTTTTCCTCCACAAGATTTCTGATAAAATGATGTCTGATATCTATGTGTTTAGTCCTGGTGTGCTGTATGGGGTTCTTAGACATGTTTATAGCACTCAAATTACCACAAAACAGTGTCATAACATCTTGTTCTATGTTGTATTCTTCCAGCATGTGCTTCATCCATACCAACTATGAACAACTACTCCCAGCTGCTATATATTCAGCTTCAGCTGTAGACAATGACACACAATTTTGTTTCTTGTTGAACCATGAAATTAAGTTGTTACCCAGAAAGAAACATTCTCCAGAAGTACTCTTCTTATCATCTGCACTTCTTGCCCAGTCAGCATCACAATACCCAATCAATTCAGAACTTGCACTGTGTGAGTACATGATTCCATAATCACTTGTACTGTTGACATACTTCAAGATCCTCTTAACTTGTGTTAAATGACTCATCTTATGATCAGCTTGATATCTTGCACACACTCCAACAGCAAAAGTAATATCTGGTCTGCTTGCAGTTAAGTACAAGAAACTCCCAATCATACTTCTGTACTGGCTTTGATCAACTGAAACTCCTTGTTCATCTTTAGTTAATTTCAGATGTATAGCAGCAGGTGTTCTCTTATGGCTGGAAGTCTCCATTCCAAATTTCTTCACAATATTCTTGGCATATTTACTATGAGAAATGAAAATTGTATCTTCCATTTGCTTGACTTGCAGTCCATGAAAATAAGTAAGCTCACCAACTAAACTCATTTCAAACTCAGATTGCATCTGCTGAACAAACAACTGAACCATTTTCTTTGACATCCCACCAAACACTATGTCATCAACATATATTTGAGCAACCATCAGACTTCCATCTTCATCTTTTACAAACAAGGTCTTGTCAGTTCCACCTTTTCTGTATCCTTAAGTCACAAGAAATTGAGTAAGTCTTTCATACCATGCTCTAGGTGCTTGCTTCAATCCATACAAAGCCTTCTTTAATTTGTAAACATGATCTGGAAAGTTATGATCCACAAACCCCTTAGGCTGTTCAACATACACTTCTTCTTGCAAATACCCATTCAGAAAAGCACTCTTCACATCCATCTGGAACAGTTTGAACTTCAAAATGCATGATACTCCCAACAGTAACCTTATGGACTCTAATCTGGCCACAGGTGCAAAGGTTTCATCAAAATCCAGTCCCTCTACTTGAGTTTAACCTTGAGCAACTAACATTGCCTTGTTTCTGACCACATTACCATGTTCATCTGTTTTGTTCTTGTAAATCCACTTATTGCCAATCACATTCAAACCTTCTGGTCTTGGAACAAGATCCCACACTTCACTTCTTTTGAATTGATTCAACTCATCTTGCATGGCTTCAATCCAAAATTCATCATTTAGGGCTTCTTTAACATTTTTGGGTTCAAATTTTGACACAAAACATGAATCAGTAGCAGCTGAGTCTGATCTTCTTGTTCTGACTCCATGATCCAGGCTTCCAATAATTAAATCTCTAGGATGATCCTTCTGAACTCTAATTGATGGTCCTTTACCAGTAGGAACATGATCTGGATGAATTTCTGCTTCTTCAGACTCTGCTTGATTTTCTGCTTCTGACAGTTGTTCTTCTGATGCTCCAGATTCTGGAACTACTTCACATCAGTTTGTTGCTTCTTGTTATTGAATCTGAAGTTCTGACCTTCGGTTTTAGATTTCCTGTCAACATGCTTCAGAATTTTATTGAACTGTCTTCCCAGCAACACAAGTGCTTCGGATAGGTCTCCTTCATCCTCATCAGACTCTTGTTGATCATCAGCTTCAGAATTGACTGCAAAAGCTACTCCTTTCCCTTTCTTCTCAGGCTGTTTACAAAAAGCAGTCTCAAAATTCAGCAGAGACCCAATCAGCTCCTCAACCTTCATAGTGGTGATGTCATGAGCTTCTTCTATAGCTGTTACCTTCATGTCAAACCTTCTGGGAAGTGACCCGAGAATTTTTCTCACTATCTTCTCATCTGACATCTTCTCCCCAAGAGACTCAAAAGAGTTTGCCATATCCAGGACATTCATGTAGAAATCTTGAATATTTTCATCCTCCAGCATCTTCAAATTCTCAAACTTAGTGGTGAGAAGCTGGAGTCTGGACATCTTGACCTTAGAGGTTCCTTCATGAGTGGTCTTTAATATCTCCTAGGCATCCTTTACAATGGTACATTGTTTGATCAATCTGAACATGTTCATATCAAAACCATTGAATATTGCATTCAAAGCTTTGGAGTTACCAAGAGACAGATCATCTTCAGCCTTTGTCCACTCTTCTTCTGGTTTCAGCACCTCAGTCTTGTTCCCATCTTTGTCTAAAACAACTGGATGATCCCAACCTTTGAGCACAGCTTTCCAAGTTCTGCTGTCAATGGATTTCAAAAAGGCACACATTCTGGACTTCCAGTATTCATAGTTTGTGCCATCCAGCAATGGTGGTCTGTTGACATATCCTCCTTCTCTGTCCATGCTTGCTAGAAAACACTTCCCTGGAGCTCACCCAATCACAGGCAGGGTGCCTGCTCTGATGCCAATTGAAATTCTGGCAGTTAAGGTTCAAAACTATAAAACAGAGCACGATTTTGCAAAAACAGGGCACAATTAAAATAAGTTCAGAAGCAGTAATAAAGGTGCAGAAAAGTAAAAAGGTACAGATATTTGTTAACCCAGTTCGGTGCAAATGCCACCTACGTCTAGAGGATACCAATCCAGGAAGGAAATTCACTATTGGAATTAATCCTAAGACTCAAGACACAGACCCACTGTTCCTAGTCTTCTGACTTAATCTCATATAGTTCTGATTTCTACCCAACACCTTGAGTATAAGAAACCCCCTTCTTACTTCCTAATCAAGTAACAGCCTAGTTACTAAACAACTTCTGAAAACACAACTCAGTTTTATGAAGAAACACTTCAAAATAACAAAGACTTCATTCGTACCTAAAGGCTTAGAATGAATTACAACTCAATAAAACTTCTAAACCAACTCAGATGAATGGTGTACAAATAAACCTAAGTTTAAAACACAAAGACTCTATTTCACTGAATAATAATCTATGATTCGTAAGTCTTCAACAATAGCAGCACATCTCCTTTTATATACTTCAGCAACTTTCTTAAATCTGTATCCAATCTTCTGCATTTGATATGTTTCTGAATTATGAATGGCTCAATAAGGAAACAAATAAATCTGAATTCAATCTGCAAAGATTCTTCAATACAAATATAATTAAGCATAAACACGAGGCAAATCTTCTCAAGATCTTCAACAAAAATATCAGTCTTCTAGAAACCAAATGGCAGAATAAATCCTTGACAAATCTCACAAAGATACGCACAGAAAGAATGCACAAAAGCCCAGCTTCTGAAGAAGTCAACGCTGGTCAACTTATGAAAGTGCGTCTGAAGAACTGTAGTGCGTCTGAAGGCACTTTCAGCGTCTGAAGCACTGTAGTGCGTCTGAAGGCACTTTCAGCGTCTGAAGGAACATTCAGCTTCTGAACCTCTTCAAATCCACTTTCTTGCTTCTGAAGACTTCTCTAACACATGGAGATGCTTTGCTTGAACACATTGAATTTACCAAAACATGCAGCCAACTTCAAAATACTCAACAATCTCCCCCTTTGGCAAATTTTTGGCTAAAATCAATGTTTCACAAATAACAAGCTCTTCAAATCAACATAAACAATCTCAGCAATGAAGAACTCCACAAAATTCAACCATAACAAACATAGCACAAAGTTTGTACCAGCGGATACAACTATGTTTAACCGTGAACCATACACAGCAGCTTCAGTTCTTCAAAACACAACAGCTTCTGACAAACTGAAGAACACACAACTCTACTGATCATCTTCTGATAACACTCAGTCTATGATCATCACATGCCAGCAACACACAACTTCAAAACTACTCTCCCCCTGCAACTCAGCACACATACAAACTCCCCTTTAATTCTAAACTGCAGAAAATTGTGAGACATAGGCTTCTGAAACTGAAACACTAAACTGAAACACTCTTCAGCACATAATTCTGAATACACAAACTCTGAGCACAACTAGTCAGCTTCTGAAAACTCTGAATTCTGAACAAACACTTCTAAATACATTCTGAATAACACTGGTTTTTCTCCCCCTTTTTAGCCACAAAATTATGACAAAACTCAGACTTCATATAGGGAATAAAAACTGCACAAAAATCTTCAAAATCAGTCCCAGTATCAGACTCAGACTCAGGATCACACTCAACATTTGCAAATCTGGCAGGTACTCTATCTTCCTCACATCCAGCTTGCAGTAATTGCTATAAGTCCTCATGCAGACAAACACCCAACTTGCTTCTCAGATTCTCAAACTATTTGGCATCCAAAGCTTTTGTGAAAATATCAGCAATTTGGTTCTCAGTATCCACATGTTCAAGCTGAACAATCTTTTCCTCCACAAGATTTCTGATAAAATGATGTCTGATATCTATGTGTTTCGTCCTGCTGTGTTGTATGGGGTTCTTAGAAATGTTTATAGCACTCAAATTACCACAAAACAGTGTCATAACATCTTGTTCTATGTTGTATTCTTCCAGCATCAGCTTCATCCATACCAACTATGAACAACTACTCCCAGCTGCTATATATTCAGCTTCAGCTGTAGACAATGACACACAATTTTGTTTCTTGTTGAACCATGAAATTAAGTTGTTACCCAGAAAGAAACATCCTCCAGAAGTACTCTTCCTATCATCTGCACTTCCTGCCCAGTCAGCATCACAATACCCAATTAATTCAGAACTTACACTGTGTGAGTATGAAATTCTGGCCAGGCAAAAAGGGACTATCAGGTTCTGAACCAGTCAGGTTCTAAACAAAACGCAGGGCACACTAGTTTGCTTAAAACAGAGCACACACTCACACAATGCAAAGCAAGAAAATAAAGTGCAGGAAAGTAAAAGGCACACAAGGTTTGTTAACCCAGTTCGGAGTAAACACCTCCTACTCTGGGGGATACCAATCCAGGAAGGAATTCCACTATTGGAATTAATCCTTAAGACTTAGACACTGACTCCCAGCTCCTATCCTAAGCAATTAATCTCCACCTAGTCTTGAATTCTACCCAACACGTTGAGTATTAGAAAACCTCTAACTTCCTATTCAAGCAACTGCAACCCAGCTACTTGAACTACCCTTTGAACTTAACCCAGTTCTGAAAACTAAAACTCCCCTGTTTTTGAATACACCTTCAAAGACAAAACTTCATTCGTACCTAAAGGCTTAGAATGAATTACAACTCAATAACAATCCTAAACCAACTCAAAACATATGAGTGGCGTACAAAAACAAAGCAAAAGCTTAAAAACAACTAAGACTCTATTTCTCTGAATAATACTCTTCAATTCATCTCTTGAATAGCAGCAGCCCTCCTCCTTATATAGCCTTCAGTCTTGCAAAATAAAACTAATCTTCTGAATTGATTTGTTACTGAAATAAGATTGGTCCAATCAAGTAACAAATAAAACTGTTTTGTATCTTTGAAAGATTTAAAACAGAAAATACGATTTTCATATCTTTGAACCAAATCTTCAATAAAATCTTCTCCAAATAATTCAGCATTCTAGAAGCACTTATACAAAGATAATTCCTTGCTAAATCTCCCAAGATACGCGCAACAATTAATCTGAAAACCCAGCTTCTGATGTGGTCAACAAAAGTCAACGCTGGCTTCAGAACCTGAAATCAGCTTCTGAACTGCTACAGTGCATTCAGCTTCTGATGATATTTTCTGCTTCTGAATGGCTTCAAAACACAAAACTTGCAACTGAAGAAATGTTCAACATAAGGAAATGCTTCTATTCCATACTTTGGTTTTTGCCAAACAATGTAGCCAACACCAAAAGACTCAACAATCTCCCCCTTTGGCAAATTTTTGGCTAAAACCATCCAAGTTCTTCAATCTCCCTTATAATCAACTCAGCAATGAAGAACTCTACACTGATCAATCATAACATAGTAATTAGCAGCGGATTTATTTATGACTATCTTGAGAAACACAAACCAGCTTCAGTTCATATCAGCTACTGAAGCACACATAACCTACTGATCAACTCCTGATCATCACAAACAAGGTATCAGAGCTACTCCAAGGTATCAGAGCTACTGATCAACTCTTGATCATCACAAACACTCCCCCTTACTTCTGAATCTCCACAACACTCCCCCTGCAACTCAGCTTCTCACACAAACTCTCCCTTACTACTGAACTACAGAGAAACAAGGTATCAGAGCATATCAGAAGCACACTTCAGGATCACAGAGACACTCAGGATCATAACAATCTTGTACTCCCCCTGAGACACATATTCCCCCTTGGTCATATCTGGACATAGAATGCTTTGGTTTCAGAGCAAAACATCTTCTAACTCTTGGTATCAGAGCCAACAGAGCCAACTCATTGCATAAGATTTTCTCCCCCTTTTTAGCCATAAAATTCTGACAAATCATAGTCTTCAAATAGGGAATAAAATCAAAACAGGTAGCACAGATCCTTGACAACTTGGTAGATTCAGACTCAGGTTCAGGATCACACTTAGCATAGGCACAACTGGCAGGTACTCTATCTTCCTCACATCCAGTTTGCAGTAATTGCTATAACTCTTCATGCAAACACACACCTAACTTGCTCCTTAAGTTTTCAAACTGCTTAGCATCCAAAGCCTTTGTGAAAATGTCAGCAACTTGTTCTTCAGTAGCTACATGCTCCAGCTGAATAATCTTGTCCTCCACAAGGTTTCTGATAAAATGATGTCTGATGTCTATGTGTTTGGTTCTGCTGTGCTGAATTGGATTCTTAGAGATGTTGATGGCACTCAAATTGTCGCAAAACAATGTCATAACACCTTGTTCAATGTTGTACTCCTCCAGCATCTGCTTCATCCACACCAATTGTGAGCAACTACTCCCAGCAGCAATGTACTCAGCTTCAGCAGTTGACAATGACACACAGTTTTGCTTCTTGCTAAACCATGAAATTAAGTTATTTCCCAAAAAGAAACAACCTCCTGAGGTGCTCTTCCTGTCATCAGCACTTCCAGCCCAGTCAGCATCACAATATCCCATCAGTTCAGAATTTGAACTGTGTGAGTACATGATTCCATAGTCACTTGTGCTATTAACATACTTCAGGATCCTTTTAACTTGTGTCAGATGACTCATCTTAGGATCAGCTTGATATCTTGCACAAACTCCAACAGCATAAGTGATATCAGGTCTGCTTGCAGTCAAGTACAATAGACTCCCAATCATGCTTCTGTACTGACTTTGATCTACTGAAACTCCTTGTTCATCTTTGGTTAGCTTTAGATGAGTAGCAGCTGGTGTCTTCTTATGAGCAGCAGATTCCATTCCAAACTTCTTTACTATGTTCTTGGCATATTTACTCTGTGAAATGAAGATTGTATCTTCCATTTTCTTGACTTGTAGTCCAAGAAAGTATGTCAGTTCACCAACTAGACTCATTTCAAACTCTGACTGCATTTGTTGAACAAATAGTTTGACCATCTTCTGAGACATCCCTCCAAACACTATATCATCCACATAAATCATGCTCTTGGTGCTTGCTTCAATCCATACAAGGCCTTCTTCAATTTGTAAACATGATTAGGAAAATTATGATCCACAAATCCTTTAGGCTGTTCAACATACACTTCTTCTTGCAGATATCCATTCAGAAATGCACTCTTCACATCCATCTGAAACAGCTTGAACTTGAGAATGCAGGAGACACCCAACAGCAGTCTTATGGACTCTAGTCTGGCCACAGGTGCAAAGGTCTCATCAAAATCAAGTCCCTCAACTTGAGTATACCCCTGAGCAACCAACCTTGCCTTGTTTCTGACTACAGTACCATTTTCATCTGTTTTATTCTTGTATATCCACTTAGTACCAATCACATTCAACCCTTCAGGTCTTGGAACTAGATCCCACACTTCACTCCTTTTGAATTGATTCAACTCATCTTGCATTGCTTCAATCTAAAATTCATCAGTCAGGGCTTCTTTCACATTTTTAGGTTCAAGTTTTGACACAAAGCATGAATCAGCAGCAGCTGGTTCTGATCTCCTGGTTCTGACCCCTTGATCCAAACTCCCAATGATAAGCTCCTTAGGATGATCTTTCTGAACTCTAATTGATGGAACTTTATTGGTAGGATCATGTTCTGGATGCACATCTGCTTCTTCAGACTCTGGATGAATTTCTGCTTCTGAAGTTTGTTCTTCTGATGCTTCAGACTCTGGAACAACTTCAGACACACCTCTATCTTTTTCAGCAGACAGGTCATCAATTACCACATTAATGGACTCCATCACAACCTTGGTTCTGGAATTAAACACCCTATAAGCTCGGCTGTTTACTGAATAACCCAGGAATATGCCTTCATCAGACTTAGGATCCAGCTTTCTCCTTTTTTCTCTATCAGCCAAAATATAGCATCTGCTACCAAAAACATGGAAATATTTGACTGTAGGCTTCCTCCCTTTCCACAGTTCATACAATGTAGATGTTGTTCCCCTCTTCAGAGTGACTCTATTATGGATATAACATGCAGTGTTCATAGCTTCAGCCCAAAACATATATGGCAGCTTCTTAGCATGCAACATAACCCTTGCACATTCTGCTAATGTCCTATTCTTCCTCTCAACTACACCATTTTGCTGAGGTGTGATAGGTGCAGAAAACTCATGTTTTATACCTTCAGAAGCACAGAATTCTGAGAAACTCTTGTTTTCAAATTCTTTGCCATGGTCACTTCTGATTCTGACAATACCACAGTCTTTTTCTCTTTGTAATTGAATGCACAGGTCTTTAAATACTTCAAAAGTATCAGACTTTTCTCTAACAAAACTGATCCATGTGAATCTTGAGTAGTCATCTACCATTACAAATGCATACCTCTTGCCTCCAATACTCTCAACTTGCATAGGCCCCATTAAATCCATATGAACAAGTTCTAGTACTTTGGTAGTTACCTGGTGAACTAATCTGGGATGAGACTTTCTTGTTTGTTTACCTATCTGACAATCACCACAAACACTGTCCTCATTGATCTTCAGATTAGGCACACCTCTGATAGCTTCAGTACTTAGGATTTTCTTCATGCCTTTCAGATGCAGATGTCCCAGTTTCTGGTGCCAGAGCTTGACTTCCTCTTCTGAGCTCATAAGACAAGAAGTCAGACTTCTTTCTTCTTCAGAAACCCACAAATAGCAATTGTCTTTGGATCTGCAGCCTCTCATCTGAATCTTATCTTCCTGATCAGTAACAATGCATTCTTGCTTGTTGAAATTAACCTTCAATTCTTGATCACAAAGTTGGCTGATACTGATCAGATTAGAGGTTAATCCTTCCACCAGTAGCACATCATTAAGTCTGGGCAAACCTTCTCTGATCAAATCTCCAATACCCAGAATCTGACCTTTTACACCATCTCCAAATGTCACATAACTTCTGGAGTATGATCTGATATTGCTCAGTAGTTTCTTCACACCAGTCATGTGCCTTGAACACCCACTATCAAAATACCAGTCTTCTTTTGAAGTAGCTCTCAAAGAGGTATGAGCAATCAGGCCTACATTCTGAACTTTGGGCTTCCACACCTTCTGAACATTATGACTGATAGTAGCTGGTTCAACTCTTCTATATTGGAAGTGTTCAGGGTAACCATACAATTTAAAGCAGAATGGTTTGATATGCCCTCTCTTTCCACAATGATGACAGACCCATGGATGATTCCTCCTCCTTCTGTTTCTGAACAATTTCTGGGGTTGCTTCTGAGGTAGCATCTGAACATGTTTCTGACCTTGCATCTGAACATACTTCTGACCTTGCATCTGAGGTTTCTTCTGAGCTTGCATCTGGGCTTGTTTCTGAGGTCTCCTCTTTGATGTTCCAACCATAGAGTCATGAGTTTGAGTAGCAGGAACAAAACTCATCTGTTTAGGAATCTGAGTCTGATCAACAAAACCTAAACCAGTTTTTCCTTGTTGCTGATTCCCCAAAATGTCCTCCAACTTATCAGTAGCAGAATTCAACATCTTCACTTGCTTTTTCATTTGATCGAGTTGGGAGTTCAGTTGCTTCACTTCTTCTTTTAAATCTGAATTCTGCACTAACAGTTCACCTTTTTCAGCCTCCAGTTGAAGAATAGTCTCCTTCTGATCCAAAACTTGTTTGCAAACCTCAGCACTTCTGGTATACAGCTTCTTGTAGTTATCAGCTAGTTCATCATATGAGGTTTTAGCAGCTTCAGACACATATGAGGCTTCAGACTCTGAGTCAGACTCTGAAAAGGTCTCAGACTCTAAAACAGCTTCCTTCTTCAAGATAGCTCCTGACCTCACAACTAGACCAGTATCACACATATCAGATTCACTAACATCATCTTCTTCAGAACCATCATCAGACCATGCAACAGCTAGGCTTTTCTTCTGCTTCTTGAGAAAAGTGGGACATTCAGACTTGATGTGTCCATACCCTTCACACTCATAGCACTGCACACCTTTAGCTTGGTTACTTTTCTCCTCAGACTTGGTCTTCTTCTCATCAGTTTGTTGCTTTTTGTTATTGAATCTGAAATTTTGACCTTTGGCTTTGGCTTTTCTGTTAACATTCTTCAGAATCTTGTTGAATTGTTTTCCCAGCAACACAAGAGCTTCTGATAAGTCATCCTCTTCAGACTCTTGTTGATCATCAGCTTCAGTATTCACAGTAAAGGCTATACCTTTCCCTTTCTTATCAGGCTGTTTGCAGAATGCAGTCTCAAAATTGAGCAATGACCCAATAAGCTCCTCAAGCTTCATAGCAGAAATATCATGAGCCTCCTCAATTGCAGTGACCTTCATGTCAAATCTTCTAGGCAAGGACCTGAGGATTTTTCTCACCAACTTCTCATCAGACATCTTCTCCCCAAGTGAATCAAAAGAATTTGCCATGTCCAGCACATTCATGTAAAAATCCTGAATGGATTCATCCTCCTTCATCTTCAGGTTCTCAAACTTGGTGGTTAGTAACTGAAGTCTGGACATCTTCACCTTAGAAGTTCCTTCATGAGTTGTCTTTAAAATTTCCCAGGCCTCCTTTGCAACAGTACACTGTTTGATAAGTCTGAACATGTTCTGGTCAACACCATTGAAAATAGCATTCAAAGCTTTTGAATTTCCCAGAGACAAGTCATCTTCAACTTTGGTCCACTCCTCTTCAGGCTTCAATACTCCAGTTTTGTTACCATCTTTGTCCAAAACCTCAGGATGATCCCAGCCTTTAATCACAGCTTTCCAAGTCCTGCTGTCAATAGATTTTAAGAATGCACACATCCTGGACTTCCAATATTCATAGTTTGTGCCATCTAGTAGGGGTGGTCTATTGACATAGCCTCCTTCTCTATCCATGCTTGCCAGATATTAAGTCCCCTGGATCTCACCCAAATTACAGGCAGGGTGCCTGCTCTGATGCCAATTGAAATTCTGGCCAGGCAAAAAGGGACTATCAGGTTCTGAACCAGTCAGGTTCTGAACAAAACGCAGGGCACACTAGTTTGCTTAAAACAGAGCACACACTCACACAATGCAAAGCAAGAAAATAAAGTGCAGGAAAGTAAAAGGCACACAAGGTTTGTTAACCCAGTTCGGAGTAAACACCTCCTACTCTGGGGGATACCAATCCAGGAAGGAATTCCACTATTGGAATTAATCCTTAAGACTTAGACACTGACTCCCAGCTCCTATCCTAAGCAATTAATCTCCACCTAGTCTTGAATTCTACCCAACACGTTGAGTATTAGAAAACCTCTAACTTCCTATTCAAGCAACTGCAACCCAGCTACTTGAACTACCCTTTGAACTTAACCCAGTTCTGAAAACTAAAACTCCCCTGTTTTTGAATACACCTTCAAAGACAAAACTTCATTCGTACCTAAAGGCTTAGAATGAATTACAACTCAATAACAATCCTAAACCAACTCAAAACATATGAGTGGCGTACAAAAACAAAGCAAAAGCTTAAAAACAACTAAGACTCTATTTCTCTGAATAATACTCTTCAATTC
This sequence comes from Medicago ruthenica, assembly GCA_018208015.1. NCBI lineage: Eukaryota > Viridiplantae > Streptophyta > Magnoliopsida > Fabales > Fabaceae > Medicago > Medicago ruthenica. The sequence continues at coordinate 94,877,383 of CM031373.1, read as the reverse complement.
ATCTCTTGAATAGCAGCAGCCCTCCTCCTTATATAGCCTTCAGTCTTGCAAAATAAAACTAATCTTCTGAATTGATTTGTTACTGAAATAAGATTGGTCCAATCAAGTAACAAATAAAACTGTTTTGTATCTTTGAAAGATTTAAAACAGAAAATACGATTTTCATATCTTTGAACCAAATCTTCAATAAAATCTTCTCCAAATAATTCAGCATTCTAGAAGCACTTATACAAAGATAATTCCTTGCTAAATCTCCCAAGATACGCGCAACAATTAATCTGAAAACCCAGCTTCTGATGTGGTCAACAAAAGTCAACGCTGGCTTCAGAACCTGAAATCAGCTTCTGAACTGCTACAGTGCATTCAGCTTCTGATGATATTTTCTGCTTCTGAATGGCTTCAAAACACAAAACTTGCAACTGAAGAAATGTTCAACATAAGGAAATGCTTCTATTCCATACTTTGGTTTTTGCCAAACAATGTAGCCAACACCAAAAGACTCAACAGAGTACATGATTCCATAAGCACTTGTACTGTTGACATACTTCAAGATCCTCTTAACTTGTGTTAAATGACTCATCTTAGGATCAGCTTGATATCTTGCACACACTCAAACAGCAAAAGTAATATCTGGTCTGCTTGCAGTTAAGTACAGTAAACTCCCAATCATACTTCTGTACTGGCTTTGATCAACTGAAACTCCTTGTTCATCTTTAGTTAATTTCAGATGTGTAGCAGCAGGTGTTCTCTTATGGCTGGCAGTCTCCCTTCCAAATTTCTTCACAATATTCTTGGCATATTTACTCTGAGAAATGAAAATTGTATCTTCCATTTGCTTGACTTGCAGTCCAAGAAAATAAGTAAGCTCACCAACTAAACTCATTTCAAACTCAGATTGCATCTGCTGAACAAACAACTAAACCATTTTCTTTGACATCCCACCAAACACTATGTCATCAACATATATTTGAGCAACCATCAGACTTCCATCTTCATCTTTTACAAACAAGGTTTTGTCAGTTCCACCTTTTCTGTATCCTTGAGTCACAAGAAATTGAGTAAGTCTTTCATACCATGCTCTAGGTGCTTGCTTCAATCCATACAAAGCCTTCTTTAATTTGTAAACATGATCTGGAAAGTTATGATCCACAAACCCCTTAGGCTGTTCAACATACACTTCTTCTTGCAAATACCCATTCAGAAAAGCACTCTTCACATCCATCTGGAACAGTTTGAACTTCAAAATGCATGATACTCCCAACAGTAACCTTATGGACTCTAATCTGGCCACAGGTGCAAAGGTTTCATCAAAATCCAGTCCCTCTACTTGAGTGTAACCTTGAGCAACTAACCTTGCCTTGTTTCTGACCACAGTACCATGTTAATCTATTTTGTTCTTGTAAATCCACTTAGTGCTAATCACATTCAAACCTTCTGGTCTTGGAACCAGATCCCAAACTTCACTTCTTTTGAATTGATTCAACTCATCTTGCATGGCTTCAATCCAAAATTCATCAGTTAGGGCTTCTTTCACATTTTTGGGTTCAAATTTTGACACAAAACATGAATCAGTAGCAGTTGAGTCTGATCTTCTTGTTCTGACTCCTTGATCCAGGCTTCCAATAATTAAATCTCTAGGATGATCGTTCTGAACTCTAATTGATGGTCCTTTACCAGTAGGAACATGATCTGGATGAATTTCTACTTCTTCAGACTCAGCTTGATTATCTGCTTCTGACAGTTGTTCTTCTGATGCTCCAGACTCTGGAACTACTTCACATCAGTTTGTTGCTTCTTGTTATTGAATCTGAAGTTCTGACCTTTGGTTTTAGATTTCCTGTCAACATGCTTCAGAATTTTATTGAACTGTCTTCCCAGCAACACAAGTGCTTCAGATAGGTCTCCTTCATCCTCATCAGACTCTTGTTGTTCATCAGCTTCAGAATTGACTGCAAAAGCTACTCCTTTCCCTTTCTTCTCAGGCTGTTTACAAAAAAGCAGTCTCAAAATTCAGCAGAGACCCAATCAGCTCATCAACCTTCATAGTGGTGATGTCATGAGCTTCTTCTATAGCTGTTACCTTCATGTCAAACCTTCTGGGAAGTGACCTGAGAATTTTTCTCACTATCTTCTCATCTGACATCTTCTCCCCAAGAGACTCAAAAGTGTTTGCCATATCCAGGACATTCATGTAGAAATCTTGAATATTTTCATCCTCCATCATCTTCAAATTCTCAAACTTAGTGGTGAGAAGCTGGAGTCTGGACATCTTGACCTTAGAGGTTCCTTCATGAGTGGTCTTTAATATCTCCCAGGCATCCCTTAAAATGGTACACTGTTTGATCAATATGAACATGTTCATATCAACACCATTGAATATTGCATTCAAAGCTTTGGAGTTTCCAAGAGACAGATCATCTTCAGCCTTTGTCCACTCTTCTTCTGGTTTCAGCACCTCAGTCTTGTTCCCATCTTTGTCTAAAACAACTGGATGATCCCAACCTTTGAGCACAGCTTTCCAAGTTCTGTTGTCAATGGATTTCAAAAAGGCACACATTCTGGACTTCCAGTATTCATAGTTTGTGCCATCCAGCAATGGTGGTCTGTTGACATATCCTCCTTCTCTGTCCATGCTTGCCAGAAAACACTTTCCTGGAGCTCACCCAATCACAGGCAGGGTGCCTGCTCTGATGCCAATTGAAATTCTGGTAGTTAAGGTTCAAAACTATAAAACAGAGCACGATTTTGCAAAAAACAGGGCACAATTAAAATCAGTTCAAAAGCAGTAATAAAGGTGCAGAAAAGTAAAAAGGCACAGATATTCGTTAACCCAGTTCGGTGCAAATGCCACCTACGTCTGGAGGATACCAATCCAGGAAGGAATTCCACTATTGGAATTAATCCTAAGACTCAAGACACAGACCCCCTGTTCCTAGTCTTCTGACTTAATCTCATATAGTTCTGATTTCTACCCAACACCTAAAGTATAAGAAACCCCCTTCTTACTTCCTAATCCTAGTTACTAAACAACTTCTGAAAACACAACTCAGTTTTATGAAGAAACACTTCAAAATAACAAAGACTTCATTCGTACCTAAAGGCTTAGAATGAATTACAACTCAATAAAACTTCTAAACCAGCTCAGATGAGTGGTGTACAAATAAACCTAAGTTTAAAACACAAAGACTCTATTTCACTGAATAATAATCTATGATTCGTAAGTCTTCAACAATAGCAGCACATCTCCTTTTATAGACTTCAGCAACTTTCTTAAATCTGTATCCAATCTTCTGCATTTGATATGTTTCTGAATTATGAATGGCTCAATAAGGAAACAAATAAATCTGAATTCAATCTGCAAAGATTCTTCAATACAAATATAATTAAGCATAAACACGAGGCAAATCTTCTCAAGATCTTCAACAAAAATATCAGTCTTCTAGAAACCAAATGGCAGAATAAATCCTTGACAAATCTCACAAAGATACGCACAGAAAGAATGCACAAAAGCCTAGCTTCTGAAGAAGTCAACGCTGGTCAACTTATGAAAGTGTGTCTGAAGAACTGTAGTGCGTCTGAATGCACTTTCAGCGTCTGAAGCACTGTAGTGCGTCTGAAGGCACTTTCAGCGTCTGAAGGAACATTCAGCTTCTGAAGGACAAAACAGCTTCTGAACCTCTTCAAATCCACTTTCTTGCTTCTGAAGACTTCTCTAACACATGGAGATGCTTTGCTTGAACACATTGAATTTACCAAAACATGCAGCCAACTTCAAAATACTCAACATCTTTGATCTCTTTCTCTCTGATTTCTTGAGCTTCTTTCAACTCCTTCTTGTAGTTCTTGTAGTGAGAAGCGTAAGGTGGGAACAACCTCTTGCCAGGATACGCGCTGACGGACACCCAGGACAACTTGTCCACACCTTTAGTACCATGAAAGGTAAAAAAAGGAGCCAGCCGAGGGCTCGAGACCTAGTCCCTCACACATGATCTCAAAGGCCCTTATAAACGCCCAACTGTTGGGGTGGAGTTGAGAGGGCGCCACGTTCAGCCAGTTTAGAACGCTTACTTCAAAGGGCGTGAAGGGATACTTCACGCCCAGGTCTTCAAAGACAGCCGTGTACATGTAGAAGAACTCATGAGCAACGCCCTTTGGCATTCGTAGGTACACTTTCTCACCAGGGCGGCAAGGCTCCAGGATCACGTCCTCTTCAAATCTAGTCGAGGACACATTTTGTTTGTTTCGAAAGAACGCCACTCGCTGGAGATCCATATACATGGACTTCGAGCGAAGTACTTCGTCGGCGAAGTTCTCTTGCTCTGAACCACTAGACGACGCCATGTAACAAATTCCTCTCCTATAGAAGGGACCTGGGCGAACAAAAAGAATAACGTAGTAAGATGAATTCCCACTACTACTCCCTCCTTCACCCGCATCCGAATCACTCGAAAATTCCTCTAAGAGGGAGTGGCCGTAGTAGGCTTTCTCAAACACCACCCAATAAGTGGTTCCATCTGACCGCTTGGCATGTTTAATGCTCTCCCTCCACAACCTATCCCTCTCCTCTGAATTCGCTGGAGATAACTCCCTACCCGCCCCATCGCACTCCCTAATCACCACCATGCTAAATACATAATTAATAAAGTACAAGATCGAGGAAGAATTACCTGGATCTAAATGATAGCGGAAGATTGAAAATGAAAGCAAGCTCCAAACGACTTGAAAACGGTAGGCGCAACGATATCCAAAGCTAGGAACGGTTTGAGAAGAAAGTACGCTCTTGAGAGAACAAACGAGAGTGAGGGAAGCAAAATGGTAGGAGGAAAACAGGAAGTGGAGAAAAGTAGATCCGAAATCAGTTTAAAGTACAAAAGCCTTGGAAAACACGCAGATTAAGCGGGCACAATTTCCAAGAACCGTTGTGATGCGAACACGTTAGCGAGAGCGAACGGTCGCCCCATTTCAGCTGTTGGATCTAACTAAGGCGTGCCCGAATCTAAATCTCAAAGAGAAACACGCCCCATGTTGGGCTAGTTCTAGCATGGCGGTCTGGGCCACTCAATAAAGTCACTCTTTTTACACACCCATGTTGGGGCTAGTACACATGTTGGGCTACGGATACTCTTGTCGGGCTAACACCCATCAAGGCCCCAAAAACACGTGGGGCTAGTACCCATGTTGGGCTAGCACCCATGTTGGGCTAGTACTCATTAAAGCTTTCACTATTTAACGGGCTGCAATATATCAGTTGGTATTCACTTTGTACACACCGTAATTCAAAAATTCCCACATAGCCTCATTTCCAGTAAGTCTTACTTGCTGGGAAAAAGATCATAGATAGATCCCCAGTGACAGTTTAATCACTTCGCCTTGTTCCAAAGCTCGTGCTTGTTGGGTTGTGGACCGTAAATCTTACCATTCAGGGCTTAGAGCCCTAAAGACAGGGATTGAACCCTTAGAGTAAGGTTGGGCGCCCTCCAGAAGGGCATAAAGCCCATCTGACAATCCTATACAACTTTAGGGAACGCTCCTAAAAGGCACCCTTTGGGGGCGCCCTCAGCAACCTGTAAAGGCGCCCTAGTTATAGTTTTGGCCCTTTATGATTTGGGCCCAAAACCATGGTCGGGTAGGCCCAAATTGGGACTACAAATAGTAACCTTGGGATCATTCCCAAGGCATGACCTAAACAGACCCTGAAAACCATAGTTTTCCTAAATTGTACTCACAGCCAGTATATTATCCCACATAACTTCATGATTTCTCAAACAAATTACATACTCATACTTGTGCGCTCTCGTTAAAAACGCGCAATCCTCCGAGACGTGTACGAACGCTCGGAAGGCTTTTGTGAAGTCGCCACCAAAGTTTTTGTGTAAAGGGAACGTTGATAAACCCTTAAGTTTTTATTTGAAGGGAAACGATAATAAAACCCTTAACGATGAGGAAGTACTGGTCATCGCAACCATTGTCGGGTTCGGGAGTCGATTACGCAAGGGGAAGGTATTAGCACCCCTCACGTCCGTTGTACTCAACGGGAACCTCCTATTTGGCTAAAGCTTAAAATGTTTTTAAATGTTTTGCGTGCATGCTTGTCTATGTAAAAAGGGGAAAAAGAAAATACGATAAAAGGGGAAAAAGAAAGTTTTTTATTATTGTGCTTGACAAGATGACGATCTTGCTCCTACGTATCTCCCGGTAGTCGGAGAATTCAAAGCGTACGTAGTTCTTTGCTAGAAAAACGTACATATGTTGGTTATTTTTAATGAACGATGTTTTGACCGTATTCTTGCGATTAAACGTAGCTTGTATGCTCGCGGATGGGAGACTTAAGCGTATAGCTTGTATGCTCGCGCATGGGAGGCTTAAGCGTTTGTTTACGAATCGCGCTTAGAATAGGTAAAACATGTCCGCTGGGTAAAAGGGTTCGAATTGGTCGCTATGGGACCAAAAGGGGTGCAATGGACTCAATTGAGTCGATCATTGACCGGAGTGACTCAAACGAGTTGAGAAAAGGTTCGATTGATCCAACGGGATCAAGAACGGGTACAATGGACTCAATCGAGTCGAACATTGACCAAAGTGACTCAAACGAGTCGAAAAGGTTTGGATTGACCACAAAGGGCCAAGAATTTGTTTGGTGTGGTCGGATACGTTGAAAATGGAATGACGATTGTCCGAACGACGAGACATACGTCACGCATTCCTTCAATCGGGGCAATGGAGAGACATATGTCAAACCATCCCTTTTTCATTCAAGTTTTTGGTTGAATTTCTTAGAAATCCCAAGGTTTAACAAAAACATTTGGCTTGGAACTCAAAATGAATAGGTTTTAACAATTTTGTGAAAAAACGCACAAGTTCGGCTCATTTTGCAAACAGTTTTGAAAAGCGAACAAATTCGGCTTAAGTTCACGTTTTTGGTTTGAAAATCATGAACAATGTTTTTGTTCAAGTTTGGTTTTGAAAATGATGAACATAGCTTGTTTTGCTCAAGTTGTTTTGAAAGTTTGTGGACATAACTTGTTTTGCAAGCTATCCACAAAAAGTGGCTCGAACTTGTGAACCCTTCAATTTTATGCAAAATCCTTGATAAGGTTTGGATAAAATGAGTTTTAAACCTCTTAGGTTCTGAGTCCTTGGGCTAGAACCTCAAAAATTGGCTGTTTGGGAGCCTAAACTCAGATTCTGAGTTCTGTCATGGTCGCACTGCGACCATGACTTCGCACTGCGAACAATGCGAATTTTTGAGTTCAGAAGCTGTTTCTGAACTGTTGTTCAGAAGCACCTTCTGAACAATCTCAAAACCTTTTAGGAGAGTGAAAAGCTTTGAGTTTTGCAATGAAAAGAGCTGGACAAACCAGTTTGGATGTTTTGCAAACCTTGGGATTTCTTTTGAAATTCAAAAGGGGTTTTTTTAGAGCAAAAAGGTTTTGAGCAAAATTAGGATGCAAGCACAATTATAAATGCAAGGTAAGGACCTAGAACACTTACAGAGATCCTAGCAAAGCTCCTGCTGCAAGGAAATGAAATGAACTTGGATTGGTTGAAGGTTCTTGCAAGGTTTGGAATATTGGATGTGAGCAATGAATTTTGTGTAATGCTTTGTATTGGAATTGGTTTTTTGCTAGTGTTTAGTGCTGGTTTTCTCTGGTTGTTTGTAAGTGTAAGCAAGTGTATCAAAAGTGTTAGTAACCTTGTGCATTGCTTCCTATTTATAGGCCAAAACCAAATCAATTTTCATCATTAGAAATCCCCAAAATCCAGCTGATTTGTGGGCTAGGATCAGGCTAAATCGCTTTGCATTTAATGCAAAAGTGAAGAGGTAACCTTGCCTTGTGCCAAGGGTCAAGACTTAGCCAAATCCAGCCAATAATTCAATGGTTTTTGGATAGAAATGATGATGAAACAGGGCTGGTTTAAAATTGGCTGTGCTTGGGGATTGATCCTTGCAATCTTGATGGTTAGGCAATAAAAACGTGCACTATGATGTGCAGAGGTTGGGGGAAACAAAAGGCAACATGTGGGCTGGTGTGAGGAGGAAGAAAAGCTCCTGAAAACAGGGCAGCAATCATGGTTTTTTGCAAGTGAAAACCAGCTGGGTTTGACTGGTTTTGGGGGGAGAAAGCAGGAAGAAAGTCCACAAGCTGGTAGCTGGAAACCTTAGGGTCAGTAGCAGGTCACTTGGGAGGGACAAGAGCTGCCCAAGGGCAAGCCAACTTGCTTGGCACATGCTAGGTTGGAAGAAAAAGCTTCTTTCCTTGGCATTAATGGCAAGTGCTTCAACTTTGGCTTTGCTGAGCTCAAAAAGCCATGAATGATGATGAAAATAATAATAAAAGAGATATGTAACAAAAAATGGAATTAAATCAAAGAAACCAAAAATCTGCAAAAAATTCGCAGACTTCGCACTGCGAAGTCACCATTTTTGAAATGTTGACTTTTTTGGTTGACTTTTGTTGACTTTGACTTTTTCTCTTCCTTTGTTTTTGATTTTTGTTTTGAAAAGGCTTAGGACAAAATTGGGGTACTACAGCTGCCCCTACTTAATTGTGTCTTTGCATAGTGTGTGAGTGCCAAGGGCATCTCATAAACTCTTTGCGAAGATCAATTAAGTAAAAAGAAGGACCCGAATTTTGTCCTTCGCGGTACGAAAAGATTGTAGTAAATAGAAAAAGTAAGTGCAGGGTAAAAGATCGTCACCTAAACATCTGAGACGTGTATGAACGCTCGAAAGGTTAGGCGATTGGATCTGAAGAGAAAAAGATTGTCCCCTAATAAGGTGATTTCAATCTGTGAGACGTGTATGAACGCTCGAAAAGTAAAAAAGACTGCGAGACGTGTATGAACGCTCGAAAGGTAAAAGATTGCGAGACGTGTATGAACGCTCGAAAGGTAAAAGATTGTGAGACGTGTATGAACGCTCGAAAGGTAAAAGACTGCGAGACTTGTATGAACGCTCGAAAGGTAAAAGATTGCCACCTAATCAAGTGGTTGGATCTGAAAGGGTAAAATGATCGCCACCTAATTAGGTGATCTGATCGAACAAAGATAAAGGATCGTCACCTAAACAGGTGGCCTTAATCTGGAAAAGATAAAGGATTGTCACCTAAACAGGTGGCCTTAATCCGGAAAAGATAAAGGATCGTCACCTAAACAGGTGGCCTAAATCTGGAAGAGATAAAGGATCGTCACCTAAACAGGTGGCCTTAATTCGAAAAAGATAAAGGATCGTCACCTAAACAGGTGGCCTAAATCTTCGAGACGAAAAAGGATAAAGGATCGTCACCTAAACAGGTGGCCTTAATCCGGAAAAGATAAAGGATCGTCACCTAAACAGGTGGCCTAAATCTGGAAAAGATAAAGGATCGTCACCTAAACAGGTGGCCTTAATCTTCGAGACAAAAAAGGATAAAGGATCGTCACCTAAACAGGTGGCCTTAATCCGGAAAAGATAAAGGATCGTCACCTAAACAGGTGGCCTAAATCTGGAAAATATAAAGGATCGTCACCTAAACAGGTGGCCTTAATCTTCGAGACGTGTATGAACGCTCGCAAGGTAAAAAGATTGTCACCTAAACAAGTGATTGGATCTGAAAAAGTTGTCGCCTGAATAGGTGCTTTAGACTTATCTGGGGAAATATGACCTACCGCTGTGGGGATAGTGTAATCGTCTCTAGGCATGGCTAGTACTTAGGTTGTTGAAAAGGGAAACATGATTGTATGATGCATGACATGCTTCATGTTGTTTTATGCAATATGGTATGATATGAGGTAGACTCAATCTGAATTTTGTTTTGGGAAAACTCAGCTGGGGCATCATAATGGCCGTGAGCAGGTCACTTGGGGATGTGATAAGGTTGGGAAGAAAACCGCCGGGGTTATTCTAAGAGAACTTACTGGGGAAGCTCTGGAATAGGTCCACTGGGGAACACTAGAGGTGATTGATGGATGTTGGTGAATATGTGATACTCACTGGAGAATATTGGTTGAGAATGTGTAACACCCTAACCCTTAACCGCCGATTATTAACTTTAATAAAAAAACGTTAAGGACATAGGAAGTTACAACATAATGAAAACGCATTTTCATAAACATCAACAGATCAAAATATATTTGATTCATATACAGCAGCGGAAAAAAAATAACAAACAGAGACGATACCCCTTCTAACAGGATACCCCTTCTATGCTCATACCCCTTCTATGCTCAACACAGGTCATACGCTCATACCCCTTCTATATCAATGTTCACGAAATCGATTACATCATTTCTTTTCCGTTTTCAAAACACATTACAACATTTCACATGTTTAAACCAAAGACCAATTTAAAACAGAGACGTGCGAAAATGACACCAAAACATGAAACAGAAAATGCTGTCACAGCACAATTTCACTAAGACCTCCTTGGAGTATTTTCATCATAACTCAAAAACTAAAAATCATTTTCACGTCAAACCAAAGCCACTGGAAAGCTAACAAAATTATCTAAAACTTTCATGTTTACACCCAAGGCCAATTCTGTACCAATCAATACCAGTTTTCGTTTCAAATACGGAAAAGTTATGCAGAAAATTATGCAGAAAATCAGACCAACAGCATTAGAAAAATTAACATCCAAATCTACAACAGAGGCCATTGCCAAATATATACATACACGTTCAGATACCCAAAATGGTGTTACAACTATCAGAGCCCTAAACTCTAACTAGGATACAACACCTAGTACAAAAGTAAGGATAGCTAAGCTATGCCCTCACCACTACGCAGGTTCTATACGACAACAGCTAATCCTCGACGATATGCTCGTCTTCCTGAAAATCTGGATCCCCAAAGATCCAGCACATAACACAAAACAGAGAGTGTTAGTAAAACATAATCAATACAATATAAACAGCACAATAATAAGTAGGGTACCTACACTTTACCCCTCATGCATATTCTAACTCACGCACATGCATCATCAATTATCGTCAAACATTTATTCATTAATCACAAGTACTCAAAACATATCAACACTTTAAGCAATTAAGTCAACAGATGGAAATTATCAATCATCAATTACCATGCACACATAATTCCTCAAGCACAAAACTCATCAATAACAATTACCACTTAACAACCATTATGCACACATAATCCCTAAAGTGCACACTAATGTCAAGTAGGATGTATGTTCCTAAAATGCACTCTAATGCATGTGGTACCAATTCTTGCTCAGCTTTTGAGTCATGGCGGACTGTTGGATAAACTTATATCCCTTGTGTACCTCTCATTCGCCATATAAGGACAGTCGTACACTTGACCAATAATAATTGGATTTCATTCTTTCATCGACTGCACCTCTCATTCGCCATAAAAGGACGGTTGTGCATATGACCAATAATAATTGGATTTCATTCTTTCATCGACTGCACCTCTCATTCGCCATAAAAGGACGGTCGTGCATATGACCAATAATAATTGGATTTCATTCTTTCATCGACTGCACCTCTCATTCGCCATAAAAGGACGGTCGTGCATATGACCAATAATAATTGGATTTCATTGACAACATCATACTAAACCAAACTCACAACATCATCAACAACATCATACTAAACCAAACTCACAACATCATCAACAACATCATACTAAACCAAACTCACAACATCATCAACAACATCATACTAAACCAAACTCACAACATCATCAACAACATCATACTAAACCAAACTCACAACATCATCAACAACATCATACTAAACCAAACTCACAACATCATCAACAACATCATACTAAACCAAACTCCAAATAAACATAAATGTTTCTAAGGTAAATCCAATCCTTTAGATACCATATCAATTCAATTATATCCATCAATTCTCACACCTTAGTCTTTAATATTACTAAGTCCAAATCCACTTTCAAAACCTTAGACACACTCTATTAGTTCCTAACAGCCATTCCAAACATTATATAACACATACTCACACAACATGAAGAACTTAACAAAAATCACCATGTTAGGGTTTTACTCAAGCTTTTCTTGAACAACAACAACATTTTCGAATACCCAAAACCTAGATAAACATCATATAACTTCAATTACACATACTAGCAACATCACTTAGCATCAAATAAGCATAATCATGATCATTAACAACTTTAATCATAAAAACTCTCCAACTTTCAATCATATATTGAAATTCACACAATATCTTTCCAAGAATTCAAACATATATGAAAACACAATTTCAATCCACAAAATCATACTAGAAACATACTACAATCATCAAACTCATGTTTTGTTTAAGAAAAGTTCACAAAACCAAAAGAAAAGTGAAAGGAGAAGTTTGGGTACGGAGATATCGACAATCTCCCCTTCTCGAGTCACTCCCGATTACGAATACTAACTCTCTTACCCGGAATCGATGAAATCTCTAGCAAACTCAAGCTTTCCCTCTTGCCCTAGCTTCTCTCCTAGCTTCTCACGTTCTCTTTTCTCCCTTCTCTTACACGGCTCCAAGCTTCTCCAAAAAAACAAAGAATAGTGATGACAAAGTCTTTGTGGTTATCTTATAACCCAATCCAATCAATCTTGGCCATCCATTTAATATCTTAACTCATGATCAATCCTAGCCCTTCAATCCAATCCAAGCTCACTAAATCTCATCCACTTGATCATTACTACTCATAAACTCAAAAGCCCAATACTATTCATCTTCTTGGCCCACTTTCGCCCAAAACCCTCAAAACTCGATTACGAACTTACGCTCGCGCTAAATAATTATTTATCGATTACGAGGAAATATTTTTAAAAGCCAAACAATAAAATAAAATATATAAAAATATAATATACGAAAATAGGGTCGTTACAACTCTACCCCCCTAAAAAGAATTTTCGCCCTCGAAAATACCCGAAAACAACTCTGGATAGGAGTCCCGCATCTTGCTCTCGATTCAAACCAACACAAAGGTGTTCTACATCTTCTCCCATACAACGCTTCAAAAGGTGCCATACCAATGCTCGAATGAAAACTGTTGTTATACGTAAACTCAATCAATGGTAAGCAAGCTTCCCAACTCACTCCTTGTTCCAAAATGCACGATCTTAATAAATCCTCCAATGATTGAATCGCCCTCTCCGACTGACCATCCGTCTGCGGGTGATAAGCAGAACTCATCCGCAACTTAGTCCCCAACGCCTCTTGCAAACTCTCCCAAAATCTTGAAGTAAAACGGGGATCTCGATCTGATACGATACTCGACGGAATTCCATGCAATCTCACGATTTGCTCGACATAAATCTCAGCCAACTTCGGTACTAGCATACCGGTCTTGATAGCTATGAAATGAGCAGACTTCGTTAACCTGTCGACAACTACCCAAATCATATTGTTACCTTTCGACGTCTTCGGCAAACCGCTTACAAAATCCATCGCGATACTATCCCATTTCCACTCCGGAATAAACATAGGTTGCAATAGCCCCGACGGCTTCTGATGCTCCACCTTGGACTTCTGACAAGTCAAACACGCGAAAACAAACTCGGCGATCTCTTTCTTCATCCCTTGCCACCAAAACATTTTCCTCAGATCTTGATACATCTTAGTAACACCAGGATGAATACTTAAGTTGCTTCTGTGACCTTCCTCCAAGATCATCCGCTTCAACTTAGGCACATCAGGTACACATAACCTTCCCTGACACCTCATCACGCCTTTCTCATCGATCTCAACGTTTACCTTTTTCCCTTGCTCGATGAGCGTCTTAAGCTTCGTCAATCTCACATCAGACTCTTGTGATCGCTGAAAACCTCGAACCTTGACCATACAAGTAGTGCCTCCAAATCTTGAGAACAAACACGACAGCAGCTAGCTCCAAATCATGTGTAGGATAGTTCCTCTCATGAATCTTCAGCTGTCTTGATGCATAAGCAACGACTTGTCCCTTCTGCATCAACACACCACCTAGACCCATCTTCGACGCATCACAATAAACCACGAACGGTTCCTTCGGATTTGGCAGAATTAGCACAGGTGCAGATGTCAACCTCCTCTCCAGCTCTTGGAAACTCTGCTCACACTTGTCATCCCAAACGAAAGCTTGACTCTTCCTAGTCAACTGTGTCAACGGCAACGCCAACCTTGAAAATCCTTCGATGAACCTCCGATAGTAACCGGCCAAACCAAGAAAACTTCGGATCTCAGTAACAGACTCCGGCGTTCCCCAATCTTGCACGGCCTCTACCTTAGCAGGATCCACTGCTATACCACCACTTGAAATGACGTGACCCAAAAAGCTAACTTTATGCAACCAAAATTCACACTTAGAAAATTTTGCATAAAGCTTCTTCTCGCGCAACACCTCCAACACAATCCTCAAATGCTCGGCATGTTCCTCTTCCGTCTTCGAGTATACCAAAATATCGTCTATGAAGACCACCACGAATCGATCCAAAAAGGAATGAAATATACGATTCATATATTCCATAAACACTCCAGGTGCATTAGTAACTCCAAAAGGCATAACAGCGTACTCGTAGTGACCATACCTTGTCCTGAAAGCAGTCTTCGGTATATCCTCCGCCTTAACTCTTATCTGGTGATATCCCGATCTCAAATCAATCTTGCTGAACACACAGGCTCCCACTAACTGATCCATCAAATCGTCTATCCTCGGAAGTGGATACTTGTTCTTGATAGTTGCTTTATTCAACTGACGATAGTCGATGCACAGACGCATACTACCATCTTTCTTCTTTACCAACAGAACCGGCGCACCCCACGGCGATACACTCGGTCTTACAAACTTTTTCTTTAACAATTCCTCCAATTGTTCCTTCAACTTTTCTAGTTCAGCAGCTGACATACGATACGGCGCCATCGATATTGGACTAGTACCAGGTACTATGTCAATTGCGAATTCAACCTCTCTCTCGGGTGGTAAATCCAAAATGTCATCTGGAAAAACATCTGTGAAATCACGCACCACCGGCAACGCATCAACCTCATTCTTCACTTCCACTCTCAACGAAGCAAACATAGCGAACACGTCCTCTTGAGCCTTCACTGATCTTACCACTTCTCGACAACACATGAGCTTCGAATACAACTCTGGCTCCAGTCTTGGGAACATAACCGTCTTCTTACCACAGTTGATATGAACCCGATTAAATTCTAACCAGTTCATACCAAAGATAACGTCTATTCCGCTCAACGGAATGCAGACTAAATCCATTCCAAAGTGGCGACCATACATAGTGACTGGACAGTCAACACAGACTAGAGTAGTCGATACCGAACCACTTGCAGGCGTTTCTATAACCATGCGTCCCATCATATTTTCTACTCTAAGACCCAACCTCTTAACGCAATCCACAGAAATAAACGAATGGGTAGCACCCGTATCAATAATAGCAGACAAAGGAGTATTATTGATAAAGCATGTACCTCTGATCAGGTTGTCCGCCTTCGCATCACCACCATCTAAAGCAAACACTTTTCCTTCAGCCGCTCTAGGCTTCTTACACACGTTGCTCTTATGACCCGCTTCTTTGAAGTTGAAGCACACAATACCCTTCTTGCACTGATCAGCTTTGTGGTTAGGATCACCACACTTGAAACATCCTTTTTCATTCTCCGGGCACTCATAGAAACGATGTCCCAGCGGTCCACACTTAAAACAATTCTTACCACCTCCAGTTTTACCACCACTGCTTCCACCTTCATCCGGCTTCTTTCCCCGATTATCATAAGGCTTTCCTCCTTCCGAAAGCTCTCCTCCTCTTCTCATTCACAGCCTTGTAGTACTTAGTCTTGGCTTCCTGTGCTGCTCTATCAGCCGTCCTACTCACAGCCTTCTGAACCATGGCATCCGCCATCCGCTCCATCGCGTCCGCAAGTGCTCGTTGCGTCATATCCACACACACTAGCAATCATCACATAACACAAGTGAGAACACAGTGTTTAAGGAAACACATGTCTCACAAAGGGTATACTAAACTTAATTGATCCAATGGATCGACCTGCTCTGATACCACCTATTGTAACACCCTAACCCTTAACCGCCGATTATTAACTTTAATAAAAAAAACGTTAAGGACATAGGAAGTTACAACATAATGAAAACGCATTTTCATAAACATCAACAGATCAAAATATATTTGATTCATATACAGCAGCGGAAAAAAAATAACAAACAGAGACGATACCCCTTCTAACAGGATACCCCTTCTATGCTCATACCCCTTCTATGCTCAACACAGGTCATACGCTCATACCCCTTCTATATCAATGTTCACGAAATCGATTACATCATTTCTTTTCCGTTTTCAAAACACATTACAACATTTCACATGTTTAAACCAAAGACCAATTTAAAACAGAGACGTGCGAAAATGACACCAAAACATGAAACAGAAAATGCTGTCACAGCACAATTTCACTAAGACCTCCTTGGAGTATTTTCATCATAACTCAAAAACTAAAAATCATTTTCACGTCAAACCAAAGCCACTGGAAAGCTAACAAAATTATCTAAAACTTTCATGTTTACACCCAAGGCCAATTCTGTACCAATCAATACCAGTTTTCGTTTCAAATACGGAAAAGTTATGCAGAAAATTATGCAGAAAATCAGACCAACAGCATTAGAAAAATTAACATCCAAATCTACAACAGAGGCCATTGCCAAATATATACATACACGTTCAGATACCCAAAATGGTGTTACAACTATCAGAGCCCTAAACTCTAACTAGGATACAACACCTAGTACAAAAGTAAGGATAGCTAAGCTATGCCCTCACCACTACGCAGGTTCTATACGACAACAGCTAATCCTCGACGATATGCTCGTCTTCCTGAAAATCTGGATCCCCAAAGATCCAGCACATAACACAAAACAGAGAGTGTTAGTAAAACATAATCAATACAATATAAACAGCACAATAATAAGTAGGGTACCTACACTTTACCCCTCATGCATATTCTAACTCACGCACATGCATCATCAATTATCGTCAAACATTTATTCATTAATCACAAGTACTCAAAACATATCAACACTTTAAGCAATTAAGTCAACAGATGGAAATTATCAATCATCAATTACCATGCACACATAATTCCTCAAGCACAAAACTCATCAATAACAATTACCACTTAACAACCATTATGCACACATAATCCCTAAAGTGCACACTAATGTCAAGTAGGATGTATGTTCCTAAAATGCACTCTAATGCATGTGGTACCAATTCTTGCTCAGCTTTTGAGTCATGGCGGACTGTTGGATAAACTTATATCCCTTGTGTACCTCTCATTCGCCATATAAGGACAGTCGTACACTTGACCAATAATAATTGGATTTCATTCTTTCATCGACTGCACCTCTCATTCGCCATAAAAGGACGGTTGTGCATATGACCAATAATAATTGGATTTCATTCTTTCATCGACTGCACCTCTCATTCGCCATAAAAGGACGGTCGTGCATATGACCAATAATAATTGGATTTCATTCTTTCATCGACTGCACCTCTCATTCGCCATAAAAGGACGGTCGTGCATATGACCAATAATAATTGGATTTCATTGACAACATCATACTAAACCAAACTCACAACATCATCAACAACATCATACTAAACCAAACTCACAACATCAATAACAACATCATACTAAACCAAACTCACAACATCATCAACAACATCATACTAAACCAAACTCACAACATCATCAACAACATCATACTAAACCAAACTCACAACATCATCAACAACATCATACTAAACCAAACTCACAACATCATCAACAACATCATACTAAACCAAACTCCAAATAAACATAAATGTTTCTAAGGTAAATCCAATCCTTTAGATACCATATCAATTCAATTATATCCATCAATTCTCACACCTTAGTCTTTAATATTACTAAGTCCAAATCCACTTTCAAAACCTTAGACACACTCTATTAGTTCCTAACAGCCATTCCAAACATTATATAACACATACTCACACAACATGAAGAACTTAACAAAAATCACCATGTTAGGGTTTTACTCAAGCTTTTCTTGAACAACAACAACATTTTCGAATACCCAAAACCTAGATAAACATCATATAACTTCAATTACACATACTAGCAACATCACTTAGCATCAAATAAGCATAATCATGATCATTAACAACTTTAATCATAAAAACTCTCCAACTTTCAATCATATATTGAAATTCACACAATATCTTTCCAAGAATTCAAACATATATGAAAACACAATTTCAATCCACAAAATCATACTAGAAACATACTACAATCATCAAACTCATGTTTTGTTTAAGAAAAGTTCACAAAACCAAAAGAAAAGTGAAAGGAGAAGTTTGGGTACGGAGATATCGACAATCTCCCCTTCTCGAGTCACTCCCGATTACGAATACTAACTCTCTTACCCGGAATCGATGAAATCTCTAGCAAACTCAAGCTTTCCCTCTTGCCCTAGCTTCTCTCCTAGCTTCTCACGTTCTCTTTTCTCCCTTCTCTTACACGGCTCCAAGCTTCTCCAAAAAAACAAAGAATAGTGATGACAAAGTCTTTGTGGTTATCTTATAACCCAATCCAATCAATCTTGGCCATCCATTTAATATCTTAACTCATGATCAATCCTAGCCCTTCAATCCAATCCAAGCTCACTAAATCTCATCCACTTGATCATTACTACTCATAAACTCAAAAGCCCAATACTATTCATCTTCTTGGCCCACTTTCGCCCAAAACCCTCAAAACTCGATTACGAACTTACGCTCGCGCTAAATAATTATTTATCGATTACGAGGAAATATTTTTAAAAGCCAAACAATAAAATAAAATATATAAAAATATAATATACGAAAATAGGGTCGTTACAGAATGCATGACATGAATATGAGATGCATGTACCCTGATTTGGATATGCATGTATGAATGCGTTTGATATGATGCATGTATGAATTATGAATGATATGATCTATGATTGGGTGCCGAGCAACGTAGGTCTTTGGGTGAAATTGTATTTGGATGTAAGTAGACGCCAAGCATGGTTGGGCTTTTTCTGGGGATTTGTGTTTGTGATTGCCAATGATGATTGGGCTTTTTTGGGTTGAGACTCCCTGGGGAATGTCAATAAGACTTGGGCTTCATGGGGATATAAGGATCATTTTGGAAGCATGATCGATATCCAGCCTTGGTTGATGGAAGAGGTGTTTTGACTGGGGAATTTTGTTCGACTAACCCTTGGGATCTTTGCGCTCCACTTGCCGTGAGCTATGCACTTGCCTTTGCTGAAGAGCATGAGTCTTTTGGCACAATATTGGGGGGAATTACCACAATTCTTTCGACATTTACAAAAATTCAAATAAAACAACATTTGTTTTTTTCGGAAGTTTTTTTTGTTTTTATTTCCCATGTTTCAATGCATTTTTATCATGAATAAAACAAAATTCTATGCGCTAATGTGAACACAAAAAATAATAAAAGGAATTTTATTCAATGCAGATTTGATTACATGAAGTGAGAAGTGATTACTCCTCTGGGGAAAAAGGTAGAGAAAGACAAGAAAAAAGCAAAAAGAAACTTGTTTGTTTTGGCACAACACATGCTATTTTCTTTATGACTTTGAGGTTCCTTAAGAGATAATGACGAGACCGATTCTTCCCCTCTTGAATCTTGTCCGGAGCTTGGATGTTGCAGCCATTTGCCTTTCTTTTTGTTGACCCCCTAAATTTTGCCTGGATTGCTCTTTCGAGTTTTCAGTCCACCGGGGTGTATTTCCTTTTTTGATGTCCTTAGTTTTTGCCTAGACCGCCTTTTCAGGTTTTCGATCTACCAGGACGCTCTCTATTGCCTAAACCGCCCTTTCAGGTTTTCGATTTAGCGAGCTTTTCTCTTTTTTTTTTTAGGCATAATACTTCTTGACTATGTCAGAGTTTATTGAGAGTGGGAACTCTTGTGGTGATGATCAAGGCTCTGAAGGGAAATCGACATGTAAAGTGCAGCGGAAGTTTAAAATTTTTGATTTCCTTTCCTTGGATCATTACGAATATCACATGAATCAGTGATAGAGTTGTTACCTCTTAGTGCAGAAACTGTTTCTTTGATCACAGCTGAGCAAGTAAGCAAAGCCTCTACTCGTCCACACGAACGGCTTCCTTTGATTCCCGGTGCTAGCCAAGCGATCAGAGGTTAGGGAGAGAGGTGGGGATTCGTTTCGCCTTTAGGGTTACACGAAAAGCATTAGCTGATTTCAGCATTAGAGCTTCTATTTATAGAACTCCTTGCTGCACAAAATCAGCTTGAGCTTCAAAAGCCCATTAGCCCATCAGCATCCGCTAACTAATTAGCGCTTATTGCTGAACGTACCCCATCATATAAGTACTACTTACATTTCTCCTTTTAACCGTTCTATTGTGTGTGACCCTATAGGTTCTTGTAACGTTGGCAATAATATTAAATCCCATATTTAATATTATAAACAGTGAGCGGTATCTAGCAACACATCACTGCTACCCAAGTGACAAGAATGTCAAGTGATCTGACGAAACCTTTCCATGATAATATCTATGTGTACGATTACTCCTTTGTCCTAATATCTTTATTGAACACAAGGCATAGATTACGTCACCCTTGCTTAGCTCAATATTTATATTTCTTGATCCCGAAATATACTGAACAACGAATAAGTCCAATATCTCATATTGACTTAATTCGGCATGGCCATGCATTTTTCCAGTCATATTCCATCAAGAGGCCTAAAGATATATCTCCTGTTATGAGGAGGGACAAATCCCATCTAGGACACTCATGTCCCTCAGCATGATTCGTCAAGTGCCCATTAACCAACGTTATAGTCATCTTGTTACAGACAACGTTTGAATGGCAATAAAACACTCGAGTCCACATCTAGGGATCATAGTGGTTTCAGGTCTAAGAGTGATATACACTATTATCATTGAGAGAATAACTTATGACGATTTCATAACATACTATGTAGTATTCTCACGATGGGTCAATCCAGTATAAATATTACTCCTAATACTTATACCTATGTATAGACTTAATATCTCATATTCATGACCCATGAGATGTGGTCATCAGTCTACATACATAATAGTCTCCACGCTTTAATATTATCCCAATTCATATTAAAGCTTGACTACGGATACATTAAGAATAGTGTTCTTTCGTTGATGTAATCTCATGATTAAGTCACACTTAATATTCCATCACATGAACTAACTATTCTAGGGACTTTATTTATCTTATAACAAGTGTAATAAAGAACGCCATATTTTATTCAATAATAAAAGTCATGATACATATAAAAGTTTGACATAAACTATTGGCCTCTAGGGCTTATACCAACAATCTCCCACTAGCACTAGAGCCAATCAGGCATAGACCTAATACCCATAGATCTAGTATGACCATCATGCTTCTGCTGAGTTAGAGCTTTAGTAAGTGGATCAGCAACATTGTCTGATGTTGGTACTCTGCATATTTTCACATCTCCTCTATCGATGATTTCTCGAATGAGATGATAGCGCCTAAGTATGTGTTTGGATCTTTGGTGAGATCTAGGTTCTTTAGCTTGTGCGATTGCTCCATTGTTATCACATAACAGTTCAATGGGATCCACAATGCTTGGAACTATACCAAGATCAGAGATGAATTTCTTGATCCAAACAGCCTCTTTTGCGGCATTAGATGCAGCAATATACTCGGCCTCGGTTGTAGAATCAGCGACTGTTTCTTGCTTTGAACTCTTCCAGCTAACAGCACCGCCATTTAAGCAAAACACGTATCCAGATTGCGATTTGAAATCATCATGATCTGTCTGAAAACTAGCATCTGTGTAACCAATTACAGAGAGCTCTTCTTGACCTCCATAGATCAAGAAAGTATCCTTAGTTCTTCTCAAGTACTTAAGGATGTTCTTAACAGCAACCCAATGACTGTTACCTGGATTAGACTGGTATCTGCTCGTAGCACTTAAAGCATACGAGACATCTGGTCGAGTACATAACATAGCATACATGATAGATCCAATTGCGGATGCATATGGAACATTGATCATTCGATCCCTTTCTTCAACAGTTGAAGGGGACTGTGCCTTTGACAAACTTATACCTGATGACATAGGTACAAGTCCTTTCTTGGACTCATACATATTGAAACGTCTCAAGACTTTGTCAATGTATGTACCCTGACTTAAGCCAAGCAATCTTTGTGATCTATCTCTATAGATCCTGATTCCTAATATGTAGGAAGCTTCACCTAAGTCTTTCATAGAAAAGCATTTCCCTAACCAAGATTTAATTTCTTGTAGTGTAGGGATGTCATTTCCGATAAGCAATATGTCATCCACATATAATACCAGAAATGAGACTATGCTCCCACTAACCTTCTTGTAAACACAAGGTTCATCTTCATTTTTAATGAATCCATACTGTTGTACAGTTTCATCAAAACGAAGATTCCAACTTCTGGAAGCTTGCTTCAATCCATAGATTGATCGCTGCAATTTGCATACCTTTTGGATGTTATTAGGAATGCCAAATCCTTCAGGTTGTGTCATGTACACATCCTCAAGGAGATTTCCATTAAGGAAAGCAGTCTTGACATCCATCTGCCAGATTTCATAATCATGGTATGCAGCGATAGCAAGTAAGATCCGAATGGATTTAATCATTGCGACTGGTGAAAAGGTTTCATCATAGTCTACACCATGAATTTGTTTGAAGCCTTTAGCAACCAACCGCGCTTTGTAGGTGTTAACCTTTCCGTCCATGTCAGTTTTCTTTTTGAAAACCCACTTGCATCCTATAGGATTAATTCCTTTAGGTGCTTCGACCAAGTTCCAAACTTGATTTATGTACATGGAATCCATTTCAGATTTCATGGCCTCAAGCCACTTCTCAGATTCAGGACCAGTAATGGCCTCTTGATAAGTCATAGGCTCATCTTGATCCATGAGCAATACGTCACATTCTTCTGATATGAGATACCCATATCTCTCAGGTTCCTGACGTATCCTATTTGACCTACGTGGTTCTTGTGTTATTGGAGTAGGATTTTCTGTCACAACAGCTTGTGTATCCTGCTCTTGTTCCTCCATTGGCGTACTACTTTGTGGGTCTTGAACTTCTTCAAGATCTACCTTTTTCCCACTAATTTCTTTGGAAACAAATTCCTTCTCAAGGAATACTCCATCTCTAGCGACAAACACTTTGCCCTCAGATGGTTTGTAAAAGTAGTATCCTTTAGTTTCTTTAGGATATCCCACAAAGAAACATTTGTCAGATTAGTCGTTTCACATAAACTTCACAACCCCAAATCTTTAAATGTCTCACATTGGGTTTTCGACCACTCCATATCTCATATGGTGTCTTTTCTATCGCTTTGGATGGAACTTGGTTAAGTGTGTAAGCTGCAGTTAATAAGGCATGTCCCCAAAAGGAGTTTGGAAGATCAGCATGACTCATCATAGATCGGACCATGTCTAACAAGGTTCGATTTCTCCTTTCGGAAACACCATTCCATTGTGGTGTTCCAGGAGGTGTGAGTTGGGATAAGATCCCACACTCTTTTAGATGATTGTCAAACTCTTGGCTCAAATATTCGCCACCTCGATCAGATCGAAGCATTTTGATTTTCTTGCCAAGTTGGTTTTCTACTTCATTTTGAAATTCTTTGAAGAAAGTAAATGATTCAGATTTATGTTTCATTAGATACACATATCCAAATCTACTAAAATCATCAGTGAATGTAATGAAGTAATAAAACCCTCCTCTAGCAGGTGTGTTTAGTGGTCCACATACATCAGTATGTATAAGTCCCAAAAGATCACTAGACCTTTCACCTGTTCCGGTGAATGGGGTCTTTGTCATCTTTCCCAATAAACAAGATCGACATGTCTCATATGATTCTAAATCAAAAGAGTCCAAAATTCCATCTTTATGGAGTTTGGAAATGCGATTTTCGTTTATATGGCCTAAACGACAATGCCAAAGATAAGTTGGATTCAACTCATTAGGTTTCATCCTTTTCGTATTTATGTTATAGATTGGCATATCAAGATCAAGAATATAAAGTCCATTACTCATAATGGCATTAGCATAGTGAATATTATTCAAATAAATAGAACAACACTTGTCTTTTATTGTAAAACAAAAACCGGACTTGTCCAAACAAGAAACGGAAATAATATTCCTGCTAATTGCAGGTACAAAATAACAGTTCTCTAACTGTATTAAGAGACCACTAGGTAAAGTCAATTCATAAGTTCCAACAGCTAATGCAGCAACCTTTGCGCCATTGCCAACTCGTAGATCGACTTCCCCTTTTGCCAATGTTCTACTCGTTCTCAACCCCTGCACATCAGTACAAATATGAGAACCACATCCAGTATCTAATACCCATGATGTAGAAGTAGACATGTTAATTTCTATAACAAAAATACCTGAAGAAGTGGAAGCAACTGTTCCATTCCTTTTATCTTCCAGATATTTTGGGCAGTTGCGCTTCCAGTGCCCGGTCTTACCGCAGTAGAAGCACTTGCCCTCCTTAGCCACGCCTCCAGTAGGCTTCAAAGCTTTGGTTGATGGCTTAGCAACTGCTTTGCCTTTGCCATTTCCCTTAGACCTTTTAGGCTTCTTATTATGCTTTTTGACCTTTCCATTGTTAACCATCAAGATGGTCTTACCCTTTCCCTTCATGTTCTTTTCAGCAGTTCTTAACATTGCTGCAAGCTGTGGAAGAGTTTTGTCCATGTCATTCATTAGGAAATTCATGACAAAGTGGCTAAAGCTTTCCGGCAACGATTGCAAGATAAGATCAATAGCAAGTTCCTGCTCAAGGGGTAAACCCAATCGCGCGAGGTTCTCAACGTACCCAATCATCTTGAGTACATGAGGTCCTACAGGACTTCCTTCTGACAGCTTAGTTCCAAAAAGGGCCTTGGAGACATCATACCTTTCATGCCTAGCTTGCTCTTCATAAAGAGTCTTAAGGTGTTCGATCATATCGAACGCAGCCATGTTCTCGTGTTGCTTCTGAAGCTCAGAGGTCATGGTTGCAAGCATGATGCAAGCGACTTCCACGGCATCATTGACATGCCTACTATAAGCATCTCTTTCAGCCCTGGGAGCATTTGCAGCTGGTGCCTCTTCAGGAACAGGTTCATCAAGCACATACAGCTTTTTCTCATGTGTGAGGACAATCCTCAAGTTTCGGTGCCAGTCTAAAAAATTTGTTTCATTCAGCTTATCCTTCTCAAGGATTGATCGCAAAATGTTGTTTGAAGTGTTATTTGCCATCTACAATTTAAAATATGCAAAATAAGTATCATGAAAATAACATATTTAATTTGGCCTTTAATTAAATATGCTCCCACTATTTTATTCAAATCAAATGACCTTCAAACATTTAATTCGGAAAATCCCGTTGGAAGATTTTCTAGCGGGTTGAAATCCTTATTTCACCTTGTTTTGAGTCAGCTAGGGCTGATCACCCAAAACTCAGCTATTTAGGTAGGAACATTTCCAATTGTATCTTATACAACTTTCAAATCAATTGGGCGAGTAACTCTTACTCTGATCTATCATATAGATATTTCCCAATTCTTGCTTCTAAATTTATTCTAATCATATTAAAATTAATTTAGTTAAGTTAAACCCAATAGAATAACAATCGGGTAAATGAAATTACCGCACCGCGACTTACAAACATAGAACATGTGCTTCGCTAGGGCAGAACCCACACATTCGATATTAGTCTTGAAGGGTGTTATTCTTTTGGAAAGCATTAAACTTAATATATCACTTTGAAGGATTTTATTTAGTTTGATCTCACCTCACCACGGCTTGTATATCATATATATTCGCACTCCAATCATTCAAGCATGCATAACAATTATACAAAATAAAAGTGACATGATTATGGCCTCCTAACGCTATGATTCTCTCAAGCCAATGAAAGAATCTAAACTAATCCTAGAAACGACCTTGCTTCTCCAAGCTAGACTTCTAGGGCTAATCCAACGTCAATGGTCCTATTACCTCCTTGTATTCTAATTACATTACATATAAAGAAACTCGTTTTACATACGAGGGATTGGATGAGAAGAGAATGTACATATAGAATTCAAGAGAGAGGCACGACACGCAGGCCGTATTTCAAAAATCCAAAATAAAAGAAATAATAAGACTAAGGCCATAATCATTCACACAACAACAATAAAACACCTTTTATTATTATTAGCACCTCATAATTAAATAAATTGAATTAAAACTCGGCGATTGATCACACTACGCAGATTAGTCGGGGTTTCCGCTGCCCGGTCAGCGGACGGGGGTTCCGCTGCCCGGTCAGCGGACAGGGGTCAAGGGGGCAGCGCCCCTTGCGGGGCTTCCGGGGCAGCGCCCCGGAAGCTAATTCATTATGAACGATTCACTTTGAATTCTGGTGTTGTAAAAATCGTGTCACGATTTTATAGGCAGAAGCAAACAATTTGCTGGGCACAAAATCGTGTCACGATTCTACAATCGTGTCACGATTTTATAGGCAGAAGCAAACGATTTGCTGGGCACAAAATCGTGTCACGATTCTACAATCGTGTCACGATTCTGAACCAGGTTTCAGCCTTTTTCGTAACCCTAATCATGACGGCACAACACTTGCGGCGTTATAAACCCCGTTGTAACAGTATGATCACACCAATCAAAGTACTCTGATTGTTTATTCAATATGGTGATCGAACTTAGAATGCTTCACCTGATACGGTTCCGAAGCTCCAGTTTACAATCATCCAATATGAACAAATATCATCTGACTTGATTTAGTGAACGATCATCACGAGTATATCACATATACTTCTGTTACACAGAATTTATCAATCATATTTCTGTCGATATGTATAATCGAAAATATTGATGCTTCACCAGAAAACGGTTCCGAAGCTTCAAACAATTCGAAAAGCCATGCACAGAAAAGTGATACGATTCAATTATGTGCGTATGTGATCGAGCAACACATCTCCGTCGATATGGATAATCGATATATTGATGCTTCACCTGATACGGTTCCGAAGCTTCAAACAAACCGAAAAGCCATGCACGGAAACGTGATGCCTTGCCAATTTTAATTCGTCTTTATTATTTAATTGTATTCGATTATGTTTAATCCAATTAAAACATAAAGCAGTAAACAAAACAATCCGATTCATGGTTTCGTAATTGGCTCTGATACCACTGAAGGGAAATCGACATGTAAAGTGCAGCGGAAGTTTAAAATTTTTGATTTCCTTTCCTTGGATCATTACGAATATCACATGAATCAGTGATAGAGTTGTTACCTCTTAGTGCAGAAACTGTTTCTTTGATCACAGCTGAGCAAGTAAGCAAAGCCTCTACTCGTCCACACGAACGGCTTCCTTTGATTCCCGGTGCTAGCCAAGCGATCAGAGGTTAGGGAGAGAGGTGGGGATTCGTTTCGCCTTTAGGGTTACACGAAAAGCATTAGCTGATTTCAGCATTAGAGCTTCTATTTATAGAACTCCTTGCTGCACAAAATCAGCTTGAGCTTCAAAAGCCCATTAGCCCATCAGCATCCGCTAACTAATTAGCGCTTATTGCTGAACGTACCCCATCATATAAGTACTACTTACATTTCTCCTTTTAACCGTTCTATTGTGTGTGACCCTATAGGTTCTTGTAACGTTGGCAATAATATTAAATCCCATATTTAATATTATAAACAGTGAGCGGTATCTAGCAACACATCACTGCTACCCAAGTGACAAGAATGTCAAGTGATCTGACGAAACCTTTCCATGATAATATCTATGTGTACGATTACTCCTTTGTCCTAATATCTTTATTGAACACAAGGCATAGATTACGTCACCCTTGCTTAGCTCAATATTTATATTTCTTGATCCCGAAATATACTGAACAACGAATAAGTCCAATATCTCATATTGACTTAATTCGGCATGGCCATGCATTTTTCCAGTCATATTCCATCAAGAGGCCTAAAGATATATCTCCTGTTATGAGGAGGGACAAATCCCATCTAGGACACTCATGTCCCTCAGCATGATTCGTCAAGTGCCCATTAACCAACGTTATAGTCATCTTGTTACAGACAACGTTTGAATGGCAATAAAACACTCGAGTCCACATCTAGGGATCATAGTGGTTTCAGGTCTAAGAGTGATATACACTATTATCATTGAGAGAATAACTTATGACGATTTCATAACATACTATGTAGTATTCTCACGATGGGTCAATCCAGTATAAATATTACTCCTAATACTTATACCTATGTATAGACTTAATATCTCATATTCATGACCCATGAGATGTGGTCATCAGTCTACATACATAATAGTCTCCACGCTTTAATATTATCCCAATTCATATTAAAGCTTGACTACGGATACATTAAGAATAGTGTTCTTTCGTTGATGTAATCTCATGATTAAGTCACACTTAATATTCCATCACATGAACTAACTATTCTAGGGACTTTATTTATCTTATAACAAGTGTAATAAAGAACGCCATATTTTATTCAATAATAAAAGTCATGATACATATAAAAGTTTGACATAAACTATTGGCCTCTAGGGCTTATACCAACAGGCTCCGCCAGAGAAGGCTTTCTTTACCAGGTACGGTCCATCATAGCTGGGAGTCAACTTCCCTCGGGGATCTTTGTGGATAGGTAATATCTTCTTGAGCACTAGGTCTCCTTCTTTGAATTCTCGGGGACGGACCTTTTTGTCGAATGCCCTCTTGAGTCTCCTTTGATAGAGTTGTCCATGACACATTGCTGTCAGACGCTTTTCCTCTATGAGGTTCAGTTGGTCGAACCTTGTTTGGACCCATTCAGCTTCTTCTAGCTTGGTTTCCATCAAGACCCTTAATGAAGGGATTTCCACCTCAATGGGAAGCACGGCTTCCATACCGTATACTAAGGAGAAAGGGGTTGCCCCAGTTGAAGTGCGAATGGCTGTTCTGTAGCCATGTAGCGCAAAGGGAAGCATCTCGTGCCAATCCTTATATGTTTTCACCATCTTTTGGATGATTTTCTTTATGTTCTTATTGGCTGCTTCTACCGCACCGTTCATCTTTGGCCGGTAAGGTGAGGAATTATGGTGCTCGATCTTGAAGTCTTTGCACAACTCCTTCATTGTCTTGTTGTTCAGGTTTGCCCCATTATCGGTGATAATTCTATGGGGAGTGCCGTAACGACAAATGATTTCCTTTTTGATGAAACGGGCTACCACTTGTTTGGTTACGTTTGCATACGAAGCTGCTTCGACCCATTTGGTGAAATAGTCGATGGCAACGAGGATGAAGCGATGTCCATTTGATGCTTTGGGCTCGATCATTCCAATCATGTCTATGCCCCACATAGAGAATGGCCAAGGTGAGGTCATGACGTTCAGGGGAGTTGGTGGTACATGCACCTTGTCGGCATAAATTTGGCACTTATGACATGTTTTGGCATAGTGGAAACAGTCAGCTTCCATGGTTAGCCAATAATAGCCCGCCCTTAGGGTTTTCTTTGACATTGCATGCCCATTGGCATGGGTTCCAAAAGATCCCTCGTGGATTTCTTTGATGAGCATGTCCGCTTCATGTTTATCCACACATTTGAGCAAGACCATGTCATAGTTTCTTTTGTAGAGGGTATTTCCGCTGAGGAAGAACTGGGATGCCAATCTCCTGAGGGTTCTCTTGTCGGTTTGTGAGGCATTTTCTGGATACTCTTGCTCTTCGAGGTATCGCTTGATGTCGTAGAACCAAGGTTTGTTGTCAAGTCCTTCTTTGACTGCTGCACATACAACTGGTTTGTCTCTATGATCCATCTTTATGATTGGCGCCTCATTGTGGAAATTTACTTAGTACATTGATGATAATGTAGCCAAAGCATCTGCCACCTGATTTTCTTCTCGAGGTATGTGATGGAAAGTGATTTCATCAAAATGCTCAAGCAATTCTACAACCCGGGCTCGGTAGGGAATTAAATTGGGATGTTTTGTTTCCCATTCTCCTTTGACTTGATAGATGACCAAGGCTGAGTCACCGTATACTTCAAGGGTTTTAATCCTTAGATCAATTGCTGCTTCGAGGCCTAGGATACATGCTTCATATTCTGCCATATTATTGGTGCAGTCAAAGCATAACCTTGCTGTGAAGGGTTGGTATCCATTTCTTGGGGAGATCAAAATTGCCCCGATCCTGTGCCCCATGGCATTTGAGGCGCCGTCGAAAGCGAGCTTCCATCGAGCTCTCGGTTCTGGTCCTTCATCATCACTTGTGACCTTTTCGTCATTCAAAGCTACGACATCTTCATCCGGGAAGTCGAATTGTATGGGTTGATAATCCTCCAATGGTTGGTGAGCAAGGTGCTCGGATAAAACACTCCCTTTGATAGCTTTTTGAGCAACGTATTGGATGTCGTACTCAGACAGCAGCATTTGCCAACGGGCTATCTTCCCTGTGAGGGCAGGCTTTTCAAAGATATACTTGATGGGATCCATCTTTGATATCAACCAAGTTGTATGGGTCAACATGTATTGCCTTAAGTGTCGAGCAGCCCATGCTAAAGCGCAGCAAGTCTTTTCAAGCAAAGTATACCTTGATTCACAGTCGGTGAACTTCTTGCTTAGGTAGTAGATTGTGTGCTCTTTCCTTCCCGTTTCATCTTGTTGTCCTAACACACAACCCATTGATCCTTCAAGTACGGTTAGGTATAAGATGAGAGGTTTACCCGGAACCGGAGGTATTAAAATTGGTGGTTCTTGCAGGTATTGTTTGATCTTGTCAAATGCCTCTTGGCAATTCTCGTTCCAATGAACGGCTTGGTTTTTCCTTAGCAGTTTGAAGATTGGTTCGCAGGTAGCTGTCATGTGTGAGATGAACCTAGCGATGTAGTTTAATCTTCCTAAGAAACCCCGGCCCTCTTTCTCGGTATTTGGTGCTGGAATATCTTGGATGGCCTTTACCTTGTCAGGATCCACTTCAATACCCTTTTGGCTGACAATGAAACCCAATAACTTTCCGGATCTAACACCAAATGTGCACTTGTTAGGATTTAAGCGCAGCTTGAATTTTCTCAGGCGTTCGAAAAGCTTTTGCAGATGGACTAGATGATCCTCCTCCGTTTGGGATTTGGCAATCATGTCATCGACGTAGACCTCTATTTCCTTATGGATCATGTCATGGAAAAGAGTTACCATTGCTCTTTGGTATGTTGCCCCGGCATTTGTTAATCCGAAAGGCATTACCTTATAGCAGAAAGTCCCCCATGGGGTGATAAATGTGGTTTTCTCCTTGTCTTCTGGAGCCATCTTGATTTGGTTATATCTCGAGAAGCCGTCCATAAAGGAGAAGACTGAGAATTGGGCTGTGTTGTCCACCAATATGTCAATATGTGGTAGCGGGAAATCATCCTTTGGGCTTGCTTTATTCAAGTCTCGGTAATCCACACACATTCTAACTTTGCCATCCTTTTTTGGAACTGGCACGATGTTGGCAACCCATGTTGGATACTTGGTTACGTCTAAAAAGCCGGCATCAAACTGTTTTTTGACCTCCTCTCTGATCTTGAGAGCCATATCGGGTCGAGTTCTCCTCAATTTCTGCTTTACTGGTGGGCATTCTGGCTTGAGTGGCAGTTTATGTATGACGATGTTAGGGTCTAAACCTGGCATGTCTTGATACGACCAAGCGAATACGTCCACATACTCTTGTAGAAGCTTAACCAACTTTCCTTTCACATCCTCATGCAGGGAGGCTCCTATCTTGACCTCTTTCTTATCCTCTTCGGTCCCCAAGTTGACCTTTTCAACTGATTCTTGGTGGGGTTGTATTACCCTATCCCCTTGATTTGCAAATCTGGACAATTCTTCAGGTTGTTCATAATCGTCCTCTTCATTATCTTCCGTTTGATTAATCGGGAAATCGAAGTCATAAGGGATTAAGGCAGTGTTGTTTTTGGAGGGTGGATTTGTAGATCTGCATGAGTATGATTTTTTTAGGCTTTTTGTAGCAAATTTTTTTTTAAAACAAATGCAAAAAAGAAAAAAAGAAACTCAAATGAACATAAAAGAGTGATTTATTCATGATTGAAAATAGCTTTAAAACATGGGGGCCCCACACGACTAATCATTTGCCTTGGACAGAGCTAAATGATTTTTTTTTAAAAAGTAAAAACAAACATGGTTTATTACTTGAGCTTGGTAATGATCTCGGGAATTGCGATAGCCCTCCAATTGTTCAAAGCTTCATCCGAAACACAACGGTACACCAAATCAGGCACGTCTTCATCCACATCTTCAAGTAGAACCACTTGATCTTCATTGATAAATCCCGCACTGATAAACGTTTCCAAAATGGGGAGGATCCCTTGCTTTTGAGGCTTTGGGGAGGTTTCGGTTGATGGATGATATCCCAAACCGAAGCGATTTTTCTTCTCGAGTATGTCCACTAATTTGCCCCATCTGGTAGATCGGCTTTCTTCTAGGGCCTCTCTTATTGCCCTCCATGATGACATGGCTGTCCTAGCCTCTTTCTTGGGCTTTGAGCTCAAAGTCACGACATTCGCCACTTCCAAAGATTGGAAGGGAACATCCGCAGCTTCTTCGTCCGTTTCTATATAACGGAATGACGAAAGATGGCTTACCATCATATCCTCTTGCCCGGAAACTACAATCATTTGGTTATCGATGATGAACTTAAGTTTCTGGTGTAGGGTAGAGGTGATGGCTCCGGCAGCATGAATCCATGGTCGTCTGAGAAGACAACTGTAAGTTGGATTAATATCCATGACTTGGAAGGTTATGGAGAAAACCTTAGGCCCGATTTGGATTGGTAAGTCGATCTCCCCTACGACGGCTCTTCTTGACCCATCGAAAGCTTTTACCACCAAGGCGCTGGGCGTCATTACTGTCCCTTCACATGATAGCTTTAGAAGGGTAGTCTTGGGCATGACATTCAATGATGACCCCGTGTCCACTAACATTCGAGAGAGGATGTGGTCCATGCATTTCACGGAGATATGCAAAGCGCGGTTGTGAATATGCCCCTCGTCGGGTAGCTCATCGCCGTTGAAACCCAAGTACCTACTCGAGGTAATATTTGCGACTATCCCGTCGAATTGGTCCACAGGGATGTCCCTGGTGACATGTGCCTCACTGAGGATCCGCAGCAATGCTTCTCGGTGTGCTTCCGAGCTTAGTAGTAGGGATAGCATGGAGATCTTGGAGGGAGTTTGACCTAGCTGGTCAATGATTTTATACTCGCTCTTTTGGATTATCCTCAGGAACTCCTCGGCCTCTTTTTGTGGGGCTGCTTTTTGAGATGGTCCCGCTTGATTCTCCTCCTCTTCCACGCTCTTTTCTTTGAGCGGCTCTCTTGGTAGTACGGTTGGTGTCTTCCCAAGTTCTTTCGGAGCGAAGACCCTACCACTTCTTGTCATTCCTCCAACACCGGTAATGTTAGTGATGCTGGATTCAATTTTTGCTAGTGGTTTTCCTTCCACATAGGCCACAGGTTGGTAATTCCATGGTACCTTCTTCGTGCTTTCAAAAGAAAAGGGTGCAGGTACGTGGAATGTTATGGGCTGTATAGGTATTGGTACATCTCTCCTTTGGTATGGGATTTCGAGAGGTTTTGGGTCATGAGACTCCAAGGTAGCAACGTCCGTGCTATCCTTTATATAGCCCATTTGGATCCAACCTTGGTCCATTAGCTCTTGAAGACAAATCTTCAATTTTCCGCACTTGTCCGGGTTGATTTTGCAGGCTTCGCAGTCGGCGTGCATCTCCTCGAACAAACCAAAACCGGTTAATCGCTCCCTTATGATTGACAAGGGAGTCTTTACATTGGCTACCTCCTTGATTGGGCCAAAGTCCTCTTGTTCTTCCACCGCGTTTACAGAGGGACCCGCATGCCCCGGCAATGGGTTATTTTTTACATTGGGGTTCTCCTCCTTGAAGGATAACAGCTTCCGGTCAATGAGACTCTGGACCTTGTATTTGAGTGCTTTACATCCTTCACTATTGTGCCCGGGGGACCTCGCGTGGTATTCGCATCTTGCGTTGGCGTCATACCAAGGTGGATATGGTGGCACCAAAGCTGGTAGTGGTTTTATCTCGACCATGCCCTTTTGAATTAAATACGGCAAGATCTGACCGTATGGCATGGGTACAGGATCAAACTGTACATTGCGATAGCTATTCCTCAGGCCCATTTGGCTCCTTGGTGGGTACCCGCCTTGTTGTTGATGTTGATTTTGTTAAGGCAACATTGCTGGTTGTCGAGGTGGAGGGTTGGGAATTACTTGAGGTGAGTAATGCCCTTGAGCCGTTGCTGCTGCCACATAAGGATAGTGGTAGCGAGGCATTTGGTTTGATGGTGGGCAAGATGGTCCCACTAGAACAGCATTCGTCTCCCCCTCTTTCTGTTTGTGAAAGTTGTTGGGGGGTCTCCTAGCTCCACTTTGAGTTTCTAGAGGGCCTTGGATCTTTCCCCTTTTTACTCCGTCCTCTATTCTTTCACCAATCATGACTAGGTCGGAAAATCCGGAAGATGTGCTTCCAATCATTTTGTCATAATATGGGCCTTGAAGTGTGCCCATAAAGGTGTCGACAAGCTCCCTTTCCAACAATGGTGGTTGCACGCGAGAAGATAGTTCTCTCCACCGTTGAGCGTACTCCTTGAAGGACTCGTTGCTTCTTTGTACGAGGTTTTGCAATTGCATCCTATTTGGAGCCATGTCCAAATTGTATTTGTATTGCTTTAGGAAAGCATCGGCTAAATCCTTCCAAGTTTGGACGTGGGTCGCTCTAGCTGCATGTACCAATCCAATGACGCTCCGCTTAAACTATCTTGAAACACATGCACCATGAGCTTCTCGTTCGTCGCGTAAGCTGCCATCTTCCTACAGAACATCCGTAGATGGTTCCGAGGGCATTGAAATCCCTTGTACTTTTCGAAATCCGGTGCTTTAAATTTTGGAGGGATTACCACGTCGGGCACTAAGCACATGTCCAAAGCATTGTGGGCGCCGTATGAACTGAATCCTTCGACAGCTTTCAACCTTTCTTCCAAAACTCGATACATTTGGGTGTTATCGTTGTCTTGGTGGGTGGTGTCGGGAGCAGAATGTCTTGGCTGATTATCTCCCACATTATGAGAAATAACCTCATGTTGAGTAGTGGAATTTCCTTGAGGACGACGCTCTTCGTTCCTTACGGGGATTGTGAGCGGTGGTGGAGGTGGTCCATGGCCCTCATTTTCAAGTGGTGGGGTATATCCTGGAGGTAAACCATAAGGAGGCCATTGCACATTGGCTGCATCCGTCGTTGGACGAGGGTTACTTTCTCGGGCCGATAGAGTTTGCATTAACTCTAGCATCTGATCCATCTTCCCCTTCATTTCATCAACCTCTTCTCTCAAAGCCGCTTGAGTTTGTTCCAAATTGTCCATGATCCTTTGCTTGTTGGCTCGTGTTCCGTACGAGTGTTGGAGATCTGGTTCTTGGACCGAGGGCTTTCTGGGTTTTCGGGCTATGATTGCTTCAAACTGTTTTTAGGGAAATGAATGAGTGTTTTTTTTTAAAAATGCATGAAGATGCGTGTGGATGTATGTATGCGATGAGTATGCAAAAACATTCGTCTTTTTTTTTATTTTGCTTTATAAAGGAATTTAAAGGTGCACAATTAATATTAGCAATTTGAAATATTAAAGGCCGGGAAATTGATAATGCTTCAAAATATTATTTGATTAGATAACATTTGTTTACAAAGTGTAACTAATGCTATTACAAATCAAATAGCCGCTCGCTTCTCGGCTTTGTCCATTTCTTCCCTATAGAAATCTATGGTGTCCTTGCAGAACTTCATAAACTTCTGGATCTCCGTAGGGATGACAAAGTAGGGCATGACCATCTCGGCCTTCACTAGCTTCTTTGGAAGTTGGGTGATTACCAAGTTCGAGAATGCAACCAATTTAGTGAAGTCCTCACTTAACCGGGTGGCGTCTTGCCATACAAACTCAATCACTTCCTTGCGTTGATCTAGCTTGACTCTTGCACTTCTAATTTCATCGTGTAGTTGTGCAATATGGTCCCCGTGAGCTCTTGCAATCTTGTCGAAGTATTCTTCGAATTTCTTGATGTCCGCTTCGAGACGATTGCATTTTAGCCTCCCTTGATGAGAAAGGCTCTCATGTTTTTGCCGTTGGACGCGTTCGGCTTGGAGCTGCTCTTTGTAGTTTTTGACTACTTCTTGGAGCTGTTGATTTTTCTCTTGAAATTTCAACCTCCATTTCCGTTGAGCTTCGATGGCTAGTTCGCCAAACTTCTTGAGCTCTTGGTTGGAATGCAAGACCCTTTCCAACTCTTCGTCCTTGGCCACAAGGTTGGCATCCACACTAACCAAGCCGCCTCCTATCCAATCTCTCTTCCCCTCGGAGATTTTTAGCCGCTTTTGGCACACTAGGAGAGAATTTGTCACTTCATCTCGATCTCTCTTCGTCCTAGTGACTTCTCCCAAAGCTTGGAGGTGCTTCAATTCTAACTCTCCATTTTTGTTTTGGAGTTCTCGAATTTTAGCTTTGAGTTCCTCCGCTTCTTTGTTGGGAATGGTTGCAATAGGTTTAGGTGTAGGAGGTTTTGGAGGGCATATGACCACGAAGGGTAGCTTGATTGTTTTAACCCTCTCCTTCACCCATTGAGTATAAAGAGGTTTGGCGACACAATTCTCTTGCCAACCCTTCCTTTGCGCACTTGGTTCCAAGCTCCTCGGATTTTCTTTAGCAATGTCGGGTCTTGATCACCTTCCCTTAAGAAGAAAGCTTCCAACAAAAGGTCATTGGGTTTGTCTTCCATTGAAAAACCTAGTTGTCGGAGAGAGAGGACCGGATTGTAGTTGATACATCCCTTAGTACCAATGAGGGGTACATTAGGGAAGTCCCCGCAACTGAGGATGATTTCCGGATCCTCTAAATTTGGAGAAAACCAATGGATATCCTTCTCAGCGAGGGTTGTCATCCGTTGTGACCATTTGAGCTTGGCCCGGTTTTCCACAAAGTCTCGGTTTCTCGGCATGTGGGACATCAACCAAGTTTGTACCAAAGGAGTACAACAAGAAATTGTGCGTCCCCTCCCTTGTTCATGCCTAGAGTAGAGGGAATGATAAAAATCCGCCAAAATCGTGGGAACCGGATTTTTAGTCATGAATACCTCTAAAGCCGGAAAGTCTATGAAATCGTCCATGTTGGGGAATAAGACAATCCCGTAGACTAAGAGGGCGAGGATGGCGTTGAATACTCTTCCCTCTTTGTTGGCTAGCAAATCCCGAGCTTTGGTCTCCAAGAACTTTCTTGTGAATCCCTTAATGTTTCCCCTAATTTCCAAGTTAGATGCTACTTTTGGACATCAATGTATAAGGATTCGGCGATGGCCTCTAATGTGGGGTCTTTTCCCGGACCGAGATAGAGTTCATGATCTTTCATGCTACAACCCAAAATCTTCTCAAATTCTTCCAAGGTCGGAGCTAATTGGAAGTCATGAAATGTAAAGCACCGGAGAGGTGGGTCGAAGAATTGCGCCAAAGTGGTTAAGGCCGTTGAATCTATCTTCACGGGTAGGAGATCAAGTATTAGCCCATAGCTTGCCTCGAAAATACTCTTGTTGACCGAGGAGAGCCTTTTACTTAAAGCTAACAAACTTTCCACCTTAGGAGCCTTGATCTTGAAAGCGAGCGTATTTTTATTCCCGGAATCCATATTTCTTTTTGCTAATATTTGGTTGTTCTTTTTTTAAATTCCTATAAAGCAAAATGATGCGAAAATTATTTTCATGAATGCAAATGATATGCAAGGGTATGGTTTATGAAGGTTCGGAACTTCCCCCCATCCTCACGTGTAGGCTCTAAAGATGAGACTTCCTAAAAAGGTCCCTAGAGTCATGGATCTCACATGGAATTAAGGTCGTCGACGGACATACGTCGCATGACTTCAATACATTCCACGTGAAAATCTCCTCTAGGAGGGGCCGGGCATCCTACCTCACGGACATACGTCAACGCGGGCTTCCGCTCACAACCACCATTCTAACTTAGTTTTTTTCTCGAGCTCGGGTAGAGAGCCTCACACGTCCGGCATTAACCCGAACAATGTGGAGTAACATCGCTTAAGTAACATCCCCGCATTTGATATATATGATATGAATATAAAGCAATATAAAGCATTCATAAACATAAAGCATGGGAATGACATAGATAAATAAAAAAAAAAGCATGCGCGCAAAGAAGATAAAAAACATTTAGCTTAAAAGCCAAATAGGATAGGCTTGACTCGCTAGTGGGAAACGGGTCCCCAGCGGAGTCGCCAGCTGTGCGCTCTCGTTAAAAACGCGCAATCCTCCGAGACGTGTACGAACGCTCGGAAGGCTTTTGTGAAGTCGCCACCAAAGTTTTTGTGTAAAGAGAACGTTGATAAACCCTTAAGTTTTTATTTGAAGGGAAACGATAATAAAACCCTTAACGATGAGGAAAAGGACTGGTCATCGCAACCATTGTCGGGTTCGGGAGTCGATTACGCAAGGGGAAGGTATTAGCACCCCTCACGTCCGTTGTACTCAACGGGAACCTCCTATTTGGCTAAAGTTTAAAATGTTTTTAAATGTTTTGCGTGCATGCTTGTCTATGTAAAAATGGGAAAAAGAAAGTTTTTTATTATTGTGCTTGACAAGATGACGATCTTGCTTCTACGTATCTCCCGGTAGTCGGAGAATTCAAAGCGTACGTAGTTCTTTGGTAGAAAAAAGTACATATGTTGGTTATTTTTAATGAACGATGTTTTGACCGTATTCTTGCGATTAAACGTAACTTGTATGCTCGCGGATGGGAGACTTAAGCGTATAGCTTGTATGCTCGCGCATGGGAGGCATAAGCGTTTGTTTACGAATCGCGCTTAGAATAGGTAAAACATGTCCGTTGGGTAAAAGGGTTCGAATTGGTCGCTATGGGACCAAAAGGGGTGCAATGGACTCAATTGAGTCGATCATTGACCGGAGTGACTCAAACGAGTCGAGAAAAGGTTCGATTGATCCAACGGGATCAAGAACGGGTACAATGGACTCAATCGAGTCGAACATTGACCAAAGTGACTCAAACGAGTCGAAAAGGTTTGGATTGACCACAAAGGGCCAAGAATTTGTTTGGTGTGGTCGGATACGTTGAAAATGGAATGACGATTGTCCGAACGACGAGACATACGTCACGCATTCGTTCAATCGGGCAATGGAGAGACATATGTCAAACCATCCCTTTTTCATTCAATTTTTTGGTTGAATTTCTTAGAAATCCCAAGTTTTAACAAAAACATTTGGCTTGGAACTCAAAATGAAGAGGTTTTAACAATTTTATGAAAAAACGCACAAGTTCGGCTCATTTTGCAAACGGTTTTGAAAAGCGAAAAAATTCGGCTTAAGTTCATGTTTTTGGTTTGAAAATCATGAACAATGTTTTTGTTCAAGTTTGGTTTTGAAAATGATGAACATAGCTTGTTTTGCTCAAGTTGTTTTGAAAGTTTGTGGACATAACTTGTTTTGCAAGCTATCCACAAAAAGTGGCTCGAACTTGTGAACCCTTCAATTTTATGCAAAATCCTTGATAAGGTTTGGATAAAATGAGTTTTAAACCTCTTAGGTTCTGAGTCCTTGGGCTAGAACCTCAAAAATTGGTTGTTTGGGAGCCTAAACTCAGATTCTGAGTTCTCTCATGGTCGCACTGCGACCATGACTTCGCACTGCGAACAATGCGAATTTTTGAGTTCAGAAGTTGTTTCTGAACTGTTGTTCAGAAACAACTTCTGAACAATCTCAGAACCTTTTAGGAGAGTGAAAAGCTTTGAGTTTTGCAATGAAAAGAGCTGGACAAACCAGTTTGGATGTTTTGCAAACCTTGGGATTTCTTTTGAAATTCAAAAGGGGTTTTTTTAGAGCCAAAAGGTTTTGAGCAAAATTAGGATGCAAGCACAATTATAAATGCAAGGTAAGGACCTAGAACACTTACAGAGATCCTAGCAAAGCTCCTGCTGCAAGGAAATGAAATGAACTTGGATTGGTTGAAGGTTCTTGCAAGGATTGGAATATTGGATGTGAGCAATGAATTTTGTGTAATGCTTTGTATTGGAATTGGTTTTTTGCTAGTGTTTAGTGCTGGTTTTCTCTGGTTATTTGTAAGTGTAAGCAAGTGTATTAAAAGTGTTAGTAACCTTGTGCATTGCTTCCTATTTATAGGCCAAAACCAAATCAATTTTCATCATTAGAAATCCCCAAAATCCAGCTGATTTGTGGGCTAGGATCAGGCTAAATCACTTTGCATTTAATGCAAAAGTGAAGAGGTAACCTTGCCTTGTGCCAAGGGTCAAGACGTAGCCAAATCCAGCCACTAATTCAATGGTTTTTGGATAGAAATGATGATGAAACAGGGCTGGTTTGCAATTGGCTGTGCTTTGGGATTGATCCTTGCAATATTGATGGCTAGGCAATAAAAATGTGCACTGTGATGTGCAGAGGTTGGGGAAACAAAAGGCAACATGTGGGCTGGTGTGAGGAGGAAGAAAAGCTGCTGAAAAACAGGGCAGCAATCATGGTTTTTTGCAAGTGAAAACCAGCTGGGTTTGACTGGTTTTGGGGGGAGAAAGCAGGAAGAAAGTCCACAAGCTGGTGGCTGGCAACCTTAGGGTCAGTAGCAGGTCACTTGGGAGGGACAAGAGCTGCCCATGGGCAAGCCAACTTGCTTGGCACATGCTAGGTTTGAAGAAAAAGCTTCTTTCCTTGACATTAATGGCAAGTGCTTCAACTCTGGCTTTGCTGAGCTCAAAAAGCCATGAATGATGATGAAAATAATAATAAAAGAGATATGTAACAAAAAATGGAATTAAATCAAAGAAACCAAAAATCTGCAAAAAATTCACAGACTTCGCACTGCGAAGTCACCATTTTTGAAATGTTGACTTTTTTGGTTGACTTTTGTTGACTTTGACTTTTTCTCTTCCTTTGTTTTTGATTTTTGTTTTGAAAAGGCTTAGGACAAAATTGGGGTACTACAATACTCATAATCAATTACATAATCAACAAACAACACTTAATCATCATATTAATCATCACAAACATCAAAATTCATCAAAGTATAAAATTAACATAATGAAAAATGAAGTTTAAGATGAAGAAAGCATGGAATTATCAAGTTTTGACATGCTTAATTTAATCAATTAAAAAGGAGAACGGATTTATCAAAAATTCAGCGACACAATTCATACAATTAATCATAATCTACAACACCCAAACATACCCCAAGCTTATTAAAACCAATTAATGAAGATAATCTTCCCCTTTACCTTGATTCTTCACTTCTCTTGCTAACCCACTTGAAATCAACAATCTACCCCTTTAGTTCTTCTAGATTCCTCTTCTCCAAGTTTCTCTCTCTACCTCTCTCTTGTTTTGTGACAAATGAGAAAACCTAATGAAATAACACTACACTATTCTCTTAAATATTAATGGGTTAGGTTAACTCACCTTAATGGGCTTAGTCAATTCTCATGACACTAAAAATAACACTACACTTTTACTAAGCTCACACCCTCTCTAAATTACTTTTACACCACAACTCCAAATATTTAAATTTCTAACATCCTGAATATTAGAAGTTTGCCACTACCCTTGAAATGACTAAAATACCCTCAAATCTCAAAATTCAATAAATCACCAAAATAAACAATTAAACAAATATAAGCAATTAAATAAATAAATGCTAAAAATCGGGTTGTTACATTTTTCGTGGGAAACATCGTTTTCAACACCATTTTTCGATCCAATTCGCACCAAATTCGTCCCAAATCCTTAAACCAATTTTATCCACTTATTACCACTTCAAACTTAGCTTAAACAACTTAATCATAACCACCTTTCATCAATAATTGCCATGTTTTCCAATTAATTCAAACATCGTCACAAAAACTCATTTTCACCCATAACTTAACAACAAAACATAGTATTAACTTCAATATCATCTTTCTTTCCTACTCAACATAATCATACTAACTTATTTCAATCATCATAACAACAACTTATTAAATTTAACATCATCTTCATCAAATTAAGCATATTCACCAAAACACAACAACAACAACTTAATTCACAACAATTCCACCAAATCTCATGAATTGTCAAACTAAACACATACCTGTGCGCTCTCTAAAAAAACGCTCGAGCGTAATAGATGCTCGGAAAGAAATGCGGAGTCGCCACCAAAGTTTTTTATTTTTAAAGGGAAACGTTGATAAAACCCTTAACGATGAGGAAAGGATGGTCATCGCAACCATTAACGGGTTCGGGAGTCGATTATGCAAGGGGAAGGTATTAGCACCCCTCACATCCGTTGTACTCAACGGGAACCTCCTAGTTAGTTAAGGCTAAAAGTGTTTTTAAAGGTTTGCTTGCTATGCTTTAATATATAAATGGGAAAAAGAAAAGGGGAAAAAGGTATTTTTTTATTATTGTGTTTGACAAGATGTGATCTTGCTCCTACGTATCTCCTGGTGCGATGGAGAATTCAAAGCTATGTAGTTCTTTGGTAGAAAACGTTTCTTTGTTGGTTGATTTTAAAGAACGATGTTTTTGATCGTATTCTTGCGGTTAAACGTAGCTTGTATGCTCGCGTGTGGGAGGCTTAAGCGTTTGTTTGTATCGCGTTAGAATTGATAAAAACATGTCCGTTTGTGAAAAAGGGTTTGAATTGACCACGGGGGGCCAAAAATTAGTTTGAATTGACCACGGGGGGCCAAAAATTGGTTTGAATTGATCGCGGGGGATAAAAAAAAAGGGTTCAATTGGTCACGGGGGACCCAGAAAAGGTTCAATTGGTCACGGGGGACCAAGAATAGGTTCAATTGGTCACGGGGGACCAAGAAAAGTATTCAATTGGTCACGGGGGACCAAGTATGGGTTCAATTGGTCACGGGGGACCAAGAATTGTTTGGTGTGTTGGATTTGTTTTATGTTTTGTATTTTTTTGAAAATAGAATGACGATTGTCCGAACAACGAGACATACGTCAAGTGTTTGTTCAATCGGGGAATGGAGAGACATACGTCAAACCATTCCTTTTTCATTCAAGTTTATTATTGAAACTAAAAATGTATTTTTTGGTGAAGTTTGAAAAGAATGACGATTGTCTAAACAACGAGACATACGTCAAGTGTTTGTTCAATCGGGGAATGGAGAGACATACGTCAAACCACTCCTTTTTCATTCAAGTTTGTTACTGAAACTTAAGAAATCCCAAAATAAGAGCAAAAACACTTGGTTATTGAAACTTAAGAACAAGTTTGTTACTCAAATTTGTTGTTGAAAAATGAACAAGTTTGTTGTTCAAGTGTAATGTTGGAACTTATGAACAAGCTTGTTGTTCAAGTTTGTTGTTGAAAAATGAACAAGTTTGTTGCTCAAATGTATTATTGAAAAATGAACAAATTTGTTGCTCAAATGTATTGTTGGAACTTATGAGCAAGTTTGTTGTCCAAGTTTGTTATTCAAACTTGTGAAATTCCAAATATATGCAAAAACTCTTGTTATGTTTTGAACAAAAATGAGTTTTAATCCTTTCAAAAAAAGTTCAAAAGAAAAGACAAGTTCTGAACCTTAAAAATGCCCAGAAAACTGCTTCTGAACCTTAAAAAATTGCCCAGAAAAAATGCTTCAGAAGCTGAACAGTGCTTTAGAAGCACTGTTCAGATGTTGACTTTTTGTTGACTCTCAGACTCACTGTTTATCAGACGCACTGTTCAGACGTTGACTTTTGTTGACCATCAGACGCACTGTTCAGACGTTGACTTTTGTTGACCCTCAGACTTTGAACTTCAGAAGCACTGTTCAGACTCTGAACTTCAGAAGCACTGTTCAGACTCTAAAGTTCAGAAGCACTGTTCAGAAGCTTCTGATTTCTGATTTTCAGAACCTTAAAGGGTGAAAAACTTTCGAATTCAGTTAGAAAAAGAAGTAAACCACTTCTGTTTTAGTGTTTTTCAAACTTTGGGATTTCTTTGAGGTTTTAAAAGATGTTTTCAGTTCAAAATGAGTTAAAAAACTACTAAGAATGCAGAAAACTGATACTGAATCAAACAGGAACCAGAATAAATGCAAATAGCAATGCAAATGAAAGATAAAAGGTTTAGGATGACTTACAAATTCCCAGCCAATGCTTTAGTTGCAAGAAACTGAAAAGGGCTTTGAATGATTGTGGTTTTTGCAAAGCTGAATGTTGAAGAATAAGAAACAGCAATAACCAATGATGTTTTGCTGTTATTCCTTACTTTGGGTATGATGTTTATGAAGATTTAAGGGCTCTTTTGATTGCTGGATTGGTTTGTGATTGTTTGCAAAGAAAGAAACAGAAAGCAGAGCTTCTGGCTTTCAAAGGTTGTTGGGAATTTTGGCCATTCCTTCTGGTTCTGAGTTGCTCTAAATTTCTCTAAAACCAAACTGCTGAATTGCTCTAAGATCAGATTGAATTGGGTCGAACAAACTGTGTAAAAACTCTGTTAAAACTGGGTGTTAAAACTGAGTTGATTGCTCTTGAGATTGTGTGAAAATTCTATGTTAAACAAACTGTTTTTGTATGAAAATTCCTATATCAAAGAACTGTCTGACTTTGTTAAGCAAAGAAATTGTCCTCAATCCTTTTGCATTGTGTTTCTTATATAGGCAAAAATGTGATCTTTGTAATCATGAAAAATCCCCTAAAACAGGGCTGTTTTGTGGGCTATGACCAGGACTTTGGCTAGCATTTAATGCAAAAGGAAGGAAGTGACCTTGCCTTGTGA
Organism: Medicago ruthenica; assembly: GCA_018208015.1. Classification (NCBI taxonomy): domain Eukaryota; kingdom Viridiplantae; phylum Streptophyta; class Magnoliopsida; order Fabales; family Fabaceae; genus Medicago; species Medicago ruthenica. The sequence continues at coordinate 94,832,454 of CM031373.1, read as the reverse complement.
TCATGGTGAAGACTTTGGCTAAATTCAGAACCAGTTGAAGCTGATTTTGACAGGAATTGCTGGGAAAATGGGAAAACAGAGTGCAGGTTGCAACTTGTGATGCCCTTTGGGATTGGTCTTTGAAAATTTGAGAAGACAAACAGGAAAAGTAGTGTGTTGTTTGTGCAGAACTTGGGGAGAAACAATGGAAAAGGATGCTGCTCACAGAGGAAGGAAGAAATACTGGAACAGGGTCAGCCGTTTCAATACCTGGGCAAGCAGTTTCAGAACCAAGGGCAGCAGTTTTGCAGCAATCCTTGACTGGTTTTGATAAAGGAGAAGGGAAGAAAAAGGTAATGGCCTGCTGGAACCCAGGGTCAGGGTGCAGAGAAAATTGGAAGGGATGAAGTGCTGCCCAGGGGCAGCCACTTGCTTCTGAAGTTGTGTGCCAGGCAAGTGCTTGGCTCTTCTCTTTTCTTCTTCTTTCTTTGCTTCTGAATAAACATGTTGGGCACGTGTTCCTTCTTTCTCTTTGTTCTTTCCTTGCTTCTGAAAGTCTGTGCTGGGCACGTGCCCAGACTTTCTTTCTTTCTTTCCTTTTTCTTTTGTTTTTGGTGTTTTGTTTTTGCTTCTTTTTTTCTTTTTTTGGAAATAAACTTAAATAATAATAATAATAATAATAATAATAATAATAATAATAATAATAATAATAATAATGAAAATAAAAGTAATAATGAAATAATAAAAATGATAATAATAATAATAATAATAATAAAAGTAAAAAGAAAGATAATAAATAATAATAAACCTTTTATTATTATTTATTATTTATTAAAAAGGAAAATAAAGTTTGACTCCCTTTTTTTTTTGTTGACTTTTTTCTTGAAAAAAGCTTGGACAAAATTAGGGTACAACAGCTGCCCCTACTTAATTGTGTCTTCGCGTAGAGAATGTGAGTGCCAAGGGCATCACATAAACTCTTTGTGAAGAGCAATTAAGTATAAAGGAACCAAATTTTGTCCTTCAAAGAGAGAAAAGACTGTTAGTAAATAAAGAAAGTATTGAAATGTGAAAGCAATGGACACAAAAGTAAATGCAGGGTCACCTCTGGGTTGGTTACTGGTGCATAAACTAAGAATAGATAGATCGTCGCCTCGGGGGGTGCTTAGATCTAAAAGACAAGTCGTCGCCTCGGGGGGTGCTTAGACTGAAAAGGTAAATAGATAGATCGTCGCCTCGGGGGGTGCTTAGACTGAAAAATAAATAGATCATCGCCTCGGGGGGTGCTTAGATCTAACAGACAAATCGTCGCCTCGGGGGGTGCTTAGACTGAAAAATAAATAGATCGTCACCTCGGGGGGTGCTTAGATCTAACAGACAAGTCGTCACCTCGGGGGGTGCTTAGACTGGCTGGGGATAAAAAGGATAGATTGTCGCCTCGGGGGGTGCTTAGATCTAAAACAAGTCGTCGCCTCGGGGGGTGCTTAGACTGAAAAGATAAAAAGATAGATCGTCGCCTCGGGGGGTTCTTAGATCTAACAAACAAGTCGTCGCCTCGGGGGGTGCTTAGACTGAAAAGGTAAATAGATAGATCGTCGCCTCGGGGGGTGCTTAGATCTAACAAACAAGTCGTCGCCTCGGGGGGTGCTTAGACTGAAAAAAATAAATAGATAGATCGTCGCCTCGGGGGGTGCTTAGATCTAACATACAAGTCGTCACCTCGCGGGGTGCTTAGACTGAAAAATAAATAGATCGTGGCCTCGGGGGGGTGCTTAGATCTAACAGACAAGTCGTCGCCTCGGGGGGTGCTTAGACTGGCTGGGGATAAAAAGGATAGATTGTCACCTCGGAGGGTGCTTAGATCTAAAACAAGTCGTCGCCTCGGGGGGTGCTTAGACTGAAAAGATAAAAAGATAGATTGTCGCCTCGGGGGGTGCTTTGATCTAACAAACAAGTCGTTGCCTCGGGGGGTGCTTAAACTGAAAAGATAAATAGATCGTCGCCTCGGGGGGTGCTTAGATCTAGAACAAGTCGTCGCCTCGGGGGGTGCTTAGACTGAAAAGATAAATAGATCGTCGCCTCGGGGGGTGCTTAGACCTAAAACAAAGTCGTCGCCTCGGGGGGTGCTTAGACTACCGTGGGGATGAGTGTAATCGTCTCTAGACGCGGCTAGTACTTAGATTGTTGAAAAGAAAGATGATTGTTGATGCATGACATGCTTTGAGTTACTTTATGCAGTATGCTATGATATGCTATGAGATAGACTCAATAAGGAGTTTCTGCTGGGGAAACTTGGTGGATGTAGGTAAGTTTAATAGAAATTGGAATAGTTTGTGATGGGACCCGTTGGTTTTCTTTTGAAGAAACCTGCTGGGGAAGCTCTTGAAAGAGGTTCACTGGGGAACACTGGGCTAATTGTTGGTGAATGTCGGTGAATATGGGATACTCACCGGGGATTGTTTGCTGGGGAGCATGATAAATTGTGAGGGAGAGTATGATATGAATATGAGATGCGTGCTAATGAATGAGTTTGATATGATGCATGCATTATGCTAACATGTGGGATAAGCAGATGACATGTTGAACGCTGGGGATTATGATTGGATGCCGAGCAAGGTCGGGCTTTGGTTGTAAAATGTGAGTGAGAGTGCCAATGATGATTGGGCTTTGGGTGTGATTGTGTTTGGGTGTGCCAATGAAAACTGGGCTTTATTTGTGATTAGGTGCCAATGACGATTGGGCTTTGTTGGAAATTATATTTGTGAGTGCCAATGAAGATTGGGCTTTGGTGATTAGGTGCCAATGACGATTGGGCTTTGTTTGTGACATCACTGGGGATATAAGGATCATTTTGAAAACTGATCGATATCCAGCCTTAGTGGATGAAAGAGATGCATGGGGTATGCTTTATTTGGGGAATTCTGTCCCTCCGACATCTGGGATCTTTGCGTTTCACGTACCGTGAGCTACGCACTTGCTTCTGCTGAAGAGTAAAAACCTTAAAATGACTGATGAAGAGTTTCAGGCCTTGAGTCCTTTGATGCAATACTGGAGACCAACGAAATTCTTTCGACATTTAAGAAATTCAAGTAAAAACACACATTTCTTTTTGCAAGTTTTTTTTTATTTCCCATATTTCAATGCATTATTTATCATGAATAAAAAATAACACTTTATGCGTTAGTGAGAACACAAAACATTGAAAAGGTTTAAAGATGAATTTATTCAATGCAAATTTGATCGCTTGAATGGGTAACAACACATGAAGATGTAATCCTTGTAAGAAGTGATTACTAAGATAGAGAAAAGAAAAAAGCAAAAACAAAAGGAGATTTGTTTGAGTGTTCCTTTGATACAACACGTGTTATTTTTCCCTATGACTTCGAAATCCTTTGCTTCGGAAAGATGATAACGAGACTGATTCTTCCCTTCTTGGATCCTGTCTGGATCTTGAATGTTGCAGCCCTTTGCCTTTCTTATTTGTTTTGAAACCCCTAAATTTTACATGGACCGCTCTTTCGAGTTTTCAGTCCACCGAGGTATATTTCCTTTGTTGATGTCCTTAATTTTTGCCTAGACTGCCTTCTCAGGTTTTCAATCTACCAGGACGCTCTCTATTGCCTAAACCGCCCTTTCGGGTTTTCGATTTAGCGAGCTCTTTGTTTTTAGGCATAGTACTTTTTGACTGCGTCGGAGTTTATTGAGAGTGGAAACTCCTCTCCATCCATAGTGGTGGTGATTAAAGCTCCACCAGAGAAAGCTTTCTTTACCACGTATGGTCCTTCATAGCTAGGAGTCCATTTCCCGCGGGGATCTTTGTGGATGGGTAATATCTTTTTCAGCACTAAGTCTCCTTCTCTTAATTCTCGAGGACGAACCCTTTTGTCGAATGCCCTTTTGAGCCTCCTTTGGTACAACTGTCCATGACACAATGCTGTTAGACGCTTCTCTTCTATGAGGTTCAGTTGGTCGAACCTTGTTTGGACCCATTCGGCTTCTTCTAACTTGGTTTCCATCAAGACCCTTAATGAGGGGATTTCAACTTCAATGGGAAGCACGGCCTCCATATCGTATACCAAGGAAAAAGGGGTTGCCCCAGTGGAAGTGTGAACGGCTGTTTTGTAGCCATGTAGTGCAAAGGGAAGCATCTCATGCCAATCCTTGTAGGTTTTTACCATCTTCTGGATGATTCTCTTGATGTTCATGTTGGCCGCTTCTACCGCACTGTTCATCTTTGGCCGATATGGTGAGGAATTATGGTGCTCAATCTTGAAGTCTTTGCACAACTCCTTCATTGTGTTGTTGTTTAGATTTGCCCCATTATCTGTGATGTTTTTGTGGGGTGGCCGTAACGGCAAATGATTTCCTTCTTGATGAATCGGGCTACCACTTGTTTTGTTACGTTTGCATAAGAAGCCGCTTCGACCCACTTGGTGAAATAGTCGATGGCAACTAGTATGAACCGGTGCCCATTTGAAGCCTTTGGCTCAATCATTCCAATCATGTCTATGCCCCACATAGAGAATGGCCAAGGTTTCGTCATGACGTTCAGAGGAGTTGGTGGCACATGCACCTTGTCGGCGTAAATTTGACACTTGTGACATGTCTTGGCGTAGCGGAAACAGTCAGCCTCCATAGTTAGCCAGTAATAACCCGCCCTTAGGATCTTCTTTGCCATTGCATGCCCATTGGCATGGGTTCCAAAGGATCCCTCATGGATTTCTTTGATGAGCATGTCTGCTTCATGTTTATCCACACATCTGAGCAAGACCATGTCATAATTTCTTTTGTAGAGTGTGTTCCCGCTAAGGAAGAACTGTGATGTCAATCTCCTGAGGGTTCTCTTGTCTGTTTGGGAGACATTCTCTGGGTACTCTTGCTCTTCAAGGTATCGTTTGATGTCGTAAAACCAGGGTTTGTTGTCAAGTGCTTCTTCGACTACTGCACACACAACCGGTTTATCCCTACGATTCATCTTTATGATTGGCGCCTCATTGTGGAAATTTACTTGGTACATTGATGATAATGTAGCCAACGCATCTGCTACCTGATTCTCTTCTCGAGGTATATGATGAAAAGTGATCTCATCGAAATGCTTCACCAACTCTACAACACGGGCACGGTAGGGGATCAAATTGGGGTGTTTTGTTTCCCATTCTCCTTTCACTTGATAGATGACTAGGGCTGAGTCCCCGTATACTTCAAGGATTTTGATCCTTAGGTCAATTGCCGCTTCGAGGCCCAAGATGCACGCCTCATATTCTGCCATGTTATTGGTGCAGTCAAAGCATAACCTTGCTGTGAAGGGTTGATACCCATTTCTTGGTGATATTAGGACAACCCCGATCCCGTGCCCCATTGCATTTGAGGCACCATCGAAAGTGAGCTTCCATCGAGCTCCTGGTTCTGGCCCTTCATCATCACTTATGCCCTTTTCGTCATTCAAGGCTATAACGTCTTCATCAGGGAAGTCAAATTGTATGGGTTGATAGTCCTCCATGAAGTAGATAATATAGTCACAAGAAAGGGGGGGTTTGAATTGTGACCCTTTTTAAAATCTAATCTTGTACTTAAAAATACTTCTCAAGTTGATTCTTGGAAGAACAAAGTTAAACAAACTTCAGAACGTTCTGAAGTGTTAGTTGAAGAATAAGATATTTAAGTTAAGTGTTGTGTGTGTGTTGTGTATGCAGTAATGTAAATGTTGAGTCTTTTGTGTTGGCTGCATGTTTTGGCAAAACCAAAGTATTGAATAAGAAGCATCTCCATATTTGAAACATTTCTTCAGTTGCAAGTTTTGTGTTTTGAAGCCATTCAGAAGCAGAAAATGTCATCAGAAGCTGAATGCACTGTAGCAGTTCAGAAGCTGATTTCAGGTTCTGAAGCCAGCGTTGACTTTTGTTGACCACATCAGAAGCTGGGTTTTCAGATTAGTTTTTGCGCGTATCTTGGGAGATTTAGCAAGGAATTATCTTTGTATAAGTGCTTCTAGAATGCTGAATTATTTGGAGAAGATTTTATTGAAGATTTGGTTCAAAGATATGAAATTCGTATTTTCTGTTTTAAATCTTTAAAAGATACAAAACAGTTTTATTTGTTACTAGATTGGACCAATCTTATTTCAGTAACAAATCAATTCAGAAGATTAGTTTGTTATTTATGTTGCAAGACTGAAGACTATATAAGGAGGAGTGGTGTTGCTATTCAACTTACGAATTGAAGAGTATTATTCAGAGAAATAGAGTCTTAGTTGTTTTTAAGCTTTTGCTTTGTTTTTTGTACGCCACTCATATGTGTTGAGTTGGTTTAGGATTGTGTTTGAGTTGTAATTCATTCTAAGCCTTTAGGTACGAATGAAGTGTTGTCATTGAAATTGTGTTCAAAAACAGGGGATTGTTAAGGTTTGTTCAAGTAGCTGGGTTTAGTTGCTTGAATAGGAAGTTAGAGGTTTTCTAATACTCAACGTGTTGGGTAGAATTCAAGACTAGGAGGAAGTTAATTGCTTAGGCTGGGAACTGGGAGTCAGTGTCTTGAGTCATAAGGATTAATTCCTATAGTGGAATTCCTTCCTGGATTGGTATCCCCCAGAGTAGGAGGTGTTTACTCCGAACTGGGTTAACAAACCTTGTGTGTTTTTAGCTTTCCTGCACATTTATTTTTCTGCCTATTATTGCTTTTATAATTGTGCCAAGTTCTGATCAGAACCTGATAAGTTTTAATCAGAACCAGAACCTGTTAAGTATCTTATTGCCTGGCCAGAATTTCAATTGGCATCAGAGCAGGCACCCTGCCTGTATTTTGGGTGAGATCCAGAGGGATTAATTTCTGGTAAGCATGGATAGAGAAGGAGGCTATGTCAATAGACCACCCCTACTAGATGGCACAAACTATGAGTATTGGAAGTCAAGGATGTGTGCTTTTCTAAAGTCTATTGACAGCAGGACTTGGAAAGCTGTGATTAAAGGCTGGGATCATCCTGTGTATACAGACAAAGATGGTAACAAGACTGAGGTTCTGAAGCCTGAGGAGGAATGGACCAAAGCTGAAGATGACTTGTCTCTGGGAAATTCAAAAGCTTTGAATGCTATCTTTAATGGGGTTGATCAGAACATGTTCAGACTTATCAAACAATGTACTGTGGCTAAGGATGCTTGGGAAATTCTGAAGACCACTCATGAAGGAACTTCTAAGGTAAAGATGTCCAGATTGCAGCTGCTGACCACCAAGTTTGAGAACCTGAAGATGAAGGAGGATGAAAATATCCAGGATTTCTATATGAATGTGCTTGATATGGCAAATTCTTTTGATTCTCTTGGTGAAAAGATGTCTGATGAGAAGTTAGTAAGAAAAATCCTCAGGTCCCTGCCCAGAAGGTTTGACATGAAGGTTACAGCAATTGAAGAGGCTCATGATATCACCACTATGAAGCTTGAGGAACTGATTGGGTCTTTGCTTAACTTTGAAACTGCATTCTGCAAACAGCCTGATAAGAAAGGAAAAGGTGTAGCTTTTAGTGTGAATTCTGAAGCTGATGATCAACAAGAGTCTGAGGAGGATGACTTATCAGAAGCTCTAGTGTTGCTGGGAAAACAATTCAACAAGATTCTGAAGAATGTTAACAGAAAAGCCAAAGCCAAAGGTCAGAATTTCAGATTCAATAACAAAAAGCAACAAACTGATGAGAAGAAGACCAAGTCTGAGGAGAAAAGTAATCAAGCCAAAGGTGTGCAATGCTATGAGTGTGAGGGCTATGGGCATATTAAATCTGAATGTCCTACCTTCCTTAAGAAACAGAAGAAGAGCCTAGTTGTTGCATGGTCTGATGATGGTTCTGAAGAAGATGATGTTAGTGAATCTGATATGTTTGATACTGGTCTGGTAGTGAGGTCAGGAGCTATCTTGAAGAAAGAAGCTGTTTTAGAATCTGAGACCTTTTCTGTAACGCCCTAAAATTTTAAATTAAATATTTGAATTAAGTTGTTTTTACTTGATTTTATTTGGTGTGTGTTGTGAGAATTTTATTTATTTAAAACAAATGAAATATACAAATAGTAGTGACTAATTTTCTAGATGAGATGCAGCTGATTGTTAGAAAGAAACCAATAACTAAAACGTATCTAAAATTTTCTGGAATTATTAATTGAATTTCTACATTGGTCTTGATGGTAAAGAATTTTGTTGCTCTCCTTTGTGTTGCGAGTTCGAATCTAAGCAATGCCATTTTTTTAATTAAATTCAGTTCCTTTTAAGCTATGACTTTCATGATCATTGTATTATTCCCCTTTTAATTTTCCTTTACAAACCGTTAATTAAGAGTAATTAAACAAAGAGAGAAAATATGTTATGAAACTGTTGACAAAAGTTGGAGTTAATTATATAAATGCTTTCCAATTGTTGGTTATTTGATTTTAGGAGAGTTGACTAAATTTATTTGTTTAATTGATTAGTGTCCCATAGAATATGTTATCATAGTATAAACACTATAGTATTATAGTATTAATTTCCCTTCATGCTAATTTATGTATCTTCCCTTCATGTCGTGTAGTATTATAGTATTAATTTCCCTTCATGCTAATTTATGTATTTTCCCTTCATGCCGTGTAGTTATTATAGCATTTTCCCTTCATGCTAATTTATGTATACCTTTGACCAAGACTATTCCCTCTTAAACACTACTTTCATTCCCATTAATTTCCACCTTAATACCCTTTGATATGGTAACGTTTCCTTCATTAATCCATTAGACTCTCAATATTTCAAATCATTCTCATCTACACAATAGTTATACACGAGATTAGTCAGTAAGAGAGAACAAACAAAAAAAAGAAAGGCAAAATCAATTCTCCACAAAATAATAATAATTCCATTCACACATAATCATCATCATCACCTTGCTCATCAAAATTCTAAGTCTCCATCCACTCTACTCATTAGTAGGCCTTAAGGTAAAATCTTGTTGTTTTCCTCTTCCATTCCATTGTTCATATGTTAAGTCTTCTTCCTTAAGATTTCACCTTTTCTCAAAGTACTATTATCAACCTCTCCATTTGTACTTCTAAATTCGTGTAGCACCTCAAACTCTTGCTCGTGCATTTGGTGCGGAATCAATCTTAGGGACGTTTTGTTTCGAAGGAAAAGCACCCAAGGTAAGGGCAGTATTCCGTACAATCATGTAGTTATAAACTCATAGGCTAAGTTGGTAGTAGGGCGCTTTTCCTAATAAGAGTTGGAAACTTTAATATAAATAAAGAGATAGAGAATAATTTTTGTGGCATATCATGCGTAGTGTGAAAGTCTCATTCTTTGTGGCATAGCATGGCATTATGTTGTAATTTTTGCTTGTTGTTTTGAGAAAAGAGGTTTGATGAAAATTTTGGAAGGAAGTTGGAATTTTATTCTATTTGGTAAAAGTAGTGATGATTTTAAAGAGTGCATAACATGCATAGCATGGCATGTAGTTGTGTCATAGGTTGCCAAATGGGGCGATTTATTGTTGTGCCAAATGGGGCGATTTATTCTTGTGCCAAATAGGGCGATTTATTCTTGTGCCAAATGGGGCGATTTATTATTGTGCCAAATGGGGCGATTTATTCTTGTGCCAATTGGGACGATATCCGGATCATGGTCTAGTTGCATCTCATGCATCATTTGCATAAAGTTCATATTTCAATTTCTTTTATTTGTATTGAGCTTTTGACTTTTATGTGGTGAGTGTTTTACTGCTTTCTTATCTTGTGTTTTTATGTCTATATGATTGTATTTTTGTGGTTTAGGAATACTGACCCCTTACAACCAACATTTTAGGTATTGATGAGTTTTGAAGATTTGAAGCAAAAATGGTGTTTAACTTGAACGCGCACGGGGAAAAAATTTGGGTTTTCTTAAAATGTAATTTAAAATAACTTTTGAAGTTCATTATTTTTAATGTAATTTATTTAGTCTAATTGAGTAATTCAATATTCTCTTTTTTTTCAAAAACAAATTGTAGCTTTCTATTATAAAACCATCTAGACGTAATGTCCTGGATTAAAAATCCGGGGCGTTACAATATGGTATCAGAGCAATAATCCTCGGACAAATGTTTTTGGGGTGGGACGACCTTGTATGACGTATGCTTGTGTGATGTATGTATTTAATTTATTTGTAATTTGAAATTTTTCAAATGGTTTTTATTTTAGAAAAAAAAAAAATGTTTTAAATAATAGTAAAACTATTTTTTTTGAAAGGATTCAACTTGATTATTTATTTGGGAAAATATACATTTATTTTTCTTGAACGTTTTTAATGTTGTCATAATGTCATTAGTAAAATGGATGCTTTAACTGTTAATTTGAATTTGTAAATTACTTGTTTGACTTTATTTGAGTAATTATGAGTACTAATAACGGTATATATTGATTAATTGATTTTAATAGTGTGATTTGTCTCAACAATATTTCCTTACGTTAATAGTAATAAATTTCCATGAACTATAGAAACCGATGTTGATATAAAAAAATAATTATTATCAATGCTTCATTTGAATGACACATACTTATGTGATTTGTGAAATTAATTTATTTCTTTTACTATATGGTTTAAATTTTACCTATCGTATTGAATAGTAGAACAAATTTTGTCCCTAGAAATTTTTAGGAACCCCTATAATTATTCTAGGTACCCCCAGGACATAAGTAAGGTGTAGTATTGTAAAGAGGTCGTGTGGGAGGGATTCTGGCTAGGAAAGCCTTGGTATTTAAGCGGTCCAAGTGACCCACCTCTCTTTCCTGGGAACCCCTTTCTGTGTACCATTTACTTTACGAACTGAGCTTATTGTTTAATAATAACAAGAGTAACTATGTGAATAATCCCAAGTGTTGAGATCATAACTTAGAGTCTTTCTAACTTAGACTAAATTGTAGTAATTTTATTTTTATTTTATTTTGTATATATTTGATTTTAAAAGTAATGGTTAGGACCTCATTTTGTCAAAAATGAAACTATATGAAAAATAATGTTTAACTCTGGAAAATAAAGTTTAGGACACGGGAATTGATAGAAAATAATATTAATGTGTGGGGGTTTTAAATAGGAAAAGTTTTATTTTAATAAATAAATAAGTAAATATAATCATTAGAATGAAGATAGTTGACTTAAGTAATCATTAACAGTTTAAATGGGAAAAAAAAATTATGAAGATATATGGTGTTAGACGATTTTCATGTAATTTCCTTATTAACATTATTGTGTTGGTTTTGGTTTCTGGTTTTTGTTAGAGAAAAATGTTATTGACAAGAATGTTGCCGTTGTTGTTTTCTCTATAGTAGTGTGCCACTTTTTTCTCTATTACAACATGGTTATGTGTGTATAAATTCATTTATTTTTACTCTAATCATTTTAATGGATGCAATTGTTATTTAAAAAAAATGTTTTTGAAATTATTGTTTGTCACTAGTGAAATATTAAATGGTTTTAATATTTTAATGATAAGTGATGTATAAATTGACTTTTGTGTTCTTTTGAATTTTTTTTCTACGATGTGTTGTTTTGACTTAAAAAAAATGCTGATGTATATTTTAAAAAAATGTTTTCATTATTATTCTCTTTCTTTTCCGATAGTAGTGTTGCTGCATTTTTCCTCTCGAATATTTATTTTCAGTTTACTATTCATTTTTGAAATTCTCTATTATTAATGATATTTGTTCTGGATTTTATAGATTGTAAAAGTTGATAAAATAAATTTTAAGTTTAAGAAGTTAAGGTAATTTTCTTTATTTAAGTTGAATTTAATATGTATTATGAGGAAATGGAGTTTATGAATTAGCATAAATGAATGTTGTTAGTTGATTTTAGATATGGTTAAAGAAAAGTATTGAACAAAAGATCTAGTACAATTTGTGCGATGAAATGTTGTTGTTGAAAGTGTGAAAGTTGTGATGGTTGATTTTTGATTATATTAACAATTATATATCATGCGTGCCAACCATGTTTGTGATTGTGAGTTGTTGAAATCTAAAAAGTTGTATAGTTGTGTCTTATGTGTGCATGCCTCTTGTCATTGGGTTGATTATCTTTCAGCATTAATGTTTTTTTTAAGATGATGAAACATGTTGACGAATTTAAGATGATTAAAAGAAACATAGTCCTTGTTAAAGTTAAATTTTTGCATGGATAGATCGAGAGAAAATAAAAGGGTTTGTTGTTTGGTATGAATGGATATTGTGAGTCTGTGCCATTCGGATATGTCTTGTATGTATGTGTATTCTGCTTGCTGCATAGTTGATGATTCTATTCTATTGACTTTGTTATCTAATCTCGTTGTGATATGATGCTAATTCAAATTATATAGTGCTTGGAACCCTAGAGTTAATTATATACTATAGAAACATTTTTGTCTCGGTTAAAATATAGAAATAAGATAACTCATCATTTTTCTAAATAGATTGTGTGCCTCAACACCTCTTGAATCTTGTCTAAATGATTTCCTTAGTTGATGAGTGTGTGATTTCGGCTCTCGTCATGAAGTCTTGATCTTAGATGTCATAAACCGCATTATTTTTACGAGGAGTGTGAGGAAAGTCTTGATGACTAATGAGAATTTAGTGAACTCTAATTGCACGTAACAAATGGTATGACAGTTGTCGTAGAATGGTCTGTAACATCATTATGATTCATGTCTTACTATTGACAACTTGAGGGACTGGCCCACCTCAATCTCTTGCTAATAGTTGACGAGTCATAGTGATTGAATTGATTAGTCTCAACAACTGTCAAAGTGGGTGAAATTAATATAACTTCTTATGTGAAAACGATAGGCGACCAATAATTAGATTTAAATATTTACCATAATATGGAATTTTCAAAGTTTAAGCTCTCCTCACTTATTAATTCCTCGAGTTTATGATATGACTTGAATCTAGATACAAAGTGTTTTAAACTATTTTGACCTGATCTTCTTGAAGCAATTTTTTTATAACCTTTTATTTTATTTTATTTTATTTTAAAAAAAAATGGAGGGAAAAATTATATTTGCTCAAGGTATTATTTTCCTTAAGTTTCTATCGATTATTTTATCTAAAACCTACATTCTTAGGAACTATTTAATTGTTGGTGTTAACCTAAATATTTTAGTTATTTTTTTTCGAAAAATTCACTGAAGTTTGTCATATTTATTTGACATCAGAGTGCGCAGCGGAAAAGTAGAGTTTTATTTTCCTAAGATATTTATTTTTAGTATTCAAATATTCTAATCTTGTTAACCATTCAAAGGAGTAATTAACATAAAATCTCCATCTTTTGAAAATTATTTAAAATAGTTTTTAAATGTGGATTTTATTCTTTTAAAAAAAACAATTTGGAATGATTTTTTTTTTTTTGCTAGATGTTTTCGTAAACTATGTCTTAATAGTTTTGCTATTGTCTAGTTTTGTGGACAAAACTATTTTTTTTGGTGGGTAGAATGTAAGACCCTTGAATTTTCATTTTAAGGTATAGATAAATATTTTATCCTATTTATGTGTTAAAATATTTTAACTTCTACTTTTATGAAGTCATTTTTACCAATCTTACTCTACGACAATTTTATTTAATGAGGGAACCTAAACTTAATATTTTATCTTTCTAGTTTCGAGGACGAAACTTTTCTTTTGGGGGTTAGTAATGTAACGCCCTAAAATTTTAAATTAAATATTTGAATTAAGTTGTTTTTACTTGATTTTATTTGGTGTGTGTTGTGAGAATTTTATTTATTTAAAACAAATGAAATATACAAATAGTAGTGACTAATTTTCTAGATGAGATGCAGCTGATTGTTAGAAAGAAACCAATAACTAAAACGTATCTAAAATTTTCTGGAATTATTAATTGAATTTCTACATTGGTCTTGATGGTAAAGAATTTTGTTGCTCTCCTTTGTGTTGCGAGTTCGAATCTAAGCAATGCCATTTTTTTAATTAAATTCAGTTCCTTTTAAGCTATGACTTTCATGATCATTGTATTATTCCCCTTTTAATTTTCCTTTACAAACCGTTAATTAAGAGTAATTAAACAAAGAGAGAAAATATGTTATGAAACTGTTGACAAAAGTTGGAGTTAATTATATAAATGCTTTCCAATTGTTGGTTATTTGATTTTAGGAGAGTTGACTAAATTTATTTGTTTAATTGATTAGTGTCCCATAGAATATGTTATCATAGTATAAACACTATAGTATTATAGTATTAATTTCCCTTCATGCTAATTTATGTATCTTCCCTTCATGTCGTGTAGTATTATAGTATTAATTTCCCTTCATGCTAATTTATGTATTTTCCCTTCATGCCGTGTAGTTATTATAGCATTTTCCCTTCATGCTAATTTATGTATACCTTTGACCAAGACTATTCCCTCTTAAACACTACTTTCATTCCCATTAATTTCCACCTTAATACCCTTTGATATGGTAACGTTTCCTTCATTAATCCATTAGACTCTCAATATTTCAAATCATTCTCATCTACACAATAGTTATACACGAGATTAGTCAGTAAGAGAGAACAAACAAAAAAAAGAAAGGCAAAATCAATTCTCCACAAAATAATAATAATTCCATTCACACATAATCATCATCATCACCTTGCTCATCAAAATTCTAAGTCTCCATCCACTCTACTCATTAGTAGGCCTTAAGGTAAAATCTTGTTGTTTTCCTCTTCCATTCCATTGTTCATATGTTAAGTCTTCTTCCTTAAGATTTCACCTTTTCTCAAAGTACTATTATCAACCTCTCCATTTGTACTTCTAAATTCGTGTAGCACCTCAAACTCTTGCTCGTGCATTTGGTGCGGAATCAATCTTAGGGACGTTTTGTTTCGAAGGAAAAGCACCCAAGGTAAGGGCAGTATTCCGTACAATCATGTAGTTATAAACTCATAGGCTAAGTTGGTAGTAGGGCGCTTTTCCTAATAAGAGTTGGAAACTTTAATATAAATAAAGAGATAGAGAATAATTTTTGTGGCATATCATGCGTAGTGTGAAAGTCTCATTCTTTGTGGCATAGCATGGCATTATGTTGTAATTTTTGCTTGTTGTTTTGAGAAAAGAGGTTTGATGAAAATTTTGGAAGGAAGTTGGAATTTTATTCTATTTGGTAAAAGTAGTGATGATTTTAAAGAGTGCATAACATGCATAGCATGGCATGTAGTTGTGTCATAGGTTGCCAAATGGGGCGATTTATTGTTGTGCCAAATGGGGCGATTTATTCTTGTGCCAAATAGGGCGATTTATTCTTGTGCCAAATGGGGCGATTTATTATTGTGCCAAATGGGGCGATTTATTCTTGTGCCAATTGGGACGATATCCGGATCATGGTCTAGTTGCATCTCATGCATCATTTGCATAAAGTTCATATTTCAATTTCTTTTATTTGTATTGAGCTTTTGACTTTTATGTGGTGAGTGTTTTACTGCTTTCTTATCTTGTGTTTTTATGTCTATATGATTGTATTTTTGTGGTTTAGGAATACTGACCCCTTACAACCAACATTTTAGGTATTGATGAGTTTTGAAGATTTGAAGCAAAAATGGTGTTTAACTTGAACGCGCACGGGGAAAAAATTTGGGTTTTCTTAAAATGTAATTTAAAATAACTTTTGAAGTTCATTATTTTTAATGTAATTTATTTAGTCTAATTGAGTAATTCAATATTCTCTTTTTTTTCAAAAACAAATTGTAGCTTTCTATTATAAAACCATCTAGACGTAATGTCCTGGATTAAAAATCCGGGGCGTTACATTTTCAGAGTCTGACTCAGAGTCTGAAGCCTCATCTGTGTCTGAAGCTGCTAAAACCTCATATGATGAACTTGCTGATAACTACAAGAAGCTGTATACCAGAAGTGCTGAGGTTTGCAAACAAGTTTTGGATCAGAAGGAGACTATTCTACAACTGGAGGCTGAAAAAGGTGAACTGTTAGTGCAGAATTTAGATTTAAAAGAAGAAGTGAATCAACTGAACTCCCAACTTGATCAAATGAAAAAGCAAGTGAAGATGTTGAACTCTGCTACTGATAAGTTGGAGGACATTTTGGGGAATCAGCAACAAGGAAAAACTGGTTTAGGTTTTGTTGATCAGACTCAGATTCCTAAACAGATGAGTTTTGTTCCTGCTACTCAAACTCATGATTCTATGGTTGGAACATCAAAGAGGAGACCTCAGAAACCAGCCCAGATGCCAGCTCAGGAGCAAGCTCAGAAGAGACCTCAGATGCAAGGTCAGAAGCATGTTCAGATGATACCTCAGAAGCAACCCCAGAATTTTTTCAGAAACAGAAGGAGGAGAAATCATCCATGGTTCTGTCATCATTGTGGAAAGAAAGGGCATATCAAACCATTCTGTTTCAAACTTTATGGCTATCCTGAACATTTCCAATATAGAAGAGTGCAACCAGCTGCACCTAGACACAATGTTCAGAAGGTGTGGAAACCTAAGGTTCAGAATGTTGGCCTGATTGCTCATACTTCATTAAGAGCCACCTCAAAAGAAGACTGGTACTTTGATAGTGGGTGTTCAAGGCATATGACTGGTGTGAAGAAGCTGCTGAGCAATATCAGATCATACTCCAGAAGCTATGTGACATTTGGAGATGGAGTAAAAGGTCAGATTCTGGGTATTGGTGATTTGATCAGAGAAGGTTTGCCCAGACTTAATGATGTGCTACTGGTGGAAGGTTTAACTTCTAATCTGATCAGTATTAGCCAGCTATGTGATCAGGATTTAAAAGTGAATTTCAACAAGCAGGAGTGTATTGTTACTGATCATGATGGTAAAACTCAGATGAGGGGCTGCAGATCCAAAGACAATTGTTATTTGTGGGTCTCTGAAGAAGAAAGAAGTCTGACTTCTTGTCTTATGAGTTCAGAAGAAGAAGTCAAACTCTGGCACCAGAAACTGGGACATTTGCACTTGAAAGGCATGAAGAAAATCCTAAGTACTGAAGCTATCAGAGGTGTGCCTAATCTGAAGATCAATGAGGACAATGTTTGTGGTGATTGTCAAATTGGAAAACAAACAAGAAAGTCTCATCCCAGATTAGTGCACCAGGTAACTACTAAAGTACTAGAACTTGTTCATATGGATTTAATGGGGCCTATGCAAGTAGAAAGTATTGGAGGGAAGAGATATGCTTTTGTAATGGTAGATGACTACTCAAGATTCACATGGATCAGTTTTGTTAGAGAAAAATCTGATACTTTTGAAGTATTTAAAGACCTTTGTATTCAACTACAAAGAGAGAAGGACTGTGGTATTGTCAGAATCAGAAGTGACCATGGCAAAGAATTTGAAAACAAGAGCTTTTCAGAATTCTGTGCTTCTGAAGGCATAAAACATGAGTTCTCTGCGCCTATCACACCTCAGCAAAATGGTGTAGTTGAGAGGAAGAATAGAACATTAGCAGAATGTGCAAGGGTTATGCTGCATGCTAAGAAGCTGCCATATATGTTTTGGGCTGAAGCTATGAACACAGCATGTTACATACACAATAGAGTCACTTTGAAAAAGGGAACAACATCTACTCTGTATGAATTGTGGAAAGGGAGGAAGCCAACTGTGAAATATTTCCATGTTTTTGGGAGCAGATGCTATATCTTGGCTGACAGAGAGAATAGAAGAAAACTGGATCCTAAGTCTGATGAGGGCATATTCCTGGGTTATTCAGTGAACAGCAGAGCTTACAGGGTGTTTAATTCCAGAACCGAGGTTGTGATGGAGTCCATAAATGTGGTTATTGATGATTTGTCTGCTGAGAATGAAAAGAATGATCCTGAAGTTGTTCCAGAGTCTGAAGTATCAGAAGAACAAACCTCAGAAGCAGAAAAGCATTCAGAGTCTGAAGAAGCAGAAGATCAAACAGATCAAGTTCCAAGTGGTAAAGGGCCATCCATTAGAGTTCAGAAGGATCATCCTAAAGACTTAATCATTGGAAGCTTAGATCAAGGCGTCAGAACTAGGAGATCAGATGCTGCTACTGATTCATGCTTTGTGTCAAAGTTTGAACCTAAAAATGTGAAAGAAGCCCTAACTGATGAATTTTGGATTGAAGCAATGCAAGATGAGTTGAATCAATTCAAGAGGAGTGAAGTGTGGGATCTGGTTCCAAGACCTGAAGGTTTGAATGTGATTGGTACTAAGTGGATATACAAGAATAAAACAGATGAAAATGGTACTGTAGTCAGAAACAAAGCAAGGTTGGTTGCTCAAGGCTATACTCAAGTTGAGGGACTTGATTTTGATGAAACCTTTGCACCTGTGGCCAGACTAGAGTCCATAAGACTACTGTTGGGGGTATCCTGCATTCTCAAGTTCAAATTATTCCAGATGGATGTGAAGAGTGCATTTCTGAATGGATATTTGCAAGAAGAAGTATATGTTGAACAGCCTAAAGGTTTTGTGGATCCTAAGTTTCCAGAACATGTGTACAAGTTAAAGAAGGCTTTATATGGATTGAAGCAAGCACCAAGGGCATGGTATGACAGGCTGACTCAGTTTCTTGTGGCTCAAGGTTACAGAAAAGGAGGTTCTGATAAGACTTTGTTTGTGAAAGATGAAAATGGGAGTCTGATGATTGCTCAGATTTATGTGGATGATATAGTGTTTGGAGGGATGTCTCAGAAGATGGTCAAACTGTTTGTTCAACAAATGCAATCAGAATTTGAAATGAGCTTAGTTGGTGAGCTGACATATTTTCTTGGATTACAAGTTAAGCAAATGGAAGATACAATCTTCATTTCTCAGAGCAAATATGCCAAAAACATTGTGAAAAAGTTTGGATTGGAATCTGCTGCTCACAAGAGGACACCAGCTGCTACTCATCTGAAGCTAACCAAAGATGAACATGGAGTATCAGTTGATCAAAGTCAATACAGAAGCATGATTGGGAGCCTATTGTACTTGACTGCAAGCAGACCAGACATTACGTTTGCTGTAGGAGTTTGTGCTAGATATCAAGCTGATCCTAAGATGAGTCATCTGACACAAGTTAAAAGGATCCTAAAGTATGTGAACAGCACAAGTGACTATGGAATCATGTACTCACATAGTTCAAGTTCTGAACTGATGGGATACTGTGATGCTGACTGGGCTGGAAGTGCTGATGACAGGAAGAGCACCTCAGGAGGTTGTTTCTTTTTGGGAAATAACTTAATTTCATGGTTTAGCAAAAAGCAAAACTGTGTGTCATTATCAACTGCTGAGGCTGAGTATATTGCTGCTGGAAGTAGTTGCTCACAATTAGTGTGGATGAAGCAGATGCTGGAGGAGTACAACATTGAACAAAGAACTATGACATTGTGTTTGTGACAATTTGAGTGCCATCAACATCTCTAAGAATCCAATTCAGCACAGCAGAACCAAACACATAGACATCAGGCATCATTTTA
Source organism: Medicago ruthenica (assembly GCA_018208015.1). Lineage (NCBI taxonomy): Eukaryota > Viridiplantae > Streptophyta > Magnoliopsida > Fabales > Fabaceae > Medicago > Medicago ruthenica. Next base: position 94,813,082 of record CM031373.1, on the reverse strand, counting down.
TCAGAAACCTTGTGGAGGACAAGATTGTTCAGCTGGAACATGTAGCTACTGAAGAACAAGTTGCTGACATTTTCACAAAGGCTTTGGATGCTAAGCAGTTTGAAAACTTAAGGAGCAAGTTAGGTGTGTGTTTGCATGAAGAGCTATAGCAATTACTGCAAACTGGATGTGAGGAAGATAGAGTACCTGCCAGTTGTGCCTATGCTAAGTGTGATCCTGAACCTGAGTCTGAATCTAACAAGTTTTCAAGGATCTGTGTTGCCTGTTTTGATTTTATTCGCTATTTGAAGACTATGATTTGTCAGAATTTTATGGCTAAAAAGGGGGAGAAAATCTTATCTTATGCAATGTGTTGGCCTTGTTGGCTCGCTCTGATACCAAGAATTAGAAGATGTACTGCTCTGATATGTGTGTCATTAATTCAGAAGGTGACTAGTTTTGCTCTGATACCAAGCAAGATATGTCCAGATATGATCAAGGGGGAATATGTGTCTCAGGGGGAGTACAAGTTTGTTATATTCCTGAAGTGTAGTGATCCTGAAGTGTAGTGGTCCTGAAGAACAATTGTGTGCAGCTCTCCTGGAGAACAATTGTGTGCAGCTCCTGAAGTGTTGGCTCTGATATGCTCTGATACCATATATTCAGAAGTAAGGGGGAGTTTGATGTATGATGAGTGTATGCTGAGTTGAAGGGGGAGTATGTGTGATGATCAGGAGTTGATCAGTAGCTCTGATACCTTGGAGTAGCTCTATCAGAAGTTCATAAGTTGAAGCTGCATGTTTAACATAGCTGAATCCGCTGCCTAAACTAATTGCTATGATGTATTATTGTAGAGTTCTTCATTGTTGAGCTGATTATAATGAAGATTGAAGGACTTGGATGGTTTTAGCCAAAAATTTGCCAAAGGGGGAGATTGTTGAGTCTTTTGTGTTGGCTGCATGTTTTGGCAAAACCAAAGTATTGAATAAGAAGCATCTCCATATTTGAAACATTTCTTCAGTTGCAAGTTTTGTGTTTTGAAGCCATTCAGAAGCAGAAAATGTCATCAGAAGCTGAATGCACTGTAGCAGTTCAGAAGCTGATTTCAGGTTCTGAAGCCAGCGTTGACTTTTGTTGACCACATCAGAAGCTGGGTTTTCAGATTAGTTTTTGCGCGTATCTTGGGAGATTTAGCAAGGAATTATCTTTGTATAAGTGCTTCTAGAATGCTGAATTATTTGGAGAAGATTTTATTGAAGATTTGGTTCAAAGATATGAAATTCGTATTTTCTGTTTTAAATCTTTAAAAGATACAAAACAGTTTTATTTGTTACTAGATTGGACCAATCTTATTTCAGTAACAAATCAATTCAGAAGATTAGTTTGTTATTTATGTTGCAAGACTGAAGACTATATAAGGAGGAGTGGTGTTGCTATTCAACTTACGAATTGAAGAGTATTATTCAGAGAAATAGAGTCTTAGTTGTTTTTAAGCTTTTGCTTTGTTTTTTGTACGCCACTCATATGTGTTGAGTTGGTTTAGGATTGTGTTTGAGTTGTAATTCATTCTAAGCCTTTAGGTACGAATGAAGTGTTGTCATTGAAATTGTGTTCAAAAACAGGGGATTGTTAAGGTTTGTTCAAGTAGCTGGGTTTAGTTGCTTGAATAGGAAGTTAGAGGTTTTCTAATACTCAACGTGTTGGGTAGAATTCAAGACTAGGAGGAAGTTAATTGCTTAGGCTGGGAACTGGGAGTCAGTGTCTTGAGTCATAAGGATTAATTCCTATAGTGGAATTCCTTCCTGGATTGGTATCCCCCAGAGTAGGAGGTGTTTACTCCGAACTGGGTTAACAAACCTTGTGTGTTTTTAGCTTTCCTGCACATTTATTTTTCTGCCTGTTATTGCTTTTATAATTGTGCCAAGTTCTGATCAGAACCTGATAAGTTTTAATCAGAACCAGAACCTGTTAAGTATCTTATTGCCTGGCCAGAATTTCAGTAAAGAGTATAGGGAGAGAAGAAAGACACACAGAATTTTATAGTGGTTCACCCAATGTGGGCTAGTCCACTCCTCGCAATCTTGTGAGAGTTTTCCACTATGATGCTTGAGATACCCTCTCAAATCCTGCACCTTACAATCTTGTTCACTTGGAACGGTTACAAACTGTATTCTCTAAGCCTCAGCAGGCTCTCAACTTTCTGTACTAAGTCACACCAGACTTTGCACAATGTTACTCAACCTACACTTTAATACCCTTAAAACTAGATGAGATTTTCTCTTTTACAATAGATTTGATAATTGAAGAAGTGAGGTTAAGATGAAGACTTTCAGAAGAGAAGGGTGAGAGTTTATCTTTGACAAGATAAAGAGAATTGATTTACACTTTAAGAGATAATTTGGAATCTCAGTGATGATCAATGTGAGATGCTAAAGCTTCAAACACTTTTCAAATGTTTTCTTGTATGCTTTGCAATTGTGTAAGTAATGCTGAGCCTTTCACTTCTATTTATAGAGTTATTGGTCTCTTGTAGCCGTTGGAGGGTGACCAATGGTCTTATGCCATGTGTCCTGGGCCCCACTGACTTTTACTTGAAAATCTGGGTGAACATTCTGAATCTCAGAATGTTGTTGTGTTCTTGAGAATACTTCAGAATGTTGTTGCATTCTTGATGATCTTCATCTGGGTTCATCATGTATGAATGAAGATATGAATTTCTGGATTGCTGATGGACTTTTGTTATGCGTACAGTACATCAGAATGTTTCTGTGCCAAGAGCTTTGCAGATCTGTCTTGGATTGTGTGCAGGAGAGAGAAAAGTGGAACTATCACTTCATGCCCATGCTTTAGGGGATTTTGCTGGTCTGTAACAGTACCAAATCCCTTAGGTGTCGAAATCTCATGGATTCTGACTTTGAGATTGCTATCTTGCTTTTGCTTTACTTTACCAACCACTTTGCAGTTCTGTCAGAATTAAAGCATGTGTTGTTTTGAACATTCTAAACTTCAGAATATTCTTTTTGTTTCACTTAGGATGATTTGTAAGACTTCCATTTGATGTAATCAAATCCCAATAGTGAAACATCAATGAAGTGCAGTAATTTGAACATCTAGGATGATATTCCCTTTTGGAATATTCCTATTAATTCAATGTTCATAGTCTTAAATGAACATTGAATATCCTTTTTGACATTTATCTTGTAAATGCCTTTATTGCTTGATTGATCCATGCAAGTATGCTTTCCTGGACATTTATTAATGCCACGTGTGACTTGTATGTTCTTGATAGTGTTCTTGAATTTCTAGGCTTGTGTAAAAGCAGCCTTATGACAAACTTTCTGAACTGTGAACAAGCTTCTGAACTGTGTTCAGCTTCTGAACTGTGTATAAGCTTCTGAACTATGTTCAGCTTCTGAACTGTGTATAAGCTTCTGAACTGTGTTTAAGCTTCTGAACTATGTTCAGCTTCTGAACTATGTTCAGCTTCTGAACTTTGTCCAACCTTCTGAACTCTTGTTCAACTTTCTGAACTTTGACAAAGTTCTTTCTTCTTAGTGATCTTTGATTCTTTGTATCTTGGTATGGTTCATATCTTGTTCCTGTCTTAATTAAACACTCAAGAACACAAGTTAAATACCAAGAGACTAATCAAAGTCCATTAATCCTTTAATCATTTAGGGTTTGTTATCTTTAAAATTAATTAGGGATTTTGCCTCAACAATCTCCCCCTTTTTGATGATGACAAACCTATGATTTAGGATTATGGATTTTTGTTAAAAATATGAGAGGTTTAAGAGCTGAAAATTATTTTTATGCTCCCCCTCATTTTTATAATCCATGACATTGAGTTTTTAAGAGTTTTTTAAAAGCTCCCCCTTACTTTTATAATTCATGGCATAATTAAGAGATGCAGATTTTTGAACCAAATGCATTTTACTTCATTAATCAATCATGCTCATTACATCATATATGGTTCAAAAACAAAAAAAAAGCTTAACAAACAAAGATGATCAGGCAAAAGTTGAAGTTTTAAGAACTCCAATAACTATTGATCACTGACCTACTTGGGCCTAAATCATAAAGACTTAAAGACTTTAAAATCCTAAAGCTTCTCCCCCTTTTGTCAACAGCAAAAAAGGTAGGGAGGGACAAGTGGAGGAAATTCAGGGAGTTGAGTCTCCAGAATCTGAGGAAGGCTCAGAATCAAAGACAGAGGGATCCTCAAACACTGGAGGTTCCATGGCTAGGCCAGGAGCAGCAACTTCAGAGGTCCATTTGGCTAGGACACATGCAATCTTATGGGTTTTAGTTGCAACCCTAAGAGAACGTCTAGCAATTTTTTCAGCTTTGGATATTTGTGATGTGGGAGCTGAAGTGGGGGCATCCTAGTTTGTTTTTGAGTGACCTTCTTTTGAGACAAAGGTTTCAAGTGATGCAAACAGAGTAGGGATGTCTGGTAGTTGAGTGGTTGTTTTAATTGTGGTTGGAGCAGGAGAAATATTTTGCGAAGTGTGAAGAGGAGAGATCAGAAATTTGCTGCAAATAGCTTCTGATTCCATGGTGGAGGTAGATTAATTCAGGAGTGGTGGTGGTGGTTGTTGAGCTAGATGTTGGATTTGTTCAATAGGCAGAGATCATGAGGCTATAGGAACAGGGTCTGCAGAGACTTCACATATGGAAGGAGTGGTATGATCAGGAAGAATGTTTCTTTCAACATTCTGAACTTCAGTTTCAGGCATTGTTTCAGGATTTCCTTTCTGAGAATCCTCAAATACACCATCATCTGAGTTAAACTTTTCCACATTGAGATCAAAACCAGCTTGATTTCCATCTGACTTTTCAGTACCAGTTTCCAACTGGTCAGCATTGTCACTAAGCATGTGGGTGACTAAGATTTCTGCAACATCGTGCAGGTCCTGATCCTCAGCAATCTTTTGTTCTCCTTCTTCAATCTGAGCTCCTTCTTCAGCATTTTCTCTATTGTCTTGCTGAAGTTCTTCTTCAGCAACTGTGGCTGTCTCAGCATTCTCTTTGTTGAGAAGAGATTCATTATCCTGCTGGCTTTCCTCCTCAGTAATTTCTTGAGCTTCTTCAACATTCTGATCTTCTGCAATTTTCTGAGCTGCTTCTTCAGCAATCTCTTGGAATGTTTCTTCAGCAGGGGTTTCATCTTCTTTTTGATTTTCTGTAGGATTTTCATCCATGAGATCCTCTTGAACCACATTGTTGATAGCTTCTACTTCTTCTTCCAGTGGAATATTTGAAGGGTTATTGACTTTCTCAACCTTTCTTTTCTTCTTTGCCTTTCCAACTTTCTGGTCTGGATGTCTTTTAATAGAACCAGATGTTTCAGATGCTGGAGGTGTGGGAAGATTGGAGGAAGTGATGTGCAACTAAGCTATGGTTTTTGCAGTGAATCTCATAAAGGTGTAATCACATTGTTCATCTTCAAGAGGTACCTTGTTTTCCTTGAGGATAAGAGTGATTGGCATTCCATAGACTAGGGCACTGGTTTGTTTGGGATTCATACATGAATCAATCATGTGTTGAAGGATAATGAAGCAAAGGTTTAACTTTTTCTTGTTGATGAGATGAAACATGATGCAGAGATCTGTATCACTCACAGCTTCATAGGTTCCTGACCTAGGAAGCAAAGTGTGGCGTACCATATTGTGAAGGATTTTGGGTAGGTCAGCAAGGTTTGTGGAGTTAAAAGGAAGGTTAGGTTTGGTGTATTCAAGTATAAGTTCGGCACGGTTTGTTCTAGCTTCAGAGAACCAAGAAGGAAAGAAAAGTTCATTACTTTCATTTGGGATTCTTAGAGCTTTTGAGAGGGAAGCTTGAGTGAGCTTGATCTTAATTCCTTTGACAGCTGTAATGAGAGTCTTCTTTCCATCTTTGTCTTTGATTTCCATGGAACTGTAGAATTCCCTTACCAAGTCTGGGTAGGTGAGTTCTTGAAGGGCTACAAAGCTTATCCATCCTTGTGCATCAGTGTATTCACACAGGTTCCATCCCTTCTTCTTTAGATCAGCAAAGTCAAAGTACTTAGCCCTGCTTATGGGTCTAGGTGCTTTTTCCTTTTTGGCTTTCAAAATGGAAGCTATCTTCCCAATGTCTTTTCCTTTTCCATGTTTTTTGGGAGGGGACATTTCTTCCTGCTTATCAGAGGGTATCTCTTCTTCAGATTGAGATTTTGATTGAGATTCTTTTTCAGATACAGAATCCTCTTCTTCTGGTTCAAAGGATTGTTTGGATGAAGTCTTAACCTTCCTCATGTATTGAGAAATGGTTGGTTTAGATTCTTCCTCTGAGTCTGAGAGAAGAATTGTGGAAGTAGAGAATTTCTTGGTTTTTCCAGTTCCAGAAATGATTCTTTGAGATCTTCTGGGATGTTGGGAAGTTGAAACAGATTTCTTAGGTTTAGACACAGGTTTTCTGGGTTTAGAAGGTTCAGCAGTAGAGATGATGATGTCAGGGAGAATGGTGCGAAGAGGTTGAGGTTCAACGGGGTATTGTGGTGGAGCAGAACGAGGAACAGGGGTTTGTTCTTGTTCATTGTTTCGAGCAGTTGTTTTTGTTCTGGCCATGGCAGTGTTTGCGAAGAGACAGAAGAATTTTTATGGTTTGGAAAGTGTTGGTCAGATGTGTGGAGATGAATGAGTTTGAGTGGAATGGTGATTTGTTTATAAAGATAAACGTGTAGGAGAAGAGAGAGAGAAACTGATGATGGTGGTTTTATGGGAAAAGATGAAACTGAAAAGTAGTTTACAAGAGAGAGAAAGTAGCCGTTCAGGAGGAGAAAGGAGAGAGGCTGAATTGATAGTTCTCTTTTTGTATGGAGGTTAATGGTTTTATCACATTAACTCCTATACAAGCATTTAATGCTGAGATATGGAGAGATTTTTAGAGAAAGATCAAAATCACTTATGAGAGTGACTTACTAACTTCAGAAAAAAAAAAATTCTGAATATTCTGAGTTCAGAGTGCCAGGGTGAACGTTCAGAACCTGAATGAACATTCTGAACTTGTTGAACATTTTGAAGTGAATCAGAATGAATCAAGGGGGCTTGTCATAGGCCCTTAGTGATTCAGTTAATCAATCTTTATTGGGATTTTTATAATTAGTAATTTTTCTTTGATAAAATTGAATCTATCCTCAACTAATGGTTTTGTGAAAATGTCAGCTAATTGATTTTCAGTATCAATGAATCTGAACTCAATGTCCTTTTTCTGAACATGATCACGTATGAAATGATGCTTAATTTCAATATGCTTAGACCTAGAATGTTGAATTGGATTTTTTGACAAATTGATTGCACTTGTGTTATCACAAAGAATTGGAACATTGGAGTACCTTAGTGAGTAATCTTCCAACTGATTTCTGATCCACAAAACTTGAGAGCAACAACTGGCTGCAGATACATACTCAGCTTCTGTTGTAGAGAGTGCAATGGTATTTTGTTTTCTACAGGACCATCCAATCAAAGCTTGTCCTAAGAATTGGCAAGATCCACTTGTACTCTTTCTCTCAACTTTGTCTCCAGCATAATCAGCATCACAATAAGCTACAAGATCAAAACTACAGCCTTTTCTATACCAAAAACCAAGATCAGTAGTACCTACTAGGTATCTTAAGATCCTTTTTACAGCAGTTAGATGAGATTCTTTTGCACATGTTTGAAATCTAGCACATAATCCTACTGCAAACATTATGTCAGGTCTGCTAGCAGTTAAATAAAGCAATGATCATATCATGCCTCTATATTCTTTTTCAGAGATTCATTTTCCATTTTCATCTCTATCCAAGCTAGATGATGGATGCATGGGAGTGACCATGATTTTTGCTTCATTCATTTTATATTTTTTAAGAATATCTTTGACATATTTTTCTTGATTTATGAAAATACCATTTGGAAATTGTTTGATTTGTAAACCAAGAAAGAAACCAAGTTCACCCATCATGCTCATTTCAAATTCACTTTGCATGAGATTTGAAAAGTCTTCACACATTTTCTCTTTGGTTGAACCAAAAATAATATCATCTACATAAACTTGAACTATGAGCAAATCTGTGTTCTGAGTTTTTCTAAAAAGTGTGGTATCAATTTTTCCTCTAGAAAATCCATTGTTAATAAGAAATGTGCTAAGTCTTTCATACCAAGCTCTAGGGGCTTGCTTAAGACCATAAAGTGCTTTAGTGAGTTTGAAAACATGATTAGGTTTTTCTTTATTTATGAAGCCAGGAGGCTGACTTACATAAACTTCCTCATTTAAAAATCCATTTAAAAAGGCACTTTTGACATCCATTTGAAAAAGTTTGATGCTTTTATGTGCAGCATATGCAAGAAGGATTCTAATAGCTTCTAACCTTGCTACTGGTGCAAAGGTCTCATCATAATCAATACCTTCTTGTTGGTTGTATCCTTGAGCAACCAACCTTGCCTTATTTCTGACAACTTTGCCATCTTCATCAAGTTTATTTCTAAACACTTATCTTGTTCCAATGATTGTCTTCCCTTGATTATTTGGAACTAAGTCCCACACTTTGTTTCTTTCAAACTGAGACAGTTCATCTTTCATGGCCTCAATCATGAATCATCTACTATGGCTTCATTGATTGACTTGGGTTCCATTTGAGAGATCATAGCCATATTGTTCCCTTGGAAGGACATTCTAGTTCTTACACCATCAGTTGTGCTTCCAATGATTTGATCCACAGGATGATCTCCTACCATTCTCCAACTTCTAGGAGGGCTCTGTAAGGATGGGTCCTGAACATTCTGATCATCCTCTTTTTCTACAGAACTTACAGTGTTCTGGTTGTCAACATTCTGAAGTGTTTGATCTTCAGTATCTTCCTTTTCTTGGAGTTGAGAAGGTTCATCATATTCATCAAATATGACATGCATACTGACTTCAACTATTTGGGTTTTTAGGTTGTACACTCTATAACCTTTGGATGTTGTAGAGTATCCAAAAAAGATAGCTTTATCTAATTTAGGATCAAACTTACCCAATTTTTCTTTTGTGTTCAGAATGTAACAATAGCAACCAAATATGTGAAAATAAGATATGCTAGGTTTGATGTTTTTCCATAATTCATATGGGGTTTTATTTAGAATGTTTCTTATTGAGACTCTATTCAAAATGTAACAAGATGTATTGATGGCTTCTGCCCAAAAGTAATCTTCAACATTTGATTCATTTAACATAGTCCTAGCCATTTCTTGCAAGGTTCTATTTTTCCTTTCAATAACTCCATTTTGCTGTGGAGTTCTTGCACAAGAAAAATTATGTGTAATACCACATTCATCAAAGAATGTCTTGAAGGAAGCATTTTCAAATTCTCCTCCATGATCACTCCTCACAGATATGATATTAGAACCTTTTTCATTTTGAATCTTTTTGCAAAAGTTTTGAAATGCTTCAAATGATTCATCTTTATGTTTTAAAAATAACACCCATGTAAATCTTGAGAAGTCATCAACAATAACAAATCCATATTTTTTGCCACTAAGACTTGCAGTTTGAACAGGACCAAAGAGATCAATGTGAAAAAGCTCTAAAGGTTTTTGAGTTGAAATATATTCAATTGTTTTAAAACTGCTTTTAACTTGTTTTCCTTTAATACAGGCTTCACAGATCTTGTTCTTTTCAAAGTTAATCTTTGGCAAACCTCTAACTAGATCAAGTTGAGAAAGTTTAGCAATAGTTTTCATACTGATGTGACCAGCTCTTTTGTGCCAAATCCACTTATCTTTTTCAAGTGACATAAAACATGATTCAGCTGGAATTTCATTTAAGTCCAAAACATATAAGTTCTTTTTCCTTGATCCAAAGAAAATTAATTTTTTAGAGGAGGCTTGTCTTATTTCACATATGTTGGGTTTAAAAATAACTTCAAAACCCTATCACATAATTGACTTATGCTAAGTAGGTTGTGTTTCAACCCTTCTACAAACTGAACATTTTCTATTTTGGCAGAGTTAGTTTTACCTATTGTTCCTTTACCTCTGATTTTGCCTTTGTCATTGTTTCCAAATGTGACTAGTCCTCCATCTCTACTTTCAAAGGTTAGAAAGCAATTCCTATCTCCTGTCATGTGTCTTGAACAGCCACTGTCCAAGTACCATGGCTTTGTCTTTGCATTTTGAGAGGAGACCTACACTTGACATGAACAAAATCTTAGGTACCCATGTAATGTTGGGTCCTTGAGGGTTAGTCTTTCTAAGAGATCTCTTCTTATTGTAACATTCTGTTATTATATGACCAGATTTGTTACAGTAAGAGCATATCTTCTTAGCCTTTTCAGCCTTTTGTGAACTTTCTGATCTATTGAGAAGAGAACGTTCTGAACTAAGATTAATTAATCTATTTTTTTCAAAATGTTTTTTATGAAAACATGCTAAGTCAAGATGTCCTAGCTTGTTACAATATGAGCATTTTATCTTCATTTTTATTTCAGTTTCTCTTAGTATAAAAACAGTTTTAAGAAGATTTTTGTTTGGATCTTTGAATCCTAAGCCAGATTTTTCATTTGTTCCAGCTTGTGATCCCAGAATGTTTTGAAAGGTTTCTGTGGATTTTATAAAACGTGAGAGATCATTTTTTTAATCCTTCAACTTCTGTTTTCAAAAGAATGTTTTCTTTTTGTACTTCAGAAGGTTTAGATAAAATTCCTTTTTGCCTTTTATTTAGCTCTCTTTGTTGTTCAGACATTTTAAAATGAGAGTCTTGCAAAGTTTGTATGGTTCTTCTAGATTCATCATATTTTATTTGAAGTTTACCTTTTTCCTCTTTTAGTTCAGAAAGTTCTTTTATTAATGATTGACATTTGTTAGATAGAAAATTTGAATCATATATAAGACTGTCAATTTTTCTTTCAAGATCTTTTTGTAAAGAGTTAGGTTCATAGATAATTACCTCTTCATCATCTTCTGATTTAGCCATCAAACTCAAGTTGGATTACTCATCTTTAGGTTCTGCTTCTTCTAGATCATCCCAGGTGATCATGGCTTTCTTTTTGAAGGGAGGTCTCCTTTGTTGTTTCTTGAGATCAGGATATTCATTTTTGTAGTGTCCAAGCTTGTTGCATCCAAAACAGGTGACTTGACTTTTGTCAGTCTCAGTTTTGTTGGTGTTGGTGTTGAGAAACTTCTTTCTGATCTGATTTCTTCTCATCATCATTCTTTGAATTTTCCTGGAGATGAGTGCAAGTTCATCTTCAGCTTCCTCTTCCTGGACTCCTTCTATTTCATCTAGTTCTTCCACATCATCTTGAGTTGCTGATGATGTTTCTTGGGAGGCCTTCAAGGCAAGAGTTTTTACCTTTTTCATTGGTTTGTCTTCTTGAAGTATAACTTTGTCGCGTCGAATTTCGGATGTCAAGCTATTGGGAAGCGTTAAATCACTAATTTTAAATCACGACTGAACTTTTAATTTTCCGGGGAGAAAAGGAAAAAAGTTCGAAATTACCTTGAAAAAGAGATTTTAGGTTCGAAAGTCGATTATGCGAGGGGAAGGTATTAGCACCCCTCACATCCGATGTACTCAACGGGAACCTCTTAGTCGGCTTAGGCTTAAAAATGTTTCGAAAGTTTTGCTTGCGTGTTTAATCATATATATAAAAAAGGAAAAGAAAATATGATATGTATATGAAAGAGATAAAAACAAACGAAAGGGAAAAAAATAAAATAAGTTTTATTAATGGGCTTGACAAGATGTCGATCTTGCTCCTACGTATCTCCCGGTAGTCGGAGAATTCAAAGCGTACGTAGTTCTTTGGTTGAAAAAATTTGTATGTTGGTTCGTTTTAGTTAAAAAAGATTTGATCGTGTCCGAGCGAAAAAGTTTGAAAAGGAAATGAAATGAAAGTAAATGTCAACTGTTCGGGTTGTTGCCGAACTGGCCATTGACGACAATGCATAAAGGTAAATGATTTGATAAAAAAGGATTCGCACTCGGACGTGAGCAAAGGTTTTAAAACGCACGAAAGTGTAAAAGGTTTTAAATGGTGAAAGACAAACGCTAAGGCGATAAACTCGCGCAAGGCGTAAATGTTTTAAGAAAAAAAAGGACAGACGCACAGAGGCGTAAAAAAGTTGAAAATAAAGACAAACGCACGGAGGCGTAAAATGTTGAAAATAAAGACAAACGCACGGAGGCGTAAAATTCGCGCAAGGCGTAAAAGGTTGAAAATAAACGCGCAAAGGCGCGAAAAGGTTCGGATTGACCACGAGGGCCAAGAAAAGGTTAAAAATGGTCCAAGGGGGCCAAGGGAAGGTTGAGCGTGCTCGACGCGTCAAAAGGGTGGAATGACGATTGCCCGAGCGATGAGACATACGTCACGCATTCGTGCAACCGAGGTTTGGGGAGACATACGTCAAGCCATTCCCGTTTCATTCAAGTTTGGTTTGGTTTAAACTCTAAGGAATCTCAAAGGGAAACAAAACACTTTAAAAGGAAAGTTTTAAAAAGAAAAGGGAATCACGAACAAGTTTGTTGTTCGAGTTTATTAAAATCATGAAAATTGCTTGTTGCTTAAGCTATTGAAACTCAAGAACAAGCGTAGTTCAAGTTTGAACGATGAACAAGATCATAAGACATACACAAATTTGGAAAGTTCACAAGTTCAGCTCAATTCGAGTTTGATTTAAAAGAATGAGCAAGCTCGACTTAAATTCGCGTTTTGATTGAAAATCATGAACAACATGGTTGTTCAAGTTTGGTTTGGAAATAAACGAACTTAGCATATTGCTCAAGTTTGGTTTTGAAATTTGAAGAACATAACTTGTTTCACAAGTTACTCAAAATTTATCGCACGAACTTGTAAAATTTTCAAAGTTGTGCATGATTATGAATATGGGTTGAACAAAAATGATTTTAACACTCTTTAGGTTCTGAATCAAGGGCTGGAACCCCAAAAATTTGGCATTGGGATGCCTGATTCATGTTCTGAGTTTCACATACTTCGCAGAGCAACCAGAACTTGGCTCTGCGAAGTCAGGTTCTGATGTGTTCGCAGTGCGAGCAATACTTTGCTCTGCGAAGTATGCGAATTTTGAACTCAGAAGCTGTTTCTGAACAGAAGTTCAGAAACTGCTTCTAAGCAAGCTTCAGAACCTAAAGGGGGTTAAAAAGCTTGGCAAAGATTGGGAAAAAGGAGTGTAAAAACTCAGTTTCAAGGCTTGGCCCCTTTGAGATCCCTTTTGAGTTTTAAAAGGGGTTTTTGTGCACAAAATGAAATTGAACAAAGCAAGAGATGCAAACAGCCAACAAAAATGAAAGAGAAAGATTATAGGAGACTTACAGAACTCCTAGCAATGCTTTGAGCAAGAGGTTGGAAGTGGCTTGCTTGATTGTTTAGAGTTTGTGAACAATGCACTCTAATTGGTTTTTCTTTGTGTATGAGCTGATTTGATGCTGCAATGCAATGGATTTTTTGGCTGTTTTTCTGGTGTATTGGCTCTCTGAATTGGTCTATTGATTCTCTTAAATCCTTGGGCCTTGGCCTTCCTTTTATAGGCCAAAATGCAATCCTTGCAATGATGAACAAAATCTCTAGATCCTAGCTGGTTTGTGGGCTAAATCCAGGCTAAATCACTTTGCATTTAATGCTAATGGATAGAAGCTGCTTTGCCTTGTGCCAAGGGGCAAGACCTTGACTGATCTCAGCCACAAATGCAGCTGATTCTAGAAGGTAATGATGAGAAAAACTGAAAAACAGGGCAGCTTGAGATTATGTGATTCTTGGGATCAATCCTTGCAATCTTGGAAGGCCAAGCAATGAAAACGTGTACTGCCATGTACAGGGAGATTGGGGGAAGCAAAATGAGCATGTGGGCTGGTGTGTGGGAGGAGAAATCCAGCTCAAAACAGGGCAGCACAAACAGCTTTTTGCAAGCAAAAACCACTTGAGTTTGACTGGTTTTGGTGGAGAAAAAGGGAAGGAAAGGGATCAAGTAGCTGGCTGGCAAGCTCAGGTTGGATGATGGGTCAATTTGGAGGGACAAAAGCTGACCAAGGGCAGCCAATTTGTTTGAGCACATGTTAGGTTGGAAGAAAATCCTTCTTTCCTTTTGCCTTTAATGTCACACTTTGATTCCTGCCTTGCTGCATCATTTCAGTCACAAATGGCAATAACAATAATAATAATACTAATAATAACAATTACAAATGAAAACAAAACAGATAAATCAAAGAAAATAAAAATTCTGCAGAAAATCGCAGAGGTCGCAGTGCGAAGGCCACTTCGCACTGCGAACTCCCCTTTTTTTGAATTTTTTTGTATTTTAAAATAAAATAAAAGGTGTAAATGAATAATAATAATAATAATAATAATAATAATAATAATAATAATAATAATAATAATAATAATAAGGATAATGAAAATGATAATAATAAACATGATAATGCAAATAAAAATAAAAAGAATAAAAAAGTAATGAGAATGAAAATGATGATAATAATAATAAAAATGATGAAAAGCTTAATATTATTAATTAATAAAACTTAATAATAATAATAATAGATAATAATGATATTATTAATGAAAATAGAATAACAATAATATTAATAATAATGATGATACTATTAATAGTAATGCTAATAGTGATAAAATGCAAATAAAATGCTATGACAAGAATGAAATAATAAAAGGTAATAATAAGTGATGAAATAATAAAAGATAAAACAAATAAAAAATATAAGTCAAAAAATGGGGTATGACAGATGCCCCTATTTAAGTTTCTTCGTCCCGGAGATTGAAAGTGAAATTTGAAATGGACGGGTCGAAGAGACTTAAATATAGAGTACGCCATTTTTTGACTAAATATTTTTCTGAATTGTAAATGTTATGAATGCATGTATGCGAATGTTCTGAATGCTTGTAATGTAAATATGAATGTAAAGACGATAACAATGACCACACTGGGGATAAAAAAAAAAGACAAAGGGATACCCGGGTTCGTTAAACAAACGGGATCCGACTTTACCGGGGAACATGGTTCCACTGGGGATAAATGTCAGCTGTTCGGGTTGTTGCCGATCTGCCACTGACAACAAGAAATGAAAAGGTAAATGCCAGTTGTTCGGGTTGTTGCCGAACTTGCCACTGACGACAGGAAATAAAAAGAATGTCAACTGTTCGGGTTGTTGCCGAACTTGCCATTGACGACAGGAAATGAAAAGAATGTCAGCTGTTCGGGTTGTTGCCGAACTGGCCACTGACGACAGGAAATAAAAAGAATGTCAATTGTTCGGGTTGTTGCCGAACTTGCCATTGACGACATGAAATGAAAAGAATGTCAATTGTTCGGGTTGTTGCCGAACTTGTCATTGACGACAAGAAATAAAAAGAATGTCAGCTGTTCGGGTTGTTGCCGAACTGGCCACTGACGACAAAAGATAAAGATTGAATGTCAACTGTAACACCCTAACCCTTAACCGCCGATTATTAACTTTAATAAAGAAAACGTTAAGGACATAGGAAGTTACAACATATGTAAAACTCGTTTTCATAAACATCAACAGAAAATCAAAATATATTTGATTCACAAACAGCAGCGGAAAAATAACAAACACAGCTTATAACCAAGCATGCATATATATACAAAATATATACATAAGATTTTCAAAAGAGGCAATTCTACAACAAAGACCATTGCCAAATCTATACATAAACGTTCAGATACCCCAAAATAGTGTTACAAATATCAGAGCCCTAAACTCTAACTAGGATACAACACCTAGTACAAAAAGTAGTAAGGATAGCTAAGCTATGCCCTCACCACTATGCAGGCTCCTAACTGCAAAAGCTACTCCTCGACGATATTCTCGTCAACCTGATAATCTGGATCCCCAAAGATCCAGCACATAACACAAAACAGAGAGTGTTAGTATCACAACCAATAAACATGTATAAATAACACATTATTATACATAACCAAAACACAACACGTAATTGACAATGCACAAACTCATCAATGACAATTACCACTTAACAACCATTATGCACACATAATTCCTAAATGAACACTAATGTCACAAAGGATGCATGCCTCAAAATGCATTCACTAATGCATGTGGTACCAAATCATTTTGGATAAACTTATATCCTTATCAAGCACTCTTGATAACCAAGCACTCTTGGATTTCTTATCCGCACACGGATATCATACAATCATGAAATGCATGATGATTCACTTAGTAAATATATGATACTTACTAGTACAACTAATTATCAGCACTCTGATAATTATCACAACAACAACAACAAACACAACACTAAATTATCAGCACTCTGATAATTATCACAACAACAACAACAAATACAACACTAAATTATCAGCACTCTGATAATTATCACAACAACAACAACAAACACAAACACTAGGCGCTCCTGGCCACATCATAAGACACAACATGTATATACTCAACCATGTTCAACAATCTCGAACACATAAGGGTTCCAAAGGATAACCCACACACTTTGATAACTTATCCATTTCAAACATATATAACACATATGCACACAAAAACCACCATGTTAGGGTTTTACTCAAACCTTTCTTGAACAAATAATCTTTAGGAAGTATTAAGAATGAATTAAAATTGTGGGCAAGGTTTCCAAAATGTATTATGAAAATACAGTAGCAAAAAGTCATCTCCGCGCGCACCAGGACCTCCAGAACGACTCAACGAAGTTGGCCTGTCCAGGGTTGGTCGCTACAAGCGAGCCCTTGGTCGCTACAAGCGAGCCTGGTCGCTACAAGCGCCAGTGTGGTCGCTTCAAGCGCAGATAGGCAGGGAATTATCCTGTCTGGTCGCTACAAGCGAGCCTGGTCGCTACAAGCGACCGTATCAGTACACAGTCATGTAAAAATGTGATTTTTCCACCATTTTAGCCCATTCAAGGTTACCCAACTTCCAGAACATGTTAAAAACAACTTTCCATCATAAAACATCCTTTAAAAACAATCACAAGCAAGGATTGCATCTAGCATAGAAATTAGGGTTTAAAACACTAAACTTTTCATAACTTTTCTTATGAATTCACAACACAATAACTCTCAACCAAACATACTAGCATCATCACTTAGCATCAAATAAGCATAAGAATAACATGATCATTTAACATCTTTAAACCATAAAAACTTTCTATCAAAACCTAGACAAAGTGAATGAGAAGTTTGGGATGGAGAAATAGACATTCTCCCCTTCTCAAAATCACTTGTGAACAAGTAATACTAACTCTCTTACCTTCTCAAAATCAATGAATCTCTAGCAAACTCAAGCTTCCTCTTGCCCTAGCTTTTCTCTTGCTCTTCTCCTTCTCTTCCACGTTTTTCTTCTTCTCCACAAAGCAATGAATAGTGATTCAAAAAGTCTTTGTGTTAATCTCTTATATTCCAAGCAAATCAATCTTGGCCATCCATCCTTACTAACTCTCAAGGACTCATCCTAGCCTTTCAATCCAATCCAAGCTCACTACTATCATATCCACTTGATCATTACTACTCATAAACCCAAAAGCCCAACACTATTCACCCTCTTGGCCCAAATTCGCCCAAAACTCTAAAAACTCGATTACGAACTTATCCTCGCGCCAAATAATTATTCCTCGATTACTAGAAAATATTTATAAATGCAAATCCATAAAATAAAATATATAGAAATATAATATACGAAAATAGGGTCGTTACAACTCTACCCCCCCTAAAAAGAATTTTCGCCCTCGAAAATACCTGAAAACAACTCTGGATAGGAGTCCCGCATCTTGCTCTCGAGCTCCCACGTTGCATATTCACCGGCTGGGCCTCCCCAAACGACTTTCACCGATGAAATCTCTTTGTTTCTGAGCTTCTTCATCTCTTGTCCTTCAATCCTTAAGGGTACCGTTGCAACCGTTAAATTCTCTCTCACTTGTATCTCGTCCGACTCAATCACA
The DNA here is from genome assembly GCA_018208015.1 of Medicago ruthenica. NCBI lineage: Eukaryota > Viridiplantae > Streptophyta > Magnoliopsida > Fabales > Fabaceae > Medicago > Medicago ruthenica. The sequence continues at coordinate 94,795,153 of CM031373.1, read as the reverse complement.
TGTGACGGATCCGATACGTATTTCCTTAATTGAGACACGTGAAAAACGTCATGTAGATTCGACAACGACGGCGGTAACGCAATCCTATACGCCACCTTCCCAATCCTCTTCAAAATCTGATATGGACCAATGAACCTTGATGCTAACTTCTTCGATTTCAAAGCTCGTCCAATACCCGTAGTCGATGTAACTCTTAGAAACACATGATCTCCTTCTTGAAATTCTATATCCTTTCTTCTCTTGTCGGCATAGCTTTTCTGGCGACTCTGCGACGCTCTCATCTTTTCTTGGATCATCTTGATCTTCTCGGTCGTTTGTTGCACAATCTCAGGTCCAAGCACCACACTTTCTCCCGATTCAAACCAACACAAAGGTGTCCTACATCTTCTCCCATACAACGCTTCAAAAGGTGCCATACCAATGCTCGAATGAAAACTGTTGTTATACGTAAACTCAATCAATGGTAAGCAAGCTTCCCAACTCACTCCTTGTTCCAAAATGCACGATCTTAATAAATCCTCCAATGATTGAATCGTCCTCTCCGACTGACCATCCGTCTGCGGGTGATAAGCAGAACTCATCCGCAACTTAGTCCCCAACGCCTCTTGCAAACTCTCCCAAAACCTTGAAGTAAAACGGGGATCTCGATCTGATACAATACTCGACGGAATTCCATGTAATCTCACGATTTGCTCGACATAAATCTCAGCCAACTTCGGTACTAGCATACCGGTCTTGATAGCTATGAAATGAGCAGACTTTGTTAACCTGTCGACAACTACCCAAATCATATTGTTACCTTTCGACGTCTTCGGCAAACCGCTTACAAAATCCATCGCAATACTATCCCATTTCCACTCTGGAATAAACATAGGTTGCAATAGCCCCGACGGCTTCTGATGCTCCACCTTGGACTTCTGACAAGTCAAACACGCGAAAACAAACCCGGCGATCTCTTTCTTCATCCCTTGCCACCAAAACATTTTCCTCAAATCTTGATACATCTTAGTAACACCAGGATGAATACTTAAGTTGCTTCTGTGACCTTCCTCCAAGATCATCCGCTTCAATTCAGGCACATCAGGTACACATAACCTTCCCTGACACCTCATCACACCTTTCTCATCGATCTCAACGTTTACCTTTTTCCCTTGCTCGATGAGCGTCTTAAGCTTCATCAATCTCACATCAGACTTTTGCTTTTCCACAACCTCTTCAAGAAAATCATTCGTCAACTTCAACATTCCTAGCTTCACGCTTCTGGTTGTCCTTTCACAAACCAAACTGAGGTCTCTAAACTCTTCAATCAATCTCAGTTCCTTCGCCATCAGAGAAGACATATGCAGTGACTTCCTACTCAACGCATCGGCTACCACATTAGCCTTACCCGGGTGATAACTCAACTCGAAATCATAGTCCTTAAGAAACTCTAACCATCTTCTTTGCCTCATATTGAGCTCCTTCTGATCAAACAAGTATTTCAGACTCTTGTGATCGCTGAAAACCTCAAACCTTGACCCATACAAGTAGTGCCTCCAAATCTTGAGAACAAACACGACAGCAGCTAGCTCCAAATCATGCGTAGGATAGTTCCTCTCATGAATCTTCAGCTGTCTTGATGCATAAGCAATGACTTGTCCCCTCTGCATCAACACACCACCTAGACCCATCTTCGACGCATCACAATAAACCACGAACGGTTCCTTCGGATGTGGCAGAAATAGCACAGGTGCAGATGTCAACCTCCTCTTCAGCTCTTGGAAACTCTGCTCACACTTGTCATCCCAAATGAAAGCTTGACCCTTCCTAGTCAACTGTGTCAACGGCAACGCCAACTTTGAAAACCCTTCAATGAACCTCCGATAGTAACCGGCCAAACCAAGAAAACTTCGGATCTCAGTAACAGACTCCGGCGTTCCCCAATCTTGCACGGCTTCTACCTTAGCAGGATCCACTGCTATACCACCACTTGAAATGACGTGACCCAAAAAGCTAACTTCTTGCAACCAAAATTCACACTTAGAAAATTTTGCATAAAGCTTCTTCTCGCGCAACACCTCCAACACAATCCTCAAATGCTCGGCATGTTCCTCTTCCGTCTTCGAGTATACCAAAATATCGTCTATGAAGACCACCACGAATCGATCCAAAAAGGAATGAAATATACGATTCATATATTCCATAAACACTCCAGGTGCATTAGTAACTCCAAAAGGCATAACGGCGTACTCGTAGTGACCATACCTTGTCCTGAAAGCAGTCTTCGGTATATCCTCCGCCTTAACTCTTATCTGGTGATATCCCGATCTCAAATCAATCTTGCTGAACACACAGGCTCCCACTAACTGATCCATCAAATCATCTATCCTCGGAAGTGGATACTTGTTCTTGATAGTTGCTTTATTCAACTGACGATAATCGATGCACAGACGCATACTACCATCTTTCTTCTTTACCAACAGAACCGGCGCACCCCACGGCGATACACTCGGTCTTACAAACCTTTTCTCTAACAATTCTTCCAATTGTTCCTTCAACTTTTCTAGTTCAGCAGCTGACATACGATACGGCGCCATTGATATTGGACTAGTGCCAGGTACTATGTCAATTGCGAATTCAACCTCTCTCTCGGGTGGTAAATCCAAAATGTCATCTGGAAAAAACATCTGTGAAATCACGCACCACCGTCAACTCATCAACCTCAATCTTCTCTTCCACCCTCAACGAAGCAAACATAGCAAACACGTCCTCTTGAGCCTTCACTGATCTTACCACTTCTCGACAACACATGAGCTTTGAACACAACTCTGGCTCCGGTTTTGGAAACTTAACCGTCCTCTTACCACAGTTGATATGAACCCGATTAAATTCTAACCAGTTCATACCAAAGATAACATCTATTCCGCTCAACGGAATGCAGACTAAATCCATTCCAAAGTGTCGACCATACATAGTGACTGGACAGTCAACACAGACTAGAGTAGTCGATACCGAACCACTTGCAGGCGTTTCTATAACCATGCGTCCCATCATATTCTCTACTTTAAGACCCAACCTCTTAACACAATCCATAGAAATAAACGAATGGGTAGCACCCGTATCAATAATAGCAGACAAAGGAGTATTATTGATAAAGCATGTACCTCTGATCAAGTTGTCCGCCTTCGCATCACCACCATCTAAAGCAAACACCTTTCCTCCAGCCGCTCTAGGCTTCTTACACACGTTGCTCTTATGACCCGCTTCTTTGCAATTGAAGCATACAACACCTTTCTTGCACTGATCAGCTTTGTGGTTAGGATCACCACACTTGAAACATTTTCCATCATTCTTCGGGCACTCAAAAATACGATGTCCCGGTTGTCCACACTTAAAGCAATTCCTATTACCTCCAAACTTACCACCACTACTCCCACCTTCATCTGGTTTCTTCCCACCTCTGCTATAAGGTTTACCTCTAGCCATGTCCTTTCCCCTCTTCTCATTTGCGGCTTTGTAGTAATTAGCCTTAGCTTTACCGTCCTTATCACATATTCGGCTCTTATTCACCAACATTGGAAAATTCCTGATCTCGCTAAACCCAATCAACTGCTTGATGTCTGGCCTCAGCCCATTCTCAAACTTTACGCACTTGTCTTCCTCAGCTTCCACCGTGTTGTAATGAGGAGCAAAACGACACAAATCTTCAAACTTGGCCGCATATTCAGAAACAGATAAACTCCCCTGCTTGAGCTCCATGAACTCAATCACCTTGCGGTTCCTTTCGTCTGCCGGAAAGTATTTGGTTAAAAACTCTCTCCGGAAACGAGCCCAAGTAACTAAAGCTCCACCAGCTCCCAACCTCTGACTAGCATTTCCCCACCAATGATCAGCCTCATCATGGAGAACATACGCTCCTAGCAATACCTTATGCGCATCCAGACAACGCATAGCCCCAAAAATTCTCTCAATCCCTTCCAACCAAGTCTGAGCTCCATCTGGATCGTATCCTCCCTTGAAGATAGGCGGTTTGTTGTTCATAAACCTCTCGAGCCTCAGCTCATCTTCTCCGCCTCCTCTAGCTTGTTGTGCGGCTCTATCCGCGGTCCTACTAGCAGCATCCTGAGCCATGGCATCCGCCATCCGCTCCATCGCGTCCGCAAGTGCTCGTTGCGTCATATCCACACACTACCAAACATCACATAACACAAGTGAGAACAAAGTGTTTAAGAAAACACATGTTACACAAAGGGTATTCTAAACTTAATTGATCCAATGGATCGACCTGCTCTGATACCACCTATTGTAACACCCTAACCCTTAACCGCCGATTATTAACTTTAATAAAGAAAACGTTAAGGACATAGGAAGTTACAACATATGTAAAACTCGTTTTCATAAACATCAACAGAAAATCAAAATATATTTGATTCACAAACAGCAGCGGAAAAATAACAAACACAGCTTATAACCAAGCATGCATATATATACAAAATATATACATAAGATTTTCAAAAGAGGCAATTCTACAACAAAGACCATTGCCAAATCTATACATAAACGTTCAGATACCCCAAAATAGTGTTACAAATATCAGAGCCCTAAACTCTAACTAGGATACAACACCTAGTACAAAAAGTAGTAAGGATAGCTAAGCTATGCCCTCACCACTATGCAGGCTCCTAACTGCAAAAGCTACTCCTCGACGATATTCTCGTCAACCTGATAATCTGGATCCCCAAAGATCCAGCACATAACACAAAACAGAGAGTGTTAGTATCACAACCAATAAACATGTATAAATAACACATTATTATACATAACCAAAACACAACACGTAATTGACAATGCACAAACTCATCAATGACAATTACCACTTAACAACCATTATGCACACATAATTCCTAAATGAACACTAATGTCACAAAGGATGCATGCCTCAAAATGCATTCACTAATGCATGTGGTACCAAATCATTTTGGATAAACTTATATCCTTATCAAGCACTCTTGATAACCAAGCACTCTTGGATTTCTTATCCGCACACGGATATCATACAATCATGAAATGCATGATGATTCACTTAGTAAATATATGATACTTACTAGTACAACTAATTATCAGCACTCTGATAATTATCACAACAACAACAACAAACACAACACTAAATTATCAGCACTCTGATAATTATCACAACAACAACAACAAATACAACACTAAATTATCAGCACTCTGATAATTATCACAACAACAACAACAAACACAAACACTAGGCGCTCCTGGCCACATCATAAGACACAACATGTATATACTCAACCATGTTCAACAATCTCGAACACATAAGGGTTCCAAAGGATAACCCACACACTTTGATAACTTATCCATTTCAAACATATATAACACATATGCACACAAAAACCACCATGTTAGGGTTTTACTCAAACCTTTCTTGAACAAATAATCTTTAGGAAGTATTAAGAATGAATTAAAATGGTGGGCAAGGTTTCCAAAATGTATTATGAAAATACAGTAGCAAAAAGTCATCTCCGCGCGCACCAGGACCTCCAGAACGACTCAACGAAGTTGGCCTGTCCAGGGTTGGTCCCTACAAGCGAGCCCTTGGTCGCTACAAGCGAGCCTGGTCGCTACAAGCGCCAGTGTGGTCGCTTCAAGCGCAGATAGGCAGGGAATTATCCTGTCTGGTCGCTACAAGCGAGCCTGGTCGCTACAAGCGACCGTATCAGTACACAGTCATGTAAAAATGTGATTTTTCCACCATTTTAGCCCATTCAAGGTTACCCAACTTCCAGAACATGTTAAAAACAACTTTCCATCATAAAACATCCTTTAAAAACAATCACAAGCAAGGATTGCATCTAGCATAGAAATTAGGGTTTAAAACACTAAACTTTTCATAACTTTTCTTATGAATTCACAACACAATAACTCTCAACCAAACATACTAGCATCATCACTTAGCATCAAATAAGCATAAGCATGACATGATCATTTAACATCTTTAAACCATAAAAACTTTCTATCAAAACCTAGACAAAGTGAATGAGAAGTTTGGGATGGAGAAATAGACATTCTCCCCTTCTCTTAATCACTTGTGAACAAGTAATACTAACTCTCTTACCTTCTCAAAATCAATGAATCTCTAGCAAACTCAAGCTTCCTCTTGCCCTAGCTTTTCTCTTGCTCTTCTCCTTCTCTTCCACGTTTTTCTTCTTCTCCACAAAGCAATGAATAGTGATTCAAAAAGTCTTTGTGTTAATCTCTTATATTCCAAGCAAATCAATCTTGGCCATCCATCCTTACTAACTCTCAAGGACTCATCCTAGCCTTTCAATCCAATCCAAGCTCACTACTATCATATCCACTTGATCATTACTACTCATAAACCCAAAAGCCCAACACTATTCACCCTCTTGGCCCAAATTCGCCCAAAACTCTAAAAACTCGATTACGAACTTATCCTCGCGCCAAATAATTATTCCTCGATTACTAGAAAATATTTATAAATGCAAATCCATAAAATAAAATATATAGAAATATAATATACGAAAATAGGGTCGTTACATCAACTGTTCGGGTTGTTGCCGAACTTGCCATTGACGACACTGGGGATGCGGCTGACAAGCCGTTCCTTACAGAACTGCCCCTTCAATTGGGGAGAAAGGATGCACAAGCTGTTCATTAAAGAACTTGCCACTTGGCACAACACTGGGGAATATGCACAGGCTGTTCATTAAAGAACTGCCACTTGGCATAAAGACATGATAAAAGATGCGCAAGCTGTTCGTTTGAACTGCCACTTGGCGTAAAAGGTGACATCTCTGAACCAGACAGACTGGGGATGACACTTGGGGAAAAAAGAATTCACGAATTGCTCGTGATTGATTGATGAGACTCATAATGGTTAGATCAACCATGTATGAATGATATTGTAGTATGCTGCATGCATAAATGTACATATGTATGAATGTATGAATGCATGACTGTTGTAGTACCCTAATTTTGTCCTAAGCATTTTAAAACAAAAAATCAAAAAAATCAAAGAGGGGAAAAAGTCAAAAGTCAACAAAAGTCAACAGAAAAGTCAACATTTTAAAAATGCTGACTTCGCACTGCGAAGCTCACTTCGCACTGCGAAGTCTGCGATTTTTCTGCAGATTTTTGGTTTCTTTGATTTAATTCCAGAATTTGTTGCATATCATTTCCATAATTATTTTAAGTAGCATTCATGGCTAATTGGGCCAAGCAAAACCAGAATTGAAGGACTTGCCATTAATGCCAAGGTTGGAAGCTTTTTCTTCCAACCTAGCATGTGACAAGCAAGTGGGCTTGCCCTTGGGCAGCTCTAGTCCCTCCCATGTGACCTGCTAACCACCACAAGGTTGCCAGCCACCTGCTTGAGGACTTTCCTCCTGCTTGCTTCCCCAAAAACCAGTCAAACTAGCTGGATTTTCTCACTTGAAAAGCCATGAGTGCCTACCCTGTTTTGCAGCAGCTTTTCACCCCTCACACCAGCCATAAGTATCCTTTTTCATCCCTCAATCTCTGCACATTACAGTGCACGTTTTTATTGATCAACCATTGAGATTGCAAGGATTGATCCCCAAGCATTAGCCAATTGCAATTCAGCTTTATTCTTCATCATTACCTTCTAGAATTGGTTGAATGTGTGGCTGAAATCAGGCTGAATCTTGCCCCTTGGTACATGGCAAGGTTGCCTCTATCCATTAGCATTTAATGCAAAGGGATTCAGCTTGATCTTAGCCACAAATCAGCTGGATTTTAGGATTTTGTAATGATGAAATAGATTTGGTTTTGGCCTATAAATAGAAGGCAATGCCCAAGGGAACAAACACAACTGATAACAGCATTTCAAGAGCAGAAACTCTACTCATTTTAGCTTACAAACCCTCACAAACAACCAGAAAAAACCAATCCAACACAAGCTTTACCAAAGTTCAAGTTCATCACCAATACCAAAAAACTTTGTGAAAGCCTTCAACCATCTCAAATCCATTGCAGCTGGAGCTTTGCTAAGGAGTTCTAAATCCCAAGGATTTCAAAACATCAAAACTGGTTTGTCCAGCCTTTTTCATCCCAAAAACTCAAAACTTTTCACTCACCTAAAAGGTCCTGAGTGTGTTCAGAAGTTGTTTCTGAACAAAAGTTCAGAAACAGCTTCTGAACTCAAAATTCCGCATGCTTCGCAGTGCGAAGTCATGGTCGCAGTGCGACCATGACAGAACTCAGAATCTGAGTTTTTGTGTCAAAATGACCAATTTTTGAGGTTCTAGCCCCAGAGCTCAGAACCTAAGAGTTTTTAAACCCATGTTTTTCAAACCATAACAAGGATTTTGCATAATTTTGGCAAAATCACAAGTTCGTATGACATTATGTGGATAACTTGCAAAACAAGTTATGTTTCCAAACTTTCAAACAAGCATGAACAAACAAGCTATGTTCATCATTCCAATCTAAACTTGAACAATAAATATTGTTCATGATTTTCAAAACTCAAGCAATGAACATACACCAAATTTGTTCGCTTTTCAAAACCGTTCGCAAAATGAGCCGAACTTGTGCGTTTTCTAGCAAAATTGCTAAACCTTCCCATTTTGGGTTTTCAAGGCAAATGTTTTGACATACCTTGGGATTTCTAAAGGATTCAACCCAAAAACATGAATGAAAAAGGGATGGTGTGACGTATGTCTCTCCATCGCCCCGATTGTACGAATGCGTGACGTATGTCTCGTCGCTCGGACAATCGTCATTCCTTTTTCAATATGTACAACCCTAACCAAACCAAAACTTGGCCCCTTGTGGTCAATCCAAACCTTTTGGTCCCCCGTGGCCATTAGACTCGACCCCTCGACTCGTTTGAGTCACTCGGTCAATGTTCGACTCGTCCGAGTCCATTGTACCTGTTCTTGATCTCAGTGGATCAATCGAACAATCGCCCGACTCTTCGGAGTCCACTCGGTCAATGATTGACTTGTATGAGTCCATTGCACCTCTCTTGGTCCCATAGCGACCAATTAACCCTTTACTCTAACGGACGTACCTTTTAACAATTCTAATGCGATTCACGAACAAACGCTTAATAAGTCTCCCAAGCGCGAGCATACAAGCTATACGCTTAATAAGTCTCCCAAGCGCGAGCATACAAGCTACGTTTTAATCGCAAGAATTTGGTTAAAACATCGTCCATTTAAAATTAACCAACACATGTACGTTTTTCTACCAAAGAACTACGTACGCTTTGAATTCTCCGACTACCGGGAGATACGTAGGAGCAAGATCGACATCTTGTCAAGCGCAATAATAAAAAACTTTTTTTCCTTTTCTTTCGTTTGTTTTTATCTCTTTCCCCCCTTTATTATATTTTTGACATAAATGAACATGCGCGCAAAATATTTAAAAACAATTCAAGCTTTAGCCAAATAGAAGGTTCCCGTTGAGTACAACGGACGTGAGGGGTGCTAATACCTTCCCCTTGCGTAACCGACTCCCGAACCCAACAATGGTTACGATGACCAATCCTTATCCTCATCGTCAAAGGGTTTTATTATCATTTCCCTTTAAACAAAAAAAACTTAAGGGTTTATCAACGTTCCCTTTACACAAAAACTTTGGTGGCGGCTTCACAAAGGCCCTCCGAGCGTTTATGAACGACCTCGGAGGATTTGCGCGTCTTTTTCTCAGGAAAAAATGAGGTGCGCACAACTGTCACTGGGGACGTCGCGTGAGAGATTGACTTGTACTGGGATGTCCAAAACGTTAGTTAAGGAATTGCCCCTTAATACAAGGATACAATGAGAGAAGCACAAGCTGTTCGTTAAAGAACTACCGCTTGGCGAAAAGGAGATTGAAATCCCTAGACCAGACAGGCTGGGGATGACACTCGACTGTTTGTTGTGGGAAATGCACGATATGAATGTGAGATGCATGTTAATGAATGATTTCGATATGATGCATGAATTATGCTGACCTGGGATGACAGACGTCACGTTGGACGCTGGGGGTTATGATTTGGGTGCCGAGCAAAATCGGGCTTGGATGATATGCCGAGCGAGGTCGGGCTTTGGTAAGATGCCGAGCGAGGTCGGGCTTTGGTTGGTTGAGACTCCACTGGGGGGTTATGCCAATAAGATTGGGCTTTGCTTGTGACTTCGCTGGGGATACAAGGATCATTTTGGAAGCATGATCGATATCCAGCCTGAGATGCCAATGGTGATTGGGCTTTTGTGAGTAGGTGCCAACGACAATTGGGCTTTTGATTGTTTGGACAGAGATTGTCTTCCTGGGGAATTCGTTAATCCACTGGGGATTGTGCTAGTCCACTGGGGAGAAGAACTGGTGATTCCGCCGGGAATGCTTATGCTTTGGTTGGCAAGTCCTTGCCTGAATTGTCCTTTTGGGCTCTCAATTTATCGGGGATATTCCCGATTGATTCACTGAGGATTCTGGTGGGGAAGCTTTATCTGCTTTAAGGACAGACATCGATGTACACTCCGAATATTCATGAGTTCGAAAGGAATGTGTTTGTTATTGATAAGAAATAAAAGACTCACAAAATAAATTTTGAAAAAGTTTTTTTTTGTTTTAAAGTACATCATCAAGAATAAAAATGAATGAAAGGAAAAAATGGGAATTTGATAAAAGGTAAAGAATGTTGGGAAATGAAATTTATTAATGGGGTGGTAGCCCGCCAAAGGCGTGGCTCCACGAATCTTACAAAGTCTGAAAAAATGGTAAATATAAAAGGGAGGGTACATTGAACACGGTGGCCACTAGTATCCCTAACAACTTTGAATCCCTTGTTTGGATGCTTCTGATTCGGAGTCTTCAAACAATTGATGTGTCCCTAACGAATTACGACCAATCCGATGTAGTTACTTTGCCCTTTGATCCTTGATTTTTGCATAGGTCGTCCTTTCAGATGTTTGACCTATCAGGATAGTTGTTTCTGTTTATGTCTCTAATTTTTGCCTGGACCGCCCTTTCAGGTTTTCAGTCCACCGAGACGCTTTTCTTTTTGTTTCTAGACAAAGTATTTCTTGACTACATCGGAATTCACAGGACGTGGAAAATCCTCGCCGTCCATTGTTGTGAGAATCAAGGCTCCTCCGGAGAACACTCTCTTGACGACATACGGGCCTTCGTAGTTAGGCGTCCATTTGCCCCTAGAGTCAGGTTGAAAAGATAGGATCCTTTTGAGCATGAGGTCTCCTTCTTGGATTTCCCGGGGACGAACTTTCTTGTCAAAAGCTTGTTTCATCCTCTGTAGATACAGTTGTCCATGACACAAAGCTGTCATGCGTTTTTCCTCGATTAAGTTCAACTGATCGTATCTGTTTTGACACCATTCAGCCTCTGACAACTTAGCTTCCATCAAGATTCTCAATGACGAGATTTCGACTTCTACGGGGAGCACTGCTTCCATGCCGTATACTAAAGAGAAAGGGGTTGCCCCTGTCGACGTACGTACTGAAGTACGATACCCGTGCAAGGCATATGGTAGCATCTCATGCCAATCCTTGTATGAGACTACCATCTTTTGCACTATTTTCTTGATGTTTTTGTTTGCAGCTTCAACCGCACCATTCATCTGAGGTCTATAAGGAGAAGAGTTATGATGCTCGATCTTGAACTCTTTGCATAGCTCCTTCATCATCTTGTTATTTAGATTGGTCCCATTGTCCGTGATGATCTTGTTGGGAAAACCATATCGGCAGATGATATGATTCTTAATAAATCGGACCACCACTTGTTTGGTGACGTTGGCATATGATGCGGCCTCAACCCATTTGGTGAAGTAGTCGATGGCTACTAAGATGAAGCGATGTCCATTCGAAGCTTTGGGTTCAATCCTACCAATCATGTCAATGCCCCACATGGAGAAAGGCCATGGTGAAGAGAGGACATTCAGAGCCGTTGGTGGCATATGGATCCTGTCCGCATAAATTGGACATTTGTGGCATTTCCTGGCATGCTTGTAGCAATCGTTTTCCAAGGTCATCCAATAATATCCGGCTCTCAAGATCTTCCTAGCCATTGTGTGTCCACTGGAATGAGTTCCGAAGGAACCTTCATGTATCTCATGCATTATGAGATCCGCTTCTTGCTCATCAACACATCTGAGCAGCACCATATCAAAATTCCTCTTGTATAAAACTTCTCCGTTTAGAAAGAAGTTGCCAGCTAATCTTCGCAGAGTTTTCTTATCCTTGTTGGATGCCCCATGCGGGTACTCTTGCTTTTGGAGGAAACGTTTGATGTCGTGGAACCATGGCTGGTCGTCCATGACTGCTTCGGCTGCAAATACATGTGCAGGCCTTTCTAGGTGTTGAACCTTGATTGTTGGAATTTCATTTAGGCGACTGACCTCATACATAGAAGACAAAGTTGCCAAAGCATCCGCCATTTGATTCTCGTCTCGAGGAATGTGATGCAGCTTGACTTTGTTGAAAAAGGTTAGCAAACGTCTTGCGTAATCTTTGTAAGGGATCAAGCCGGTGTGGCGAGTTTCCCAATCTCCATTGATTTGATTAATCACATGAGCTGAGTCTCCGTAAATGTCGAGGTTCTTGATCCTTAGATCAATGGCTCCCTCAATTCCTAAGATACAAGCTTCATACTCTGCCATATTGTTTGTACAGTCGAATGATAGTCTTGCAGCAAAAGGGAGATGTTTGCCCTCAGGGGTGACGATGACTGCCCCAATTCCATTGCCATAGACATTGACAGCTCCATCAAAGATTAACTTCCATCTAGATTCGGGATCTGGTCCTTCACCGAGTAGTGGCTCGTCACAATCCTTCATCTCTAGATACATGATTTCTTCATCGGGGAGGTCAAACTTAATTGGTTGATAATCCTCAATTGGTTGATGAGCCAAATGGTCGGCAAGAATGCTGGCCTTGATAGCTTTCTGAGTGTGGTATTCGATGTTGTATTCTGACAACAACATCTGCCAACGGGCGATCCTTCCGGTTAAGGCGGGTTTTTCAAAGATGTACTTGATTGGATCCATCTTGGATATCAACCAAGTAGTATGATTGAGCATGTAGTGGCGAAGACGCCTAGCAGCCCAGGCTAATGCACAACAAGTCTTTTCGAGTAGAGAGTACCGGGACTCGCAGTCCGTAAACTTCTTGCTTAGGTAACAGACGGTGTGCTCTTTTCTACCGGTCTCGTCTTGTTGTCCGAGCACAATGTAACACCCCAACTTTTTATTTTAAATAATCCAATATAGCTTAATAGGTGTAGTGTGGTGAATATTATTATTAATGTTGTTTTATTTGAATGTGATGTGAATGTTGAGATGGTGGAATTATATTGGTGAATTAATTTATGATACGAGAAATTAAAATAGTGAAGAAAGAGAATTGAAAAACAAGTAGAAAAGAGTAGGAGGTGTAGAAAATAGGTTTTTAATAAGTGGGGGAGGGGAAAAACAAAAAAAAAAAAGAGTGAATAGATGAGGAAAGTTATATGAAGAGTGCCTGGCCAAAAATATAAATAAGGATTTTGGGAAATTAGGAAATCAGTTTTGGCTAAGCGTTGAAATAAGAGGAAAACGGCAATCAGAGGGAGGAAACCTAGCTTCAGGAAATCAAGCCAAACCGGAGACTTGAGGAATCGAGGTAAGGGGGGAAGTTTTATTCACCGTAAGGGTTGTGTGAGCATATGGGTAGTGAAAGATTTCTGTTTATTTTCATGATCTTTGATAATTTCAGGCTAAGGTTGTCGTAGTATTTTTCCTTAATTCCAAATTTCAGTCTCCCTATATTTTCCCTTGTGAATCACGCTGCCATTGATGTTGCTGTTTATTTTTTTCTGCTTGTTTGATTATATAATTCGCTGTATGTGTATAATTCGCTGCTATTGAATATATATCATTGAGCCGTATGTGTATAATTCATGATCCTGGAGCCGTATGTGATAATTCGCTGCCAATTTATATATATATCATATTTATGTTTGGATAATTGCTGCCATTGAGCCGTATGTATATCATATTTACGTAGTGCATAATTGCTGCCATTGTATACATAGCATAATTAGGTATTAAAATTTAAGTTGCGGTAGCCATGTGCATCATGTTTGAATTCAAACTATTATTATACATATCATATGTGTGTGTTTGTACAGTTTTTGGAAAAAGTGATTTTTGAATTTAATTTGATTTTGTATTGATTCATTAACAATTGGGTATAAAGTGTATTGATTTATGTTTGGTATTTTCACTCAAAAAAAAAACTATTTTGATGTAAAGTTTGATATAAAATTTAGTGTTAACCTTTTGGCATAGGACAAGAGCTACTTTTGGTCACTTTTCAGTATAACTAAGGTTTAGAAGCAGAATTAATTTTATGTAATTGCGGTCATATAATGGTTCATTTTTAAACTTGTGACTTGTGAGAATTAATCACATGAGCTTTTTGGCTGCTTGGATTGTATGTTTGTTATTTTGTTATTTCTAATATTATATAAGCTTCTAGTATAGTCCTTTTGTGAATTATGCTACATACTTATATGCTAGAAATCTATATGCTGGAAATTTATATGTGTCGTTATGATATAAACATTTGTGCTGTTATGATTGAATACCATATGTGCTGTTATGACATGCTGGAAATTTATACCGTATCATTATATATAAACATTTGTGCCGTATGATTGAATACCATAGTCACTACTTAAGATGAATTATTAGAAGATGTGTAATTGATATTTTATTTAACGATGTGTCAATAATAAAATATTTGACGGTGTCTATGTTTACTGATGATGAGAATGATGATGAGTGAGAATAATAGTGATGTGAATGATGATGTATACTTATGAAGACGATGTTTTCTTATGATGATGACGTGAATGATGACGATATGTTTTGTCCCGGTGTCGTGCATATTAGGAAGAGTTTGCATCTATAGTTGAAAGTTGTTGTTGGTGTGTTAATATTTAAATACTTGATGAGTCTGTCCTCATGCATACATATAGGGTCGTGTCTAGGAAATTATGAAGATGCAATGACGATGAAAGTCCAGTAACATATCTCTGGCAAATTATGACGACGATAGGTGTGGTACCACATTCATGTAGGTCTTAGGAAAGTGTCCATATGCATATTAATTGATGATGTTTGTTTTTGGTGTTTAAAAAGGAGTAATAAACGTGAGCCGATGTGATGTAGAATCTATGAAGAATGAAATATTGTTGATGTTCTATGACGGTGAATGCGATAACTAATGTTCCTATTATTACACATGATTTCCTAATGTTATGTATGGTTGTATTTTCTCACCCCTTCCTTGTTGTTGTGATGTTTTGCTGGCTGTACTCTTGGGGTACAGACACTCAGG
Source organism: Medicago ruthenica (assembly GCA_018208015.1). Classification (NCBI taxonomy): domain Eukaryota; kingdom Viridiplantae; phylum Streptophyta; class Magnoliopsida; order Fabales; family Fabaceae; genus Medicago; species Medicago ruthenica. Next base: position 94,779,788 of record CM031373.1, on the reverse strand, counting down.
TTGAGGAAGACTAGTTGCGGGACGATTCAGCGAGTGGCGGCGGAGGCATATTCTGTTTTCTTCCTTCTATTAGTAGTCGAATAAGTATGTAGTCGATACGAGCTCTGATATGTAACACTAGGGTCGGGTTGGCTATTCGATTTTACATTTTGACGTTTGAAGTATTTTTAAGTTTATGAATTAATTATGGATGTTGAGACTTGAGTTTTGTTATAATAAGAATGCTGAATTTTTCCGCTGCATTGTTTATGACTTTGTTTTATGAAATGATAATATATGAGGATGCGTAACACCTAATCTCATTTATTTATATTTTTGGTATTTATTAAATTAAAGACGGGGTATTAGGGTGTTACACACAAACCCATGGAGTCCTCCAATACGGTTAAGTACATGATTAAAGGTCTTCCTTCGACCGGAGGAATAAGTATTGGAGGTTCTAGCAGGTACTCCTTGATGCTGTCAAAAGCTTTTTGGCAATTTTCTGTCCATACCACTTCTTGATTTTTGCGGAGCAGCTTGAAGATGGGTCCACAAGTGGCCGTCATATGGGATATGAATCTAGAGATGTAATTTAAACGTCCTAGAAATCCCCTTACCTGCTTCTCAGTTTGAGGAGCAGGCATTTCTCTGATAGCTTTGACCTTATCGGGATCTACCTCGATACCCTTTTGACTGACAATGAAACCTAGGAGTTTTCCTGATCTCACGCCGAATGTACATTTGTTGGGGTTTAGGCGAAGCCGATATTTTCTCAGGCGTTGAAACATCTTTAACAAGTATTCGACATGCTCTTCTTCCGTTCTTGATTTGACAATCATGTCGTCGACATACACTTCAATTTCTTTGTGTATCATGTCGTGGAAGAGAGTAGTCATGCCTCTTTGGTAGGTAGCACCCGCATTTGTTAGGCCAAAAGGCATCACTTGATAGCAGAAGGTGCCCCAAGGTGTGATGAAAGACGTTTTTTCTCTATCCTCAACAGCCATTTTAATCTGATTGTATCCCGAAAAGCCATCCATGAAGGAGAAAACCTTGGATTTGGCAGTATTGTCGACCAATATGTCAATGTGAGGTAAAGGGAAGTCGTCCTTTGGACTAGCCTTGTTTAAATCTCGATAGTCGACACACATCCTGACTTTACCATCCTTCTTGGGAACTGACACTATGTTGGCCAACCATTGAGGATATTCCGAGGTAACGAGAAATCCAGCATTAATTTGCTTTTGCACTTCCTCTTTGATCTTAAGAGCCATGTCAGGGCGAGTTCTTCTCAACTTCTGCTTGACTGGCGGACATTGAGGTTTTAGAGGTAAGTGGTGCTCCACAATCTCAGGATCCAATCCTGGCATATCTTGGTATGACCATGCAAAGATATCCACATACTCTTCAAGAAGCTTGACTATTTTCTCTTTGACGGGCGCATCCAATAACGCTCCAATCTTAACTTCTTTCTTTTCCATTACGGAACCCAAGTTGATGACCTCTACCGTTTCCTCGTGAGGCTGAATGGTCTTCCTCTCTTGCTCTAGTAGGCGCTTGATCTCATCCGGGATCTCTTCATCCTCTTCCTCTTCCGCTTCGTAAACAGGGAATTCAAAGTTGGGAGGGAGCCTAGGGCTAAGGTGTTCAACGGGTTTATGGGTGCTTAGTCTGCATATGATGGATGATTGATTTTAGCAAAAGATGGAAAGATGCAGACTCTTTGAAATTAAAAATAGAAAATGTTTTTGGTTTTTTTGAATTGAAAAATAAAAAGAAAAAGACAACGTATAAATACGTAGAAGTTGTGATAGAAACAACGATTTTTATTAATTGATGATAGTATATTAAACAAGCCCTACATGAGTCTCCCTTCGCTTCGGGCGAGACGAAAGGGTTTTTTTTTTTTTTGAAAAAGATAAATAAACAAACACATTACTTTGAACACTGGATAATAGAAGGAACATCGACAGCAACCCAATTGCGGCAAGCCCCTCCGGGTGTTACATGGATATGTGCTGTTTCCTCCGGCCCATCTTCAGTGATGGTGTTGGTTTCCTTTGTGGAGTGAATGAAGCTGGCGCTACGAAAGATGTTCTCGAGCGGTTCAATGTTAGTGCTTGGTTCGGTAACTCTTGTGGTCGGAGTGAAACCTAAACCTTCTCTATGCTTACGCTCCGGCAGACTTATTCTCTTTCCCCAATCCGGGAGTAAGTCATCTTGCACTGCTCTTTGTGCGCTCTTGAAAGAAGACATGAACGCTCCATTCTTTGTGGCACTCTCATCATCTAAGGAAAGACCTTGGAATGATGTCCCATCAACGATATCAGCACCGATGAACGAGAAAGCCGACAGATGGCTGATTAACAGAGCTTCCTCTCCTCCCACTGTGACTAGCTTCCCATTCTTCACAAATTTCAGTTTTTGATGCAGTGTGGATGTCACTGCTCCGGCCTCGTGGATCCACGGTCGGCCTAACAAACAACTATACGCTGCTTGTATATCCATTATTTGGAAGGTTATTTGGAAGACAGATGGCCCGATCGTAATAGGTAAATCCACCTCCCCGATCACTGATTTCTTCTAGCCATCAAAGGCTTTAACAACTACCCCACTTTGCCTAGGAAAGCTGGTCAAGGGTTGTTTTGGCCATTACGTTCAATGAAGAGTCGGTGTCTACAAGTACATTTGATAAAGCATCCGACTTGTAGTTTACAGATATATGTAATGCCAAATTATGGTGCCTTCCTTGCTCCGGGAGTTCCTCATCACTAAAGCTTAAGCTATTGCAGACAGTGATGTTTTCGACAATGCCCCCGAATTGGCCGAGGGTTATGTCGTGTTCCACAAAGGCTTGGTCTAAGACCCTCATCAATGATTCTCTATGTGCGTCGGAGTTCAACAATAAGGATAGCATAGAGATCTTGGAAGGTGTTTGCAACAACTGATCCACGACCTTGTATTCGCTCTTCTTGATTAGCTTCAAAACCTCATCGAGATCCGAATCGGCATTTGCCCCACTGAATTGGCCTATTTCTTTGCTCGTGCAGGGGTCTTGGGTTGGTTTCGGTTTAAATACCGGGGTGCTGACCTTCTCTTGGACTGTTGTGGGAAGAACACATCCGCTCCTTAGCACTTTGCTGTTGTCCGTGATATTACCGACAGGAGCTAAGGGGGGAATAGGCGTCTCTTGACCGTTGATCATCATGGTCGCAAGGTACTTGTAAGGAACTGCTTTGTTGGAAGTGTATGGGGCAGGCCCCGGTAAACATATTACAAGTGAAGTAGCGGCAGGCTCTTGGCTGCTGAAGGCTAACTCCAAGTGTTCCGGGATATCAAACTCCGGAATTATGACACATACACTTTCGTCCTTCTTGGTGACAACAAGCTCCTTCTTGTCCATTAGTCCTTGTATGTCATTTTGGATTTGCATACATCCTTGAGGACTTGCCGAACACTCTTCGCAATTAGCATGATTGTGCTCGAACATGGCTGCTTTACACATCTTGATGTGTAGTGGAACCAAAGGCGTCCTGATGTTTTGGGCCTCCAAAATAGGACTGGTTCCTTGATATTCTTGAACCATGTTGATTGAGGAACCATGGTTCGGCAGCGGGTTAGTTTGGACGTTTGGGTTTGAGTCCTTGAAGGTCAATACTTTGGTACGGACTAGCCTTTGGACCTCATTTTTTAGAGCAAGGCAACGTTCAATGTCATGGCCTGGTGCCCCTTGATGGTATGCGCAAGTAAGGTCATGGCGATACCATGGAGGTAATACACTCGGTACGGGAGGTGGTGCTCTTGTTTGTACGAGATTTCTCGCAAGTAAAGCCGGGAGCAGGTCCGCGTACTTCATGGGTATCGGATCGAATGCCATTCTTGGGCGATTCTGATGATTGAAGGGCTATTGAGGTGCTTGAGGTCGGAATTGCTGCTGACCTTGTGGGCATGGCTGTTGATAATGTTGTTGTGGATTTTGTGGGTGTTGTTGTTGATAGGACTGTTGATATTGAGGGGGAGGCCTTTACGGGACCTGAATTTGGTAGTTTGGAGGTGTAGAAATGGAAGGTGAAATGGCAGAAACATGCGGATATGCCGAGTACCCTTGATGAGGTCCTCCGTGGCCAATCATGCCAATATCTTGCTCTTTCTTCCTTGGGTAGCTACCCCCGAATCTCTTTGTGCTGCTAGATGGAGCACTTTCCTTCACTAAGCGTCCTTCTCGGACCGCATCCTCCAAACGTACGCCCATGCTTACCATTTCTGTGAAGTCACTTGGCGCACTGGCAACCATTCGCTCATAATAAAAGGAACCATGAGTGTTTAAAAAGATCTTGGTCATTTTATTTTCTTCTAGAGACGGGCTAATCTGAGCCGCTATCTCTCTCCACCTTTGTGCGTACTCCTTAAAGGTCTCTTTGTCCTTTTGGGCCATGGCCCGGAGTTGGTCCTGGTCCGCGGCCATGTCTAAATTGTATTTGTACTGGCGGACAAACGCCTCTCCCAAGTCGTTGAAGGTTTGAATTTTGGTACTATCCAAACCCATGTACCACTTTAAAGCGGCACCGGTTAAGCTATCTTGAAAGTAATGGATGAGCAACTGATGGTTGTCGGTTTGTGTCGACATTTTCCTTGCGTACATTACCAAGTGACTTTGCAGGCAAGTGTTCCCCTTATACTTTTCAAAATCCGGGACCTTAAATTTAGGAGGGATCTTGACATTGGGTACAAGGCAGAGGTCATGGGCGTCCTTCCCGAATAAATCTTTCCCTCGGAGGGATTTAATTTCCTTTTGCATCTCATCGAATTTTTCTAGGAAATCAGCCATCCTATCCTGGGCACCTAAACTTTCGGCATGAAAGATAGGCCCGTGATCAAATGGAGTGGTATGAACCACTGGTGTAGAGAAGGCCGCAGTAGCCTGGGTGAAGGTAACCTCGGGTTGAGTTACCGGGGTTTCTTGCAGAGTGGTGGGAATAGGGATGAATTCCTCACCAAAATCAAACGGCATGCCCCACGTACAACCGGGGGGTCTAGTGTAGTGTTGAGTTCCGGCATGTATGGTTGGAGTTGAAGTAGAAGCTGATGCTTGAGCTTGAGAGCTAGAGGGAGGAGGAGGTGTTGGGATTTGTGCGGCCGCTAGTAACTTCACTAACTCCGCTAATTTTTCCATCTCCGTTCGCATAGATGTCAATTCTTCACGAAGCTCTTGATTCTCTTGTTCTAAATTCTCCATCTTTCTTTTTATGGTTGCTCGGGTATTGTAATAGTGGGTTGCCTCGGGACGATGAGCCACTTTTCCTTTTGGGAAGACACGTAGTGTTGCGGAGAAAATGCGAACACTGAAGACACAATTTGGATTATAAGAAATCCTGAGGATAAGAAAAGGGAAATGAGTTTTGGACTCGAAGATGACCGTATGCATGATAATGAATGATGTATGCATGAAAAAAAAAAATTTTTGTTTGTTTTGCTTTATAAGGAAATTAAAAAGTGTGCAATTAATATTAGCAATTAGAAGTGTTAAAGGCCGGAAAATTATCATTGTCAAAATATATATTTGATTGAATAACATTGAGATTACAAAGTGTAACTAATGCTAATACAAATCAAATAGCCGCTCGCTTTTCGGCCTTGCCTATTTCCTCCCTATAGAAATCTACTGTGTTCTTGCAGAACTTCATAAATTTCTGGATTTCCGTAGGGATGACAAAGTAAGGCATGACCATCTCGGCCTTTGCTAGTCTCTTCGGAAGCTCGGCAATGACTAAATTTGAGAAGGCGACCAATCTAGTGAAGTCCTCACTTAGCCGGGTGGCGTCTCGCCATACAAACTCAATCACTTCCTTACGTTGGGCTAGCTGGATATTTGCACTTCTAATCTCATCAAGGAGTCGTGCAATGTGGTTTCCATGCTCTCTTGCAATCTTATCGAAGTATTCTTCGAATTTCTTGACGTCCGCTTCGAGACGATTGCAATGTAGTTTCCCTTGATGAGAAAGACCTTCATATCTTTGCCGTTGGACACGTTCGGCTTGGAGCTGCTCCTTGTGGTCCTTCATGACTCCTTGGAGTTGTTGATTTTTCTCTTGAAACTTCAACCTCCATTTCTTTTGAGCTTCGATAGCTAGCTCGCCGAACTTCTTGAGTTCTTGGTTGGAATGCAAGATTCTTTCCAATTCCTCGTCCTTGGCCACAAGGTTGGCATCCGCACTAACCAAGCCGCCTCCAATCCAATCTCTCTTACCCTCGGAGATCTTTAGCCGCTTTTGACACACTAGGAGAGAATTCGTTGCTTCATCTCGATCTCTCTTCATCCTAGAGATTTCCTCTAAAGCTTGAAGGTGTTTTAATTCTAGCTCTCCATTATTATTTTGGAGCTCTCGAATTTTAGCCTTGAGTTCTTCCGCTTCTTTGTTGGGGACGATTGTTCTTGGCTTAGGTGTAGGAGGTTTCAGAGGGCATATGACCTCAAAAGGTAGTTTGATCGTTTTAACCCTCTTCTTCACCCACTGAGTATATAGAGGCTTGGCCACACAATTCTTCTTGCCGACCCTTCCTTTGTGCACTTGGCTCCACGCCCTTCGGATTCTTTCTAGCATGGCCGGGTCTTGATCTCCCTCTCTTAAGAAGAAAGGTTCTAGCAAGAGATCACCGGGTTTGTCTTCCATGGGATAGCCTAGTTGGCGAAGAGAGAGGACCGGATTGTAGTTAATACATCCCTTAGTACCAATGAGGGGTATATTAGGGAAATCCCCACAACTTAGGATGACTTCCGGGTCCTCTAAATCCGGAGAAAACCAATGAATGTCTTTCTCGGCGAGAGCTAACATTCTTTGCGACCATTGAAGCTTAGCTCGGTTTTCCACAAAATCTCGGCTTTTTGGCATGTGGGATGTCAACCAAATTTGTACCAAAGAAGTACAACATGAGATTGTGCGCCCTCTCCCTTGTCCATGCCTTGAATAAAGTGAATGATAAAAATCCTCCAAAAGGGTGGGAACCGGATTTTTAACCATGAACACCTTTATGGCCGGTAGGTCTACAAAGTCGTCCATATTGGGGAATAGAACTATTCCATACACCAAAAGTGCTAGAATTGCGTTGAATGCCTTCCCCTCTTTGTTAGCTAATAAAAACCGAGCTTGGGTCTCCAAAAACCTCCTCGTGAAGCCCTTAATGCTCCCTCTAGTTTCCCACTGAGGTGCTATGTCTTGAATATTAAGGTGCAAGGATTCGGCGATGGCTTCCAGAGTAGGGTCCTCTCCCGGACCGAGATAAAGCTCACGGTCCTTCATATTACATCCCAAAATCTTCTCATACTCCTCCAATGTTGGGGCTAGTTGGAAATCTTGAAAAGTAAAACACCGGAGAGGCGGGTCGAAGAACTGAGCCAAAGTAGTTATAGCCGTTGAATCTATCTTCACGGATAGGAGGTCGAGTATTTGACCATAACTTGCCTCGAAGTTGCTCTTGTCTACCGAAGAGAGTTGCCTACTCAATGCTAACAAACTTTCCGTTTTAGGGACCTTGATCTTGAAGGCGAGCGTATTTCTATTTTTGGAGGCCATATTCTTTTTGCTAATATTGATTGCTCTTTTTAATTTCCTATAAAGCAAAGTGGTATGCGAAAATTATTTTCCATGAATGTAAATGTATGATATGCATGGGTGTGATATGTATGTTCAAAATTTTCCCCCATCCTCACGTGTGGGCTCTAAAGGTAAGATTTCCTAAGAAGAGGTCCCTAGAGTCATCGATCTCACATGGAATTAAGGTTGTCTATGGACATACGTCAACATGACTTCAATTAATTCCACGTGAAAATCTCCTCTAAGCGGGGTTTGGCATCCTACCTCACAGACATACGTCAACGCGGGCTTCCGCTCACAACCACCATTCTAACTTAGTTTTCTCTCGAGCTCGGGTAGAGAGCCTCACACGTCCGGCATTAACCCGAACAATGTGGAGTAACATCGCTCAAGTAACCCCACAATTGATATATATAAAGATATGAAGCAAAATGATATATGTAAATGTAGAGCAAAAGAATAAACAAATAAATGATAAAAAATATAAACACGTAAGCAAAATGAAACAAATTAGCCTAAAAGCCGACTGAGATAGGTTTGACTCGTTTATGCACAAACAAAGTGTTTTATGCATGGTCCCCAGTGAAGTCGCCATCTTTGTCGCGTCGAATTTCGGATGTCAAGCTATTGGGAAGCGTTGAATCACTAATTTTAAATCACGACTGAACTTTTAATTTTCCGGGGAGAAAAGGAAAAAAGTTCAAAATTACCTTGAAAAAGAGATTTTAGTTCGAAAGTCGATTATGCGAGGGGAAGGTATTAGCACCCCTCACATCCGTTGTACTCAACGGGAACCTATTAGTCAGCTTAGGCTTAAAAATGTTTCGAAAGTTTTTCTTGCGTGTTTAATCATATATATAAAAAAGGAAAAGAAAATATGATATGTATATGAAAGAGATAAAAACAAACGAAAGGGAAAAAAATAAAATAAGTTTTATTAATGGGCTTGACAAGATGTCGATCTTGCTCCTACGTATCTCCCGGTAGTCGGAGAATTCAAAGCGTACGTAGTTCTTTGGTTGAAAAAATTTGTATGTTGGTTCGTTTTAGTTAAAAAAGATTTGATCGCGTCCGAGCGAAAAAGTTTGAAAAGGAAATGAAATGAAAGTAAATGTCAACTGTTCAGGTTGTTGCCGAACTGGCCATTGACGACAATGCATAAAGGTAAATGATTTGATAAAAAAGGATTCGCACTCGGACGTGAGCAAAGGTTTTAAAACGCATGAAAGCGTAAAAGGTTTTAAATGGTGAAAGACAAACGCTAAGGCGATAAACTCGCGCAAGGCGTAAATGTTTTAAGAGAAAAAAGGACAGACGCACAGAGGCGTAAAAAAGTTGAAAATAAAGACAAACGCACGGAGGCGTAAAATGTTGAAAATAAAGACAAACGCACGGAGGCGTAAAATTTGCGCAAGGCGTAAAAGGTTGAAAATAAACGCGCAAAGGCGCGAAAAGGTTCGGATTGACCACGAGGGCCAAGAAAAGGTTAAAAATGGTCCAAGGGGGCCAAGGGAAGGTTGAGCGTGCTAGACGCGTCAAAAGGGTGGAATGACGATTGCCCGAGCGACGAGACATACGTCACGCATTCGTGCAACCGAGGTTTGGGGAGACATACGTCAAGCCATTCCTGTTTCATTCAAGTTTGGTTTGGTTTAAACTCTAAGGAATCTCAAAGGGAAACAAAACACTTTAAAAGGAAAGTTTTAAAAAGAAAACGGAATCACGAACAAGTTTGTTGTTCGAGTTTATTAAAATCATGAACATTGCTTGTTGCTTAAGCTATTGAAACTCAAGAACAAGCGTAGTTCAAGTTTGAACGATGAACAAGATCATAAGACATACACAAATTTGGAAAGTTCACAAGTTCGGCTCAATTCGAGTTTGATTTAAAAGAATGAGCAAGCTCGGCTTAAATTCGCATTTTGATTGAAAATCATGAACAACATGGTTGTTCAAGTTTGGTTTGGAAATAAACGAACTTAGCATATTGCTCAAGTTTGGTTTTGAAATTTGAAGAACATAAATTGTTTCACAAGTTACTCAAAATTTATCGCACGAACTTGTAAAATTTTCAAAGTTGTGCATGATTATGAATATGGGTTGAACAAAAATGATTTCAACACTCTTTAGGTTCTGAATCAAGGGCTGGAACCCCAAAAATTTGGCATTGGGATGCCTGATTCATGTTCTGAGTTTCACATACTTCGCAGAGCAACCAGAACTTGGCTCTGCGAAGTCAGGTTCTTATGTGTTCGCTGTCCGAGCAATACTTTGCTCTGCGAAGTATGCGAAATTTTGAACTCAGAAGCTGTTTCTGAACAGAAGTTCAGAAACTGCTTCTAAGCAAGCTTCAGAACCTAAAGGGGGTTAAAAAACTTGGTAAAGATTGGGAAAAAGGAGTGTAAAAACTCAGTTTCAAGGCTTGGCCCCTTTGAGATCCCTTTTGAGTTTTAAAAGGGGTTTTTGTGCACAAAATGAAATTGAACAAAGCAAGAGATGCAAACAGCCAACAAAAATGAAAGAGAAAGATTATAGGAGACTTACAGAACTCCTAGCAATGCTTTGAGCAAGAGGTTGGAAGTGGCTTGCTTGATTGTTTAGAGTTTGTGAACAATGCACTCTAATTGGTTTTTCTTTGTGTATGAGCTGATTTGATGCTGCAATGTAATGGATTTTTTGGCTGTTTTTCTGGTGTAATGGCTCTCTGAATTTGTCTATTGATTCTCTTAAATCCTTGGGCCTTGGCCTTCCTTTTATAGGCCAAAATGCAATCCTTGCAATGATGAACAAAATCTCTAGATCCTAGCTGGTTTGTGGGCTAAATCCAGGCTAAATCACTTTGCATTTAATGCTAATGGATAGAAGCTGCTTTGCCTTGTGCCAAGGGGCAAGACCTTGACTGATCTCAGCCACAAATGCAGCTGATTCTAGAAGGTAATGATGAGAAAAACTGAAAAACAGGGCAGCTTGAGATTGTGTGATTCTTGGGATCAATCCTTGCAATCTTGGAAGGCCAAGCAATGAAAACGTGTACTGCCATGTACAGGGAGATTGGGGGAAGCAAAATGAGCATGTGGGCTGGTGTGTGGGAGGAGAAATCCAGCTCAAAACAGGGCAGCACAAACAGCTTTTTGCAAGCAAAAACCACTTGAGTTTGACTGGTTTTGGTGGAGAAAAAGGGAAGGAAAGGGATCAAGTAGCTGGCTGGCAAGCTCAGGTTGGATGATGGGTCAATTTGGAGGGACAAGAGCTGACCAAGGGCAGCCAATTTGTTTGAGCACATGTTAGGTTGGAAGAAAATCCTTCTTTCCTTTTGCCTTTAATGTCACACTTTGATTCCTGCCTTGCTGCATCATTTCAGTCACAAATGGCAATAACAATAATAATAATACTAATAATAACAATTACAAATGAAAACAAAACAGATAAATCAAAGAAAACAAAAATTCTGCAGAAAATCGCAGAGGTCGCAGTGCGAAGGCCACTTCGCACTGCGAACTCCCCTTTTTTTGAATTTTTTTGTATTTTAAAATAAAATAAAAGGTGGAAATGAATAATAATAATAATAATAAGGATAATGAAAATGATAATAATAAACATGATAATGCAAATAAAAATAAAAAGAATAAAAAAGTAATGAGAATGAAAATGATGATAATAATAATAAAAATGATGAAAAGCTTAATATTATTAATTAATAAAAACTTAATAATAATAATAGATAATAATGATATTATTAATGAAAATAGAATAACAATAATATTAATAATAATGATGATACTATTAATAGTAATGCTAATAGTGATAAAATGCAAATAAAATGCTATGACAAGAATGAAATAATAAAAGGTAATAATAAGTGATGAAATAATAAAAGATAAAACAAATAAAAAATATAAGTCAAAAAATGGGGTATGACAAACTTCATGAGCTCTCAGTGAACCAATAAGTTCCTCCAAGGTCAGAAAATTTAGATCTTTGGCCTGGGTAATAGCTGTGACCATAGGTCTCCATGTGCTTGGAAGACATCTTAATATTTTCCTGATTCTATCATGAGTGGAATATATCTTTCCAAGAGATCTCATTTCATTTATGTCATACCCCATTTTTGACCCGTTTTTTTATTTCGTTTCTCTCGTCTTTTAGGCCGGAAATTTTCGTCGTTTCAGACGAAATTTCGGCAGGGAGGTATTTTAAAATACCTCATGTTTTGTTCCGAAGGCAACCGTTTTTATTTTATTATTATTATTATTATTACTTATTACTTTTTTTATTTTTTTTTTTATTTTATTCCTTTTTATTAGGGGTTTTATTTTATTTTCGTTTTTTATTATTATTATTATTTCTTTTAGTGTTTTCATTATTTTTTTTTACTGTCTTTTATTTCCTTTTATTTTTTTTCAGTCCATTTTGTCCAGGCCCAGAGGGGCAGTTCTGTCCTTTTCTTTTTTTACTCTGATTTTACTATATATAGCATTGATTGCACAGTACCCGAGTACAGTAAAAAAGCCACAGTACACAGTACAAAAATCAGCCATAGTCAGATCACACAAACCACCGTCCACCACCAACAATCACACTCCGGCCACCACTGTGCACGGCCAACCACCACAAACCACCATAAAATTTTCACAAAAATACCACAAAAATCACAGATCCATACACGGCCAGGCCAAAAACACCACAAACAAAACGAAACCAACATCAAAATACACCACAATCGGACCATAACCACTCGGCCAGAATCACCTATCCATCATCACATAAACTCGCACAATCACACATCACTCACGCAATCGGCCACACCCACGCAAAGCAACACGCGTAGAACCAAGCATAACATAAAGCCAGAACAACAACATCAGAATCGCATAAAGAAAACTAAGGTAGTGTTCTTCGTTTTGGTTTCGTTTAGATCTAGGTTTTGTTGGTGATTTCTAAGCTGACTTCGGATTTGTGAGAGAAATGGAAAGAAGGGAGGATGTGAGAAGAAGAAGAGAGGAGGTGAGAAGAAGAAGTGAAGCACGTGAGGCCACTGAGAGAGGACGTGAGAGAGAATGGAGTGGACAGTGTGAAGAGGAAGAAAATCTGAGAGAAAGTGAGAGAATGAGAAGAAGAAAGAGAAAGAGAAGGTTAAAATGAATTAATAAACCGGTTCTGGACTTATATAGAAAGCTGAACCGGTCTGGTTCTTTCGGACCGAACCAGACCGGTTCCCCCTGACTCAGCCCAGTGGGCTTTTGCTTCGGCCCACTCCCTTCCCCTTCTCCTCCTTTTCTGTTTTCTTTTTTCTTTCCCCCCTATTACTGCTGCACCCCCCTTCTTCTTCTCTATTCTATTTTTTTATTTCTTTTTTTTTGCACTTTTTTTTATTTCTTTTATTTCTTTTTATTTTTATGCACTTTATTTATTGCTTTTAATTTCCAGTACCATGCATTTTTTTTATTTTTATTTTATTGCATCATATTTATTTTTTTTTGTCTTGCATTTTTCTATTTTTCTTTTATTTTATGCATCATATTTAATTTTATGTCTTGCATTTTTTTATTTTCTTTATTTATTTTCCAGTACCATATTTAATATTCAGTCTTGCATTTTATTTTCCAGCTCCATATTTATTTTTTTGCCTTGCATTCTTAGTTTCTTTTATTTTACGCATCCTATTTATTTTATTGCCTTGCATTTTTATTTTTCTTTTAGCATCATGTTTATTTTTATTGTCTTGCATTTTTATTTTATTTTCAGCATCATATTTATTTTATGCCTTGCATTTTTTATTTTTTTATTTACTTTAAGCACCATATTTATTTATTGTTTTACATTTTATGCATTTTTTATTTCTTTTTAGCATATTTACTTTAATGCAATTACAATTTTTATTTTATTTTATTATTTTTGTCATTTATTTTTCTTGCCATTAGAATGTATCTAGGTCCAATGTAAATAAAATATAAATGAGAATATGCACCGACACCACATTTATTTTTCATGCTTTATGTCGAGGGCGATTATGTAATTTGGACCGTATCCGAGGAAAAGGACCCTCACTTGATCCAACGTCATTTTGAGGGATCCGGTACGTTAGATGTCTCAGCATAATTTAGTCTCTGGACCTTAGGACTTAATCAAAATTTTCATAAAAAGTCAAAAAAGTCAAAATTCAAAAACATTTTATAATCAAAATCTTCAAAAAAGTCAAGCTTTTCTTTTCTTTTCTTAATCAAATTTTTAATCAACCTTTAATCAATCAAAACTTGCTTTCTTCAAATTAAAATCAATCAAACTCACTTCTTTTATTTCTTCTATGCCTTTACGGCCTCTCATCTTTCTTAAAACCTTTTTCAAACTTTAAAATCAACCAAAACCAATCACTCAGATTTTTACCCCGAACTACGAGATTTTGATCCCGCTCGGGTACGTAGGCAAAAGACTTTGTCTTTCCAAATCAATAAAAATAACCAAAAACCTTTTCTTTCTTTTAGCTTTCATCACTTTAATCTTTCACACTTAAGCTTTTACTTTACAAACAAATAATAATTTAGCATAAAGATAAAAATAAGCAAGAGGTTCCTATAGAGTACTATAGACGTTTAGGGTGCTAATACCTTCCCTTTGCGTAACCAACCCCCGGACCTTTGATCTCTTAAAAATAGGGTTTTTCGAACTTTCTCCCTTTTCCTCGGAAAAATAAAAGATCGGTGGTGAACTTAAATTGCGAGTCAACGCTAACTAATAGCTTGATATCCAAAAATCACCGCGACAGAAAAATGGCGACTTCACTGGGGACCAAAATCCTAAGTGGGTTAAACCTATCTTGCTTTTTCTTCATCTTTATGCTTTATTATTATTTGTAATTGTAAATATGTGCTTAAGTGTTTACCTTTTTACGTGAGTGGTGAGATAAGTCCTACACCCGGACTTGAGGGAAACATAAGATAGGATGGTGGTATAATCATAGTGGCTTTCCGAGAGTGAGTTTCGGATGTGGCACATGTGATAACCCCGCTCAATGGAGGAATCTTGGAAGTATTATTATGTTGACATGAGTAGTCGTGTTTGGCATTGATATTTTCAAGTGACCTATGAAGTTGAGGACCTTTAGTTACCTAACCCATCTTGGCCTTTTAGGACGTAGTGCGGTGGCTAATCAAGAGTAGTCTTGAATTGGTCGATACGCGATACTACACTCAAACGAGGCTTTCCTACGGACGTTGTTGGACCGGGAGTCAGTCCCGTAATCCGACAATATTCGGAAGTGGTCAATGACTTTGGGAACTTGGTAGAACCCGTGATACAGGTACATATGAAACCATAATCCTTACCATATGGCGTGTTTACTCTTGACTCCAACATTATGGACCTTAACCTCACCATGTTTTCTCCGCTCCTTAGCATAATCATGCATGCATGCATTCATTCATAAATTTTTTTTTTTTTTTTTCATCAAGTATCAAAGGACTTAGACAAGTTTTGTTGTAAACATCATAGGAATGAACTTCACAAAGAGAAACACTCAGAAATATAATTTCAAAAGCCCATATCTGACAAGCTTATGGAAGCTAGGATCTTTAGTGACTAGTCCAGAGGATTTTCTCGAACTCGTTATGGGAGATCATTCGGCATCCTCAAGTTTGAAATATTGGGACTTTTTCAAGATTTATACTGATGAACTTTTGAACATATCCCTTGGCTTTGTTCCTAAAAAGGGGATTGTTTGTAATATTTTAAATGAAACGTTCAAAACTATGATGTTTACAATTACTTCGACAAAGTCCTTCGATAACAAAACTTTCTTTTTTTGCATAAGCATAATCATGCCTCATACTGCATTCATCGTTTCCAAATCGAGTCTTACATTTTGTTCACCAATAAAAGGTTAATCTGCCGCCGTCAAAGAAAGTGGCCCGCCGTGTTCATTGCAAGCCTACTCGCATTCCCAACACTCGAGCACATCAGAGAAAAAGAATGGATCTGTTAGAGCAAGAAAACCAAAACCTCCGGGAAGAGGTAGCTAGTCTCAGGGAGGGGATGGAGAAGTTGACCTCCATGATGAATGTTTTGTTAGCCTCCCAAGTCCAAACGTCAGTTCCTCAGCCTGTTGTCACTGCTCTTGAGCAACCAATCTCGATGGCTTTGCCAACCTCTACCGTGCTTACTCCTCCACCCGGTCTGTCATTCACTCAAGTGGCTGCAACAAATTCAACACCTCTTATCCACTCCATCCAACAAGAGGCCGTGCCTATCTTTCATGCTGAAAGTGTTGGAAATTTTGACAGGATGGTTGAACTTCAGGAGAAATTTGACGGAATGCAACAGGAAGTTGAAGCTCTCTGGGGAAAAGACTTGTTTGGTAAAGATGCTCGAGAACTTTGTTTGGTTCCTGACATTGTGATACTGCCTAAGTTCAAGGTCCCTGACTTTGAAAAATACAAGGGGAATTCGTGTCCACGTAGCCATCTGGTGATGTACGTGAGGAAGATGTCTATGCACACTGATAATCACAAGCTTCTTATCCACTTCTTTCAGGACAGTCTGACTGGTGCTGCTTTGAAATGGTATATGAACCTGGACAGTGCTAGCATCCGCACTTTCAATGATCTTGGTGAGGCTTTCATTCGCCAATACAAGTATAATCTGGACATGGCCCCCGACAGAGACCAGCTTCAGGCTATGGCCCAAAAAGAAAAGGAAACCTTCAAGGAATACGCCCAGCGTTGGAGAGAGATTGCTGCACAAGTTAACCCGCCTCTAGAAGAGAGGGAGATGACAAAGGTTTTCTTGAAGACTCTCGGCCAATTTTACTATGAGAAGATGGTTGCTAGTGCGCCAACAAATTTCACCGAGATGGTAAATATGGTAATGCGTCTGGAAGAAGGAGTCCGAGAAGGACGTCTAGTCATGGAAAGTGATTTTGCTGCTAACAGTACAAAGAAATTTGGGGATGGCTTTTTAGGAAAAGAGGAACAAGAGATAAGTATGGTGGCCCACATGCAGCTTCAGCAACAGTATCAACAACAGCCTCAACAACAGAATCGGGTTCAGTGGATATCCCATTTTGATCCAATCCCCATGGCATATGCAGAGTTGCTCCCCGCTTTGCTTGATAAAAACCTTGTTCAAATTAAGGCACCCCCTCGGGTACCTGAAAAGTTGCCACGTGGGTATAGACCTGATCTCTCCTGTGCTTTCCATCAAGGGGCACCCGGTCATGACATCGAGCGCTGTTACGCCTTAAAAGCTGAAGTCCAGAAGTTGATCCAGGCTAACATCTTGTCCTTCAAAGAGTCGAACTCCAGTGTGCAAGCTAATCCACTACCTGGTCATGGGACCCCATCTGTTAACTTGGTGCAAGATTGTTCAGAAGCTCACCCTGTTGAAGAAGGTGGCAGTGAATTTTGTAACACATGGCAGAGGTTACTGCAATTGAATCGTTGATTGACATTCCCTCAGCTACTCATAGGTCCAAGTAATGTGTTTTGTTGTTTTGTCTTTTCAAAAAAAAAATCCTTTCGTTCCGCCCGAGACGAAAGTGAACTTGTTTAGGGCTTTTGTTTCATGCATTCCCATCATCAAATAAGAAGTCGTTTTGTTCCCGACTATGTTTTTTACTATTCTTAGCTTTTTCTGGAAAATGGTAACACAAAAAACCCAAAAATATTTCATTTTTACTTTTATTTCCAATCAATTTCAAAAAATCTGCATTGTTCACTCGTTTTCTAAAATCAATCATCGATCATATGTAGACTGAACATCAATAAACCCGTTGAACACTGTAACCCTATGCTCTCTCCCGACTTTGAGTTCCCTGTTTACGAAGCCGAAGAGGAAGAGGATGAAGGGGTTCTTCGAAAAAGATCTCTCTGCTACAGAAATATGAAAAAGAACATCATTCAGTCTCATGAAGAAGCACTGGAAGTGATAAATTTGAGTTCCGAGGGACAGCTGCTACGGTATTCCTGATAAAATCCCAGATGAATGGGGCCATCTAAGCTGCATAAAAAAAAAAACAAACAAAAAAAACAATAGCAAAAGCAAAAAAAAAAATCAAAAGCAAAAAAAATCAAAAGCAAAAAATCAAACAAAAAATCAAAAGCAAAAAAAATCAAAAGCAAAAAAAAACAAAAAAAAAAAACAAAGAGAAAAATATATCAAAAGATGGTGCAGAAGATGGTAACCATCTACAAGGACTTACATGAGATGACACCGTATGCTTTACATGGACATCGTACTTCAGTGCGTACCTCAACAGGGGCAACCCCCCTCTTCTTTAGTGTATGGCATGGAAGCAGTACTCCCTGTGGAGATTGAGATTCCATCAATGAGAGTTTTAATGGAACCCAAATTATCAGAGGCTGAATGATGTCAAAACAAATGTAACATCCCACTCATAAGTATCAGATAATTGTGTTAGAAGTCATTAAGCAAGCATGATAACTTGATAATAATAGGCCATGGCAATATTGTAAATAAGTTAAAGAAGGGAGAAAGTTTTAAAAGAAGGAGTAGAAGAGTATTCTACACTCTTCCATTTTCCTTTCCTTTCCCAAATTTTCAGCTCACTCTCCCCTCTCTCTTCCACTCTCACGCCCACACCCTCCTCTCCATAAACTCATCTTTCCATCATCCAATTCTTAAGAGGAACCTTCACAAGCAAGTCTGGATTTTGAACCTAGAACAAGAGCAAGAAATAAGGAGGAACAAGGAAGTTCTTGAGAGAAGAAGATAGCTTAGAGCCAAGGCTTTGGGAACCAAGGATAGTAAGCACCAATAGGAGGTTTAAGGTGAGCTCCACAGGGTTTTATAACCCGATTAAGTAAGTTTATGAATTTTAGCTTTTAAGCAAGATATGAGCTTTAAACCCTAAGTTAATTTAGATAGCAATTCTTGATCATTATGTGTTGAATCCTGTTGTTATGTCTTTGAATTTATCATTCAAGTTGCTATGATGTCTGGGTATGTTTGAATAAGCTGAATTGGTGAAAATCACGTTTTAAACTTGCCAAAAACTGTCCAACTGCAGGTAAAATCGTGTCACGATTTATCAACCGTGTCACGATTTCACAGGCAGTGCCAAACACGATTTCTGGGTAAGAAATCGTGACACGATTGCCCAATCGTGTCACGATTTTGGGCTGGACAGGATCATCAAATTTTTCATCTTTTCTTGCTCCATTTCGGCTATTCAAAACTGCTTCGGACTTAAGGATCGACAAGTAATGATCAAGCATTGTTAAAGAACATATAAAGACCTATCCTTGAGACGTGTAACCAACATTATAGGGTGAGGATAGGCATAAGCTTGAGAGGATATATAACTTAATCCTCAAGACATTATAGAGATTACAAGAACTAGTTTTGGGAATTTTCCCTTACAAAGCAGTTATCATACACAATTAAGTAGAAGCAAATTCAAGAATGATATAGGCTTAATGTCTAGAACCTTATATAGGTTAAGAGTACGAGAGCTAGCAAGATTAAGCCGTGGCCTTCGGTGTTCACGCCAGTGGGGCACGAATGGTTCACGTAGAGAACAGATTAAGATTATTACCTTAAGTCGTGACTTTCATTGTTCACGCCAGTGGAACATGGAAGGTTCATGCATAAGATTAAGAATATTATTTGCGTCTTCCGTCGTTCACGCCAGTGGGACACGGGAGGTATACGCATCAGATAAGATTATTAAGTCGTGTCTTCTGTTGTTCACGCCAGTGGGACACGGGAGGTTCACGCCAGTGGGACGTGTTATTCCGCAAGGATGACCGCACGACGACAAGAGGAGTCCGGTGTTAGCCTGATATGATAGGAATTTTCACCGGTTATCAGGGGAATGTGCTTCGGGGTTACTCCACCCGGGGGCATTCCGTAAAATGAACTCAGATAACATTGTTTGTTCAACGCTAACAGCTAACATAAAGATCAGTTAATACTATATTACTTTATCAGTCAGAAACATTTATTCAGACAGTTATCAGATATCAGATGCCAGTTAGCAGCTATCAGACGGTGATCCTAGGGTTCCCCTTGATCACCAGATTATCAGAAAACAGACAGATAGCCCTCTATGGGTAAGATTGAGACTTGGCGATCATAGGCATCCCCGAGTTCGCCGAGGTAGGCACGGCAACCCTAGGTTCCCCGAGGTTGCCAAACAGTAGGTAGGGTAGGAGCTCACTGAGACGTTATGTCTCATCCCTTTCCTTCTGGTGCAGGTTCTTCGCAGGTAGCACGAAGAAAAGGTAAAGAGAAAGCTACGGACTGAACGTGCTGCTCATGTTTTATTGGTGTTGTATATTATTGTATGATGATGTATATGGATATTATGGAAAATGTTTAGTACCAGATTATGGATTGTATCAAAGACTTATGTTTTGTATAATTATCAAACAATTTTCTGTATTGTATTTAAATGTATCCAGTATCAGTTTAACACTCTAGCTAATATACTAGTTAAAATTAGCATGGGTGTTACAATTGGTATCAGAGCAGGTCGATTCAGACCGTGCCATGGGTCATTAAAGTACAATCCAAGTTTCCGGACCTCTTGGATCCAGGACATTATTCTAGATGTTATGTTCAGTTAAAACTGATCACTTTGACTTGTATATGACAGCTAGGATAAGATGTCTGGGAGAAGAAGAGGCAGACCTCGTACCAATCAAGCTAGTGATGAAGTGTGGAAGATGAATCAGTATAAGCGAGGTTTAAGAGGTGAGGAATCGAAGGACTCGCGCACTCGAATCAGACGAGATTTTGAATCCAAACAGTAAAGAGATTTAATTATTGATTAAGAGGGTTAATTGGGACAGATGAAGTTGCAGAGTCTGAACTTGCTGGAACTATCGTGCCACGAGAGCTTCTATCGTGCCACGATTATATGGATCAGGACATCCATCGTGCCACGACCCATGCTTCTCTTGCCACGAGAATGACAGTGGAGCACTCCTTAAGAAGAAAAGATGGTATACAATCTAGGACCCAATGGATGAGTAAGTTGTAATGATAATACCTATTGCACATCGAAGCGTGTTTTAGGATATGATTCGTTTGGTAAGCAGATTTGAAATAAACTAAGTCCAAAGGAAAGTTTTATACCAAGAGAAGTGAATCAGATTATTTTGTTATGATGAACCATCAAGATGTTTCATACGAGAAACGCAAGCTCAGTAGTAAGTAATGAGTTCTCTGAATAGGATAGTGAATAATAAGTTGCAGTCCCTTTATTGGATGAAGAAGACGAGTGTACGAGGACTCATGGTTGTTGTAGTAGACTAGTTTGAGGGATAATCGGAATTTTTAGTCGAGAAATTATGTTGAGATTTTATTACACGAAGGATCGTCTTGAATACAAAAGGTTAAGATTGTGGTTTATGTTAGTGAGTTTAGGTTTTCAATTGTTGAGTTTCCTCCCACAGTTATATTAGAAGCTAAAGGAGATCACTTCGTGTTGATAAGTTTTTGAGAGCGGTAATAAGGTATAGAGCTGGGATTGTTCAAATTATATGAAGAATCATTCAGATAATAAGATCGAAATTTGAATCGTGGATACAGTAACAAGTTACTGGAGGAAATCCTTACGGATAAAGTTAGAACGAAGAGGAACGAGACTCAAACTATTAGTAGTGGCTTCAGTATATAAAAGATATGAACCTCCAGAAGTTGACACAAGTGATTTAAGTGTGAAACTTAAGCTGCTCCAGGTGTACTTTTAGGTCGGTTTCTGCAATGTTAAAACAATAATACAAGTTGGATTGATCATGAGATGGTCGCAGGAATCAGGACATGGAGAATAAGTAAGAATCAGAGTATGAGCTGTTGATAGGAGCTTTGTTAGGCTCGTAACAGTTGCCGAAAACCGTTTACAAGTTTGGTGTATTAACGTGAAGGTAAGTGTATGGTTATGTTCAAAGGAAACACAGTGTCAAATGACGACCAATCAGTAAGTTCAACAAGTGGTTTAAGCCATAAAAGAATCAGTGAATATAAGATGATTTTGCTGTGATAGCTATAAGTCATTAAGGAACAAGTCAGCCAGAGGATTTGATAAGGGTGTGTTATTCCTACCCCAAAGTGTTTTGTTTAGATCAGGGTTGCGCAGCGGAAAAGTGATTTAAGGAGGAGTTAATGAACGATTCTAAGCTGAAGCTTAGAGAACAAGAATGCTTGTAAAGTCCTTGTTAGACGAACCACAGAAGACAATAAGCACCCAATTATTGAACCACGGAATATCAGTACGCAGTGATGACTCGAACTTGTTATGAGTTCTAGGAAGAAATTTTAAGAGTTAAGCCGAGGAATATTTCAAACCTCGAAATACAAGAGAAACGGAAATCGAAGCAGTATAAGATTAGGTAATAAGAATGAGAAGAATATGTTCTAACACAAAAAGTCTAGAGCAAGGAAAGTCGCCACTAATATGGTAAATTAGCTAATTTAGTACAGTAACTTTAGGTGGACTTGAAGAGTAATTTTTAATCAACAGGATCGAGTATAAGGCAATATTAGTAAAAGTTGCACTTGCCAGATGATACTTTGAAATTAGAGCGTTGATGAGAAACGTCAATGCAGTGACATATGAGTTTAATCCATGTGGTATCCCGTTATGTCAACATGTCACATGTATCAGATATGTTAGTATTATATATACTTATCAAGCAATACTTAAACTACTCAGATAGTAGTGTAGCAGTTTTTCAGCTATGTGTCGTGTTTTGGCAATGGTGGTACGCAATTAGGAACGTTAAGTATGAAGGTTTTTACCAGAACAGAATTGTTGATTTCACCATATCATAGCAGAAGAGTTCGGAAATATTGTATTTAACGTTCACTAGTAAAGAAAGAAGAATTTTATGAAGATTAAGAGTGCTATTTTTGGTAGCAATCAAGTAGGGCTTTCTTTTGAAATTAAGGATCTTGGATCTGATGTTCAGAAATGAGTAATGAGTTCACTATATCGATAAGTGTAATCATGATCTATGTTAGGTGATAATGTATGATAAGAGATAAACATGAGTAACATTGGCGGGGCAAACCTGGCAAACCAGTTGAAAGGCAAATCCCGGATGTTACAAGATGAGTTAAAGGTAAGAAAGATTCCCAATTGATGTGATAAAATGTAAGATGACTTATACCACTCATCACTTGGGCTAGAATCTTATGAGTCCTGGACTATCGACACAGAAATATTTACGTTATGGTTAGAACTCGAGATAGTTAATGATTATGATTGCGATAGGAAGCACATCGGAATGTTAGAAAGAAAGGAGCAGGAGTTAGAGGTGAAACTTCCTGCTTATACTTGGAATATTAAACAAAGTTAGAATACTTCTTACATTCGTATGTGTGAGTATAATATCAGATGTTTTCGGTGTAATGATGATTCTATATGGAATGGTAATATAAGTCTATAAGTAAGTTGTCATCGTATGAGACGAAAGTTAAAGATAATAATTCATGGGAGTTAGATGCAGTGCCGTGATCCCTTAAAAGTGAAAATATCTGATAGGGATAAGACTATCCAGTAAAGTATATGAGATTTAGAGACCTTAAGTTGGTTGGCAAGAAGTATTTGCACCAGGATCAAAGTCAAGCGAGTTGGATATAATGATTCAGATAACTTCACAACCTACTATGTAGGAATTATGCAAATTCGCCATGAGCATTTTAGTAAAGGAAAAGTTGTCGAGTATATTCGACGTATAGAGTTGGAAATCCAAGGGATTCCGATAAGCAAGACAAACTGGAGTTTCGGGCAAATAGAAGAAGTAGTGTGAAAGATTCTTTCATGTATGATAGTGGATTCTAAATTTCGAGGACGAAATTTCTTTAAGGGGGGTAGATTGTAACATCCCACTCATAAGTATCAGATAATTGTGTTAGAAGTCATTAAGCAAGCATGATAACTTGATAATAATAGGCCATGGCAATATTGTAAATAAGTTAAAGAAGGGAGAAAGTTTTAAAAGAAGGAGTAGAAGAGTATTCTACACTCTTCCATTTTCCTTTCCTTTCCCAAATTTTCAGCTCACTCTCCCCTCTCTCTTCCACTCTCACGCCCACACCCTCCTCTCCATAAACTCATCTTTCCATCATCCAATTCTTAAGAGGAACCTTCACAAGCAAGTCTGGATTTTGAACCTAGAACAAGAGCAAGAAATAAGGAGGAACAAGGAAGTTCTTGAGAGAAGAAGATAGCTTAGAGCCAAGGCTTTGGGAACCAAGGATAGTAAGCACCAATAGGAGGTTTAAGGTGAGCTCCACAGGGTTTTATAACCCGATTAAGTAAGTTTATGAATTTTAGCTTTTAAGCAAGATATGAGCTTTAAACCCTAAGTTAATTTAGATAGCAATTCTTGATCATTATGTGTTGAATCCTGTTGTTATGTCTTTGAATTTATCATTCAAGTTGCTATGATGTCTGGGTATGTTTGAATAAGCTGAATTGGTGAAAATCACGTTTTAAACTTGCCAAAAACTGTCCAACTGCAGGTAAAATCGTGTCACGATTTATCAACCGTGTCACGATTTCACAGGCAGTGCCAAACACGATTTCTGGGTAAGAAATCGTGACACGATTGCCCAATCGTGTCACGATTTTGGGCTGGACAGGATCATCAAATTTTTCATCTTTTCTTGCTCCATTTCGGCTATTCAAAACTGCTTCGGACTTAAGGATCGACAAGTAATGATCAAGCATTGTTAAAGAACATATAAAGACCTATCCTTGAGACGTGTAACCAACATTATAGGGTGAGGATAGGCATAAGCTTGAGAGGATATATAACTTAATCCTCAAGACATTATAGAGATTACAAGAACTAGTTTTGGGAATTTTCCCTTACAAAGCAGTTATCATACACAATTAAGTAGAAGCAAATTCAAGAATGATATAGGCTTAATGTCTAGAACCTTATATAGGTTAAGAGTACGAGAGCTAGCAAGATTAAGCCGTGGCCTTCGGTGTTCACGCCAGTGGGGCACGAATGGTTCACGTAGAGAACAGATTAAGATTATTACCTTAAGTCGTGACTTTCATTGTTCACGCCAGTGGAACATGGAAGGTTCATGCATAAGATTAAGAATATTATTTGCGTCTTCCGTCGTTCACGCCAGTGGGACACGGGAGGTATACGCATCAGATAAGATTATTAAGTCGTGTCTTCTGTTGTTCACGCCAGTGGGACACGGGAGGTTCACGCCAGTGGGACGTGTTATTCCGCAAGGATGACCGCACGACGACAAGAGGAGTCCGGTGTTAGCCTGATATGATAGGAATTTTCACCGGTTATCAGGGGAATGTGCTTCGGGGTTACTCCACCCGGGGGCATTCCGTAAAATGAACTCAGATAACATTGTTTGTTCAACGCTAACAGCTAACATAAAGATCAGTTAATACTATATTACTTTATCAGTCAGAAACATTTATTCAGACAGTTATCAGATATCAGATGCCAGTTAGCAGCTATCAGACGGTGATCCTAGGGTTCCCCTTGATCACCAGATTATCAGAAAACAGACAGATAGCCCTCTATGGGTAAGATTGAGACTTGGCGATCATAGGCATCCCCGAGTTCGCCGAGGTAGGCACGGCAACCCTAGGTTCCCCGAGGTTGCCAAACAGTAGGTAGGGTAGGAGCTCACTGAGACGTTATGTCTCATCCCTTTCCTTCTGGTGCAGGTTCTTCGCAGGTAGCACGAAGAAAAGGTAAAGAGAAAGCTACGGACTGAACGTGCTGCTCATGTTTTATTGGTGTTGTATATTATTGTATGATGATGTATATGGATATTATGGAAAATGTTTAGTACCAGATTATGGATTGTATCAAAGACTTATGTTTTGTATAATTATCAAACAATTTTCTGTATTGTATTTAAATGTATCCAGTATCAGTTTAACACTCTAGCTAATATACTAGTTAAAATTAGCATGGGTGTTACAACAAACATGATCAGTTCAAACTTGATTAAAGAGAAACGCATGAATGCTTTGTGTCACGGGCAGTCCTCGTGTGCTCCAAGAAGGAGGTCTTGTGCTCAAGAAGATCCAATCTTTTCAACCCGATTCCAGGGGCAAGTGGACGCCTGATTACGAGGGTCCATATGCCTGATTACGAGTTTCCAATCTTTCTCTGGTGGCGCATTAACCCTTACGACTATGGATGGTGATGAACTCCCTCGTCCCGTGAACACCGATGCAGTCAAGAAATACTTTGTCTAAAAAATAAAAGAACAGCTCGGTAAGTCGAAAACCCGAAAGGGCGGCTTAGGCAAAAATGAGCGTCTCGGTGGATCGAAAACCCGAAAGGGCGGTCCAGGCAAAAATTAGAGACATAAAACAGAAAATAATCATCCTGATAGGTCGAAAACCCGAAAGGGCGATCTATGCAAAAGTTAAGGATCAAAAGACAAAGTAACTGCATTAAGCTGGTCTTTACTCACTTGGGGCACAATCAAATGTCAAAAGAGACTCTGAATCTGAAGCATCCAAACAGTGGAATTCAAAGTTGTCAGGGAGAATAGCGGTTATTGTGTTCAATGTACCTTCCCCTTATATTTACCATTTTCCAAACTTTTTAAGATCCGTGGAGCCATGCCATTGGCGGGTCGCCGCTCTTTTAAATAAATTTGAGCCTATTGCCTTTCATTTGGAATTCCTATTTATTCAGTTTATAAAAAAAAACTTCTTCTATTTTTGATGGCAGTGCTTGAAACAAAATATTTTTCAAAATCATAAAAAATTTCATGTCATTTTTGAAAAGCACAAACAACAAAACACATTTTCTCTGAACTCATGAATAAACAAAGGGTGTGTCAACAGCTATCCTGGGAACGGACAGACTTTGCAGGCTGAACATGGTCAATTGCTAAAAAAATATGTACAAAAAAAGAACAAAAGGAAATATATATATGAAAAAAGAAAAAAGAAAAGAAATGAGCTCGGTAAGTCGAAAACCCGAAAGGGCGGCTTAGGCAAAAATGAGCGTCCCGGTGGATCGAAAACCCGAAAGGGCGATCCAGGCAAAAATTAGGGGCATACAAAAGAATATTTTCCCGGTGGATTGAAAACCCGAAAGGGCGGTCCAGGCAAAATTAGGGATTCAAAAAAAAAAAACAAAAGATAAGCATGACCATAGAAGCACCAGTTCTTCTACCAGGTTTTTGGATTAGCACGCTCTTCCCAAGAAGTGTTTATTCCCCATCAGCTGCTGCCTATGTCGGGCTTTACCCCGTCTTTGTTTTGATGTGCCCCAGTGCCACCATCCCCATTGAAGATTGTCAAGTGTTTGTGATGCGACGTCGGGTCACTTTCCATATTACCTACCCAATCTTGTCTCATCAAGTTTGTCTTTCATACAATCATACAAGTCAGTCTTTCATACGATCATACAAGTCAGTCATTCACACAATCATACAAGTCAATCCCTCATCCTCCATCCAGTCATACAAATTCGTGTCATCATTCATGCATTCATACATTCACGCATATACACATTCATGCATATACAATAAAGACAATATCATGCATATACATGGCTGCATTAACCATCATGAGTCTTGCTTCAATTATCTTTTCATTTCAATCATGAATAATTTGTAACCGTCTTCCCCAGGAAGTGATTACTCCCCATCAATTGTTGCATATGGTGGGCATTACCCCGTCAATGATTTGATATGTCTCCAATGACATCATTCCCAATAAAGATTGCCGAGTGTTTGTACTGCGCCGTCGGTCCACTCCCCATCTTATCCAATCTTGTCTCATCAAATTCATCAATTACACTATCACACAAATTAATCCTTCGTATAGTCATACAGTCACATAAATCATACAAGCATTCATACAATCATACATGCATTCATACATTCATGCATATACGCATTCATGCATACAAACAACATCATGGTTGCGTTAACCACCATGAGTCTTGCCTCAATTATCTTTTCCATATCAATCAATCATGAATAATTTGTAACTCTCTTTCCCCAAGTGTCATCCCCAGTGTGTCTGGTCCCGAGATGTCACTCCCTCTCCGCCAAGTGGCAATTCCTTAACAAACAGCTTGTGCATTGTCTTATCCAGTCTTTTGTCGTCGGTGGCAAGTTCGGCAATAACCCGAACAGCTGACATTTATCTTTTATCCAGCTTTTATATTTCATCCAGCATTTAAAATTCATCCTGCATTTATCTTTTATCCAGCTTTTATATTTCATCCAGCATTTAAAATTCCTCCTGCTTTTATCTTTCATCCAGCTTTTAAATTTCATCCTGCATTTAAATTTCATCCTGCTTTTAAAATTCATCCAACATTTAAATTTCATCCTGCTCTTATATTTCATCCAGCATTTAAATTTCATCCTGCTTTTAAATTTCATCCTGCTCTTATATTTCATCCAGCTTTCAAATTTCATCCGGCTTTTACCTTTATGTCTTGTCGTCAATGGCAGTTCGGCAATAACCCGGACAGTTGGCATTTACCTTTATTTCTTGTCGTCAATGGCAGTTCGGCAATAACCCGGACAGTTGGCATTTATCTACCTTTATTTCTTGTCGTCAATGGCAGTTCGGCAATAACCCGGACAGTTGGCATTTATCTACCTTTATTTCTTGTCGTCAATGGCAGTTCGGCAATAACCCGGACAGTTGGCATTTATCTACCTTTATTTTCTTGTCGTCAATGGCAGTTCGGCAATAACCCGGACAGTTGACATTTACCTTTATTTCCTGTCGTCAGTTGATTAGTTCGGCAATACCCCGAACAGCTGGCATTTATCCTTTTTGTTTCTTGTCGTCAGTTGATTAGTTCGGCAATACTCCGAACAGCTGGCATTTATCTTTGTTTCTCGTCAGTTGATTAGTTCGGCAATACCCCGAACAGCTGACATTTACCTTTTACTTTTCTTGTCGTCAGTGGCAGTTCGGCAATAACCCGGACAGTTGGCATTTACCTTTATCTCTTGTCATCAATGGCAGTTCGGCAATAACCCGGACAGTTGGCATTTATCTCATTTCTTGTCGTCAATGGCAGTTCGGCAATAACCCGGACAGTTGGCATTTACCTTTCTTTCTTGTCGTCAATGGCAGTTCGGCAATAACTCGGACAGTTGGCATTTAACTCATTTCTTGTCGTCAATGGCAGTTCGGCAATAATCCGAACAGTTGGCATTTACCTTTACTTCTTGTCGTCAATGGCAGTTCGGCATCAATCCGAACAGTTGGCATTTATCTTTGTTCCTTTGTCGTCAGTGGCAGTTCGTCGTCAACCCGAACAGCTGACATTTATCCCCAGTAAAACCATATGATCCCCCAGTGGAGTCGGACCCCGTTTCCTTTAACAGACTCGGGTATCCTTTTGTCTTATTGTCCCCAGTCGGGTCATCTTCGCCGTTGTGCATTCATACTTGCATTGCGAGCATTCACAACATCACATGCATAGCATCATATGCATAGCATTGTGTTCATAACGTTTTGCATTTTGAAACTGGTCAAAAATGGTGTATTTTGTATTTAAGTCTCTTCGACCCGTCGATTTTAAAATTTCACTTTTAAATCTCCGTAACGAAGAAACTTAAATAGGGGCATCTGTCATACCCCATTTTTGACCCGTTTTTTTATTTCGTTTCTCTCGTCTTTTAGGCCGGAAATTTTCGTCGTTTCAGACGAAATTTCGGCAGGGAGGTATTTTAAAATACCTCATGTTTTGTTCCGAAGGCAACCGTTTTTATTTTATTATTATTATTATTATTACTTATTACTTTTTTTATTTTATTTTTTTTATTTTATTCCTTTTTATTAGGGGTTTTATTTTATTTTCGTTTTTTATTATTATTATTATTTCTTTTAGTGTTTTCATTATTTTTTTTTACTGTCTTTTATTTCCTTTTATTTTTTTTCAGTCCATTTTGTCCAGTCCCAGAGGGGCAGTTCTGTCCTTTTCTTTTTTTACTCTGATTTTACTATATATAGCATTGATTGCACAGTACCCGAGTACAGTAAAAAAGCCACAGTACACAGTACAAAAATCAGCCATAGTCAGATCACACAAACCACCGTCCACCACCAACAATCACACTCCGGCCACCACTGTGCACGGCCAACCACCACAAACCACCATAAAATTTTCACAAAAATACCACAAAAATCACAGATCCATACACGGCCAGGCCAAAAACACCACAAACAAAACGAAACCAACATCAAAATACACCACAATCGGACCATAACCACTCGGCCAGAATCACCTATCCATCATCACATAAACTCGCACAATCACACATCACTCACGCAATCGGCCACACCCACGCAAAGCAACACGCGTAGAACCAAGCATAACATAAAGCCAGAACAACAACATCAGAATCGCATAAAGAAAACTAAGGTAGTGTTCTTCGTTTTGGTTTCGTTTAGATCTAGGTTTTGTTGGTGATTTCTAAGCTGACTTCGGATTTGTGAGAGAAATGGAAAGAAGGGAGGATGTGAGAAGAAGAAGAGAGGAGGTGAGAAGAAGAAGTGAAGCACGTGAGGCCACTGAGAGAGGACGTGAGAGAGAATGGAGTGGACAGTGAGAAGAGGAAGAAAATCTGAGAGAAAGTGAGAGAATGAGAAGAAGAAAGAGAAAGAGAAGGTTAAAATGAATTAATAAACCGGTTCTGGACTTATATAGAAAGCTGAACCGGTCTGGTTCTTTCGGACCGAACCAGACCGGTTCCCCCTGACTCAGCCCAGTGGGCTTTTGCTTCGGCCCACTCCCTTCCCCTTCTCCTCCTTTTCTGTTTTCTTTTTTCTTTCCCCCCTATTACTGCTGCACCCCCCTTCTTCTTCTCTATTCTATTTTTTTATTTCTTTTTTTTTTGCACTTTTTTTTATTTCTTTTATTTCTTTTTATTTTTATGCACTTTATTTATTGCTTTTAATTTCCAGTACCATGCATTTTTTTTATTTTTATTTTATTGCATCATATTTATTTTTTTTTGTCTTGCATTTTTCTATTTTTCTTTTATTTTATGCATCATATTTAATTTTATGTCTTGCATTTTTTTATTTTCTTTATTTATTTTCCAGTACCATATTTAATATTCAGTCTTGCATTTTATTTTCCAGCTCCATATTTATTTTTTTGCCTTGCATTCTTAGTTTCTTTTATTTTACGCATCCTATTTATTTTATTGCCTTGCAGTTTTATTTTTCTTTTAGCATCATGTTTATTTTTATTGTCTTGCATTTTTATTTTATTTTCAGCATCATATTTATTTTATGCCTTGCATTTTTTATTTTTTTATTTACTTTAAGCACCATATTTATTTATTGTTTTACATTTTATGCATTTTTTATTTCTTTTTAGCATATTTACTTTAATGCAATTACAATTTTTATTTTATTTTATTATTTTTGTCATTTATTTTTCTTGCCATTAGAATGTATCTAGGTCCAATGTAAATAAAATATAAATGAGAATATGCACCGACACCACATTTATTTTTCATGCTTTATGTCGAGGGCGATTATGTAATTTGGACCGTATCCGAGGAAAAGGACCCTCACTTGATCCAACGTCATTTTGAGGGATCCGGTACGTTAGATGTCTCAGCATAATTTAGTCTCTGGACCTTAGGACTTAATCAAAATTTTCATAAAAAGTCAAAAAAGTCAAAATTCAAAAACATTTTATAATCAAAATCTTCAAAAAAGTCAAGCTTTTCTTTTCTTTTCTTAATCAAATTTTTAATCAACCTTTAATCAATCAAAACTTGCTTTCTTCAAATTAAAATCAATCAAACTCACTTCTTTTATTTCTTCTATGCCTTTACGGCCTCTCATCTTTCTTAAAACCTTTTTCAAACTTTAAAATCAACCAAAACCAATCACTCAGATTTTTACCCCGAACTACGAGATTTTGATCCCGCTCGGGTACGTAGGCAAAAGACTTTGTCTTTCCAAATCAATAAAAATAACCAAAAACCTTTTCTTTCTTTTAGCTTTCATCACTTTAATCTTTCACACTTAAGCTTTTACTTTACAAACAAATAATAATTTAGCATAAAGATAAAAATAAGCAAGAGGTTCCTATAGAGTACTATAGACGTTTAGGGTGCTAATACCTTCCCTTTGCGTAACCAACCCCCGGACCTTTGATCTCTTAAAAATAGGGTTTTTCGAACTTTCTCCCTTTTCCTCGGAAAAATAAAAGATCGGTGGTGAACTTAAATTGCGAGTCAACGCTAACTAATAGCTTGATATCCAAAAATCACCGCGACAATTTACTATTGTTGTGAATCTAGCATACATTTCATCAATAGTTTCATTTTCACTCATTTCAAAGATTTCAAACTTTCCGACTCCAATGTCAATTCTAGTTTCATTGACATGAGATGTACCTTCATGGTGTATTTTTAAAGTGTCCCATACTTCTTTAGCATTTTGGCATTCATAAACTCTTTCACTTTCTTCCATGGTTAGTGCACATGATAAAAATAATCTAGCTTTAGAGTTTAGTAATACCTTAGTTTTGTCATCTGTTGTCCATGCACTTTTTTCTTTTATGCCTCCTTCTTTGTTCATTGGAACATGATCTCCTTCAGAGATTATAGCTCACATGTCTGTATCTTGAGATCTAAGAAAAAGCTCCATCTTACCTTTCCAGAAGTAGTAGTTTGAGCCATCAAATAGTGGTGGTCTGTTTGCTGATCCTCCTTCTGTAATGTACTTAGCCTTTGACATACTTCTTCCTGAATCTTTTCTCTAACACTTGTGTAAGTGTTCAAACCCTT
The DNA here is from genome assembly GCA_018208015.1 of Medicago ruthenica. Lineage (NCBI taxonomy): Eukaryota > Viridiplantae > Streptophyta > Magnoliopsida > Fabales > Fabaceae > Medicago > Medicago ruthenica. The sequence continues at coordinate 94,747,452 of CM031373.1, read as the reverse complement.
AGAGCCGTGCTCTGATGCCAATTGAAGTAGATAATATAGTCACAAGAAAGGGGGGTTTGAATTGTGACCCTTTTTAAAATCTAATCCTGTACTTAAAAATACTTCTCAAGTTGATTCTTGGAAGAACAAAGTTAAACAAACTTCTGAAGTGTTAGTTGAAGAATAAGATATTTAAGTTAAGTGTTGTGTGTGTGTTGTGTATGCAGTAATGTAAAGAGTATAGGGAGAGAAGAAAGACACACAGAATTTTATAGTGGTTCACCCAATGTGGGCTAGTCCACTCCTCACAATCTTGTGAGAGTTTTCCACTATGATGCTTGAGATACCCTCTCAAATCATGCACCTTACAATCTTGTTCACTTGGAACGGTTACAAACTGTATTCTCTAAGCCTCAGCAGGCTCTCAACTTTCTGTACTAAGTCACACCAGACTTTGCACAATGTTACTCAACCTAGACTTTAATACCCTTAAAACTAGATGAGATTTTCTCTTTTACAATAGATTTGATAATTGAAGAAGTGAGGTTAAGATGAAGACTTTCAGAAGAGAAGGGGGAGAGTTTATCTTTGACAAGATAAAGAGAATTGATTTACACTTTAAGAGATAATTTGGAATCTCAGTGATGATCAATGTGAGATGCTAAAGCTTCAAACACTTTTCAAAGGTTTTCTTGTATGCTTTGCAATTGCGTAAGTAATGCTGAGCCTTTCACTTATATTTATAGAGTTATTGGTCTCTTGTAGCCGTTGAAGGGTGACCAATGGTCTTGTGCCATGTGTCCTGGGCCCCCACTGACTTTTACTTGAAAATCTGGGTGAACATTCTGAATCTCAGAATGTTGTTGTGTTCTTGAGAATACTTCAGAATGTTGTTGCATTCTTGATGATCTTCATCTGGGTTCATCATGTATGAATGAAGATATGAATTTCTGGATTGCTGATGGACTTTTGTTATGCGTACAGTACATCAGAATGTTTCTGTGCCAAGAGCTTTGCAGATCTGTCTTGGATTGTGTGCAGGAGAGAGAAAAGTGGAACTATCACTTCATGCCCATGCTTTAGGGGATTTTGCTGGTTTGTAACAGTACCAAATTCCTTAGGTGTCGAAATCTCATGGATTCTGACTTTGAGATTGCTATCTTGCTTTTGCTTTACTTTACCAACCACTTTGCAGTTCTGTCAGAATTAAAGCATGTGCTATTTTGAACATTCTGAACTTCAGAATATTCTTTTTGTTTCACTTAGGATGATTTGTGAGACTTCCATTTGATGTAATCAAATCCCAATAGTGAAACATCAATGAAGTGCAGTAATTTGAACATCTAGGATGATATTCCCTTTTGGAATATTCCTATTAATTCAATGTTCATAGTCTTAAATGAACATTGAATATCCTTTTTGACATTTATCTTGTAAATGCCTTTATTGCTTGATTGATCCATGCAAGTATGATTTCCTGGATATTTATTAATGCCATGTGTGACTTGTATGTTCTTGATAGTGTTCTTGAATTTTTGGGCTTGTGTAAAAGCAGCCTTATGACAAACTTTCTGAACTGTGAACAAGCTTCTGAACTGTGTTCAGCTTCTGAACTGTGTATAAGCTTCTGAACTGTGTATAAGCTTCTGAACTATGTTCAGCTTCTGAACTGTGTCCAACCTTCTGAACTCTTGTTCAACTTTCTGAACTTTGACAAAGTTCTTTCTTCTTAGTGATCTTTGATTCTTTGTATCTTGGTATGGTTCATATCTTGTTCCTGTCTTAATTAAACACTCAAGAACACAAGTTAAATACCAAGAGACTAATCAAAGTCCATTAATCCTTTAATCATTTAGGGTTTGTTATCTTTAAAATTAATTAGGGATTTTGCCTCAACACTCCAATGGTTGGTGAGCAAGGTGCTCGGATAAAACACTCCCTTTTATAGCCTTTTCAGTAACATACTGAATGTCGTACTCAGATAGCAGCATTTGCCAACGGGCTATCTTTCCCATGAGGGCAGGTGTCATACCCCATTTTTTGACTCATATTTTTCTTAGTTCATTATCATAAAATTATTTCTCATTCCAGTATAATTTTCATTTTTTCTTAGTTTATTTACCTTTTGTTATTTTTATCTTCATTTTTAGATTTTTATTAATGTGTATCACCATCATCATTTCTACCATTATTATTGATATTATCATACTATTGCTATGGCCTTTTTTCTAATATTATTATTATCTTCTTTTTTATTAATGATTTATTATTTATTATTATCATTGTTTTTAATTACTAATATTATTAACCTTTTTCATCATTTTATTATTTTCATCTTTATTACTATTATCATTACTATTTTTATTTCCATTATCATTTTCATCATTACCATCTTTGTTATTTGCATCATTTACTATTATCATTATTGTTTTTTTATTATTATTATTCTTATTATTATTATTATTATTTATTTTTTATCTTTTATTTTACTTTAAAGAAAACAAAAAATACAAAAAAAAGGGAGTTCGCACTGCGAAGTGACCTTCGCACTGCGAACTCTGCGAAATTTCTGCAGATTTTTTATTTTTTGATTTATCTTGCTTTTGTTTTCATTTTAGTTATTGTTATTATTATCTATTATTGTTATTATCACTGTGATCATCAATTGTGGCTGATTGACTGCACAAAGCAAGAATCAAAGGTGTGACATTAAAGTTCAAGGTAAGAAGGATTTTCTTCCAACCTAGCATGTGCCCAAGCAAATTGGCTGCCCTTGGTCAGCTCTTGTCCCTCCCAATTGACCTGTCATTAACCCTGAGCTTGCCAGCCAGCTGCTTGATCCCTTTTCTTCCTCCTTTCTCCACCAAAACCAGTCAAACACAAGTGGTTTCTTGCCCAAAAAAGCTGTTTGGTGTGCCCTGTTTTCAGCTGTATTTCTCCTCTCTCACACCAGCCCACATGCTCTTTTTGCTTCCCCCAATCTCTCTGTACATGGCAGTACACGTTTTCCTTGCTTGACCTCTCAAGATTGCAAGGATTGATCCCCAAGAACCACACAATTGCAGCTGCCCTGTTTTTCAGATTTTTTCTCATCATTGCATTCAAAGATCAGCTGCATTTGTGGCTGAAACCAGCCAAAGTCTTGACCCTTGGCACAAGGCAAAGTAACTTCTATCCTTTAGCATTAAATGCAAAGCAATTTAGCCTGATTTTAGCCCACAAATCAGCTAGGTTCTAGAGATTTTCTCATCATTGCATAGATTTCATTCTTGGCCTATAAAAAGGAATGCAATGCACATTCATTCACACACAATTGAAAGCCTTCAAGAGCTAAAAACTACAACATTTTTGAGAGAGAATAGAGAGTTCAATACACAAATTTTACACTCATAGCAAAACATTTGAAGCACTAGTGTCATTATCATCCAACCTCAAAGCTTTCCAAAATCAATCAACCAAGCCACTTCCTATCTTGCACAAGGCATTGCTAGGAGTTCTGTAAGTATCCTAAAGTCTTTATCTTTCATTTTGATTGACTGTTTGCATCATTTGTTTTGTTTAATTTCATTTTGTGTAAAAAACCCCTTTTGAAACTCAAGAGGAATCTCAAAGTTACAAAGCATTAAAACTGAGTTGTTGTGCTCCTTTTCTCCCAAATTTGCAAAGCTTTTTAACCCCCTTAAGGTTCTGAAGCTTGCTCAGGAGCAGCTTCTGAACTTCTGTTCAGAAGCAGCTTCTGAGTTCAATTTTTCGCATACTTCGCAGAGCAAAGTCATGTTCGCAGTGCGACCATATCAGAACCTGGCTTCGCAGAGCCAAGTTCTGGTTGCTCTGCGAAGTAGGTAAAATTCAGAACATGAATCAGGCTTCCAAAGGCCAAATTTTTTGGGGTTCTAACCCTTGATTCAGAACCTAAGAGGGTTAAAAAGCATTTTTGTTGAAACCATATCAAGAATATTACATGTCTTTGGAAATTCCACAAGTTCGTGCGATTAATTTTGAATAACTTGCAAAACAAGTTATGTTCTTAAATTTTCAAAATCAATCTTGAGCAATAAGCTAAGTTCTTTTCCTTCAAAAACTAAACTTGAACAATAACGTTGTTCATGATTTTCAATCAAAACATGAATTTGAGCCGAACTTGCTCACTTTTTTAAACCAAACTCAAATTGAGCCGAACTTGTGTATTTTCCAAACTCATGCATATTCTTTATGATTTTGTTCATCTTTCAAACTTGAACTACGCTTGTTCTTGAGTTTCAATAACTTAAGCAACAAGTGATGTTCATGATTTTCAATAAACTCGAACAACAAATTTGTTCGTGATTTTTTTACAATTTTCCTTTAAGTTTTCCAACCAAGTGTTTTGTCCCTTTGAGATTTCTTCGAGTTTCAACAAAGCAAGAGCTTGAATGAAAAAGGAATGGTTTGACGTATGTCTCTCCAAACCCCGGTTACACGAACGCGTGACGTATGTCTCGTCGTTCGGGTAATCGTCATTCCATTTTAGATGCGTCCAACGCGCTTAACATTTCTTCGGTCCTCGTGACCATTTTAAAACTTTTTCTTGGCCCTCGTGGTCAATTCGAACCTTTCGCGCCTTCGCGCGTTAAAACCTTTTACGCCTTGTGCGATTTCCATCGCCTTAATGTGTGTCTGTCTTTTATCATTTAAAACTTTTACGCCTTGTGCGAGTTCCATCGCCTTAATGTGAGTCCGTCTTTTATCTTTAAAACTTTTACGCCTTGTGCGAGTTCCATCGCCTTAATGTGTGTTCGTCTCTTTTATCATTTAAACGTTTTACGCCTTTGTACGTTTTCAAATCTTTTTTTCAATTAAAACCAACCAACATACAAATTTTTTCTACCAAAGAACTACGTACGCTTTGAATTCTCCGTCTACCGGGAGATACGTAGGAGCAGGATTCACATCTTGTCAAGCCCATTAATAAAAAACTTTCTTTTTCCCCTTTTATCATATTTTCTTTTTCCCTTTTATATGTTCAAGCACGCAAGCAAAACTTTGAAAACATTTTAAGCCTAAGTCGACTAAGAGGTTCCCGTTGAGTACAACGGATGTGAGGGGTGCTAATACCTTCCCCTCGCATAATCGACTCTCGAATCTAAAATCTCTTATTTAAAGGTAATTTCGAACTTTTTTCCTTTTCTCCCCAAAAAATTAAAAGTTCAGTCGTGATTTAAAATCAGTGATTCAACGCTTCTCAATAGCTTGATATCCGAAATTCGACGCGACAACAGGCTTTTCAAAAATGTACTTGATGGGATCCATCCTTGATATCAACCAAGTGGTGTGAGTCAACATGTACTGTCTTAAGCGTCGGGCAGCCCATGCTAAGGCACAACAAGTCTTTTCAAGCGAGGTATACCTTGATTCACAGTCGGTGAACTTCTTGCTTAGATAGTAGATGGCGTGCTCTTTTCTTCCCATTTCATCTTGTTGTCCTAGCACACAACCCATTGATCCCTCAAGCACTGTCAAGTACAAGATGAGAAGTCTACCAGGAACTGGAGGTATTAAAATCGGTGGTTCTTGCAGGTATTGTTTGATCTTGTCAAACGCCTCTTGGCAGTCCTCATTCCACTGAACAGCTTGATTTTTTCTTAGCAATTTGAAGATTGGTTCGCAAGTGGCCGTCATATGTGAGATGAACCTAGCAATGTAGTTCAATCTTCCTAAGAATCCACGAACCTCCTTTTCGGTGTTTGGCGCTGGCATATCTTGTATGGCCTTTACCTTGTCAGGATCCACTTCAATACCCCTTTGGCTAACAATGAAACCCAATAACTTTCCGGACCTAACACCAAATGTGCACTTGTTAGGATTTAGGCGTAGCTTGAATTTTCTCAAGCGCTCGAACAGCTTTTGCAAATGTAGCAGATGACCCTCCTCCGTCTGGGATTTGGCAATCATATCATCGACATAGACCTCTATTTCCTCATGAATCATGTCGTGAAAAAGAGTCACCATTGCTCTTTGATACGTTGCCCCGGCATTTGTTAATCCGAAGGGCATTACCTTGTAGCAGAAAATTCCCCATGGGGTGATGAATGTGGTTTTCTCCATGTCCTCTGGAGCCATTTTAATTTGGTTATATCCCGAGAAGCCGTCCATGAAAGAGAAGACTGAAAACTGGGCGGTGTTGTCTACCAATATATCAATATGAGGTAGCGGGAAATCATCCTTTGGGCTTGCTCTATTCAAGTCCCGGTAGTCCACACACATTCTGACTTTGCCATCCTTCTTTGGGACTGGCACAATGTTGGCAACCCATTGTGGATACTTGGTTACTGCAAAGAAGCCGGCATCGAACTGCTTTTTGACCTCCTCTCTAATCTTGAGAGCCATGTCGGGTCTGGTTCTTCTCAACTTCTGCTTTATTGGTGGGCATTCTGGTTTGAGTGGTATTTTATGCACGACTGTGTTGGGGTCTGATCCTGGCATATCCTGATACGACCAAGCGAACACATCCACATACTCTCGTAGAAGCTTAATCAGCTTTTCCTTCACGTCTTCTTGCAGAGAGGCTCCCATTTTGACCTCTTTCTTATCCTCTTCGGTCCCTAAGTTGATCATTTCAACTGGCTCCTGGTGAGGTTGTATTACCCTATCCTCTTGATCCCCAAGCTTGGAAAATTCTTCAGGAAGTTCAAAATTGTCCTCTTCATCGTCTTCCGTTTGGTTAATCGGGAAATCGAAGTCGTAAGGGATTATAGCAGTGTTATTTTCGGTGGGTGGATTTGTGGATCTGCATGAGTATGATTTTATTTTAGGTTTTTGCAGAAATTTTTTTTTTTAAAATATTGCTATTAAAGAACAAAAGAAAGAAATGAACTCAATTGAACATAAAATGCAATTTTATTTATGATTGAAATAACTTGAAAAACATGGGGGCCCCACACAACTAATCATTTGCCTTGGGCAGAGCAAAATGATTTTTTTTTCAAAAAAAACAAAAACAAACATGATAAATTACTTGAACATGGAAATGATTTTGGGAATTTCGATGGCCTTCCAGTTGTTCAAGATCTCATCCGAAACACAGCGGTACACCAAGTCGGGCACCTCTTCATCCGTGTCTTCTAACAGAGCCACTTGGTCTTCGTGGCTAAAACCAGCGCTGTAAAAGGTTTCTAGAATGGGAGGGATCCCTTGCTGACGAGACTTTGACGAGGCTTCAGCTGATGGCTGATATCCTAGCCCAAAACGGTTCTTCTTTTCTGGTATGTCTACCAGCTTGCCCCATCCTTTAAGGTTGCTCTCTTCTAGAGCTTCTCTTACGGCCCTCCATGAAGACATGGCTGTCCTTGCTTCCTTCTTGTGCCCTGAGCTCATGGTCACGACATTTGCCACTTCCAAAGATTGAAATGGAATATCCACAGCTTCTTCATCCGTTTCTATGTAACGGAAGGACGACAGATGGCTTACCATCATATCCTCTTGGCCTAAAACTACGATCATTTTGTCATCGGCAATGAACTTGAGTTTCTGGTGTAGAGTAGAGGTGATGGCTCCGGCAGTGTGGATCCAGTGTCGTTCTAGAAGACAACTGTAGGTTGGATTAATGTCCATGACTTGGAAGGTGATGGTGAAAACCTGAGGCCCGATTTGAACCGGTAGGTCAATTTCTCCTATGGCGGCCCTTCTTGACCCGTCAAAAGCTTTTACCACTAAGGCGCTTGGCTTCATCACTGTCCCTTCACTTGATAGCTTTAAAAGGGTAGTCTTAGGCAATACATTCAATGATGATCCCGTGTCCACTAATACTTGAGAGAGGATGTGGTCCAAGCACTTTACAGAGATGTGCAAGGCCCGGTTGTGGATATGCCCCTCGTCAGGTAGTTCGTCGTCATTGAAGCCTAAATACCTACTTGAGGTAATGTTTGCCACTATCCCATCAAATTGGTCCACAGGGATATCCTTAGTAACGTGTGCCTCACTAAGGATCCGCAATAATGCTTCTCGGTGGGCCTCCGAGCTTAGCAATAAAGATAACATGGAGATTTTGGAGGGAGTTTGACCCAACTGGTCAATTATCTTGTATTCGCTCTTTTGGATAATCCTTAGGAATTCCTCGGCCTCCTTTTGTGGGGCTGTTTTCTGGGAGGGTCCCGCTTGGTTCTCCATCTCTTCCACATTCTTTTCCTTGAGCGGTTTTCTTGGTAGTTCTGTTGGTGTCTTCCCGAGCTTCTCCGGGGCGAAGACTCTACCACTCCTTGTCATTCCTCCACCGCCGGTAATGTTAGTGACGTTGGATTCTATTTTTGTCAATGGCTTTCCCTCCACATAAGCGACAGGCTGGTAATTCCACGGTACCCTCTTTGTACTCTCAAAGGAAAAGGGTGCCGGCACATGGAATATTATGGGCTTTACAGGTATTTATACCTCTCTCCTTTGGTATGGGATTTCGAGAGGCTTTGGGTCTTGAGACTCTAGAGTAGCAATGTCCGCGCTATCTTTTGTATAGCCAATTTGGACCCAACCCTGGTCCATTAACTCTTGATGACAAATCTTCAATTCTTCACACTTGTCCGGATTAATTATGCAGGCTTCGCAATTGGCGTGCATTTCTTCAAACAAACCAAAGCCGATCAACTTTTCCCGTATGACCGACATGGGAGTCTTTACATTGTTCACCTCTTTGATCGGGCCAATGTTTTCAAGCTCTTCCACTGCGTTCACAGATGGACCCACATGTCCCGGCAATGGATTATTCTTCACGTTTGGGTTTTCCTCCTTGAAGGACAGCAACTTCCGGTTAATGAGGTCCTGGACCTTGTACTTGAAAGCTTTACAGCCTTCGATTTTGTGCCCCGGGGATCCCGCATGATATTCACACCTTGCATTTGCATCATACATAGGTGGATATGGTGGCGTTAAAGGTTGTAGCGGTCTTGGCTCAACCATCCCCTTTTGGATTAAGTACGGCAAGATTTGACCGTAAGGCATGGGCACAGGATCAAACTGCACGTTTTTATAGTTATTCCTTGGGCCCGTTTGATTCCTCGGTGGATACACACCTCGTTGCTGCTGCTGATTTTGCCGAGGCAATACTGCCGGTTGTTGAGGTGGAGTCATGGGGCTTACTTGATATGGGTACTGCCCCTGAGCTGTTGCTGCTGCCACATAAGGATAATGGTAGCGAGGCATCTGAGTTGAGGGTGCATGAGATGGCCCTACTAAAACAGCATTTGTCTCCCCTTCTTTCTTTTTATGAAAGTTACTAGCGGGTCTTTTGGCTCCACTTTGAGCATCAGGAGGGCATTGAATCTTCCCCCTCTTCACTCCATCCTCTACTCGCTCACCAATTATGACTAGATCAGAGAAGCCTGATGATGTGCTTCCAATCATTTTATCATAATATGGGCCTTGTAGTGTTCCCAGGAAGGTGTCAACCAGCTCTCTTTCCAACAACGGTGGTGTTGTACCCTAATTTTGTCCTAAGACTTTTCAAAACAAATTTCAAAAATAATAAAAAAAAAAAGAGAAAAGTCAAAGTCAACAAAAAAAGTCAACATTCCTGGAATGAGGACTTCACAGAGCAAAGTCCCCTTCGCTCTGCGAAGTCTGCGAATTTTTTGCAGATTTTTTAATCTCTTTGATTTATTTCATTTTTGTAATTATTATTATTACATATCATTTTTATTATTGTTTTTATCATCATTCATGGCTATTTGAGCTCAGCAAAGCCAGAATTGGAGCACTTGCCATTAAAGCCAAGGAAAGAAGCTTTTTCTTCCAACCTAGCATGTGCCAAGCAAGTTGGTTTGCCCTTGGGCAGCTCTTGTCCCTCCCAAGTGACCTGCTACTGACCCTAAGGTTGCCAGCCACCAGCTTGTGGACTTTCTTCCTGCTTTCTCCCCCAAAACCAGTCAAACCCAGCTGGTTTTCACTTGCCAAAAGCCATGAGTGCTGCCCTGTTTTTCAGCAGCTTTTCTTCCTCCTCACACCAGCCCACATGTTGCCTTTTGTTTCCCCCAACCTCTGCACATCACAATGCACGTTTTTATTGCTTAACCATCAAGATTGCAAGGATCAATCCCAAGGGACAACCAATTGCAAACCAGCCCTGTTTTCATCATCATTTCTATCCAAAATCCATTGAATTAGTGGCTGGATTTGGCTAAGTCTTGACCATTGCAGCAAGGCAAGGTCAACTCTTCACTTTTGCATTAAATGCAAAGTGATTTAGCCTGATCCTAGCCCACAAATCAGCTGGATTTTGGGGATTTCTCATGATGAAAATTGATTTGGTTTTGGCCTATAAATAGGAAGCAATGCATAAGGTTTCATACACTTTGAAACTTAGAAAAAGCACACTTACACTCACTTACCAACAACCAGAAAAAACCAGCAATTGAGCATTTGAAACATCACTAAACACTAGCAAAAAACCAGTTTCAAATCAAAGCATTACACAAGTTCATTGCTTTTGTTCAACAACCTTCAAACCTTGCAAGCCTCCAACCATTCAAGTTCATTTCATTTCCTTGCAGCAGGAGTTTTGCTAGGATCTCTGTAAGTGTTCTAAGTCCTTATCTATCATTTAGATTTGTGCTTGCATCTTTAATTTTGTTCAAATCCTTTTTGCTCTAAAAAACCCCTTTTGAATTTCAAAGAAATCCCAAGGTTTGCAAAACATCTAAACTAGTTTGTCCAGCTCTTTTCATTGCCAAATCTCAAAGCTTTTCATTCCCCTAAAGGTTCTAAGATTGTTCAGAAGTTGTTTCTGAACAACAGTTCAGAAACAGCTTCTGAACTCAAAATTTCGCATTGTTCGCAGTGCGAAGCTCTGGTCGCAGTGCGACCATGACAGAACTCAGAATCTAAGTTTAGGCTCCCAAACAGCCAATTTTTGAGGTTCTAGCCCAAGAACTCAGAACCTAAGAGGTTTGAAACTCATTTTATCCAAACCATATCAAGGATTTTGCATAAAATTGAAGGATTCACAAGTTTGAGCCACTTTTTTTGGATAACTTGCAAAACAAGTTACGTCCACAAACTTTCATAACAAACTTGAGCAATAAGCTAAGTTCATCGTTTTCAAAACCAAACTTGAACAAAAACCTTGTTCATGATTTTCAAATCGAACATGAACTTAAGCCGAACTTGTTTCGCTTTTCAAAACCGTTTTCAAAATTGAGCCGAACTTGTGCGTTTTTTCACAAATTTGTTAAAAACCTTTCCACATGAGTTCCAAACCAAGTGTTTTGATAAACTTTGGGATTTCTAAAAATTCAACCAAAAACTTGAATGAAAAAGGGATGGTTTGATGTATGTCTCTCCATTGCCCCGATTGAACGAATGCGTGACGTATGTCTCGACGTTCGGATAATCGTCATTCCAGTTTCAACGTATCCGACCACACCAAACCAATTCTTGGCCCTTTGTGGTCAATCTGAACCTTTTGGTCCCCCGTGGCCACTAGATTCAATCCCTCGACTCGTTTGAGTCACTTCGGTCAATGTTCGACTCGTTGAGTCCATTGTACCCGTTCTTGATCCCGTTGGATCAATCGAACCTTTTCTCGACTCGTTTGAGTCACTCCGGTCAACGATCGACTCGGTTGAGTCCATTGCACCCTTTCTTGATCCTGTCGGATCAATCGAACCCTTTTTCCCCAAACGGACATGTTTTTATCAATTCTAGCGTGATTTCAAACAAACGCTTAAGCCTCTCATGCGCGAACATACAAGCTATACGCTTAAGCCTCCCATGTGCTAGCATACAAGCGCGTTTAATCGCAAGAATTCGGTCAAAACATCGTTCATTAAAAATAACCAACATATTACGTTTTTCTACCAAAGAACTACGTACGCTTTGAATTCTCCGTCTACCAGGAGATACGTAGGAGCAAGATCGCCATCTTGTCAAGCACAATAATAAAAAACAAACTTTTTCCCCTTTCATCATATTTTCCTTTTCCCTTTTACATAGACAAGCATGCACGCAAAACATTTAAAAACATTTCTAGCTTAGCTAAATAGGAGGTTCCCGTTGAGTACAACGGACGTGAGGGGTGCTAATACCTTCCCCTTGCGTAATCGACTCCCGAACCCGACAATGGTTGCGATGACCAGTCCTTTTCCTCATCGTCAAAGGGTTTTATTATCGTTTCCCTTCAAATAAAAACTTAAGGGTTTATCAACGTTCCCTTTAAACAAAAACTTTGGTGGCGACTTCACAACAGCCTTCCGAGCGTTCGTACACGTCTCGGAGGATTGCGCGTTTTTAACGAGAGCGCACAGCTGGCGACTTCACTGGGGACCCTTTTCCCACTAGCGAGTCAAGCCTATCCTATTTAGCTTTTAAGCTAAATGTTTTTATCTTTTTTTTGCGTGCATGCTTTTATTTCTTTTGTTTATGCCATTCTCATGCTTTATGTTTATAACTGCTTTATATTGCTTTATATTCATATCATATACCAATTGCGGGGATGTTACTTGAGCGATGTTACTCCACATTGTTCGGGTTAATGCCGGACGTGTGAGGCTCTCTACCCGAGCTTGAGAAAAAATTAAGTTAGGAAGGGGTTGTGAGCGGAAGCCCGCGTTGACGTATGTCCGTGAGGTAGGATGCCCAACCCCACCTAGAGGAGATTTTCACTTGGAATGTATTGAAGTCATGCGAAGTTCGCAATCGACGACCTTACTTCCATGTGAGATCCGTGAATCTAGAGACCTTTTTAGAAAATCTCATCTTTAGAGCCTACACGTGAGGATGGGGGGAAATTCCGAACCTTCATAAACCATACCTTTGCATCCATTTGCATTCATGAAAATAATTTTCGCATATCATTTTGCTCTATAGGAATTTAAAAAGAACAACCAAATATTAGCAAAGAGAAATATGGATTCCGGGAATAGAAATACGCTCGCTTTCAAGATCAAGGCTCCTAAAGTGGAAAGTTTGTTAGCTTTGAGTAAAAGGCTCTCTTCGGTCAACAAGAGTATTTTAGCAAGCTATGGGCTAATACTTGATCTCCTACCCGTGAGGATAGATTCAACGGCTTTAACCACTTTGGCTCAATTCTTCGACCCACCTCTCCGGTGCTTTACCTTTCAAGACTTCCAATTAGCTCCGACCTTGGAAGAATTTGAGAAGATTTTGGGTTGTAGCATGAAAGACCATGAGCTCTATCTCGGTCCAAGAAAAGACCCTACATTAGAGGCCATCGCCGAATCCTTATACCTTAATGTCCAAGAAGTAGCATCTAACTTGGAAATTAGAGGAAACATTAAAGGATTCACAAGAAAGTTCTTAGAGACCAAAGCTCGGGATTTGTTAGCTAGCAAAGAGGGAAAAGCATTCAACGCCATCCTAGCCCTCTTGGTCTACGGGATCGTTTTATTCCCCAGCATGGACGATTTCATAGACTTTCCGGCTTTAGAGGTCTTCATGACTAAAAATCCGGTTCCCACGATTTTGGCAGATTTTTATCATTCCCTCTATTCTAGGCATGAACAAGGGAGGGGACGCACAATTTCTTGTTGTACTCCTTTGGTGCAAACTTGGTTGATGTCCCATATGCCGAGAAGCCGAGACTTTGTGGAAAACCGGGCCAAACTCAAATGGTCACAACGGATGACAACTCTCGCCGAAAAGGATATCCATTGGTTTTCTCCAAATTTAGAGGATCCGGAAATCATCCTCAGTTGCAGGGACTTCCCTAATGTACCCCTCATTGGTACTAAGGGATGCATCAACTACAATCCGGTCCTCTCTCTCCGACAACTAGGTTTTTCAATGGAAGACAAACCCAATGACCTTTTGTTGGAAGCTTTCTTCTTAAGGGAAGGTGATCAAGACTCGGCATTGCTAGAAAGAATCTGAGGAGCATGGAACCAAGTGCGCAAAGGAAGGGTTGGCAAGAGGAATTGTGTCGCCAAACCTCTTTATACTCAATGGGTGAAGGAGAGGGTTAAAACAATCAAGCTACCCTTTGTGGTCATATGCCCTCCAAAACCTCCTACACCTAAGCCAAGCACAACCATTCCCAACAAAGAAGCGGAGAAACTAAAACCTAAAATTCGAGAACTCCAAAACAAAAATGGGGAGTTAGAATTGAAGCACCTCCAAGCTTTGGGAGAAATCACTAGGACGAAGAGAGATCGAGATGAAGTGACAAATTCTCTCCTAGTGTGCCAAAAGCGGCTAAAAATCTCCGAGGGGAAGAGAGATTGGATAGGAGGCGGCTTGGTTAGTGCGGATGCCAACCTTGTGGCCAAGGACGAAGAGTTGGAAAGAGTCTTGCATTCCAACCAAGAGCTCAAAAAGTTCGGCGAGCTAGCCATCGAAGCTCAACGAAAATGGAGATTGAAATTTCAAGAGAAAAATTAACAGCTCCAAGAAGTCGTCATGGACTATAAAGAGCAGCTTCAAGTCGAACGCGTCCAACGGCAAAGACATGAGGGCCTTTCTCATCAAGGGAGGCTAAAATGCAATCGTCTCGAAGCGGACATCAAGAAATTCGAAGAATACTTCGACAAGATTGCAAGAGCTCACGGGGACCATATTGCACAACTACACGATGAAATTAGAAGTGCAAGGGTCAAGCTAGATCAACGCAAGGAAGTGATTGATTTTGAATGGCAAGACGCCACCCGATTAAGTGAGGATTTCACTAAATTGGTTGCATTCTCGAACTTGGTCATCACCCAACTTCCAAAGAAGCTAGCAAAGGCCGAGATGGTCATGCCCTACTTTGTCATCCCTACGGAGATCTAGAAGTTTATGAAGTTCTGCAAGGACACCATAGATTTCTATAGGGAAGAAATGGACAAAGCCGAAAAGCGGGCGGCTATTTGATTTGTATTAGCATTAGTTACATTTTGTAAACAAATGTTATCTAATCAAATAATATTTTGAAGCAATATCAATTTCCCGGCCTTTAATATTTCAAATTGCTAATATTAATTGCGCACCTTTAAATTTCCTCGTAAAGCAAAACAAAAAAAACGCATGTTTTTGCATACTCATCGCATACATACATTCACATGCATCTTCATGCATTTTTCAAAAAAAAAAAAAAAAACACTCATTCATTTCCCTAAAAACAGTTCAAAGCAATCATAGCCCGAAAACCCAAAAAGCCCTCGGTCCAAGAACCAGATCTCCAACACTCGTACGGAACACGAGCCAACAAGCAAAGGATCATGGACAATTTGGAACAAACTCAAGCAGCTTTGAGAGAAGAGGTTGATGAAATGAAGGGGAAGATGGATCAGATGTTAGAGTTAATGCAAACTCTATCGGCCCGAGAGAGTAACCTTCGTCCAACGACGGATGCATCCAATGTGCAATGGCCTCCTTATGGTTTACCTATAGGATATACCCCACCACTTGAAAATGAGGGCCATAGACCACCTCCACCACCACCGCTTACAATCCCCGTTAGGAACGAAGAGCGTCGTCCTCAAGGAAATTCCACTACTCAGCATGAGGTTATTTCTCATAATGTGGAAGATAATCAGCCAAGACATTCTGCTCCCGACACCACCCACCAAGACAACGATACCACCCAAATGTATCGAGTTTTGGAAGAAAGGTTAAAAGTTGTCGAAGGATTCAGTTCATACGGTGCCCACAATGTTTTGGACATGTGCTTAGTGCCCGACGTGGTAATACCTCCAAAATTCAAAGTACCGGACTTCGAGAGGTACAAGGGAATTCAATGCCCTCGGAACCATCTACGGATGTTCTGTAGGAAGATGGCGGCTTACGCAACGAACGAGAAACTCATGGTGCATGTGTTTCAAGATAGTTTGAGCGGAGCGTCATTGGATTGGTACATTCAACTTGAGCGTACCCACGTCCGAACTTGGAAGGATTTAGCCGATGCTTTCCTAAAGCAATACAAATACAATTTGGACATGGCTCCAAATAGGATGCAATTACAAAACCTAGTGCAAAGAAGCAACGAGTCCTTCAAGGAGTACGCTCAACGGTGGAGAGAATTAGCTTCTCGCGTACAACCACCATTGTTGGAAAGGGAGCTTGTCGACACCTTTATGGGCACACTACAAGGCCCATATTATGACAAAATGATTGGAAGCACATCTTCCGGCTTTTCCGATTTAGTCATAATTGGTGAAAGAATAGAGGACAGAGTAAAGAGGGGAAAGATCCAAGGCCCTCTAGAAACTCAAAGTGGAGCTAGGAGACCCCCCAGCAACTTTCATAAAAAGAAAGAGGGGGAGACGAACGCTGTTCTAGTGGGATCATCTCACCCACCATCAAATCAAATGACTCGCTACAATTATCCATATGTGGCAGCAGCAGCAGCTCAAGGGCCTTACTCACCTCAAGTAATTCCCACGACTCCACCTCGACAACCAGCAGTGTTGCCTCAACAAAATCAATAGCAACAACAAGGCGGGTACCCACCAAGGAACCAAACTGGCCCGAGGAATAGCTATCGCAATGTACAGTTTGATCCTGTACCAATGCCATACGGTCAGATCTTGCCGTATTTAATTCAAAAGGGAATGGTTGAGATAAAACCACTACCAACTTTGGCGCCACCATATCCACCTTGGTATGATGCCAATGTAAGATGTGAATACCATGCGGGGTCCCCCGGGCACAACATTGAGGGTTGTAAAGCACTCAAATACAAGGTCCAGAGTCTCATTGACCAGAAGCTGTTATCCTTCAAGGAGGAGAACCCCAATGTAAAAAATAACCCATTACCGGGGCATGCGGGTCCCTCTGTAAACGCGGTGGAAGAACAAGAGGACTTTGGACCAATCAAGGAGGTAGCCAATGTAAAGACTCCACTGTCAGTCATAAGGGAGCGATTAACTGGTTTTGGTTTGTTTGAGGAGATGCACGCCGACTGCGAAGCCTGCAAAATCAACCCGGACAAGTGCGGAAAATTGAAGAGTTGTCTTCAAGAGCTGATGGACCAAGGTTGGATCCAAATGGGCTATATAAAGGATAGCACGGACGTTGCTACCTTGGAGTCTCATGACCCAAAACCTCTCGAAATCCCATACCAAAGGAGAGAGGTACCAATACCTATACATATCTCCGTAAAATGCATGGACCACATCCTCTCTCGAGTGTTAGTGGACACGGGGTCGTCATTGAATGTCATGCCCAAGACTACCCTCCTAAAGCTATCATGTGAAGGAACGGTAATGAAGCCAAGCGCTTTGGTGGTAAAAGCTTTTGATGGGTCAAGAAGAGCCGTCGTAGGGGAGGTTGACCTACCAGTCCAAATCGGGCCTAAGGTTTTCTCTATTACCTTCCAAGTCATGGATATTAATCCAACTTACAGTTGTCTTCTCGGACGACCATGGATTCACATCGCCGGAGCCATCACCTCTACCCTACACCAGAAACTTAAGTTCATTGACGATAACCAGATGATTGTAGTTTCCGGGCAAGAGGATATGATGGTAAGCCATCTTTCGTCGTTCCGATATATAGAAACGGACGAAGAAGCTGTGGATGTTCCCTTCCAATCTTTGGAAGTGGCGAATGTCGTGACTTTGAGCTCAAAGCCCAAGAAAGAGGCTAGGACAACCATGTCATCATGGAGGGCAATAAGAGAAGCTCTAGAAGAGAGCAGACCCACCGGATGGGGCAAATTAGTGGACATACCGGAGAAGAAGAATCGCTTCGGTTTGGGATATCATCCATCAGCCGAAACCTCCTCAAAGCCTCCAAAGCAAGGGATCTTCCCCATTTTGGAAACATTTGTCAGTGCGGGATTTATCAATGAAGATCAAGTGGCTCTACTTGAAGACACGGAGGAAGACGTGCCTGATTTGGTGTACCGTTGCGCTTCGGATGAAACTTTGAACAATTGGAGGGCTATCGCAATTCCCGAGATCATTACCAAGCTCAAGTAATAAACCATGTTTGTTTTTACTTTTTAAAAAAAAAATCATTTAGCTCTGCCCAAGGCAAATGATTAGTTGTGTGGGGCCCCCATGTTTTAAAGTTATTTTCAATCATGAATAAAATCACCTTTTTATGTTCAATTGAGTTTCTTTTTTCTCTTTGCATTTGTTTTATAAAAAAATTTGCTACAAAAAGCCTAAAATCAAATCATACTCATGCAGATCTACAAATCCACCCTCCAAAAACAACACTGCCTTAATCCCTTATGACTTCGATTTCCCAATTAATCAAACGGAAGATAATGAAGAGGACGATTATGAACCGCCTGAAGAATTGTCCAGACTTGCAAATCAAGGGGATAGGGTAATACAACCCCACAAGGAATCAGTTGAAAAGATCAACTTGGGGACCGAAGAGGATAAGAAAGAGGTCAAGATAGGAGCCTCCCTGCAAGAGGATGTGAAAGAAAAGTTGGTTAAGCTTCTACAAAAGTATGTGGATGTATTCGCTTGGTCGTATCAAGACATGCCAGGTTTAGACCCTAACATCGTCGTACATAAACTGCCACTCAAGCCAGAATGCCCGCCAGTAAAGCAGAAATTGAGAAGAACCCGACCCAACATGGCTCTTAAGATTAGAGAGGAGGTCAAAAACAGTTTGATGCCGGCTTTTTAGTCGTAACCAAGTATCCGACATGGGTTGCCAACTTCGTGCCATTTCCAAAAAAGGATGGCAAGGTTAGAATGTGTGTGGATTATCGGGACTAGAATAAAGCAAGCCCAAAGGATGATTTCCCGCTGCCACATATTGACATATTGGTAGACAACACCGCCCTATTCTCAGTCTTCTCCTTTATGGACGGATTCTCCGGATATAACCAAATCAAGATGGCTCTAGAAGACATGGAGAAAACCACATTCATCACCCCATGGGGAACTTTCTGCTATAAGGTAATGCCTTTTGGATTAACAAATGTCGGGGAAACATACCAAAGAGCAATGGTAACTCTTTTCCATGACATGATCCATAAGGAAATTGAGGTCTACATCGATGACATGATTGTCAAATCCCAAACGGAGGAGGATCATCTAGTCCATCTACAAAAGCTTTTCGAACGCCTAAGAAAGTTCAAGCTGCACTTAAATCCTAACAAGTGCACATTTGGTGTTAGATCCGGAAAGTTATTGGGTTTCATTGTCAGCCAAAGGGGTATTGAAGTGGATCCTGACAAGGTAAAGGCCATCCAAGATATGCCAGCGCCAAATACCGAGAAGGAGGTCCGGGGTTTCTTAGGAAGATTGAACTATATCGCTAGGTTCATCTCACACACGACAGCTACCTGCGAACCAATCTTCAAACTGCTAAGGAAAAACCAAGTCGTCCATTGGAACAAGAATTGCCAAGAAGCGTTTGACAAGATCAAACAATACCTGCAAGAACCACCAATTTTAATACCTCCGGTTCCGGGTAAACCCCTCATCTTATACCTAACCGTACTTGAAGGATCAATGGGTTGTGTGTTAGGACAACAAGATGAAACGGGAAGAAAAGAGCATGCAATCTAATACCTAAGCAAGAAGTTTACCGACTGTGAATCAAGGTATACTTCGCTTGAAAAGACTTGTTGCGCTTTAGCATGGGCTGCTCGACGCTTAAGGCAATACATGTTGACCCATACCACGTGGTTGATATCCAAGATGGATCCCATCAAGTACATCTTTGAAAAGCCTGCCCTCACAGGGAAGATAGCCCGTTGGCAAATGTTGTTGTCTGAGTACGACATCCAATACGTTGCTCAAAAGGCTATCAAAGGGAGTGTTTTATCCGAGCACCTTGCTCACCAACCATTGGAGGATTATCAACCCATACAATTCGACTTCCCTGATGAAGACGTTGTAGCTTTGAATGACGAAAAGGTCATAAACGACGATGAAGGGCCAGAACCAAGAGCTCGATGGAAGCTCGCTTTCGACGGTGCCTCAAATGCCATGGGGCACGGGATCGGGGCAGTTTTAATCTCCCCAAGGAATGGATACCAACCCTTCACAGCAAGGTTATGCTTTGACTGCACCAATAATATGGAAGAATATGAAGCATGCATCCTAGGCCTCGAAGCAGCAATTGATCTAAGGATCAAAAACCTTGAAGTATATGGTGACTCAGCTTTAGTCATCTATCAAGTCAAAGGAGAATGGGAAACAAAACATCCCAATTTGATTCCCTACCGAGCCCGGGTTTTAGAGCTGATTGAGCATTTTGATGAAATCACCTTCCATCACATACCTCGAGAAGAAAATCAGGTGGCAGATGCCTTGGCTACATTATCATCAATGTACCAAGTAAATTTCCACAATGAGGCGCCAATCATAAAAATGGATCGTAGGGACAAACCGGTTGTATGTGCATCAGTCGAAGAAGGACTTGACAACAAACCCTTGTTCTACGACATCAAGCGATACCTCGAAGAACAAGAATATCCAGAAAATGTCTCACAAACCGAGAAGAGAACCCTCAGGAGATTGGCATCCCAGTTCTTCCTCAGCGGAAATACCCTCTACAAAAGGAACTATGACATGGTCTTGCTCAGATGTGTGGATAAACATGAAGCGGACATGCTCATCAGAGAAATCCACGCGGGATCTTTTGGAACCCATGCCAATGGGCATGCAATGGCAAAGAAAATCCTAAGGGCGGGCTATTACTGGCTAACCATGGAAGCTGACTGTTTCCGTTATGCCAAAACTTGTCACAAGTGCCAGATTTATGCCGACAAGGTGTATGTACCACCAACTCCCCTAAATGTCATGACCTCACCCTGGCCATTCTCTATGTGGGGCATAGACATGATTGGAATGATCGAGCCCAAAGCATCAAATGGACATCGCTTCATCCTTGTTGCCATCGACTATTTCACCAAGTGGGTCGAAGCAGCTTCGTATGCAAACGTAACCAAACAAGTGGTAGCCCGATTCATCAAAAAGGAAATCATTTGCCGTTACGGTACTCCCCATAGAATCATCACCGATAATGGGGCAAACCTGAACAACAAGACAATGAAGGAGTTGTGCAAAGACTTCAAGATCGAGCACCATAATTCCTCACCTTACCGGCCAAAGATGAACGGTGCGGTAGAAACAGCCAATAAGAACATCAAGAAAATCATCCAAAAGATGGTGAAAACATATAAGGATTGGCACGAGATGCTTCCCTTTGCGCTACATGGCTACAGAACAGCCATTTGCACTTCAACCGGGGCAACCCCTTTCTCCTTAGTATACGGTATGGAAGCTGTACTTCCCATTGAAGTGGAAATCCCTTCGTTAAGGGTCTTGATGGAAACCAAGCTAGAAGAAGCTGAATGGGTCCAAACAAGGTTCGACCAACTGAACCTCATAGAGGAAAAGCGTCTAACGGCGATATGTCATGGACAGCTCTATCAAAGGAGACTCAAGAGGGCATTCGACAAAAAGGTCCGTCCTCGAGAATTCAAAGAAGGAGACCTAGTGCTCAAGAAGATATTACCTATCCACAAGGATCCCCGAGGGAAATGGACTCCCAGCTATGACGGACCGTACGTGGTAAAGAAAGCCTTCTCTGGCGGAGCTTTAATCATCACCACTATAGACGGCGAAGAATTCCCACTATCAATAAACTCTGATGCAGTCAAGAAGTATTATGCCTAAGAGAAAGAAAAAAAGAAAAGCTCGCTAAATCGAAAACCTGAAAGGGCGGTTTAGGCAATAGAGAGCATCCTGGTAGATTGAAAACCTGAAAAGGCGGTCTAGGCAAAAATTAAGGACATCAAAAAAAAAGGAAATACACCCCGGTGGATAGAAAACTCGAAAGAGCGGTCCAGGCAAAAGTTAGGGGTTAACAAAAGAAGAAAGGCAAAAGACTGCAACACCAAGCTCCGGACAGGATTCAAGAGGAGAGGAATCGGTCTCGTCGGCATCTTCCAAAAAATTTTGAAGTCATAAGGAAAATAGCATGTGTTGTACCAAAACAAACAAATTTCTTTTTGCTTTTTCTTGTCTTTCTCTACCTTTTCCCAGAGGAGTAATCACTTCTCACTTCATGTATTTTTACCCATTCAAGAAATTAAATCTGCATTGAATAAAATTCTCTTTTATTATTTTTGTGTTCTCATTAGCGCATTAAATTTTGTTTTATTCATGATAAAAATGCATTGAAACATGGGAAATAATAACAAAAAACTTACAAAAAAAAAAACAAATGTGTTTTACTTGAATCTCGTAAATGTCGAAAGAATTGCGGTGATCCCCAATATTGCACCAAAAGATTCAGAGCCTGAGAACGATTTAGTCAGTCATCTTAAGACTCATGCTCTTCAGCAAAAGCAAGGGCGTAGCTCACGGCACGTGAAGCGCAAAGATCCCAAGGGTTGGAGGAACAGAATTCCCCAGTCAAAACACCCCAAACATCTCTTCCATCAACCAAGGTTAAATATCGATCATGCTTCCAAAATGATCCTTATATCATCAGCAATCCAATAGAGCCCAAATCTTATTGGCATTCCCCAGGGAGTCTTCAACCCCAAAAGCCCAATCGTCATTGGCAATCACAAACACAAATCCCCAGCAAGAGCCCAACCATGCTTGGCATCTACTCACATCCAAACACAATTACATCCAAAGCCCGACTTTGCTCGGCATCCAATCATAATTTCCAACGTCCACCATGACGTCTGCATATCATAATACATGCATCATATCAAACTCATTCATACATGCATATCCAAATCATTCATATACATGCAACTCATATTCATGTCATGCATTCTCAACCAATATTCTCCAGTGAATATCACATATTCACCAACATCTATCAATCATCTCTAGCGTTCCCCAGTGGACCCATTCCAGAGCTTCCCCAGTAAGTTCTCCTAGAATAACCCCAGTGGTTTTCTTCCCAATTTATAACATCCCCAAGTGACCTGCTCACGGCCATTAGGATGCCCCAACTGAGTTTTCCCAAAACAAAATTCAGATTGAGTCTACCTCATATCATACCATATTGCATAACATATTGCATAAAACAACATGAAGCATGTCATGCATCATACAATCATGTTTCCCTTTTCAACAATCTAAGTACTAGCCCCGCCTAGAGACGATTACATTATCCCCACAGCGGTATGTCCTATTTCCCCAGATAAGTCTAAGCACCTATTCAGGCGACGACTTGTCAGATCAAATCACCTGATTAGGTGACGATCATGTCAGATTGAAATCACTTGTTTAGGTGACAATCTTTTTACCTTGCGAGCGTTCATACACGTCTCGGAGATTAAGGCCACCTGTTTAGGTGATGATCCTTTATCCTTTTCAGATCAAGGCCACCTGTTTAGGTGACGATCCTTTATCCTTTATTTTTCCAGATTAAGGCCACCTGTTTAGGTGACGATCCTTTATCTTTCCAGATTAAGGCCACCTGTTTAGGTGACGATCCTTTATCTTTTCCAGATTAAGGCCACCTGTTTAGGTGACGATCCTTTATCTTTCCAGATTAAGGCCACCTGTTTAGGTGACGATCCTTTATGTTTCCAGATTAAGGCCACCTGTTTAGGTGACGATCCTTTATCTTTGCCAGATTAAGGCCACCTGTTTAGGTGACGATCCTTTATCCTTTTCAGATTGAGGCCACCTGTTTAAGTGACGATCCTTTATCTTGCCAGATTAAGGCCACCTGTTTAGGTGACGATCCTTTATCTTTCCAGATTAAGGCCACCTGTTTAGGTGACGATCCTTTATCTTTCCAGATTAAGGCCAACTGTTTAGGTGACGATCCTTTATCCTTTATCTTTCCAGATTAAGGCCACCTGTTTAGGTGACGATCCTTTATCTTTGCCAAATTAAGGCCACCTGTTTAGGTGACGATCCTTTATCTTTCCAGATTAAGGCCACCTGTTTAGGTGACGATCCTTTATCTTTCCAGATTGAGGCCACCTGTTTAGGTGACGATCCTTTATCTTTCCATATTAAGGCCACCTGTTTAGGTGACGATCCTTTATCATGTCAAATCAGATCACCTGATTAGGTGGCGATCATTTTACCTTCCAGATCCGATCACCTGATTAGGTGACGATCTTTTACCTTGCATTTACTTATTTTACTATTTACTACAATCTTTTCGTACCGCAAAGGACAAAATTCGGGTCCTTCTTTTACTTAATTGATCTTCGCAAAGAGTTCATGAGATGCTCTTGGCACTCATACACTCTATGCAAAGACACAATTAAGTAGGGGCAGTTGTTGTACCCTAATTTTGTCCTAAGCCTTTTCAAAACAAATTTCAAAAAAAAAAAAAAGTCAAAGTCAACAAAAAGTCAACATTCCTGGAATGAGGACTTCACAGAGCAAAGTCCCCTTCGCTCTGCGAAGTCTGCGAATTTTTTGCAGATTTTTTAATCTCTTTGATTTATTTCATTTTTGTAATTATTATTATTACATATCATTTTTATTATTGTTTTTATCATCATTCATGGCTATTTGAGCTCAGCAAAGCCAGAATAGGAGCACTTGCCATTAAAGCCAAGGAAAGAAGCTTTTTCTTCCAACCTAGCATGTGCCAAGCAAGTTGGCTTGCCCTTGGGCAGCTCTTGTCCCTCCCAAGTGACCTGCTACTGACCCTAAGGTTGCCAACCACCAGCTTGTGGACTTTCTTCCTGCTTTCTCCCCCAAAACCAGTCAAACCCAGCTGGTTTTCACTTGCCAAAAGCCATGAGTGCTGCCCTGTTTTTCAGCAGCTTTTCTTCCTCCTCACACTAGCCCACATGTTGCCTTTTGTTTCCCCCAACCTCTGCACATCACAGTGCACGTTTTTATTGCTTAACCATCAAGATTGCAAGGATCAATCCCAAGGGACAACCAATTGCAAACCAGCCATGTTTTCATCATCATTTCTATCCAAAATCCATTGAATTAGTGGCTGGATTTGGCTAAGTCTTGACCATTGCAGCAAGGCAAGGTCACCTCTTCACTTTTGCATTAAATGCAAAGTGATTTAGCCTGATCCTAGCCCACAAATCAGCTGGATTTTGGGGATTTCTTATGATGAAAATTGATTTGGTTTTGGCCTATAAATAGGAAGCAATGCATAAGGTTTCATACACTTTGAAACTTAGAAAAAACACACTTACACTCACTTACCAACAACCAGAAAAAAC
Organism: Medicago ruthenica; assembly: GCA_018208015.1. NCBI lineage: Eukaryota > Viridiplantae > Streptophyta > Magnoliopsida > Fabales > Fabaceae > Medicago > Medicago ruthenica. The sequence continues at coordinate 94,722,419 of CM031373.1, read as the reverse complement.
CAGCAATTGAGCATTTGAAAAAGCACTAAACACTAGCAAAAAACCAGTTTCAAATCAAAGCATTACACAAGTTCATTGCTTTTGTTCAACAACCTTCAAACCTTGCAAGCCTCCAACCATTCAAGTTCATTTCATTTCCTTGCAGCAGGAGTTTTGCTAGGATCTCTGTAAGTGTTCTAAGTCCTTATCTATCATTTAGATTTGTTCTTGCATCTTTAATTTTGTTCAAATCCTTTTTGCTCTAAAAAACCCCTTTTGAATTTCAAAGAAATCCCAAGGTTTGCAAAACATCTAAACTGGTTTGTCCAGCTCTTTTCATTGCCAAATCTCAAAGATTTTCATTCCCCTAAAGGTTCTGAGATTGTTCAGAAGTTGTTTCTGAACAACAGTTCAGAAACAGCTTCTGAACTCAAAATTTTGCATTGTTCGCAGTGCGAAGCTCTGGTCGCAGTGCGACCATGACAGAACTCAGAATCTGAGTTTAGGCTCCCAAACAGCCAATTTTTGAGGTTCTAGCCCAAGAACTCAGAACCTAAGAGGTTTGAAACTCATTTTATCCAAACCATATCAAGGATTTTGCATAAAATTGAAGGATTCACAAGTTCGAGCCACTTTTTTTGGATAACTTGCAAAACAAGGTACGTCCACAAACTTTCAAAACAAACTTGAGCAATAAGCTAAGTTCATCGTTTTCAAAACCAAACTTGAACAAAAACATTGTTCATGATTTTCAAATCAAACATGAACTTAAGCCGAACTTGTTTCGCTTATCAAAACCGTTTTCAAAATTGAGCCGAACTTGTGCGTTTTTTCACAAATTTGTTAAAAACCTTTCCACATGAGTTCCAAACCAAGTGTTTTGATAAACTTTGGGATTTCTAAAAATTCAACCAAAAACTTGAATGAAAAAGGGATGGTTTGACGTATGTCTCTCCATTGCCCCGATTGAACGAATGCATGACGTATGACTCGACGTTCGGACAATCGTCATTCTATTTTCAACGTATCCGACCACACCAAACCAATTCTTGGCCCTTTGTGGTCAATCCAAACCTTATGGTCCCCCGTGGCCACTAGATTCAATCCCTTGACTCGTTTGAGTCACTTCGGTCAATGTTCGACTCGGTTGAGTCCATTGTACCCGTTCTTGATCCCGTTGGATCAATCGAACCATCCTCGACTCGTTTGAGTCACTTCGGTCAATGATCGACTCGGTTGAGTCCATTGTACCCGTTCTTGATCCTGTTGGATCAATCGAACCTTTTCTCGACTCGTTTGAGTCACTCCGGTCAATGATCGACTCGGTTGAGTCCATTGCACCCTTTCTTGATCCCGTCGGATCAATCGAACCCTTTTTCCCCAAACGGACATGTTTTTATCAATTCTAGCGTGATTTCAAACAAACGCTTAAGCCTCTCATGCGCGAGCATACAAGCTATACGCTTAAGCCTCCCATGTGCTAGCATACAAGCGCGTTTAATCGCAAGAATTCGGTCAAAACATCGTTCATTAAAAATAACCAACATATTACGTTTTTCTACCAAAGAACTACGTACGCTTTGAATTCTCCGTCTACCGGGAGATACGTAGGAGCAAGATCGCCATCTTGTCAAGCACAATAATAAAAAACAAACTTTTTCCCCTTTCATCATATTTTCTTTTTCCCTTTTACATAGACAAGCATGCACGCAAAACATTTAAAAACATTTCTAGCTTAGCTAAATAGGAGGTTCCCGTTGAGTACAACGGACGTGAAGGGTGCTAATACCTTCCCCTTGCGTAATCGACTCCCGAACCCGACAATGGTTGCGATGACCAGTCCTTTTCCTCATCATCAAAGGGTTTTATTATCGTTTCCCTTCAAATAAAAACTTAAGGGTTTATCAACGTTCCCTTTAAACAAAAACTTTGGTGGCGACTTAACAACAGCCTTCCGAGCGTTCGTACACGTCTCGGAGGATTGTGCGTTTTTAACGAGAGCGCACAGGTGGCTGCACACGAGATGCTAATTCCCTCCATCTTTGAGCGTATTCTTTGAAGGATTCGTTACTCCTTTGAACAAGGTTTTGCAACTGCATCCTATTGGGAGCCATATCCAAATTATACTTGTATTGCTTCAAAAAAGCATCGGCCAAGTCTTTCCATGTTTGGACATGGGTACGCTCCAATTGCATATACCAATCCAATGATGCTCCGCTTAAACTGTCTTGGAACACATGGATCATGAGTTTTTCGTTTGTAGCGTAGGCCGCCATCTTCCTACAAAACATCCGCAAATGGTTTCTAGGGCATTGAATACCTTTGTACCTCTCAAAGTCTGGTACTTTGAACTTCGAAGGGATAACCACATCGGATACCAAACACATATCCAAAGCTTTGTACCCATATGAGCCGAATCCTTCGACAGCCTTTAACCTCTCTTCCAAAACACGATACATTTGAGTGGGATCGCTGTCTTGGTGGGTGTTGCTGGGAGCAGAACGCCTAAGTTGGGTATCTTCCATAGTATGAGAGACAATCTCATGTTGAGTAGTGGAATTCCCTGGGGGACGATGCTCTTCATTCCTAACGGGAATGGTAATTTGTGGTGGAGGAGGTGGTACAAGGCTATCACTTTCGGGTGGGGTATAACCTTGAGGAAGACCGTACGGGGGCCATGATACATTGGCCGTATCCACGGTTGGACGAGGGTTGTTTTCCTGGTTGGACAGAGCTTACATTAACTCTAGCAGTTGATCCATTTTCTCTTTCATTGCATCAACCTCTCCTCTCAAAGCAGTCTGATTCTGTTCTAAGCTATCCATGATCCTTTGATGGTTAGCGCGCGTCCCGTATGAGTGTCGGAGATCAGGCTCTTGGGTCGATGGCTTCTTGGGTTTTCTGGCTATGATTGATTTCCTTCAAACTGTTTTTGGGGGAAATGATATGAGTGTTTTTCTGTTTTTTAAGAAAAATGCATGAAAATGCATGTAAATGCATGTATGCGATGTATATGAAAAACATGCGTTTTTTTTTTCATTTTGCTTTGCGAGGAAATTAAAGACGCGCAGTTAATATTAGCAATTAGAAATATTAAAGGCCGGGAGATTAACATTGCTTCAAAAATTATTATTTGATTGAATAACATTTAGATTACAAGGCGTAATTAATGCTAATACAAATCAAACAGCTGCTCTTTTTTCAGCTTTGTCTATTTCTTCCCTATAGAAGTCCACGGTGTCTTTGCAGAACTTCATGAATTTCTGGATCTTCTTACGGATGACAAAGTATGGCATAACCATTTCGGCTTTTGCTAGCTTCTTCGGAAGTTGGGCAATGACCATATTTGAGAACGCGACAAATTTTGTGAAGTCTTCACTTAATCAGACGGCGTCTTGCCACACAAACTCAATCACTCCCTTGCGTTGAGCTAGCTTGGTGTTCGCACTTCTAATCTCATCATGTAGTTGTGCAATATGGTCCCCGTGCTCTCTTGCAATCTGGTCGAAATATATTCTTCATATTTCCTGATATTGGCCTCGAGATGATTGCACTTTAGCTTCCCTTGATGAGAAAGGTTCTCATATTCTTGCCTTTGGACGCGCTCGGTTTGTAGCCGCTCTTTGTACTCTTTGCCGACCTCCTGGAGTTGTTGGTTTTTCTCTTGATATTTCAACCTCCATTTTCTTTGAGCTTCAATGGCTAACTCCCCGAACTTTTTCAACTCTTGGTTGGAATGCAAGACTTTCTCCAACTCTTCATCCTTGGCTATGAGATTAGCATCGGCACTGACCAAACCACCCCCGATCCATTCTCTTTTCCCTTCGGAGATTCTCAACCTTTTTCTACACCCTTGGAGAGATTTTGTTGTTTCCCCTTGATCTCTCTTCGCTCTAGCAATCTCTCCCAAAGCTTGATGGTGCTTTGATTCTAACTCCCCATTTTTGTTTTTGAGCTCTCGAATCTTGGCTTTCAGCTCTTCCGCTTCTTCAACGGGAACAGTTATGATTGGCTTAGGTGAGAGAGGTTTTGGAAGGCATACAACCGCAAAGGGTAGCTTGATTATTTTGACCCTTTCTTTCACCCATTGAGTGTAGGGAGGTTCGGCTACACAATTCTTTTTGCCAACGTTTCTCTTGTGTATTTGGCTCCAAGCTCTTTGGATCTTTCCTAGCAATGCCGAGTTTTATCTCCTTCGTTTTAGGAAGAAAGCTTCCAATAAGAGGTCATCGGGTTTGTCCTCCATTGGATAACCTAATTGGCGGAGAGAGAGGACCGGGTTATAGTTGATGCATCCCCTAGTACCTACGAGGGGCACATTGGGGAATTCACCGCAGCTAAGAATAACTTCTGGATCCTCTAAATCTCGAGAATGCCAATGGATATCTCCCTCGGTGAGAGCCGTCATCCTTTGTGACCACTTGAGCTCAGCCCGGTTTTCCACAAAATCCCGATTTCTTGGCATGTGGGACATTAACCAAATTTGCACTAAAGGAGTACAGTAGGAAATCGTGCCACCTCTCCCCTTTTCATGCCTAGCATAGAGAGAGTGATAGAAATCCGCTAAAAGTGTAGGCATAGGATTTTTAGTCATGAATACCCCTATAGCCGGAAGATCTACGAAGTCCTCCATATTAGGGAACAAAACTAATCCATATATCAAGAGAGCTAGGATAGCATTGAACGCCTTCCCCTCTTTGTTGGCCAACAAGTCTCGAGCCTTGGCCTCCAAAAACCTTCTTGTGAATCCCTTAGTGTTTCCTCTAGTTCCCAAGTGTGGTGTTATCTCTTGGACACTAAGGTGTAAAGATTCGGCGATGACTTCTAAAGTAGGGTCTTTTCCCGAACCGAGGTAAAGCCCATGATCTTTCAAACTACATCCCAAAATCTTCTCGAATTCTTCCAAAGTTGGAGCTAACTGGAAGTCCTGGAATGTGAAGCATCGGAGAGGTGGGTCATAGAACTGAACCAATGTAGTTAAAGCCATTGTATCTACCTTTACGTGCAAGAGGTCAAGTATCAATCCATAACTTGTTTGGAAGTTACTCTTGTTGATCGAAGTGAGCTTACTACTCAAAACTAGCAGGCTTTCTACTTTGGGAGCCCTGACTTTGAAAGCAAGCGTGTTTCTCTTTCCGGAAGCCATATTTCTTTTGCTAATTACTGGTTGCCTTTTTAATTTCCTATAAAGCAAAATGTATATGCAAAAAATTATTTTCATGAATGCAAATGTTTATGACATGCAAAGGTATGGCATAGTAACGTTCAAAACTTCCCCCCATTCTCACATGTAGGTTCTAGAGATACTTTCTAAAAGGTCCCTAGAGTCACGGATCCTACAAGGACTTATAATTGTTGTTGCAAATACTCGCAATACAACCATACTTCCAAGAGAATCTACTCTAGGCGGGGTTCTCATGTCAATCCCTACAAGACATACGTCAGGAGGGCCAACACCACACCAACCCATCTTATCTTAAATTTTTCTCAAAGCTCGGGTATAGAGCTTCACTCATGTGACAAACCACAGTTGATATATCAATATGAACATAAAGTAAAATGAAGCATATAAATACAGAGCAAGAGAAGAAAAGAAGATAAAACATAAAACAAAAACATGCAAGCAAAACAAAAACACTTAGCCTAAGAGCTAACTAGGATAGGCTTGACTCGCTAGTGAGGAAGGGTCCCCAGCGGAGTCGCCAGCTGTGCGCTCTCTAAAAAAACGCTCGAGCGTAATAGACGCTCGGAAAGAAATGCGGAGTCGCCACCAAATTTTTTTATTTTTAAAGGGAAACGTTGATAAAACCCTTAACGATGAGGAAAGGATGGTCATCGCAACCATTAACGGGTTCGGGAGTCGATTATGCAAGGGGAAGGTATTAGCACCCCTCACATCCGTTGTACTCAACGGGAACCTCCTAGTTAGTTAAGGCTAAAAGTGTTTTTAAAGGTCTGCTTGCTATGCTTTAATATATAAATGGGAAAAAGAAAAGGGGAAAAAAGTATTTTTTTATTATTGTGCTTGACAAGATGTGATCTTGCTCCTACGTATCTCCTGGTGCGATGGAGAATTCAAAGCTACGTAGTTCTTTGGTAGAAAACGTTTCTTTGTTGGTTGATTTTAAAGAACGCTGTTTTTGATCGTATTCTTGCGGTTAAACGTAGCTTGTATGCTCGCGCGTGGGAGGCTTAAGCGTTTGTTTGTATCGCGTTAGAATTGATAAAAAAACATGTCCATTTGTGAAAAAGGGTTTGAATTGACCACGGGGGGCCGAAAATTAGTTTGAATTGACCACGGGGGGCCAAAAATTGGTTTGAATTGATCATGGGGGATCAAAAAAAAGGGTTCAATTGGTCACGGGGGACCCAGAAAAGGTTCAATTGGTCACGGGGGACCAAGAATAGGTTCAGTTGGTCACGGGGTACCAAGAAAAGTATTCAATTGGTCACAGGGGACCAAGTATGGGTTCAATTGGTCACGGGGGACCAAGAATTGTTTGGTGTGTTGGATTTGTTTTATGTTTTGTATTTTTTTGAAAATAGAATGACGATTGTCCGAACAACGAGACATACGTCAAGTGTTTGTTCAATCGGGGAATGGAGAGACATACGTCAAACCATTCCTTTTTCATTCAAGTTTATTATTGAAACTAAAAATGTACTTTTTGGTGAAGTTTGAAAAGAATGACGATTGTCTAAACAACGAGACATACTTCAAGTGTTTGTTCAATTGGGGAATGGAGAGACATACGTCAAACCACTCCTTTTTCATTCAAGTTTGTTATTGAAACTTAAGAAATCCCAAAATAAGAGCAAAAACACTTGGTTATTGAAACTTAAGAACAAGTTTGTTACTCAAATTTGTTGTTGAAAAATGAACAAGTTTGTTGTTCAAGTGTAATGTTGGAACTTATGAACAAGCTTGTTGTTCAAGTTTGTTGTTGAAAAATGAACAAGTTTGTTGCTCAAATGTATTATTGAAAAATGAACAAATTTGTTGCTCAAATGTATTGTTGGAACTTATGAACAAGTTTGTTGTCCAAGTTTGTTATTCAAACTTGTGAAATTCCAAATATATGCAAAAACTCTTGTTATGTTTAGAACAAAAATGAGTTTTAATCCTTTCAAAAAAAGTTCAAAAGAAAAGACAAGTTCTGAACCTTAAAAATGCCCAGAAAACTGCTTCTGAACCTTAAAAAATTGCCCAGAAAAAATGCTTCAGAAGCTAAACAGTGCTACTGAAACACTGTTCAGACTCTGAAGTTCAGAAGCACTGTTCAGACTTTGACTTTTTGTTTACCCTCAGACTCACTGTTCATCAAACGCACTGTTCAGACGTTGACTTTTGTTGACCATCAGACGCACTGTTCAGACGTTGACTTTTGTTGACCCTCAGACTCTGAACTTCAGAAGCACTAATCAGACTCTGAACTTCAGAAGCACTGTTCAGACTCTAAAGTTCAGAAGCACTGTTCAGAAGCTTCTGATTTCTGACTTTCAGAACCTTAAAGGGTGAAAAACTTTCGAATTCAGTTAGAAAAAGAAGTAAACCACTTCTGTTTTAGTGTTTTGCAAACTTTGGGATTTCTTTGAGGTTTTAAAAGATGTCTTCAGTTCAAAATGAGTTAAGAAAACTACTAAGAATGCAGAAAACTGATACTGAATCAAACAGGAACCAGAATAAATGCAAATAGCAATGCAAATGAAAGATAAAAGGTTTAGGATGACTTACAAATTCCCAGCCAATGCTTTAGTTGCAAGAAACTGAAAAGGGCTTTGAATGATTGTGGTTTTTGCAAAGCTGAATGTTGAAGAATAAGAAACAGCAATAACCAATGATGTTTTGCTGTTATTCCTTACTTTGGGTATGATGTTTATGAAGATTTAAGGGTTGTTTTGATTGCTAGATTGGTTTGTGATTGTTTGCAAAGAAAGAAACAGAAAGCAGAGCTTCTGGCTTTCAAAGGTTGTTGGGAATTTTGGCTATTCCTTCTGGTTATGAGTTGCTCTAAATTTCTCTAAAACCAAACTGCTGAATTGCTCTAAGATCAGATTGAATTGGGTTGAACAAACTGTGTAAAAACTCTGTTAAAACTGGGTGTTAAAACTGAGTTGATTGCTCTTGAGATTGTGTGAAAATTCTGTGTTAAACAAACTGTTTTTGTATGAAAATTCCTATATCAAAGAACTGTCTGAATTTTTTATGCAAAGAAATTGTCCTCAATCCTTCTGCATTGTGTTTCTTATATAGGCAAAAATGTGATCTTTGTAATCATGAAAAATCCCCTAAAACAGGGCTGTTTTGTGGGCTATGACCAGGACTTTGGCTAGCATTTAATGCAAAAGGAAGGAAGTGACCTTGCCTTGTGATCATGGTGAAGACTTTGGCTAAATTCAGAACCAGTTGAAGCTGATTTTGACAGGAATTGCTGGGAAAATGGGAAAATAGAGTGCAGGTTGCAACTTGTGATGCCCTTTGGGATTGGTCTTTGAAAATTTGAGAAGACAAACAGGAAAAGTAGTGTGCTGTTTGTGCAGAACTTGGGGAGAAACAATGGAAAAGGATGATGCTCACAGAGGAAGGAAGAAATGTTGGAACAGGGTCAGCAGTTTCAATACCTGGGCAAGCAGTTTCAGAACCAAGGGCAGCAGTTTTGCAGCAATCCTTGACTAGTTTTGATAAAGGAGAAGGGAAGAAAAAGGCAATGGCTTGTTGGAACCCAGGGTCAGGGTGCAGAGAAAATTGGAAGCGATGAAGTGTTGCCCAGGGGCAGCCACTTGCTTCTGAAGTTGTGTGCCAGGCACGTGCTTAGCTCTTCTCTTTTCTTCTTCTTTCTTTGCTTCTGAATAAACGTGTTGGGCACGTGTTCCTTCTTTCTCTTTGTTCTTTCCTTGCTTCTGAAAGTCTGTGTTGGGCCCGTGCCCAGACTTTCTTTCTTTCTTTCTTTCCTTTTTCTTTTGTTTTTGGTGTTTTGTTTTTGCTTCTTTTTTTCTTTTTTTGGAAATAAACTTAAATGATAATAAGAGTAATAATAATAATAATGAAAATAAAAGTAATAATGAAATAATAAAAATGATAATATTAATAATAATAAAAGTAAAAAGAAAGATAATAAATAATAATAAACCTTTTATTATTATTTATTATTTATTAAAAAGGAAAATAAAGTTTGACTCCCTTTTTTTTGTTGACTTTTTTTTTTTGAAAAAAGCTTGGACAAAATTATGGTACAACAATTCCCATGCTCAAAATCAACTTAATAAACCACAAACAACATCAATTATCATGTTCTACACCAAATTCATCAAAATTCACAAAGTTGCCAATTCACTATAACCAAACATGAATTTTGACATAAACAAAACATGATTTCATCAATTTTAACTGTAACACCCATACTAAATTGTCTAGAATATTTAGCATGCGTATTAAATATGATACTGGATACATTAAAAATTTTCAATAATAATTATATACAACTGAATGAATACAAATTTGCTCGTTTAAACAACTGATCAAGTACCACTACAATACACTTATACAATTGTATGTCAACCTCCTGAGCTGGTACATGACGAGCATCTGCACTCCATTCAGCGTCTCCTTGAAGAACTTCATCACAAACCTCTTGCTTACCTGAAAACTTGCACCAAAAGGATTGGGATGCGACATAATGTCTCAGTGAGCTCTAGCCCAACCTACTGTTGGCAACCTCGGGGAAACCTAGGGTCGCTATGCACTAACTCTAGGCAATCTCGGAGAAACCTATTGTTGAGTCTTTTGTGTTGGCTGCATGTTTTGGCAAAACCAAAGTATTGAATAGAAGCATCTCCATATTTGAAACATTTCTTCAGTTGCAAGTTTTGTGTTTTGAAGCCATTCAGAAGCAGAAAATGTCATCAGAAGCTGAATGCACTGTAGCAGTTCAGAAGCTGATTTCAGGTTCTGAAGCGTTGACTTTTGTTGACCACATCAGAAGCTGGGTTTTCAGATTAGTTTTTGCGCGTATCTTGGGAGATTTAGCAAGGAATTATCTTTGTATAATTGCTTCTAGAATGCTGAATTATTTGGAGAAGATTTTTATTGAAGATTTGGTTCAAAGATATGAAATTCGTATTTTCCTGTTATGATCTTTCAAAGATTCAATACAGTTTTATTTGTTACATTATTGGACCAATCTTATTTCAGTAACAAATCAATTCAGAAGATTAGTTTGTTATTTATGTTGCAAGACTGAAGACTATATAAGGAGGAGTGATGCTGCTTTCAAGACTTACGATTTAGAGAGTTAAAAAATTCAGAAAATTGAGTCTGTGTTTGTTTTTAAGCTGTTAGCTTTGTTTTGTGCACCACTCATATGTTTTGAGTTGGTTTAGTGTTTTCATTGAGTTGTAATTCTTCTAAGCCTTTAGGTACGAATGAAGTGTTGTCATTGAAATTGTGTTCAACAACAGGGGATTGTTAAGGGTTGTTCAAGTAGCTGGGTTTAGTTGCTTGAATAGGAAGTTAGAGGATTCTATTACTCAGAGTTGGGTAGAAGTCTGACTAGGAGGAGTTTAATTGCTAAGGCTGGGAACTGGGAGTCAGTGTCTTGAGTCTTTGGGTTAAATCCTATAGTGGATTTCCTTCCTGGATTGGTATCCCCCAGAGTAGGAGGTGTTTACTCCGAACTGGGTTAACAAACCTTGTGTGTTTTTAGCTTTCCTGCACGTTTATTTTCTGCCTATTATTTGCTTTTAAAATTGTGCTAAGTTCTGTTCAGAACCTGCTAAGTTTTCATCAGAACCTGAACCTGGTAACTCTGTTTATTGCCTGGCCAGAATTTCAATTGGCATCAGAGCAGGCACCCTGCCTGTATTTTGGGTGAGATTCAGAGGACTTAATATCTGGCAAGCATGGATAGAGAAGGAGGCTATGTCAATAGACCACCCCTACTAGATGGCACAAACTATGAATAGTGGAAGTCAAGGATGTGTGCCTTTCTAAAGTCTATTGACAGCAGGACTTAGAAAGCTGTGATTAAAGGCTGGGATCATCTTGTGTATACAGACAAAGATGGTAAGAAGACTGAGATTTTGAAGCCTGAGGAGGAATGGACCAAAGCTGAAGATGATCTGTCACTGGGAAATTCAAAAGCTTTGAATGCAATCTTTAATGGTGTGGACCAGAATATGTTCAGACTCATCAAACAATGTACTGTTGCAAAGGAGGCCTGGGAAATTTTAAAGACAACTCATGAAGGAACTTCTAAAGTGAAGATGTCCAGATTGCAGCTGCTGACCACCAAATTTGAGAACCTGAAGATGAAGGAAGATGAATCCATTCAGGATTTTTACATGAATGTGCTAGATATGGCAAATTCCTTTGATTCTCTTGGGGAGAAGATGTCTGATGAGAAGCTAGTGAGAAAAATCCTCAGGTCCCTGCCCAGAAGGTTTGATATGAAGGTGACAGCAATTGAGGAGGCTCATGATATTTCTGCTATGAAGGTTGAAGAGCTCATTGGTTCTTTGTTAAATTTTGAGACTGCATTTTGCAAACAGCCTGATAAGAAAGGGAAAGGTATAGCTTTTACTGTGAATGCTGAAGCTGATGATCAACAAGAGTCTGAGAAGGATGACTTATCAGAAGCTCTAGTGTTGCTGGGAAAACAATTCAACAAGATTCTGAAGAATGTTAACAGAAAAGCCAAATCCAAAGGTCAGAATTTCAGATTCAATAACAAAAAGCAACAAACTGATGAGAAGAAGACCAAGTCTGAGGAGAAAAGTAATCAAGCTAAAGGTGTGCAGTGCTATGAGTGTGAGGGTTATGGCCTAGCTGTTGCATGGTCTGATGATGGTTCTGAAGATGATGATGTTAGTGAATTTGATATGTGTGATACTGGTCTGGTAGTGAGGTCAGGAGCTATCTTGAAGAAGGAAGCTGTTTTAGAGTCTGAGACTTTTTCAGAGTCTGACTCAGAGTCTGAAGCCTCATCTGTGTCTGAAGCTGCTAAAACCTCATATGATGAACTAGCTGTCAACTATAGGAAGCTGTATACCAGAAGTGCTGAGGTTTGCAAACAAGTTCTGGATCAGAAGGAGACTATTTTTCAACTGGAGGCTGAAAAAGGAGAACTTCTTGTGCAGAATTCAGATTTAAAAGAAGAAGTGAACCAGTTAAATTCCCAACTTGAACATATGAAAAAGCAGGTTAGAATGATGAATACTGCTACTAATGTGTTGGATGAAATTTTGGGTGCTCAGCAACAAGGAAAAACTGGTTTAGGTTATGTTGATCAGACTCAGAACCCCAAACAGGAGATTCTTGTTAAAAAGTCTGTTCCTGCCACTAAGACTGATGATCCTATGATTGGAACATCTCAGAAGAGACCTCAGATGCAAGGTCAGAAGCATGTTCAGATGCAAGGTCAGAAGCATGTTCAGATGCTGCCTCAGAAGCAACCCCTGAAGTTTTTCAGAAACAGAAGGAGGAGAAATCATCCATGGATCTGTCATTATTGTGGAAAGAAAGGGCACATCAAACCATTCTGCTTCAAACTTTATGGCTATCCTGAACATTTTCAGTATAGAAAAGTGGAACCAGCTACTATCAGACACAATGTTCAGAAGGTGTGGAAGCCCACAGTTCAAAATGTAGGCTTGATTGCTCATACTTCACTGAGAGCCACTTCAAAAGAAGACTGGTATTTTGATAGTGGGTGTTCAAGGCACATGACTGGTGTGAAGAAGCTGTTGAGCATTATCAGATCAAACTCCAGAAGTTATGTGACATTTGGAGATGGTGTAAAAGGTCAAATTCTGGGTATTGGAGATTTGATCAGAGAAGGTTTGCCCAGACTTAATGATGTGCTACTGGTGGAAGGATTAACCTCTAATCTGATCAGTATTAGCCAGCTGTGTGATCAGGATTTGAAAGTTAATTTCAACAAGCAGGAGTGTATTGTTACTGATCAGGATGGAAAAACTCAGATGAGGGGCTGCAGATCCAAAGACAATTGTTATTTGTGGGTTTCTGAAGAAGAAAGAAGTCTGACTTCTTGTCTTATGAGCTCAGAAGAGGAAGTCAAACTCTGGCACCAGAAACTAGGACATTTGCATTTGAAAGGCATGAAGAAAATCCTAAGTACTGAAGCTATCAGAGGTGTGCCTAATCTGAAGATCAATGAGGACAGTGTTTGTGGTGATTGTCAGATTGGTAAACAAACAAGAAAGTCTCATCCCAGATTAGTTCACCAGGTAACTACCAAAGTACTAGAACTTGTTCATATGGATTTAATGGGGCCTATGCAAGTAGAAAGTATTGGAGAAAAATATATGCCTTTGTAATGGTAGATGACTACTCAAGATATACATGGGTCAGCTTTGTTAGAGAAAAGTCTGACACTTTTGAAGTTTTCAAAGAGATGTGCATCCAACTACAAAGAGAGAAGGATAGTGGGATTATCAGAATCAGAAGTGATCATGGCAAAGAATTTGAAAACAAGAGCTTTTCAGAATTCTGTGCTTCTGAAGGTATAAAGCATGAGTTTTCTGCACCTATCACACCTCAGCAAAATGGTGTAGTTGAGAGGAAGAATAGAACATTAGCAGAATGTGCAAGGGTTATGCTGCATGCTAAGAAGCTGCCATATATGTTTTGGGCTGAAGCGATGAACACAGCATGTTACATACACAATAGAGTCACTTTGAAAAAGGGAACAACATCTACTCTGTATGAATTGTGGAAAGGGAGGAAGCCAACTGTGAAATATTTCCATGTTTTTGGGAGCAGATGCTATATCTTGGCTGACAGAGAGAATAGAAGAAAACTGGATCCTAAGTCTGATGAGGGCATATTCCTGGGTTATTCAGTGAACAGCAGAGCTTACAGGGTGTTTAATTCCAGAACCAAGGTTGTGATGGAGTCCATAAATGTAGTTATTGATGATTTGTCTGCTGAGAATGAAAAGAATGATCCTGAAGTTGTTCCAGAGTCTGAAGTATCAGAAGAACAAACCTCAGAAGCAGAAAAGCATTCAGAGTCTGAAGAAGCAGAAGATCAAACAGATCAAGTTCCAAATGGTAAAGGGCCATCCATTAGAGTTCAGAAGGATCATCCTAAAGACTTAATCATTGGAATCTTAGATCAAGGCGTCAGAACCAGGAGATCAGATGCTGCTACTGATTCATGCTTTGTGTCAAAGTTTGAACCTAAAAATGTAAAAGAAGCCCTAACTGATGAATTTTGGATTGAAGCAATGCAAGATGAGTTGAATCAATTCAAGAGGAGTGAAGTGTGGGATCTGGTTCCAAGACCTGAAGGTTTGAATGTGATTGGTACTAAGTGGATATGCAAGAATAAAACAGACGAAAATGGTACTGTAGTCAGAAACAAAGCAAGGTTGGTTGCTCAAGGCTATACTTAAGTTGAGGGACTTGATTTTGATGAAACCTTTGCACCTGTGACCAGACTAGAGTCCATAAGACTACTGTTGGGGGTATCCTGCATTCTCAAGTTCAAGTTATTCCAGATGGATGTAAAGAGTGCATTTCTGAATGGATATCTGCAAGAAGAAGTGTATGTTGAACAACCTAAGGGTTTTGTGGATCCAAAGTTTCCAGAACATGTGTACAAGTTAAAGAAGGCCTTATATGGATTGAAGCAAGCACCAAGAGCATGGTATGACAGGCTGACTCAGTTTCTTGTGGCTCAAGGTTACAGAAAAGGAGGTTCTGATAAGACTTTGTTTGTGAAAGATGAAAATGGAAGTCTGATGATTGCTCAGATTTATGTGGATGATATAGTGTTTGGAGGAATGTCTCAGAAGATGGTCAAACTGTTTGTTCAGCAAATGCAATCAGAATTTGAAATGAGTTTGGTTGGTGAGCTGACATATTTTCTTGGATTGCAAGTCAAGCAAATGGAAGATACAATCTTTATCTCTTAGAGTAAATATGCCAAGAACATAGTGAAGAAGTTTGGTATGGAATCTGCTGCTCATAAGAAGACACCAGCTGCTACTCATCTGAAGTTAACCAAAGATGAACAAGGAGTATCAGTTGATCAAAGTCAGTACAGAAGCATGATAGGGAGCTTATTGTATTTAACTGCAAGCAGACCTGATATCACTTATGCTGTTGGAGTATGTGCAAGATACCAAGCTGATCCTAAGATGAGTCATCTGACACAAGTTAAAAGGATCTTGAAGTATGTGAATAGCACAAGTGACTATGGAATCATGTATTCTCATAGTTCAAGTTCTGAATTGATGGGATTTTGTGATGCTGACTGGGCTGGAAGTGCTGATGACAGGAAGAGCACCTCAGGAGGTTGTTTCTTTTTAGGAAATAACCTAATATCTTGGTTCAGCAAGAAACAAAACTGTGTTTCATTGTCAACTGCTAAAGCTGAGTATATTGCTGCTGGGAGTAGTTGTTCACAACTGGTTTGGATGAAACAGATGCTGGAGGAGTACAACTTGAAACAAGGTGTTATGACATTGTTCTATGACAATTTGAGTGCAATCAACATCTCTAAGAATCCAATACAGCACAGCAGAACTAAACACATTGATATCAGACACCATTTTATCAGAAACCTTGTGGAGGATAAAGTTATTCAGCTGGAACATGTAGCTACTGAAGAACAAGCTGCAGACATTTTCACAAAGGCCTTGGATGCTAAACAGTTTGAAAACTTAAGGAGCAAGTTAGGTGTGTGTTTGTATGAAGAGTTATAGCAATTACTGCAAACTGGATGTGAGGAAGATAGAGTACCTGCCAGTTGTGCCTGTGCTAAGTGTGATCCTGAACCTGAGTCTGAGTCTGATATGTTTTCAAGGATCTGTGTTACTTATTTTGATTTTAATCCCTATATGAAGTCTATTGTTTGTCATAATTTTGTGGCTAAAAAGGGGGAGAAAATCTTATGTTTATGCTCAGACAAGAGTTGTTCAGAATGTGTGTCATTGATTCAGAAGCTAACTAGTTTTGTTCAGAAGCTAAGAGTTCAGAACCTTTGCAGCAACAAGATATGTCCAGATATGATCAAGGGGGAATTTGTGTCTTAGGGGGAGATTATGGTTATTAAAATCCTGAGTGTTGAAGAACAATTGTACTCTGATATTGTACTCTGATACTAGATTTTGCTCCTGAAGTGTTTTGCTCCTGAAGTATGCTCTGATACCATTTATCACTGCAGTTCAGTAGTAAGGGGGAGTTTATTTGTTTGTGAAGCTTCAGGGGGAGTTGATTAGTAGCTCTGATACCATGTTTGTGATGATCAGGAGTTGATCAGTAGCATATGTGTGCTTCAGTAGCATATGTGTGCTTTAGTAGCTCTGAAGCTGGTTTGTGTTTAACATAGCTGAATCCGCTGCCTAAACTAATTGCTATGATGTATTATTGTGGAGTTCTTCATTGCTGAGCTGATTATAATGAAGATTGAAGGACTTGGATGGTTTTAGCCAAAAATTTGCCAAAGGGGGAGATTGTTGAGTCTTTTGTGTTGGCTGCATGTTTTGGCAAAACCAAAGTATTGAATAGAAGCATCTCCATATTTGAAACATTTCTTCAGTTGCAAGTTTTGTGTTTTGAAGCCATTCAGAATCAGAAAATGTCATCAGAAGCTGAATGCACTATAGCAGTTCAGAAGCTAATTTCAGGTTCTGAAGCGTTGACTTTTGTTGACCACATCAGAAGCTGGGTTTTCAGATTAGTTTTTGCGCGTATCTTGGGAGATTTAGCAAGGAATTATCTTTGTATAATTGCTTCTAGAATGCTGAATTATTTGGAGAAGATTTTTATTGAAGATTTGGTTCAAAGATATGAAATTCGTATTTTCCTGTTATGATCTTTCAAAGATTCAATACAGTTTTATTTGTTACATTATTGGACCAATCTTATTTCAGTAACAAATCAATTCAGAAGATTAGTTTGTTATTTATGTTGCAAGACTGAAGACTATATAAGGAGGAGTGATGCTGCTTTCAAGACTTACGATTTAGAGAGTTAAAAAATTCAGAAAATTGAGTCTGTGTTTGTTTTTAAGCTGTTAGCTTTGTTTTGTGCACCACTCATATGTTTTGAGTTGGTTTAGTGTTTTCATTGAGTTGTAATTCATTCTAAGCCTTTAGGTACGAATGAAGTGTTGTCATTGAAATTGTGTTCAAAAACAGGGGATTGTTAAGGGTTGTTCAAGTAGCTGGGTTTAGTTGCTTGAATAGGAAGTTAGAGGATTCTATTACTCAGAGTTGGGTAGAAGTCTGACTAGGAGGAGTTTAATTGCTAAGGCTGGGAACTGGGAGTCAGTGTCTTGAGTCTTTGGGTTAAATCCTATAGTGGATTTCCTTCCTGGATTGGTATCCCCCAGAGTAGGAGGTGTTTACTCCGAACTGGGTTAACAAACCTTGTGTGTTTTTAGCTTTCCTGCACGTTTATTTTCTGCCAATTATTTGCTTTTAAAATTGTGCTAAGTTCTGTTCAGAACCTGCTAAGTTTTCATCAGAACCTGAACCTGGTAACTCTGTTTATTGCCTGGCCAGAATTTCACCTATGATCACCGTCAGTCTCTACATATCTTGCAATCAAGGGAAAACTAGGATCGCTATATGCGTTTATCACATACTAATCATATACATAATCTCATAATTAGTTATCGGGGGATATCCTATGATCACTTCTTGATATCTGATGACTACTTTGTCATGTCTCATTGTATTCATATACATGTACATATATCTTTCTTTATCAATAAGTTAGAAAGTTAGCATTGAACATACAATTACTTATCTTGGTTCATTTTACGGAGTGCATCCGGGTGGAGTAACCCCGAAGTACATTTCTCATCATACTGGTGAAAATTACTATCATATCAGGCTAACACCGGACTCCTCTGGTCGTTGTGTGGACAACTGTCTCGAAGAATGTTGAGTCTTTTGGTGTTGGCTGCATATTTTGGCAAAACCAAAGTGTTGTTTGGAAGCATCTCCTTATTTAGAACAATTCTTCAGTTATAAGTTTTCTCATTTGAAGCTGTTCAGAAGCTGAAATTTACATCAGAAGCTGAATGCTCATCAGAAGCACTGTAGCACTTTAGAAGCTAATTCAGGTTCTGATGCCAGCGTTGACTTCTGTTGAATTCATCAGAAGCTGGTTATTTTCAAGTTATTTCTGTGCGAATCTTTGCAAGATTTATTGAAGATTTATCCACGCATATGGCTTCTAGAATGTTGATTAATTTGGAGAAGATATAATGAAGATTTGACATGGATTTATGAATGCTCGTGTTTTCCTGATATAATCTTTCAAGATACAATGTGGTTTTATTTGTTTCCTTATTGGACAAATCATAATTCAGAAACATATCAATTTTAGAAGATTGGCTACAGAATTAAGAAGAGCTACTGAATTCTATAAAAGGAGATTGCTGCTATGTTTTGAAGACTTACGAAATATAGAGTTTTAGATCAGAGAATTGAGTCTTAGTGTTTAAAACCTTAGGGTTGTTTGTGCACCACTCAGTTTGAGTTGGTTTAGAGTTTTATAGAGTTGTAATTCATTCTAAGCCTTTAGGTAAGAATGAAGTCTTTGTGTTTTTGAAGTTTTTCTTAAAAACAGAGTGATTTTGGTTAAGGGTTTCAGTAACTGGGTTTAGTTACTTGAATAGGAAGATAGTGGATTCTATTACTCAGAGTTGGGTAGAAGTCTGACTAGGTGGAGGTTAATTGCTTAGGATAAGAACTGGGAGTCAGTGTCTGAGTCTTAAGGATTAAATCCAATAGTGGATTTCCTTCCTGGATTGGTATCCCCCAGAGTAGGAGGTGTTTACTCCGAACTGGGTTAACAAACCTTGTGTGCTTTTTTACTTTCCTGCACTTTATTTTCTTGCTTTGCATTGTGTTTGTGTGTGCTCTGTTTTAGCAAGTTGTTGTGCCGTGCATATTGTTCAGATCCTGTTTGGCTCAGAACCTGGTAACTCTGTTTATTGCCTGGCCAGAATTTCAATTGGCATCAGAGCAGGCACCCTGCCTGTGTTTCGGGTGAGATCCAGAGGACTTAATATCTGGCCAGCATGGATAGAGAAGGAGGATGTGTCAATAGACCACCCCTACTAGATGGCACAAACTGTGAGTATTGGAAGTCTAGGATGTGTGCTTTTCTAAAGTCTATTGACAGCAGGACTTGGAAAGCTGTGATTAAGGGCTGGGATCATCCAGTAGTTTTGGACAAAGATGGGAACAAGACTGAGGTTCTGAAGCCTGAAGAAGAATGGACCAAAGCTGAAGATGATCTGTCACTGGGAAATTCAAAAGCTTTGAATGCAATCTTTAATGGTGTGGATCAGAACATGTTCAGACTCATCAAACAATGTACTGTGGCCAAGGATGCTTGGGAAATTCTGAAAACCACTCATGAAGGAACCTCTAAGGTTAAGCTATCCAGACTTCAACTTCTCACAACAAAATTTGAGAACCTGAAGATGATGGAAGATGAATCTATTCAGGACTTCTACATGAATGTGCTGGACATGGCTAATTCCTTTGATTCTCTTGGGGAGAAGATGTCTGATTAAAAGATAGTAAGAAAAATCCTCAGGTCCCTGCCCAGAAGATTTGATATGAAGGTTACAGCAATTGAGGAGGCTCATGATATTTCTGCTATGAAGGTTGAAGAGCTCATTGGTTCTTTGTTAAACTTTGAGACTGCTTTTTGTAAACAGACTGAGAAGAAAGGAAAAGGTGTAGCTTTTACTGTGAATTCTGAAGCAGATGATCAACAAGAGTCTGAGGAGGATGACTTATCAGAAGCTCTAGTGTTGCTGGGAAAACAATTCAACAAGATTCTGAAGAATGTTAACAGAAAAGCCAAAGCCAAAGGTCAGAATTTCAGATTCAATAACAAAAAGCAACAAACTGATGAGAAGAAGACCAAGTCTGAGGAGAAAAGTAACCAAGCCAAAGGTGTGCAGTGCTATGTGTAGTACCCTAATTTTGTCCTAAGCATTTTAAAACAAAAAAATCAAAGAGGGGAAAAAGTCAAAAGTCAACAAAAGTCAACAGAAAAGTCAACATTTTAAAAATGCTGACTTCGCACTGCGAAGTCTGCGATTTTTCTGCAGATTTTTGGTTTCTTTGATTTAATTCCAGAATTTGTTGCATATCATTTCCATAATTATTTTAAGTAGCATTCATGGCTAATTGGGCCAAGCAAAACCAGAATTGAAGGACTTGCCATTAATGCCAAGGTTGGAAGCTTTTTCTTCCAACCTAGCATGTGACAAGCAAGTGGGCTTGCCCTTGGGCAGCTCTAGTCCCTCCCATGTGACCTGCTAACCACCACAAGGTTGCCAGCCACCTGCTTGAGGACTTTCCTCCTGCTTGCTTCCCCAAAAACCAGTCAAACTAGCTGGATTTTCTCACTTGAAAAGCCATGAGTGCCTACCCTGTTTTGCAGCAGCTTTTCACCCCTCACACCAGCCATAAGTAGCCTTTTTCATCCCTCAATCTCTGCACATTACAGTGCACGTTTTCATTGATCAACCATTGAGATTGCAAGGATTGATCCCCAAGCATTAGCCAATTGCAATTCAGCTTTATTCTTCATCATTACCTTCTAGAATTGGTTGAATGTGTGGCTGAAATCAGGCTGAATCTTGCCCCTTGGTACAAGGCAAGG
This sequence comes from Medicago ruthenica, assembly GCA_018208015.1. Taxonomy (NCBI): domain Eukaryota; kingdom Viridiplantae; phylum Streptophyta; class Magnoliopsida; order Fabales; family Fabaceae; genus Medicago; species Medicago ruthenica. Next base: position 94,701,776 of record CM031373.1, on the reverse strand, counting down.
TTGCCTCTATCCATTAGCATTTAATGCAAAGGGATTCAGCTTGATCTTAGCCACAAATCAGCTGGATTTTAGGATTTTGTAATGATGAAAAAGATTTGGTTTTGGCCTATAAATAGAAGGCAATGCCCAAGGGAGCAAACACAACTGATAACAGCATTTCAAGAGCAGAAACTCTACTCATTTTAGCTTACAAACCCTCACAAACAACCAGAAAAAAAAACCAATCCAACACAAGCTTTACCAAAGTTCAAGTTCATCACCAATACCAAAAATCTTTGTGAAAGCCTTCAACCAATTCAAATCCATTGCAGCTGGAGCTTTGCTAAGGAGTTCTGTAAGTGTTCCAAGCTTTTGTATTGCATTTACAATTGTGTTTGCATAGCTATTTTGGTTCAAAACCATTTGATTCTAAAAAACCCCTTTTGAATTTCAAAGAAATCCCAAGGTTTTCAAAACATCAAAACTGGTTTGTCCAGCCTTTTTCATCCCAAAAACTCAAAGCTTTTCACTCACCTAAAAGGTCCTGAGTGTGTTCAGAAGTTGTTTCTGAACAAAAGTTCAGAAACAGCTTCTGAACTCAAAATTTCGCATGCTTCGCAGTGCGAAGTCATGGTCGCAGTGCGACCATGACAGAACTCAGAATGAGTTTTTGTGTCAAAATGACCAATTTTTGAGGTTCTAGCCCCAGAGCTCAGAACCTAAGAGTTTTTAAACCCATGTTTTTCAAACTATAACAAGGATTTTGCATAATTTTGGCAAAATCACAAGTTCGTATGACATTATGTGGATAACTTGCAAAACAAGTTATGTTTCCAAACTTTCAAACAAGCATGAACAAACAAGCTATGTTCATCATTCCAATCTAAACTTGAACAATAAATATTGTTCATGATTTTCAAAACTCAAGCATGAACATACACCAAATTTGTTCGCTTTTCAAAACCGTTCGCAAAATGAGACGAACTTGTGCGTTTTCTAGCAAAATTGCTAAACCTTCCCATTTTGGGTTTTCAAACCAAATGTTTTGACATACCTTGGGATTTCTAAAGGATTCAACCCAAAAACATGAATGAAAAAGGGATGGTGTGACGTATGTCTCTCCATCGCTCCGATTGTACGAATGCGTGACGTATGTCTCGTCGCTCGGACAATCGTCATTCCTTTTCCAAAATGTACAACCCTAACCAAACCAAAACTTGGCCCCTTGTGGTCAATCCAAACCTTTTGGTCCCCCGTGGCCATTAGACTCGACCCCTCGACTCGTTTGAGTCACTCGGTCAATGTTCGACTCGTCCGAATCCATTGTACCTGTTCTTGATCTCAGTGGATCAATCGAACAATCGCCCGACTCTACGGAGTCCACTCGGTCAATGATTGACTTGTATGAGTCCATTGCACCTCTCTTGGTCCCATAGCGACCAATTAACCCTTTACTCTAACGGACGTACCTTTTAACAATTCTAATGCGATTCACGAACAAACGCTTAATAAGTCTCCCAAGCGCGAGCATACAAGCTACGTTTAAATCGCAAGAATTTGGTTAAAACATCGTCCATTTAAAATTAACCAACACATGTACGTTTTTCTACCAAAGAACTACGTACGCTTTGAATTCTCCGACTACCGGGAGATACGTAGGAGCAAGATCGACATCTTGTCAAGCGCAATAATAAAAAACTTTTTTTTCTTTCTTTTCTTTCGTTTGTTTTTATCTCTTTCCCCCCCTTTTATTATATTTTTGACATAAATGAACATGCGCGCAAAATATTAAAAAACAATTCAAGCTTTGACCAAATAGAAGGTTCCCGTTGAGTACAACGGACGTGAGGGGTGCTAATACCTTCCCCTTGCGTAACCGACTCCCGAACCCGACAATGGTTGCGATGACCAATCCTTATCCTCATCGTCAAAGGGTTTTATTATCGTTTCCCTTTAAACAAAAAAAAACTTAAGGGTTTATCAACGTTCCCTTTACACAAAAACTTTGGTGGCGGCTTCACAAAGGCCCTCCGAGCGTTTGCGAACGACCTCGGAGGATTTGCGCGTCTTTTTCCCCAAGGAAAAAAAACGAGGTGCGCACAGCTGGCGACTTCACTGGGGACCCTGTTCCCACTAGTGAGTCAAGCCTAACCTATTTGGTTTAAAGCCAATTGTTTTATTTTCTTTGCGTGCCATGTTTATTATTTTATTCATACATGTTATATTTATGCTTTATGTTTATATTTGCTTTATCTGCTTTATATTCATATCATATACATATCAAATGTGGGGGTTACTTGAGTGATGTTACTCCACATTGTTCGGGTTAATGCCGGACGTGTGAGGCTCTCTACCCGAGCTTGAGAAAAAAACTAAGTTAGAAGGAGGTTGTGTGCGGAAGCCCGCGTTGACGTATGTCCGTGAGGTGGGATGTCCAATCCCGCTTAGATGAGATTTTCACGTGGAATTAATTGAAGTCATGTCGACGTATGTCCATAGACAACCCTAATTCCATGTGAGGTCTATGACTCTAAGGACCTCTTCTTAGGAGATTTCACAATTTAGAGCCTACATGTGAGGATGGGGGGAAGTTCCGAACCTTCATAAACCATACCCTTGCATATCATTTGCATTCATGAAAGTAATTTTCGCATCATTTTGCTTTATAGGAGTTTAAAAAGAACAAACAAATATTAGCAAAAAAAGAAATATGGATTCCGGGAACAAGAATACGCTCGCCTTCAAAATTAAAGCTCCTAGGGTGGAAAGTTTATTAGCTCTAAGCAAGAGGCTCTCTTCGGTCAACAAGAACATCTTCGAGGCAAGCTATGGGCTAATCCTTGATCTTCTACCCGTAAGAATAGATTCAACGGCCTTAACCACTTTGGCGCAATTCTTCGACCCACCTCTACGGTGCTTCACATTTCAAGACTTCCAACTAGCGCCAACTTTGGAAGAGTTTGAGAAGATTTTGGGTTGTAGTATGAAGGGTCATGAACTCTATCTCGGTCCGGGAAAGGATCCCACATTTGAAGCCATCGCCGAATCCTTATACCTCGACACCCAAGAAGTGGCATCTAACTTGGAAGTTAGAGGAAACCTTAAGGGATTTTCAAGAAAGTTTTTGGAAGCCAAAGCTCGGGAAATGTTAGCCAACAAAGAGGGAAGGGCATTCAACGCCATCTTAGCCCTCTTAGTCTACGGGATTGTTTTATTCCCCAACATGGATGATTTCGTAGACTTTCCGGCTCTAGAGGTATTTATGACTAAAAATCCGGTTCCCACAATCTTGGCGGATTTTTATCATACCCTCTACTCTAGGCATGAGCAAGCAAGGGGACGCAAAATTACTTGTTGCACTCCCGTGGTGCAAATTTGGATGATGTCCCACATGCCGAGAAACCGAGACTTTGTGGAAAACCGGGCCAAGCTCAAATGGTCGCAACGGATGACAACCCTCGCCGAGAAGGACATCCATTGGTTTTCACCAAACTTAGAGGACCCGGAAATTATCCTCAGTTGCGGGGACTTCCCTAACGTACCCCTCATTGGTACTAAGGGATGTATTAATTACAATCCGGTCCTCTCTCTCCGACAACTAGGTTTTTCAATGGAGGATAAACCTAATGACCTTTTGTTGGAAGCTTTCTACTTAAGGGAAGGCGATCAAGACCCGGCATTGCTAGAGAGAATCCGGGGAGCATGGAGCCAAGTACGCAAGGGAAGGGTCGGCAAGAGAAACTGTGTCGCCAAACCCCTTTATACTCAATGGGTGAAGGAGAGGGTCAAAGCAATCAAGTTACCCTTCGTGGTCATAAACCCTCCAAAATCTCCTACACCTAAACCTATTGCAATCATTCCCAACAAAGAAGTGGAGGACCTCAAGGCTAAAATTCAAGAACTCCAAAACAAAAACGGAGACTTAGAATTGAAGCACCTCCAAGCTTTAGGAGAAATTACTAGGACGAAGAGAGATCGTGATGAAGTATCACATTCTCTCCCAGTATGCCAAAAACGGCTAAAAACCTCCGAAGGGAAAAGGGATTGGATAGGAGGCGGCTTGGTTAGTGCGGATGCCAACCTTGTGGCCAAGGACGAAGAGTTGGAAAGAATTCTACATTCCAACCAAGAGCTCAAGAAGTTTGGCGAACTAGCCATTGAAGCTCAACGGAAATGGAGGTTGAAATTTCAAGAGAAAAATCAACAGCTCCAAGAAGTAGTGAGAGACTACAAAGAGCAGCTTCAAGCCGAACACGTCCAGCGGCAAAGACATGAGAGTCTCTCTCATCAAGGGAGGCTAAAGTGCAATCATCTCGAAGAAGACATCAAGAAATTCGAAGAGTACTTCGACAAGATTGCAAGAGCTCATGGGCACCACATTGCACAACTACACGATGAAATTAGAAGTGCAAGAGTCAAGCTAGACCAGCGCAAGGAAGTGATTGAGTATGTATGGCAAGACGCCACCCGATTAAGTGAGGATTTCACTAAATTGGTTGCATTCTCAAATTTGGTAATCACCCAACTTCCAAAGAAGCTAGCGGAGGCCGAGATGGTCATGCCCTACTTTGTCATCCCTATGGAGATCCGGAAGTTTATGAAGTTCTGCAAGGACACCATAGATTTCTATAGGGAGGAGATGAGCAAAGCCGAGAAGCGAGCGGCTATTTGATTTGTAATAGCATTAGTTACACTTTGTAAACAAATGTTATTTAATCAAATATATTTTGAAGTATAATCAATTTCCCGGTCTTTAATATTTCGAATTTGCTAATATTAATTGTGCACCTTTAAACTCCATAAAGCAAAATAAAAAAAAAACGCATATTTTGCATACTCATAGCATACATACATCCACATGCATCTTCATGCATTTTTCAAAAAAAAAAAACTCATTCATTCCCCTAAAAACAGTTCAAAGCAATCATAGCCCGAAAACCCCGAAAGCCCTCGGTCCAAGAACCAGATATTCAACACTCGTACGGAACACGAGCTAACAAACAAAGGAATCATGGACAATTTGGAACAAACTCAAGCGGCTTTGAGAGAAGAGGTTGATGGAATGAAGGGAAAGATGGATCAGATGCTAGAGTTAATGCAAGCTCTATCGGCACGAGAAAGTAACCCTCGCCCAACAACGGATGCATCCAATGTGCAATGGCCTCTTTATGGTTTACCTCCGAATTATACCCCACCCTTCGAAAATGAGGGTCAAGGACCACCTCCACCACCGCTCACAATCCCCGTAAGGAATGAAGAGCGTCGTCCTCAAGGAACTTCCACTACTCAGCATGAAGTAATTCCCCATGATGTGGAAAATAGCCAGCTAAGGCAATCTGCTCCCGACACCACCCACCAAGACAATGATACCACCCAAATGTATCGAGTTTTGGAAGAAAGGTTGAAAGCTGTCGAAGGGTTCAGCTCATACGGTGCCCACAACGCCTTGGATATGTGCCTAGTGCCCGACGTGGTAATTCCTCCGAAGTTCAAAGCACCGGACTTCGAGAAATACAAAGGAATTCAATGCCCTCGGAACCATCTAAGGATGTTCTGTAGGAAGATGGCAGCTTACGCAATGAACGAGAAACTCATGGTGCATGTGTTTCAAGATAGTTTAAGCGGAGCGTCCTTGGATTGGTACATGCAGCTCGAGCGTACCCATGTCCAAACTTGGAAGGATCTAGCCGATGCCTTCCTAAAAGCAATACAAATATAATTTGGACATGGCTCCAAATAGGATGCAACTACAAAACCTCCTACAAAGAAGCAACTGAGTCCTTCAAGGAGTACGCTCAGCGGTGGAGAGAACTAGCTTCTCGTGTACAACCACCACTATTGGAAAGAGAGCTTGTCGACACCTTTATGGGCACACTTCAAGGCCCATATTACGACAAGATGATTGGAAGCACGTCTGCCGGTTTCTCCGATCTAGTCATGGTTGGTGAAAGAATAGAAGACGGAGTAAAGAGAGGAAAAATCCAAGGCTCTCCAGAAGCTCAAAGTGGAGCTAGAAAACCCCCCAGCAACTTTCACAAAAAGAAAGAGGGGGAGGCGAACGCTATTCTAGTGGGACCATCCTACCCACCACCAAATCAAATGCCTCACTACCACTATCCTTATGTGGCAGCAGCAACAGCTCAAGGGCGTTACTCACCTCAAGTGATTCCCGCAAATCCACCTCGACAACCAGTAGTGTTGCCGCAGCAAAATCAACAGCAACAACAACAAGGCGGGTACCCATCAAGGAATCAAGCGAGCTCAAGGAACAGTTATTTTAATAGGCAGTTTGATCCTGTACCTATGTCTTATGGTCAAATCTTGCCATACCTAATCCAAAAGGGTATGGTCGAGACAAGACTACTACCACCAATGTCGCCACCATATCCACATTGGTACGACGCAAATGCCAAATGTGATTTCCACGCAGGATCCGTGGGGCACAATGTCGAAAACTGTAGAGTTTTCAAACACAAGGTGCAGGATCTTATTGACAAGAAGCTGTTATCCTTCAAAGAGGAGAACCCCAATGTGAAGAACAACCCATTGCCGGGGCATGCGGGTCCCTCTGTAAATGCGGTGGAGGAACAAGAGGACTTTGGTCCAGTCAAAAGGGTATCCAATGTTAAGACTCCCCTGTCAACTATAAGGGAGCGTTTAACCGGCTTTGGATTGTTCGAGGAAATGCACGCCAACTGTGAAGCCTGCAAGGTCAACCCGAACGAGTGCGAAGAGTTGAAGAGCTGTCTTCAAGAGTTAATGGACCAAGGTTGGATCCAAATTGGCTATATAAAGGATGGCACGGACGTTGCTACCTTAGAGTCTAACAACCCAAAACCTCTCGAGATCCCATACCAAAGGAGAGAGGTACCAATGCCAATACAACCCATAACATTCCACGTACCTGCACCCTTCTCTTTTGAGAGCACGAAGAGGGTACCATGGAATTACCAACCTGTGGCCTATGTGGAAGGAAAACCACTAGCCAAAATTGAGCCCAGCATCACTAACATTACCGGTGTTGGAGGAATGACTAGAAGTGGTAGAGTCTTCGCTCCGAAAGAACTCGGGAAGACGCCAGCCGTACTACCAAAGGAACCGCTCAAAGAAAAGAGCGTGGAGGAAGAAGAGAACCAAGCGGGGCCTTCTCAAAAGACAATCCCGCAAAAAGAGGCCGAAGAGTTCCTAAGGATAATCCAAAAGAGCGAGTATAAAATCATTGACCAGCTAGGTCAAACTCCCTCCAAGATCTCCATGCTATCCTTACTACTAAGCTCGGAAGCACACCGAGAAGCACTACTGCGGATCCTCAGTGAGGCACATGTCACCAAGGACATTCCGGTGGACCAATTCGACGGGATAGTCGGAAATATTACCTCAAGTAGGTACTTGGGTTTCAATGGCGATGAGCTACCCGACGAGGGGCACATTCATAACCGCGCCTTACATATCTCCGTGAAATGCATGGACCACATCCTCTCAAGAGTGCTAGTGGACACGGGGTCATCATTGAATGTCATGCCCAAGACTACCCTCCTCAAACTATCATGTGAAGGGACCGTAATGAAGCCCAGCGCCTTGGTCGTAAAAGCTTTCGATGGGTCAAGAAGAGCCGTTATAGGGGAGATCGACTTACCAGTCCAAATCGGACCTAAGGTTTTCACCATAACCTTCCAAGTCATGGATATTAATCCGACATACAGTTGTCTTCTCGGACGACCATGGATCCATGCGGCCGGAGCCATTACCTCTACCCTGCACCAGAAGCTGAAGTTCATCATTGATAACCAAATGATTGTAGTTTCCGGGCAAGAGGACATGATGGTAAGCCATCTCTCATCTTTCCGTTATATAGAAACGGATGAAGAAGCTGTGGATGTCCCATTCCAGTCTTTGGAAGTGGCGAATGTCGTGACATTGAGCTCGAAGCCCAAGGAAGAGGCTAGGAACAGCCATGTCATCATGGAGGGCGATAAGAGAGGCCCTAGAAGAAAGCCGACCCACTGGATGGGGCAAGTTAGTGGACATACCGGAGAAGAAAAATCGCTTCGGGTTGGGGTATCATCCATCAGCCGAAACCTTCTCAAAGCCTCCAAAGCAAGGGATCCTCCCCATTTCGGAAACATTCATCAGTGCGGGGTTTATCCATGAAGATCAAGTGGCTCTACTCGAAGACGTAGACGAAGACGTGCCTGATTTGGTGTACCGTTGCGCTTCGGATGAAGCTTTGAACAATTGGAGGGCTATCGCGATTCCCGAGATCATTACCAGGATCAAGTAATAAACCACGTTTGTTTGTTTTTACTTTTAAAAAAAATCATTTAGCTCTGCCCAAGGCAAATGATTAGTCGTGTGGGGCCCCCATGTTTTAAAAGTTATTTACAATCATGAATAAAAACACTCTTTTATGTTCATTTGAGTCTTTTTCTTTTTGCATTTGTTTTAAAAAAAAATTTTTACAAAAAGCCTAAAAAAAATCATACTCATGCAGATCTACAAATCCACCCTCCAAAAACAACACTGCCTTAAACCCTTATGACTTCGATTTCCCGATTAATCAAACGGAAGATGATGAAGAGGACGATTATGAACCGCCTGAAGAATTGTCTAGACTTGCAAATCAAGGGGATAGGGTAATACAACCTCACCAAGAATCAGTTGAAAAGGTCAACTTGGGGACCGAAGAGGATAAGAAAGAGGTCAAGATAGGAGCCTCCCTGCACGAGGATGTGAAAGGAAAGTTGATTAAGCTTCTGCAAGAGTACGTGGACGTATTCGCTTGGTCGTATCAAGACATGCCGGGTTTAGACCCTAACATCGTAGTACACAAGCTGCCACTCAAGCCGGAATGCCCGCCAGTGAAGCAGAAATTGAGAAGAACTCGACCCGATATGGCTCTCAAGATCAGAGAGGAGGTCAAAAAGCAATTCGATGCCGGCTTCTTAGCTGTAACCAAGTATCCAACATGGGTTGCCAACATTGTGCCAGTTCCGAAGAAAGATGGCAAGGTGAGAATGTGTGTGGATTATCGGGACTTGAATAGAGCAAGCCCAAAGGATGATTTCCCGCTACCACACATCGACATATTGGTGGACAACACAGCCCAATTCTCAGTCTTTTCCTTTATGGATGGCTTCTCGGGATATAACCAAATCAAGATGGCTCCGGAGGACATGGAGAAAACTACATTTATCACCCCATGGGGGACATTCTGCTATAAGGTAATGCCTTTCGGATTAACAAATGCCGGGGCAACATACCAAAGAGCAATGGTGACTCTTTTCCATGACATGATCCATAAGGAAATAGAGGTCTACGTCGACGACATGATTACCAAATCCCAAACGGAGGAGGATCATCTAGTCCATCTACAAAAGCTTTTCGAACGCCTAAGAAAATTCAAGCTGCGCTTAAATCCTAACAAGTGCACATTTGGCGTTAGATCCGGAAAGTTATTGGGCTTCATCGTCAGCCAAAGAGGTATTGAAGTGGATCCTGATAAGGTAAGGCCATCCAAGAAATGCCAGCGCCAAATACCGAGAAAGAAGTCCGGGGTTTCTTAGGAAGATTGAACTACATCGCCAGGTTCATTTCACACATGACAGCTACCTGCGAACCAATCTTCAAACTGCTAAGAAAAAAACCAAGCCGTTCATTGGAATGAGGATTGCCAAGAAGCGTTTGACAAGATCAAACAATACCTGCAAGAACCACCAATTTTAATACCTCCTGTTCCGGGTAAACCCCTCATCTTATACCTAACCGTACTTGAAGGATCAATGGGTTGTGTGTTAGGACAACAAGATGAAACGGGAAGAAAAGAGCACGCAATCTACTACCTAAGCAAGAAGTTTACTGACTGTGAAACAAGGTATACTTCACTTGAAAAGACTTGCTGCGCTTTAGCATGGGCTGCTCGACGTCTAAGGCAATACATGTTGACCCATACAACTTGGTTGATATCGAAGATGGATCCCATCAAGTACATCTTCGAAAAGCCTGCCCTCACAGGGAAGAAAGCCCGTTGGCAAATGCTGCTGTCTGAGTACGACATCCAATATGTTGCTCAAAAAGCCATCAAAGGGAGTGTTTTATCCGAGCACCTTGCTCACCAACCATTGGAGGATTATCAGCCCATACAATTCGACTTCCCGGACGAAGATGTCATAGCTTTGAATGACGAAGAAGTCACAAGCGATAATGAAGGGCCAGAACCAGGAGCTCAATGGAAGCTCGCTTTCGACGGCGCCTCAAATGCCATGGGGCACGGGATCGGAGCAGTTTTAATCTCCCCAAGAAATGGATATCAACCCTTCACAGCAAGGTTATGCTTTGACTGCACCAATAACATGGCAGAATATGAAGCATGTATCCTAGGCCTCGAAGCAGCAATTGATCTAAGGATCAAAAACCTTGAAGTATACGGTGACTCAGCCTTCGTCATCTATCAAGTCAAAGGAGAATGGGAAACAAAACATCCCAATTTAATTCCCTACCGAGCCCGGATTGTAGAATTGATCAAGCATTTTGATGAAATCAACTTCCATCACATACCTCGAGAAGAAAACCAAGTGGCAGATGCCTTGGCTACATTATCATCAATGTACCAAGTAAATTTCTACAACGAAGCACCAATCATAAGGATGGATCGTAGAGACAAACCAGTTGTATGCGCATCAGTCGAAGAGGGACTTGACGACAAACCTTGGTTCTACGACATCAAGCGATACCTCGAAGAGCAAGAGTATCCAGAAAATGTCTCGCACACCGACAAGAGGACCCTCAGAAGATTGGCATCCCAGTTCTTCCTCAGTGGAAATACCCTCTACAAAAGAAATTATGACATGGTCCTGCTCAGATGTGTGGATAAACATGAAGCGGACATGCTCATCAAAGAAATCCACGAGGGATCTTTTGGAACCCATGCTAATGGGCATGCAATGGCAAAGAAAATCTTAAGGGCGGGCTACTATTGGTTAACCATGGAAGCTGATTGTTTCCGCTATGCCAAGACTTGTCACAAGTGCCAGATTTACGCCGACAAAGTGCATGTGCCACCAACTCCACTGAACGTCATGACTTCACCTTGGCCTTTCTCTATGTGGGGCATAGACATGATTGGAATGATCGAGCCCAAAGCGTCAAATGGACATCGCTTCATCCTCGTTGCCATCGACTACTTCACCAAATGGGTAGAAGCAGCTTCGTATGCAAATGTAACCAAACAAGTGGTAGCCCGATTCATCAAGAAGGAAATCATTTGCCGTTATGGTACTCCCCACAAAGTCATCACGGATAATGGGGCAAACCTGAACAACAAGACAATGAAGGAGTTGTGCAAAGATTTCAAGATTGAGCACCATAATTCCTCCCCTTACCGACCAAAGATGAATGGTGCGGTAGAAGCAGCCAATAAGAACATAAAGAAGATCATCCAAAAGATGGTGACAACATATAAGGATTGGCATGAGATGTTTCCCTTTGCGCTACATGGCTACAGAACAGCCATTCGCACTTCAACTGGGGCAACCCCCTTCTCCTTAGTATACGGTATGGAAGCTGTTCTCCCCGTAGAGGTGGAAATTCCTTCGTTAAGGGTCTTGATGGAAACCAAGCTAGAAGAAGCTGAATGGGTCCAAACAAGGTTCGACCAACTGAATCTCATAGAGGAGAAGCGTCTGACGGCAATATGTCACGGACAACTCTATCAAAGGAGGCTCAAGAGAGCATTCGACAAGAAGGTCCGTCCTCGAGAGTTCAAAGAAGGAGACCTAGTGCTCAAGAAGATATTACCTATCCACAAAGATCCCCGAGGGAAGTGGACTCCCAGCTATGATGGGCCATACGTGGTAAAGAAAGCTTTCTCAGGCGGAGCCCTGATCATCACCACTATGGACGGAGAAGAGTTCCCACTCTCAATAAACTCCGATGCAGTCAAGAGGTATTATGCCTAAAAGAAAAAAGAAGAAGAAAAAAGCTCGCTAAATCGAAAACCTGAAAGGGCGGTTTAGGCAATAGAGAGCGTCCTGCTAGATCGAAAACCTGAAAAGGCGGTCTAGGCAAAAATTAAGGACATCAAAAAAAAAAGGAAATATACCCCGGTGGATTGAAAAACTCGAAAGAGCGGTCCAGGCAAAAATTAGGGGTTAACAAAAAAAGAAAGGCAATGACTGCAGCATCCAAGCTCCAGACAAGACTCAAGAGGAGAAGAATCGGTCTCGTCAATATCTTCCGGAAGAAAACAAAGATCTTGAAGTCATAAGGAAATAGCATGTGTTGTGCCAAAACCAACAATTTTCTTTTTGCTTTTTTTTTCTTGTCTTTCTCTATCTCACTTCTCCCTTTGTGTATTTTTTTACCCATTCAAGAAGTCGAATCTGCATTGAATAAATTTCCTTTTGTTATTTTATGTTCTCAGTAGCGCATAAAATTTTGTTTTATTCATGATGAAAATGCATTAAAACATGGGAAATAAAACAAAAGAAATTTCTTTCAAAGAAAAGGGAAGACAAACAAACATTGTTTTATTTGAATTTTCGTAAAATTCGGAGGAATTACTGTAATATCCCGCTTAAATGTGACTTAAACAGTGTTGCAAGAACTAAACGAAAGGAATGGCAATTATGAAAATAAGTGACAATGGCATAGTGGTAATTTTGAGGGAAATGGATATTGGATAAATATGATTTTTGGGCTATGTTTCTACTCATTCCTTCCATTCAAAAATCTGATTTTTCTCTCCCTTTTCTCTCCCATTTTCGCCCTCCCCTTTCATCTTCACTTCATCATCAATCTTTAACCCTTAACCTAGTATTTTCCTCCCCAAACTCTCTTGTGGTAAGCAAGCTTGTGTTGGAGAATTTTGGAGCAAGAAGAAAGAGTAAAGCCAAAGAGTGGAGGTGTTCTTGAGTGGAGCCTTTGGAGCTTGAAGCTAGGATTTGGATTCAAGACTTAGCAAGCAATCCTTGGGTTTGAGGTGAGCTCTTAGAGGGTTTTAGAACCCTACTTTGTTTAAGCTTTAAAGTCATAGTATTATGAGTTATTTTGATTGATCCATGCCTTAATCCCTTGTTGGTTTGTAGTCCATGTATTGGTATGTGATAATTTGTTCATAGGTCATAGAAATCCTTTCCCCTAAGTTGTGTGATGATTGGGTATGTTTTGGTTAGCCTAGGAAGTGAAATTATGAGTGCTGCTGAAGCCAAAATCGTGCTCCGATTTATGGGCATCGTGCTACGATTTTATGTCCTGTTTTTCATGAAACTTTCGCAGAAAATCGTGCTACGATATCCTCATATCGTGCTACGATATTGGACCCTTCAGCATAAATTTTTCGTGAGCTTTGGCTAGGTAATGGGGAAGGATAAGGGATAGGCATGGTATTAGGAGATGTATACTTGTACTCCTAAGCTATATTGATGAGTATAGGGCTTGGTAATGGGATTATCTCCTTGAAGTGAAGTCCCTACAATCACTTGAGTGTGTGCAACTTAAGAACATTGAGAGTATGAATGATATGTCAAGTATAGATATAGCCAAGTTTATAGTGTTGGATTTCCAACAATTATAGGAGGCTTATGAGAACGATAAGCCAAGATTATAGGTTACAGGTTATAGATTACAGGATGGTTATAGAATTAAAGTAACGGATTATACGTCATATGTTAAAGTTAAAGAATTAAAGATCACAGTTATTGGCGTGCTTGCACGTTTCACAGTCATAGGCATGTTCAGCAGACTCCGGGATACGCCGGATGGGATTTCTCCGAGAGGGTTATCCACATGCAATTTCATAGGGAGTCCGGTGATAGCCTGATATGATAGGAGTTTCACCGGTTCATAGGGAGACGTATCTCGGGGTTGCTCCACCCGGGGTGCCCTCCGTAAAATGAACTCAGATAATTGTTTGTTCAACGCTAACAGCTAACATAAAACTGCTATCGAACTGTTTATAGGTTTTATGTTTTACAGTTATAGTCAAAGTTACAGTTACAGTTATAGTCACAGGAAACATACAGTTATAGTTATAGACAGCTATCCGAAAGTGATCCTAGGTCTTTCCCCCGATCACTAAGTCATAGATACAGACATGGTCATAGTTATGGTTTAGGCAATTATAGTTATAGTCATAGGCCGTTATGGCAATGGTTATAGACAATTACAACAAAGATTATAGGTAGTTTATGTTATAGTTACAGGAAGACTCATAGTCATAGGCAGTTAAAGACTTGGCGATCCTAGGAAATCCCCGAGATTGCCAAGGTAGGCATGGCGACCCTAGGTTCCCTGTGGTTGCCAACAGTAGGTTGGGTAGAGCTCACTGAGACATTATGTCTCATCCCATTCCTTCTGGTGCAGGGTTGCAGGCATGTCAGAGGTTCGTGATGAAGTTTTGCACAGAGATGCTGGGTGGAGTGCGTTTGCTCGTTGTGTACCAGTCAGAAGCTCAATGGATTTATGTAAAAGTATTGTAGCGGATTTTGGATTATTGTACAAACGAGTAAACATGTATTTATTTTGTTGTGATGTAATATTAATATTGAAATTTTTAAATGTATCCAGTATCAGTTTAACGCACATGCTAATATACTAGTTAAAGTTAGTATGGGTGTTACAATTGGTATCAGAGCAGGTCGATTCAGACCGTGCCATGGGTCGTTTAAGATTCAATAAAAGTAGTGGAATCATTGGGTTCTAGATGTTGTTCTAAAGGTCATGTCTAGTTGAGCCTGATCAACTCAGTCTAGTATATGACAGTTAGGACAAATATTCGAGAGCTGAATGTGACCAAGGAGGTATGAAGTGTTCAAAGGGTGAAGGTTAAGACGTCAGATTCTAAGACGAATTTGCAAAGTGCTTAAGGTCGAAGGATGGTTCTCTAACAGTGAAGTAATTGAGTCAGTTAATGGCAAAGTTTCAGGATTTTAAAAAGGTATTAAAGAGTAAGGTCAAGTACCTTAATTAGTTGGACGCATCCTTGAGCGATGCCTTCTCTGAGGAGATGTGAAGAGTAAAGAATTATAGTGTACTCTGAAGAATGATTTGGAAAGTTAAAGTTAAGGGTTGATTGGAGTTTTATTTCCGGCTGCAGAAGCAATAGATTGTGTTACCAAACCCAGCGATTTGGAATAAGGAATGAACAGATGGAACAGGTTACCTTCCTTTGTTGTGGGTCATCAAGATACTTGGTATGAGGAACGCGAGTTTAGCAACAAGTGAAGGAAACCCCCGGTAAGGGTATGAAGTAAAGGTTGAATTTTATGTTGTCAGATTATAGCAGACCGCTTTCGAGGATTAAACAGGAAGAACGTCACTTATATATAAGTTACAGTTAAAGTATGGTTGAAGTTAAGAAGTTCTATATTATCTTTCGATGGGCTCCTTGCATATGTATTCGGGTAAGCCGACAAAGATCACACTATGTGGGTATGTGTTAAGATGGTAGAAAATACATACTTTGGATTGTTTGAAACCATGAAGAGGTCAACGGTCGAGAAAGCGTAGGGAATGTTATTCAGATAACGAGATTAGAATGGAATTGAGAATACAGTAATTAGTTATAGGAAGAATCCAATGGAAAATGTTAAGTAGTGAAGCTTACAGATTTATTAAGCGGGTATTCGAAGAGGTGTGTCACATGTTTGAATTTACAGGAGAGCTGGTAAAAGTTGAGTTCTATCCAGACGGATTATTTCCGGAGCAATCCGAGAAGTAACCAAGAATTATGTTAGAGTTATGTGGACCTAAGTGTCTTGGAAAAAGGTTGTGGATGTAAAATCCCTACGGATAATTACAGGATGAGACTCAATTCATTAATCGATTAAGCTTATGAAAGACGAGAATTTCCGGAAGTCATAGAATGTTTCTAGGAGTTACCACAAGTAAATAATGTATGAACTTAAGTTGTTTTAATAGGAGCATCATTGGGCTCGAATTCATTGTTAAAGATTGTCTACAGGGTTCGGTGTATTTCGTGGAAGTAAGAATTATGTTTATGTTCGAAAGGAAACGCAAAGTCAAGCGTCGAGCAATCAGTAAGTTGAACAGGTGGATTAAATCACAAGAGAAATTATAAGATAAGATGGTCATGGGTGGTGGCTACAAGGTTATAAAGTTAAAAGATTGGCTAAAGAGATTTTAGATGGTAATATTGGTGTGTTATTTCCATCCCAAAGTAAATTGTTTAAATCAGAGTTGCGCAGCGGAGAAGTAATCCAATTAGGAGTTAATAGACAAATTAAAGTTGAAGTTTAGAGAAAAGGATGTTTGTGAAGTCCTTGTCAAAGGAACTACAGGAAAGGTATTCAGAGATTAAATCCCAAGTTACAGAATATGTATAAGCAGTGATGACTTGAACTTATCACCAGTTTTAACAGGGAATTTTAATAGATAAGTCGAGGAATGTATCAGACCCCGAAACTCATGAGATAAGAGAATCGAAGCAGGTTGATAACTTTAAAGGATGTAATTATAGCACGCGAAGGAGGCCACATTTAATACGGTAAACTAGCTGTTTCAGCTCAGTAACTTAAAGTTGACTTGAATAGTAAGTTGAATCAAAGAGGAATTATACTGTGGCATGCAGTTGTTCCGCATTGTATCCACGTTATGCTAGCATGTCGCATGTAACAGGCATGTAACAGGTTATGATTAGTATTATGTATACTGATCAGGCAGAGTTTATGCTACTTAGATAGTAGTGTAACATATTTTATAGTCGTGTGACATGTATCGGTAACCGTGGTACGCAGTCGGCAATGTTTTAACAGGAAAGTCTTAAACAGAACAGGTTTGTTATTATTGAACAATTTCGGTAGAGGAGTTCCGAAATTCTTGAACGTAATGTTAACAGTTAAAGGAAGGAAATGTTTTATACAGATCAGAAGAGTACTCATAGTTTATAGTAAAAGGCTACGTGAATTGAGGTTATGAATTAAAGGATTCAGAGTTTAAGAGTGCTATTTTGATAGCGAACAGAATAGAGTTTTCTTTTCGAAAACGGAGAATGTCCTTGGACAGAATAAGTTATAACGCCAACGGAATATAACCATAATTTATGTTATGGGAATTGTGTTTGTTCAAAGAATACAAGTATGAATCAAAAGTTAAGAGAGTGACCTTGATTGACGTGGTTTTGTCTCAAGTATAAGTTGATTAAGTATGGTGTCCCATTAGTTGGACAATGACGATGCGGCGTACTGTGTACCCGATAGGAGTGTACACGTACTCGATCATGTATAGAAGCGATGTGCTATGAATAATGTTATATGATGGTATGTGAGACGGCTTATGCTACACGTCACTTGTACTAAACCTTCAAAAGTTGAAATTATTGGAAAAGCAAGTATTAATTCCCATGAGTAAAGAATATCGTAATTGAAGTAAGATTGTCAGAATCATAGAAAGGAGAAAACCCTAAGACCTTTAGCTACGTGTTATGGTGGATTAGTTAAATTAGAGCACGAGTGACTCATAAGTTTTCTCGAGCTTTAAGGATTACTACAATGGAAATGTGAACAATGGTCATGGTTGTGATAATAGTTACATCAGGATGTCAGATAGAAAGGAATTTGTACCAAAAGTACGGCCACCTTCTTGTATTTGAATCGTGAAAGTACTTGCAGTGAACTTTAATTTCCGTTTGAGAATGTTGAATAGCAGATGCTATGCAGTGTAATACTAGTCTATATGAAGGATGATACGAATGTAACAGTAACAGGTCGTCTTGCGAGACGAAAGTTAAAGACAAAAGTTCTTTGAATTAAAAGTAATGTAATAGATCCCTCGGGGAGTTGGAATAATTGAGGAAAAACAGAATGACTCGACAACTTCGAGATAATGTGGATATGTTGGTTCAGATAACTATACGCCTTAACAGATAATAGTTATGTAATATATGTTAGACCTTTCGGCAGGAAAGAGATTGTCTTATGTTTTGATGTGCGGTGATGGGAATCATAGCTAAGGAACAAGTTTTAACCAATATGGTTTAATCGAGACGCGTGACTAATCTATATGTCAGACATTAGAGTTGCCATGGAATCCCAATAAGAAAAAGGAATTGGAAACCTTCATAGTAAAGAAAGAGGTAGGAAGAATTTACCTTTACAGGATCTTCGAAGGATTTTCTAAATTTCGAGGACGAAATTTCTTTTAAGGGGGGTAGAGTGTAATATCCCGCTTAAATGTGACTTAAACAGTGTTGCAAGAACTAAACGAAAGGAATGGCAATTATGAAAATAAGTGACAATGGCATAGTGGTAATTTTGAGGGAAATGGATATTGGATAAATATGATTTTTGGGCTATGTTTCTACTCATTCCTTCCATTCAAAAATCTGATTTTTCTCTCCCTTTTCTCTCCCATTTTCGCCCTCCCCTTTCATCTTCACTTCATCATCAATCTTTAACCCTTAACCTAGTATTTTCCTCCCCAAACTCTCTTGTGGTAAGCAAGCTTGTGTTGGAGAATTTTGGAGCAAGAAGAAAGAGTAAAGCCAAAGAGTGGAGGTGTTCTTGAGTGGAGCCTTTGGAGCTTGAAGCTAGGATTTGGATTCAAGACTTAGCAAGCAATCCTTGGGTTTGAGGTGAGCTCTTAGAGGGTTTTAGAACCCTACTTTGTTTAAGCTTTAAAGTCATAGTATTATGAGTTATTTTGATTGATCCATGCCTTAATCCCTTGTTGGTTTGTAGTCCATGTATTGGTATGTGATAATTTGTTCATAGGTCATAGAAATCCTTTCCCCTAAGTTGTGTGATGATTGGGTATGTTTTGGTTAGCCTAGGAAGTGAAATTATGAGTGCTGCTGAAGCCAAAATCGTGCTCCGATTTATGGGCATCGTGCTACGATTTTATGTCCTGTTTTTCATGAACTTTCGCAGAAAATCGTGCTACGATATCCTCATATCGTGCTACGATATTGGACCCTTCAGCATAAATTTTTCGTGAGCTTTGGCTAGGTAATGGGGAAGGATAAGGGATAGGCATGGTATTAGGAGATGTATACTTGTACTCCTAAGCTATATTGATGAGTATAGGGCTTGGTAATGGGATTATCTCCTTGAAGTGAAGTCCCTACAATCACTTGAGTGTGTGCAACTTAAGAACATTGAGAGTATGAATGATATGTCAAGTATAGATATAGCCAAGTTTATAGTGTTGGATTTCCAACAATTATAGGAGGCTTATGAGAACGATAAGCCAAGATTATAGGTTACAGGTTATAGATTACAGGATGGTTATAGAATTAAAGTAACGGATTATACGTCATATGTTAAAGTTAAAGAATTAAAGATCACAGTTATTGGCGTGCTTGCACGTTTCACAGTCATAGGCATGTTCAGCAGACTCCGGGATACGCCGGATGGGATTTCTCCGAGAGGGTTATCCACATGCAATTTCATAGGGAGTCCGGTGATAGCCTGATATGATAGGAGTTTCACCGGTTCATAGGGAGACGTATCTCGGGGTTGCTCCACCCGGGGTGCCCTCCGTAAAATGAACTCAGATAATTGTTTGTTCAACGCTAACAGCTAACATAAAACTGCTATCGAACTGTTTATAGGTTTTATGTTTTACAGTTATAGTCAAAGTTACAGTTACAGTTATAGTCACAGGAAACATACAGTTATAGTTATAGACAGCTATCCGAAAGTGATCCTAGGTCTTTCCCCCGATCACTAAGTCATAGATACAGACATGGTCATAGTTATGGTTTAGGCAATTATAGTTATAGTCATAGGCCGTTATGGCAATGGTTATAGACAATTACAACAAAGATTATAGGTAGTTTATGTTATAGTTACAGGAAGACTCATAGTCATAGGCAGTTAAAGACTTGGCGATCCTAGGAAATCCCCGAGATTGCCAAGGTAGGCATGGCGACCCTAGGTTCCCTGTGGTTGCCAACAGTAGGTTGGGTAGAGCTCACTGAGACATTATGTCTCATCCCATTCCTTCTGGTGCAGGGTTGCAGGCATGTCAGAGGTTCGTGATGAAGTTTTGCACAGAGATGCTGGGTGGAGTGCGTTTGCTCGTTGTGTACCAGTCAGAAGCTCAATGGATTTATGTAAAAGTATTGTAGCGGATTTTGGATTATTGTACAAACGAGTAAACATGTATTTATTTTGTTGTGATGTAATATTAATATTGAAATTTTTAAATGTATCCAGTATCAGTTTAACGCACATGCTAATATACTAGTTAAAGTTAGTATGGGTGTTACAATTACGGTAATTCCTACCAAATATTGCACCAAAGGACTTATGCTCCTTAGCAAAGGCAAGTGTGTAGCTCGCGGCACGCGGAGCGCAAAAACCCCCAAGGGTTAGGAGGAGCAGAATTCCCCAGTAAGCACCCTAGAACATCCAAACACCAAACAAGGCTGGATATCGATCATGCTTCCAAAATGATCCTTATATCCCCGTAAGCCAAACCTCATTGATATTCCCCAGGGAGTCTCAACCCCAAACAAAAAGTCCAATCATTATTGGCAAACCCACACAAATCTTCGGGCATAGGCTCGAACTACACCGGTTTTGATCCCATTTGGGTATGTAGGCAAAGGACCTTGTCCTTCCAAACCGACCAACCAAAAAACAACAAAAACCAACAAAAAAGAGAGCCCAATTGTCATTGGCACAACCACAACCAAGACCGACTCTG